>CM031866.1:9155795-9181274 GCA_018697195.1 Certhia americana
CCGCCCTGCCCGCGGCTCCTGCGCCGCCCTGCCCGCGGCTCCTGCGCCGCCCTGCCCGCGGCTCCTGCGCTGCCTGGCGGGGCCGTGCGGCGCCCGGATAAGCCTGCGCTCTAACGGGTCCCCGTGACTCCGCGGAGCGCTGTGCTCGTGTCCATGGGAAGATAGAGGAACGGGCGGCTTTATCTGAGCCTCGTACGGCTGGTTTTGTCTGCATGCAAAGGAACGTGGTGGAGGGTTAAGATTCCCCTTTGTAGCTTCAGGGTTTGGATCTTGAATCTTGCTTTGAAATGGCCATTGAGCTTCTCAGTAGTTGTCCTGACCAAGTAGGTTTGTTTTTTTTTCTTATTACTGTTTCAGCCCCAAGATGAAATAGAAGTTGAAGATGGGTTTAAACAGTATGACGGTAAGCCTTTGTTAGTGTTATCAATGCGTAACTCAAACACTTAGTGTTAAAATAATACTTAAGAGTATTTTAATTCTTTACGTGCGCTGTTTTGTACTGACTGCATCACTAGGTGATATTTAATTACTGCTTAATGACAGTTGTCTGTTTTGTCTTAGTGATAAGTGCATTAGATATGGAAGCTATGATGAGTACCATAAATGCTTGGATTAAGAACCCAGTCAAGTTTGAACGTTCTCATGGGATCAACAACACACTGGATGCCCAGATCTTGGAAGATAAGGAGGGAGGAGATGAAACAATCCACATTCTTATTGTTGAAGGCTTCCTGCTTTACACCTACAGGTAATGAATTGTGCCTTCATACCTTCTGATTTTATACATTAATTTCTGTAATGGGCAAACTTCCAAGGGAACAAAAAGACCTGTTCTAAACCAAGAATTAGTAGCTGGCATCTGCCAAGTTCCGGTGTCACAAACCTAGAGGTTGCTCTAAGTATAGGAAATGGATATAGTTTTACTTTTCTGGGTTTTGCTACTAATTAGTTGAGATGTAACCAAAAGGTGTCTCTTTCAGGCCACTGATTGATGTGTTCCACCATCGGTACTTCCTTTCCATTCCATATGAAGAGTGTAAAAAGAGAAGAAGGTAAGTTTGTCTGAGTTCTTTGCTAGCCCAGTAACATCTTACTCCATTTAAAACTTTGTTTCTCTGTAGCTTTTAGATTAGAAGGGATAAAGGTAAATGTAGCTGCTGAGATAAAAGACCCTAGTTTCCTTCATCACACTGACCTAAAACTTCCCACCAAGCTATTGTGTCATGTGTGTAATGCTCAGTTTTTGCACACACCTTTCACTAGGCTTTCTCCCATGCTGGCTTTCCAATTACACAGTTCCCAGGCCTCAAACTATCTGAGGTTTTACATTTGGCTGTATTGTTCCACACATACGCTGTTTGTACTGCAAATAAAAACTTGAGTTAGATTTCAAGAGGAATAACCAGACAGCTATTTTGCCAAAGTTCTGCTAAAGCTTTTAAGAATTTATTCATCAATATTTAGACCAGGCTGTGTTGAGAACTCCTTTTGCACATCAAATTTCAATTTATTTGCATAACTTGATGGCTGCAGCTCTTGCTAACTACTAACTTTTGATAAGCTCAGGAACCAAATTGGAGTCAGTGGGTTTAGGCTAATGTGTAGAGAAACCCAGAGAAGGATCTGTCATTTCCCTGAACTGTTATTAGACTGCTTGTGAGTAACAATGCTTTAATTTACAGTTCAAGGAATTACACTGTACCAGATCCACCTGGATTGTTTGATGGCCATGTTTGGCCTATGTATGTAAAGCACAGGAAGATAATGGAAGAACTTGGAGTTGATGTGGGTAAGTTTTTAATGACAAAAGCACTTTATGGGATGCTTTTCAAACCTGTGTCATACATATTAGATGCATGAGAGGAGGCAAATGAAGCAGGTGGAGGGAGTATATTTCTCTGATACCAGCTAAGTGCATGCTTTTTAAATTAGGATCTGTCAAGCTTACAGAGACATTCTGTTATAGCTCTCTTATTTTACTTTAAGTGCATTTGAATGGGACAAAATCAAAGGAGGAGCTGTTCAATGATGTGTATGGGCAGATCCAGAATAAGATCGAAGAATTGCTTAACACCCAGGTATATGGTCATGCTTATAATTGCAATTCAAAGGCAAACCTTTTAAAACTGGTGTTGGAAAATCATGAAGCAGTAACTTGAAATAAGTTCACATCTCTTTCTGTTTAGAAATAAGCTGCTGCTGCTGATCCTTGTGAGTGAAGATGATTCCTGTTTGCTCCACGCTGTCTACCTGACTGCCTCTAAAGTTCCAGCTTCTGTGAAGACTCAACTCTCAAATTCAACTTTGTTCAGCCTTTCCCTTGAAAACTGAGTTCTATATGGTCATAATTAAAAAGCACTTCCCCCTTGTTTGTGATCCTAAATGCTTCAGTCTAGTATGTGTTCCCAGGTGACTCTTTTCATTATGTTCTTAGTGTCACAGGTTAAAACATTATAGTGGAACTGATATGAAGTAGCTCAGCTATCCTAGGATAGTGTGTATGTATCCATATACACAGACACTGCTTTGACTTCTTTGCTTTCAAAACTGCATGCATTCCTATAATAATTAGGCAGCAGGTATGCTTAGAAATTAGGATTGATGTTCTTCAAAAATAAGAAAACAAGAGACTTTCAGGCCATTTTACTAGCATTGAATCACTTTCAATCCAACATATGCACTAATCTTGGATGCAGACAATTCAGTTTAGGGTCAGGAAGAATTTACATACACAATAGCTTTGAAAATATTGATTGTTTTAGCAATTCCTGTAGTAATCTGTAGGGTAAGGCAAGGTCAGATTCCTGTGTAAGTACAGAAGTAGTTTAAGGCCTCAGTTTTCATAAAAGAGCAGGGAAAGAGCACTATGAAGTCTTTAATCCATAGTGGGAGAAAAAGTGAATTAGTGACCAAAGCTTGATTAAAAAAAATAAATTTAAACATTTGCCAGAGATTCCAAGAGGATAGATATGTATTGATCCAGTGTGAAACCAGTCCACTTCTTTGGAAGGTTTGAACCAATGCTGAGAACCAGCAGTTACTTCAAGCCCAGATGCATTAGCTTCCTGACAGGAGCCGGTCCTCCCCAGTATCCTCTGGAAACAGAGAAAGTTCTTTCACATACCATTGAAGTAAGGCTTGGGGAAAGTTTTTTTGTTATAAGATATTGTACTGTGAAGAGATGAACATTAGGGGGTTGTTCTGATCACAACTGAGGATGTACTTAGCTTCTAACAAAGAACTAAACCAGAACAGGTGTCTATACCTGTTTTTCTTCAATACTTACTTAAGTAGTGCATTCCAATAGAGTAAAGGCATCATATCAGCTTTCATGTGGTACATGGTTGCTCTCTCCTTACTCTGGTCAATAGGAAAGGTCTCCAAAGGCTGAGCATTGTAGTCAAACTCTGCCAGGATCACCTTGTTGTAGCCTGTTACTAGTGGGCAGGAAGTGTATCCATCGTACTGCAATGAAAAATACCCACTTTGCATTATTCTGACCAAAGCCTACAGACAGGTTTTACAAGCCATGGTTAATATTCACATTTCAAAATAACTTCCTAGGAGGTTTCTGCATTTACACTGTAAATACCAGTGAAATTGGAAGGCTGCTAAGCCATTTCTGGTTAATTAACCATAATACTAAGCCACTCTAGATCTGCTTAACAGCACTGCTTAAACTAGACATAACCTAGAACAGTAGGGCATAATGTCATGAATGGTGGGTTATTGTAACTAGTGGAACAGGCAACCAGCAGATCAGAATGAGAGATGGTGTTTACTTCAACAAGCCAACAAGATCTTTAGTGAGAATTTCCAGAATTCAGGATGTTCAGGTTAGTGCCCCTAAGAAGCTATGTGTAAAATAAGAGTAATGACTCAAAGACAAATTTGAACCTATTTATAGGCTTAACAGCTGTAGTACAGAAGCTTCAGTTTAACTCCTTAAAAGATCATGTCCTACACAGGAGAAGCAAATCTGCAATTGTTTTTTTGGACCAGGTATTACCTTAACAGTGTAAGTAAAACACCTGCACTGACAAAAAAAACCCTGTCTAATCAGCCTCTAACCTTCTCTCAACTCAGAAATCAGGGAATCAAAGATGTACTTTTAATGGCAGTATCATGAACTGTGCAATTCCACTACCCCTCTGACATGCAGCAAGTAACTATTTAGCACCACAACGGCAGAGGCAAAGCCTTTCCTGCCTTCCGGTTCATGCACTCAGCTGCTTGCAAGACTTCCTGTGTAAGAAGGGAGAAAACATGCAAGAGAATTTCTCCCTAAGAAAAGAATTGTAAGTACCTTTTTAACTGGCAACTCGTTCTTCATTACCAGAGAAATAGTATTATCAAGGACTCCAGACTGTGCAGCTAAAATAAGAAAGAAAAAGAAATGTACTAAGACTGTTGCAGCCAGCAATTATTGACATTACTAAAGCAAACAGTAATATACTGCCAGGCATTTTGTTGGACAATTCAGCTGCAGTTGAACTTATATTTGAGTTTACTGTCTCAGATTAAAAAAAAAAAGGACTAATGCTTGGGCTTCACTGTTTCAAACATCCCATTCTCCTATGATAAATTATACTTGTTCAGTCTTATCAAACGCTGATGTTCTGGCACATTGAAGTTCTGTTTCATTTTGAGTGCTGTAACTGTAGACCCATTGACTGAAGTAAAGTATCCCACTCTTTCATTTACATCAAAAACATACTGTATGCCCTGAGGTTTTTTCCTACTCTTTTTTTTTTTTTTTTTTTTTGCCTTTTATCAGTTGTGAGACCATTCACTTAAACTGTTTTAATTGTGGAACCTGTGGCTACAAGGCCAGAACACGTGATTTTTTGATAGTGACTTATGTTAGATGACATGCATGAGGAGCTAAGATAAAGCAGAAAGGTTTCATTACTGAATGATGTAATACAAGAACAGTTCATTCATTTTATGATATTCTGTGAACAAAAAGTAGCATTAGTTCATCTGTGAGGCATCTGGTACAACAGAACTGTTGGGTTAGTGGCATCAACATGGTCTATAGCTAGCTAGTCAGCCCAGGAGACTGGTCTTTTTGAAAGCTCAAAATTGAAGACCTCAGGAGTAGCAAACTAAACAAAAAGCTTACTGTGACTCCACCCTTGGCATTTACACACACAAACATACGTGTGCAACTTTACCTACAGCTGCAGCAGTTTTTGATGTTGGAAGGTTGGTGCAGTCTCCAATACCAAAAACATTAGGATACTTTTTATGTTGTAGAGTCTCCTTATCTACATCCACCCAGCCACCTTCATCTGAGACAGGACTGTTGATGAGTACAGGAGGTGGCCCCATTGGGGGTGTGACATGAAGCATTTCATACTAAACAGAAAGAAAAGGCAGTGGTTAGTCCATCAGAGCAAACTGTCTGTTGGTATAAGGCAGTAAGCACAGTGTGGAGAGAGAGTTTCTTGGGTTTGTGTCTGTTTTGGGTTTTTAACACAAGTATATAGAATGAAAATCTGCTCTCAAATTTCAAGCGCATCCTTTAATTACCATAAACCTTATCGAGCAACTCCATTTGGAAGCAATTTGCCTTCCTCCATACACACCTGAGATATTCCCATGGCATACAGAACTCCAAGCATAATTTATGAGACCTTATTTCTTCTCTCCATTTGGTTTCAAAACTCAATATTCTGCTAAAGTTAGAGATAGTACTCTCAGTGGGAACAGTAATACACAATGAAGCAGACTGTGTTGCAACAATGTAGAAATTACTTTGCAGTACACAAGGAAAAGAAAAAAGACCCCCAAGTGAAGGGTCTGAAAGCTCCTGACCTGATGAACTTCAGTCACTCCAGGTTTGTCCAGGTTTTCAAACACAGCTTCTTGCTTGTCTGCTCGAACTTCTATGAGGTTGCGCTTATAGTTAACAGTAAGATTCCTGTCCTTTACTACTTCAAGCAATGCATCAGCATATTTCTTCACAGCAAAAATCACACCAAGTGAGGTGTTGAACATGATGTTTGCTTTGGAACGTTTTCCTGTCTGCAGAGAGGAGATCCAATTAGCCTTTTCTATTAAGAAGCTGAGAAAAGAAGAGACAAAAGAACTGTGCTGCACTACTAAAGAGCTGATAGAACTATTCGTGCAGTTCAATTATTAATGAATATTTAATTAATATTTCACAGCATGTTAGAAGGTAGACCCTTTCAGTGTGAGATACTGAAGATACCTTACACAAAAAAAAACATGAGAAGAGGTGGCTGCAAGTCACTGAGGAACTGCTATATGCAGGTTAAATCCTTGAAGCAGTTAAAAAGCTTTCTGAAACCTTCACTTCTATGCATGATTCAGATGCATACACAATAGGTAGCTCATGAAACTTAAACACATATGAAGCCTGACACTTCCACCTGAAGCTATCTTTTGCATCCACTAAACTTGCTTTAACAGCCTGGATAGGACTGTTCCTGATGCTGAGACAATGTGTCCCAAGGAGCAAGCATAGTCACTTTTCAGACTAGCAGACAAATGGCAACAGGTATTAAATACTTAAAGTAACAAAAATTACTTAATTCCAGCCAGCATTATTTTGGTGCACCACGTGAAGTTATAAATTAGGCTGAGAACAGTTGTATCTGCAGCTCACCAGAAGCAGGGCAAGCAGTTCTTTCAGTATGAAATTCTGCATTGAATTTCTGAACTCTACAAGTCTCTATGGTATTAAATATTTGCAAAATATTTATGTACAATCCATTTACCTGCATTCCTTATACATTAAAAATAGAAAAAGAAACTCAGTCCCTTTAATAATCCTGAGTCACAGTACTCTCATGTGGTTTATATTTGTTTTAAAGATAATATGAAACCCTTAGAACAAGCCTTCCTTCCAGCTGTGAGAACAAGCACTGGCAGAGAGGGTAAAAGACTTACTTTTCTCAAGTATGCATCTGATAAATACATGATCTTCTGAGGAGCCCCTGCACACTTCACTGGAGTATTTGGAAAAGTGAAGATAGCATTTCCTTCCTTAAAATCCTGTAAAGCTCTCCATGTTTTTTCTACTGTCTGGGCTGAATAATTGGAACCTATTTTAGGGTGATTAAAACCTTCAGGCAAGCCTTTGATCTAGGAAAAAGAGAAATTAAGGTTGTACAGATGGCAAAAGTTTTGTCATCATCGACAAGTATTAAATACAGACTGAGAAATAACTATAAAAGATGTTTCTATCAAAAAGAAAGTCCATACTTACTAAGTGGTATTCTTAAAAATAGGCCTAGCAATAAAACAGGTATTTCCTTTAGAATTTAGTACATGATTCAGTAGAATTAATATTTAGTGAAATTACTTTGTCTGCAACACCTGAGCAGAAATCTTCAGTGCAGACCCAGACCCAAGTAGAGTGATATTCAGAGTCAGAATACAAAAAGTCACTGCCACATTATCACAAGTAAAAATCATGTAAAAGAAAAAAAAAAAAAAAAAAAAAAGGTATTATGAAAATTTGTAAGATGAATGAAACTTTCCTGTAGTCAGTTGCAGGTACTTGTGTTTGCCTAGGGTCATTTTATTTTAACTAATCTGCATCCAGTAGTTATTTCCCTATTACTCCTACTATGACCTGAGCATCTGTTTGTGAGAAAGGAAGTTGTACCCATTTCAAAATAATGGAGTGCAGAAATTCTGTGAGAATATGGATTTACGTTACATGCACTGCAATGTGTTTGAAACACTCCAGTCTGCACCAGAAGTAAACTGCTGGTGAAGAGAAACCATCCCTCTTTTTCCAATTGCCCACTTTTGTTTTAAAGTTTTTGAGTTTTCATAACCTAGTGTGATTAACTGTGTTACATGGCTTCTACCAGTGAACACTGAACTTACTTTTATCAGCTTGTGCTGAAGCAATGGATATGAAGACTGAGAGGAGGGTCACTGAACTGCAACTCCTCATTCCACTGACCTAATCACTAGAGCTTATTTGTGACTGTAGCTAATTGTGACCAGCTCTTTTTGACATATATAATGAAAGCTTTTCCAAGAGATACTTTAGTATATTGTCAGGTACTACATCATATTCAGGACAGGGTAAAACCATGAGAGTCAAATTGTTCAGACACCTTGCCTTTGTGTTTTCCTTCTACACATCATCATGGTCATTCTTGCACCAACATTTTCCTCTGAGTGCCACTGCTACACAAGGGAAGGGCCCCAGGGCCTATTTAAACACAAGCCTGGTAACTCAGCTGGCTCCTTTTGAAGTGCATCCTTTAAGAAAGGTGAGGGTAGGTCAAATTAATTCTGCAGGTCAGATTTTACTGACAGCTCTGTGTTTCTCATTCTGTTTACGTTAGAGAAGCTTCAGACTACAGTCAGCACACTTTATTATCTCATTATTACAGTCTGCCTTAAAGTTCTGGATTTAACTTGCAGCCCCATCTGCTGATATTGCCACAGCGATGCAACCAAGTTGTTGTAAAAGGCTTTCCCAAAGGCAATTTGGGTTATTACACAGGGATCTGTGGAAGGAGTAAAGTCATTAATCTGCCTTTTAGCTCTTTAATTCATAGTGTTCAATACCTTGCAATAAAAAGAGTACTGAAAAGTAATTTACTTTAATGAATGTACATGATGCTATTAAAATCAGTAAAAATATGTTTACTGTAAAACAAATACCTTTTCATAATGCAGACTAATTCCAAGGGCAATTATCAGATACTTGTAAGATACCTGTTGTGTAAGGAACAAAAAGTATTTTAGACAAAACCCAAAACTTCAAAGTAAATTTCAGTTACCTGACAGCAACACAGTAACAAGGAAGAAGATACTGGGAGCATTAGTAACATAAATTAAGCTCTAAGAATTCTAGTTAAAATGCTAACTGCATTATGAGTTACAGACACAGCCTTTGTTATACACAGCCCCAGGTATCTGGAGCAAAATATTTTCTCTTTTCAGTTCACCATAAACAGAGCAAAGGCTTACAATAATAGCAATTTAAGTTGATGTTATTCTAACCTAGTTATCTACCACAATTTTTATTAGAAAAATATTTTAGGATCAAGTACATAAGACTAATTGGAACTTCCCAGCCTCTTATATGCTGGAGGCTTTGTTCAATAGGCAGTTCTAAGGGGATCTGCAGGAAGTAGACAGACAACTCATGACATAAAATAATTTTCTTTTTACATTATTACCTTGATATCATTCTCCAGCCAGACACAGTTCTTATCTGGATCCAATGCTGTAACTTGAGATTTGATCCACTCAACACCGTTAGGTATTACACTTCCCATTGGACGTGCAGAAGCTGCCAGCTGCTTTGCACCACCACCAACCAGGGTCCACAGTGGCTGATAGTAATGAGTCTGAAATAAAAGTTTAAATGGACATTTCAAAACTATTTAAAGGGACTTAAAGGCACATCACTCCAAATAGGAGAAATGTACTCTTAACATTGTATTATTCTTAACAAAAGAAGCTGTATGAATAACCAAGCTTTTTCCACGACAAAGCTGCAGGGATGCAAAAATCCCATGGGAAAAGTGTCATACAAAGCCTTTTGAAAGATGGTTAGTTGGCTTACTTTCCACAGTTAAAAACATGTGGGGCTGGAGAGGAGTGAGAATCAGACCCATCTACTTGTATGTAAAATGCTTATTCTTTACAGAGCTTTACAGCAGAGGGAGACTCACCTTGCTTGGCTCAACAACAGCCACATTTCCTGCCCCCACTTTCCTCTTCATCCGAGCACTCATGGCAATTCCACCAGCACCTCCACCCAACACAAGTACTTCATAATAATCCTTGGCAGCACACCTGGCTGCTGTGTGTAAGCCAAAGGAACTCATCTTCTGCATTCCTGGTTTCAGCAACCACACACCAGAATGGAGACAGGAGCAGGAGGACACTACTCCAATTGCTGACATCTTTCATTAAGTGGGAAGCTAGGAGGTAAGGAAAAGCACCAGTAACAATCACAGGAGGCAGAATTTATGTTTAATTAAATGCCTAGATTAGTTTTCAACGCAAAAAGTTATAATACTAAATTCCTTGAGTCATCAGGCGAGAATTACAGCTTTTTTATTTATTTACTAATTTATGTTACTTACAGACTGGAGTTTCCAAATTACACCAGAAACCTCAAGTATTTTCAAGAAAATCTTCCAATGTCAGCTTCGAAAATTCTCCACTACACTAGATGTAGCTGAGCAACTCATTCTGAACTTTTCTATACTATCTTGACATCCCTCCTGTTTGTGTACCCTGAATTCTTTATAATGCCCCACTATTAATCCTTAGAGTTACTATTGGGACAGAGAGGGAATAATCTCAGAGGCATCCACTGTAAAACAAATGTTAATTTTGTTTTACAGGTTTCCAAAATACATTTTCTTTTCATCCCCTCCCCAGTTAGAATAAAACACCCAACTCCCCAGTAAGCTAGTTTCCCTTTAAAATGCTGTTTGTTGTCTGTGCAGGCAGCTATTTAAAAATAACCTCCATTCATAAATCTTTTTTCTCTTTCACTTCTCAGGCTATTTGTTTGCAAGTTTTTAGAATAAGTCTGTTAAATACCAAAGAAAATGCACTTTAAAGAAAACATAATTAAGACTGAGCAGGAAAGCTCAGCACCTCAGTGTCTTAGCTAGAGCCTAGAACAAACACCTAACCAAAGCACAGCAGTTCATGCAGAGCCACTCAGGACAGCTGCAGTTCCTTCCTCTCCAAAACACCTGCCGTACGCAAAGCTACTCAGACTGCATACTTCATCGAACCAGTTTATTGATGGAAGTTGAAATAAACAAAGTTAGAGAAGCCCTACTGGCAAGAAGTACAGATCATTGCAACTATTCGTTAAACAGCTGGCCACAGATCAGCAGTTTAAACATTCCACCCATGCACGTGTGCGAGCTCGGCGGGCGGCTCCCCAGCCGGCTCCAGAGCCTGCGGGCCCCTCAGCCCAGGTCACCACAGCCGCAAGGGACCGAGCAGCTGCTGCTCTGCGCCCCCCGAGGCCAAGGGACCCGGGCCTGCAGGGGGAGCAGGGCCGCGGCCCCGGGGCTGGGGCACCACCCCGTCCAGGCTCGGCGAGGCCGCTGCGGCCCGCAGGCTGCCCCGCCGGCACGGCCCTCCCGCCGCTCCCCTGCTCGGCACAACCCGACAGCCCCGCTCCCTCACGGCAGGACGGACCCTCCGGCCCCGCTCCCCGCCCCGCACTCACCGCTCGTGGGGCCGGGCAGGGCGGGGAAGGAGCGCGCCGCCGGCCCCTGAGGGATCGGCGCCGGGAGTGGCGGGGCGGAGCTCGGGGCTCCGACGGCTGCCTGGCTGCGGGCAAAGGCCGCGGGCCGGCCGGGCAGGGAAGGGCCGGGCAGGGAAGGGCAGGGAAGGGCCGGGCAGGGCGGGCCGGGCAGGGAAGAGCAGGGAAGAGCCTGTCAGGGCGGGCCGGGCAGGGAAAGGCCGGGCAGGGCGGTCCGGGTGTGCGCAGAACCCCGGCGAGGGGCTGAGCCGGCCGCTCCGCTCCGGGCAGGTGCCCATGGCACCTACAGCTCCAGCCTTGCGCTTCCCAAAGTTTTGAAACTCCAATCTCAAACCTGTCCCTCTGCCAATCCCTGATCAGAACCCAGCTCGCATTCGGTATTGGCCTCAGTCACAGGCAGCAGCCGAGTCCCACCTAGGCACACACAGCTCAGGTCACTCATATCGGGCTCACCGACACCAGAATTATCACAGCTGCAGTACCTGCCATGGAGTGACCACTGACACTTCAATATCTGAACTTGCTCAGGTTTCCTTAAGCACCAGCACTGAACTATAATCTAGGAGCCCTTTTCTACAGACAGAAAAACAGCAAACTGATTAAGCTTAATAAAACAACACCAAAACACTTATTAGATCGATAATTAATAATAAATGACCTCTGATGAAATGTATCCTTCAGTGATAGGCAAAGGCTCTCCTTTCAAAGCTGCTGAACACCCACAGTTCCTGGGTTTTACTAGACAGAAAATGCACTGAAAGAAGACACAAATCAGTATCTTTAGAAGTGTGACACGGAGATCAGACATTTTTGTCAATACAAGAAACTTCCCTACCGAGAAAAAAGCCCCAGGGTTTATAGTTACATCCTTTAAAATATCCAAACTGCCCATTTTAATAATTTTTATGGGTTTCTCAACTTTCTGTTTCCAGCTGCCTTTGTATAATCAGAGTGCAGCCTTTTATTCCCCATTTTTTGTTCTAAGAGCTTGATCCTCATCCCTGTTCATATTGTTGGGCTGTTTTTTTTAAACATGTATTTTTAGGATTGTCTCTAAACATTGCAGTATTTTCTTTAAGCTCCCATGCATATTTCCTCACAGACTGCTTACAGAGATAGCCAGCAGTTTTAATTAAAAAATTACTCAAATGAATTCCATAATTCCGAAACATCTCACAAACCAAACATGAAGAAACTCTGCACCTGTAGCAGGTGTGAGGGCTGGGCACACACCGTCTAACCCTAACCCTGTACTACCACATTTATCTACTCCATAAGTAACTTTTTTATAAAATCAAGCAAGACTAGGTGTACACAGCAGTAGAATTGCTCACTCTAGCTGTGCATGCTAATGCAAACACACATTTTTAGATGTCAGTATCGTTAAATTCATCCAATGCAGCATTTACTTCCATGCATTAAGACAAGAGTATTTGCTAGAACATCCTATGGGAATAACAAATTGTAGTTTTCAGTGAAGTAATTTAAGAACACATTAATAGAAGTTATGTAAGCTAGAAAAACTTCATCCTATATGTTTTTATTAATTTCCCCCCTTTATTACAGAAAGGTCATTTAGTAAAATTAGATCCTTATTTATAGAAAACCCAGATCTTACCATGCTTTTATAGGAAAAGTTAATCAATTACATTTTTATGTATGTGTATGTGATTCCTCAGGTAACCACTGTCAGCTTTTATTCCTTTGACTGGAAATTATTCCAAATGCTGAAATGTACCAAATTTCAAAAGTATGAATTTCTTAGAATTCTCTAGTTTTAGTTAAAATAAACATTATTTTTTCTGAAACAAAACAAAAGCAAACCACAATTCTTTGGGAAAACACACAGTTCTTGACAGAGAGAGAGAGAATACAATTTGACACAGTAAACTGGATTTTATATGAGGGCATACAAATCAAAAAATATCAAATCCTGATTTGGATACTGAAGCACCTAGTTTCATGTTATAGTTTAATGAGAACAGTTTTAATACCCAGAATCTGATTGTGAAATTACATTATAAAATAAAATACTTAAACAACATTTAGTTATGTACATTCTGCTCCAAAAAATGGACTGTGGAAATTCTTTACATTTCTCTTAGAAATACATACAAACCACAGCAGAGGCCAACAATCCACTGGCAATTAATAGCCATGAGTCAACTTCGGGGAAAAATACCTGTGAAAAGTTTTAATCTAATACTGCTTAACTAAAAGCACATCAGTGTCTCTTCAGACTGCTTTAAGTAGTTTGTTCTCCTTGTCCCAAAACATTATCCCAGTTTACCCTGCATGATGCCTGGGTATTTGTTAGAGTACATCTTTCACAGAAAAAGATGACAAATATTAAGAACAGGAAATTAGGAGTTCAGAAAATTACAATACAGAAAGTCCAGGCAGGTGAACACTGTGAGAGTCATCTAAAACAGAAGGAAAAGTAAAAATGACTGTGCCCCTGTGATACCTTCCTATACATATTTTATGGAAAACTTTACATAGCTTACCCTTTGTCTTACTTCAAAACACATCATTTACATTATTATTTAAAAAGAAACACAGATATACTTGAAAAGAAACACAGTTATAAAATAACTACTCTGTTAGACTGTAGGAACAAATAATTTAAAGCTCTTTTACCAGTCTAGACAACTTGTACATTCATTTGAATGGGAGTTCACACCAAGTGCTGCAAGATAGGAATTACATTCAGAGAAATGGATATCTCCATTCCAAATTTCTCATCAGTACACACTAATAATCATCAATCTGGGTGAAGACTGTAATAAAAACATCTCTTACATAGCCCTGAAGTGCAATTGATTAATTTGTTAAGGAAAAAATAACAAATGCAGTAGTTTTCTGACAGGTGGCTGAATTTCACATGAAGTGGAAAATTTTAGTTTTGGTTATGTTTTATTTTGTCACACAAGATGAAGAAATTACAAATTCTAATCTCACAAAAATATGCTTAGACCACACAAGTCTTACTAACAAACCATTACAGAAGCAACAGTTTCCTCATTTGACTTAAATGTTTGTGGGAGCACAAATTCATTAATCTTTGCACTGTGCACACATGAATTTTGACAATCTTTAGTGTTCTGCTTCTCCCCTGCCAATTATTTCAGCTGGGAACTTATTCAGAAGTTACTTTAAAGCTGCTCTTAAGTTACTTGATGACAAGAAAAAAAAAAAATTGCTGCAATGAAGTGAACTTCCGAGCAAATACACTGCTATTTTCTACAGTTCATTAGAAATGGACCAAACTAAGGCTGCACAAGAAATCAGTATTTATGATCAAACAGATCCCAACTGCATGAAACAAAGCAGTTTCAGTGAAAATGCAGCCACTGAAGTCTGATGAAAAGAACTTTGTCTGATGATAACTGAACTTTAAGAAGTATTCTGCATTTTGTCTGAAAAACATGTACAGTCACCAAATACCTCAGAATTCTAAACACCAAAAAAACAGAAGAAAACAAAAATGGATAGGTCCTTAAAACTATAATGCCTAGTTCTCCTATATACATATATATATAAAAATTAACTTACATTATAATAATATCAAACTGCATAGCATTACAAAAGAAGGCAACTTGAATGGCTGAAATTAAAAAATGTGAATGTTACCAATTCTATTATAACCATTGTGGAATTTATAATACCATAGAGCAGGCTGTTGCTAGCAACAACTATAGCCCAATTTAAGCAAAGTCTGCCTTAATTCCAGTGAATGTAGAAATCATTAATTCAGACAAGTTGTTGCATGCTCTGCTTTCATGTCCTCTTTGCAGGTTTTGCTGTTAACTGTTTCTCTCTTTCAAGTTCCTTCTCACGTTGCTGCTCTCGTTCCAATTCTTCCTTCTGCCTCTTTTGTTGCAGCTTAAGTGCTCTCTTCTAAACAGAAAATACAAGAAAAGAATTGTAAGTTTTATAGATATATTCAAGTTAGAGCAACAAACAAAATCCCTCCCATTCTCCCTCTCTCCAACACACCCTCCTTATGACTGAACATAGCCTAAACTGTTCATTTTTGCTTCATCCCTCCCACTTTCAGCTTACTGTTCAGAAATGGGAAGTTTGTTATCTACACTGGGAAAACACAAACTGGAGCCCCTTCAGTGTCACTAAAAGTCATCCTTTGGGTATACCTGACAAGGTTCTTATGCAATTTACTGCCTCCAAGAAAAAATTTTCTTGTTTTCTTGTTTGAGTAATTTTGCCAGAATGTAACCAGACTATCTATATAGCATGAAACCAGTGAATTTATGTCACTGTTAATGGTATGTTAAACACAAGGAGAATTTCTTACATTTGTGACAATTGAGTTTCCATTGAAATGAAACTGAAACAACAAAGAGAACTGCTTGAAATGGAATGGACTAAGCAACAGAACAAGGCATGTTTCTTGCACCACCTATACATAAAGATGACACTGAAAGAGTAGTTCAGATGTGTAAGTTTCTTGAGCACCATCAGGAGCAAGTGAAAGGTTAAAAACATACATGGCTTGGAGCTACTGAAAACATCCTTTTAAGATAGAATTCTATTTTAATCAGAATTTTCAGCATGCATCCAAAATAAAACTTGGAAGTCAGTAATATACAAGTAAATATCTGTGTTGGAAAGTAAAAATATTTATCCCACTTACTTTTAACTTTGATGTCTTCTCATGCAGCATCATCATTTCATTTCTAATATTCACTAACTTGTTGTGATAATGTTTAGCTTCTGAAAACTTAAAAAACATAACTGTTAAAGCAGTGACTGTCAAGTTAGAATAGTTGTTTCATAAAGCTACACAGCAAAATAGCAATCAAAACCAGTGATTACCAGAGCAGTTTGACAATGGAACAAACATGATCAAGTTTACATCTCAACAGCTACACACAGTAATCTACTGAGCTAAGATCCATGAAACAATGAAAAAATATTACAACGTTATGCAGCATACCTGAGTGTTCCATGCACCCTCCCTGCAAGTTTGGGGAGGTGCAGAGAGCCCATGCTAGAGCCTCAATCCGACTGAAAAAAAGTGTACATTTGCTTTGGCTGCTGGCTTTGAACAGCCAGTCTCACCAATGCTGCCTGACTGAGCCTGCACTTTCTTCCTGCTGCCCTTCCTATTTAAGGGAAATATGCTGGTTCCTACCCTCTCCAGCAGTTTGTCCCTAATATCTGAACTGGTTTTCTTTCTGTAGGTTCATTAAGAACAATGAAAAGACACAAGCTGCTAGTAATGCTTCAGCAAGAAAATCTAAGCTAATCTAGAATTTAAAAGGCATTACTGGTACTTACCAAAGCATTGATATCAACAATGGAGTTACACTCCTTGAATTTTGAAATTTCTTGTTCTAATGTTTCTAGCAGTACCACTTGGTTCTGTCTAAAACAAAAACAAAGATGCATAAGCCCAAAGTAAAGCACCACATATGCTTTTCAACCAACCCTTTAAACAGACTTTTAATCTAAACACTATCAATACACACTTCCCAATACCAGATTCTCTTATGCATTGCTAGGTGATTTCAATAAAAAGATGAGTAAATGACTTTAGAAAACTCCAAGCTGCTATTTGTTGCACAAATTCAGCTGGCATCATACAACACATGGATATCCAGGATAAATATCCCAAAAACGCTGAAGAGGCACTCTCTGGGTTGCAGTGGTTGACTGAAAGGAAGAAACAATTAGCTCTTGACTTTCCCCTTGGGTGCCTCTGCGTCACGATGCAGGACTAAGTTATTTCTGTACAGAACTCATGTGGATTCCTGGTGATTATTAAGGATCTCTATCCCACACAAATCAGCTCAAGTATTTCCTAACAAAGGCTGTCCTTGGCAGGAGCAAAACCACATCATGCATAGTGAAACCCAAACTAAGGTACCCTGGAAAAACTGAGATGGATCTGTGTAAAGCTCTTTCCAGTATCTCTGTATCCATGGCAGATCTGGTCTGCATTTGAAATCAACTACTCTCAGTTATCAGTGAAGTATCAGTGTACACAGAACTCTTATCTGTTAAGCTCCTTACTTGTATTTTAAAAGTGTTTTGCAATACAGTTTAGAGACTGAACAACAAACAATGTATCTCACCACAAGCTGCCCTGAATACAAACTGCATGTCTCCAAGCAAAATAAATCCAGCTTGTAGCACACTTTTCTACTACAGAAGTAAATAAGCATTTAAGAAATCTGCATTTAAGTCTTCTTCTCTGCCTGGCTTAGGGGATTTTAGTCTTCTAGTGTGACACATTCTTCATCCATAGCGCTCACAGGCTACACTGCAGCTTTTACATCCCCTGGTACTCCCACAGATCACTGAATTATTCAGGTTGCTTGAGTCAGGATACAGAAATGCTGATAAACTATATCCCAGTTAAAGGGAGCTGGCACGTTATATTGAAAAGAGTAGCAAACCAAGTACACATTCAAAAATCTGCTTACGTAAGTTCCTGCAGTGCTGATTTTGATCGCTGAAGATCAGGCAGATAGTGAGAAATCAATCCTTCAGTTAGCTGCTCCACAGCTTTCTCATCGATTAAAGGCAGATCTTCTACAACTCCTTCATCTGGAGACGCATCACTGGGACCTACATCGAAGAACAGCAAGGCTGAGCGTGACGGGTCAGCACACATTCCAAGTTTCACCTCGAGCAACTATATTTTCCTTTCCAAAAACTAAAAGCATTAAAACACATTAAAATCCACTGCACTTTGTCAATTAAACTGGACTTTCATCTTCCTCCTCTTCTTTATTCCTCCCTTATTCTCAGTTATATATCACAAGCTTCCTGGTAAACCTTTTTATGTAACAGCAGCAGAACAGAAAGAGGGAAATATGGATATCTTGGGGGGAAATAAAAAGAAAAGAAAAAAAAAAACCCGTACTCCAGTCTACTGAAGTAAAAAGTGGGTAACATCAGTGTTCTACATATCAAGAGTACCTAAACATTAACAGCCCCCAACCATGGCTTTCAAAGTCTGAGAACAAGCTAGGCTATGAAAGGTCCTCGCCTGTCACTCAAAACACCAAGAGTTCATGCTGAACTCCAAGAACTGAACTTCACAGCCTCTAAGTTTCCTATAGGCATGCGACGATTACCTTTTTGTCTGCAGTGCTCGTGGAAGACAAACCCCTTTATCCAACAGGAGAGAACAATGCGGGAGGCAGCCCGGCAGTAAGGCCGGCGGTGGCGGAGCCTCCCGGGGCTCGCTCTGCTCTGACCGGGCCCGCCGGCGGCTCCAGCCTCTCCTCGGCTCTCCCCTCACCCCCGTCCCGCCCGGCCCGGCCTCCCCTCACGTACCCAGCGAACGCCCGGGGTGGCCCGCAGCCGCCGCCTCCTTCTCCTCCGGCCGCTCCGCGCCGCTCATCGCCGCCGCTCCCGGTGCCCTCCGGCAGGGCAGAGCAGGGCACGGCAGGGCGGGACCGCCCGAGCCCGCAGCAGACGGGTCCGGCTGCCCTCACCGAGCGGGCCGGCCCGGTGCCCCCCGGCCCGCGCCCCTCCGCCGCCGCACCATAGAGCCGCCGCGGCCGCCGCGCTCCGGGCCTGGCGGAGGGCGCGGAAATGACGCGCCAGTGACGATGGTGACGCCGAGAGACCCGGCGGACAGCGCGGTCACTGTCGATATCACTGTCGGTGTCAGGCGCTCCTTCCCACCGCTGTCTGCCTCGCCAGGAGCGGTCGGGAGCCGCCTGGCTCTGGGAGCAGCCGCTGGGCCCGGGGATGAGCCTCGGTGTGTGCGGGCTGCAGCCCCGCGGAGGCCCCGCCGTGCTGCAGGCGCCTGACAAAGGCGGGGAGCTGTGAGGGCGCCGTCCCGGTGTGCAGGGGCACGGCGGCTGCCGAGCTCTGCTGCCACGGCAGAAAACAACGGGAATCACCGCAGGTGCCCTTTCTTAGGGACATCCTTGCTCTTGTATTTTACAGATTTGTGTTCGCCAGAAACCGTGCAGACTTTATTTGTAGCTTTTGTTTCTTGGGCAGTGAAGCTTGGGAAAAGCTTCTGTGTATGCGTCTGTCTGCATCTCCCCCATCAGGCTGGAAGAACAGCTATAACTTCGCGCAGAATCATAGAATATTCTGAGTTGGAAGGGACCCAGATGGGTCATTCAGTCAAGCTCTTAGGTGAGTGGTCTATACGGGGATCAAAACTGCCACCTTGATGTTATCAGCGCCCTGCTCTAACCAACTTGCAAGTATACATATATTCTTTAATCAAAAATCATTTTTATGTGGTATAGTAGGAGTTGTATTTTTATGCCTCTTTTACCTATAAAGGTCTTTTCAGGAAATGCAGGTGCAACAACAGAAAGAAACTAATGAAGGACCGCTCAGGAAGTTTTCTAATGCAGTATTTTAATATATCCCCAAACCTTAAAGATTACTTTAAATTCAGGCAGTCCCCTTAATGCTCTTCAGAAACAGATATAGGCAAAAAAAGGGGCTTTGTAGGTGATCTGTCAACCTTAAAACTAACATTTCCGACAGCATGACTGTTGCAAATTCATTTGCATTTTTCTTCATATACATATTCTAATAAACGTTTGCTCACGATTATGTCACTATTCCTTCATCAAATTAAAAACTTTCCCCTTTTTTCTGCTTTTTTTTAAAAGAAGCAACAGGAGGAAGTTGTTAATTAACTCAAACTCAAGTTCTTAATTCCAACTGGCTAGCAATTTTACTTAGAAGTTTCTTTTGGTAGGGGGGAAAATCCACTTTTGTTGAAAGTTTCACTGGGAAAGACTTCTCAGTTTCCAGATGGAATTTCTAGTAAGAACAAGTGAGATAATGACTCTGAAATAGTCTCACTTGAGATGTGGGAGTTTCAGATTTGTGCTCCTGCTTTGCCTGTTCCAGACCTTCCCACGTCTTGCAGAAATAGACTAAGGATTGGAATAGAAAACTGGTATATGGTTTTCTAGACAAAGTTTAACTGTTTGTTAACCCAAATGTTCAAAAAAAAGAGAATGATAGAAAACTTTTCTTGTTCCTTTTCTTCTGCAAAATGTCCTCTTTTTCACAGTAACTATTTCCCAAGTGCCTATGTATGTAATACTGTTAACACCACATAATCGTGTTTCGTTTTCATTTTATATTGTAGCAAAAGTGTTCAGAAACCTTCAACGCAACACTGTCACATATGCATTTTGGATTTGATTGTTGCAACTGATTAAAGCAGTTACATATATTGTAACCATGCCCCACCCTAGAAATGTGAGTGAAAACGGAGTCAAGTTAGCTTGAATAGTATAGCAAATTGGATGTTTTAAACCATCAGCTTTGGACTTGTCACATGATTTCAGGGATGACAACATGAAAAGGAAATACTTCATATTAATAGGTAACCTCTTAGAGACTCTCTGTCCTTGTTAAGTAAATGAGTCTATAGAAAGAGTAGAGCCTTGGATGTTAAAATGAAGAAATTGAGTGTAGCAGGCTGGTACAAACGGTTCTGTTCAACAGAGGTTCGTCTTACCAATGTATGAGCTGGTTCTTGACTTTTCAACACTTCTGGTCTGTTATTCAGTAAAAGGTGAGCTGGCAAACCTTGGTGCACTGGTTTAGTGTGTTAGTCCTCATAGATAAACACCCTTCCTCAGTGCTGGAAGTTTCTGTTCCTGTAGAAGTGGCAAAGTTCCAGTGTAAAGCCCAACATTTTCGTTCAGTTTTAAGAGCAGCTCTTTTGGTGGCTCCTGGAACCTGGCTGCTCATGTCTGTGTGTCCTCACTCACTTGTGCTGGTAAAAGTGGTGAAACTCTTGAAACACAGAGTGAGTTAAATCACCCAGAGAGAACAGAAACATTAAAAATGGGTGAACTGAAACACAGCTGGGAGCACTTTCTTAGGTAGCAAGGCTGGCTTAACTGGTTCCCATCCTTGGCTGCTCATTCTGACTCCTACACTGTTTGCTGCCCGCTCGTTGTCATATGGATGTCTGTGCAAGTTGCGATCATGGAAGCAGTCTCAGTTACACATACAAATATAACCAAAACCCTCTCAATATGCACTGTTTGTTTCTGACCCATTTTAGGGACTCAGGTCATTGTCTGGCCCCTGAACAACTGTGCTGTTAACAATGCTGGTGGAATTATGAGGTGGGTGAAAGGGCAGGAGATGGCACTGTTTTAGCCAGATGAAGAAAAAGAACCTGAGATTACATGATCAGGAAAACAGCCACATTGTCAAGTGGCAAGGGAGCTCAGATAATGCGTCACACTGTCTATTTGTGGACATCATTAAGAGAAGAACAATAAGCGACCTCCACCCAAGGCCAGTTTACCACCGAGGACTCTCCTCCTGCGGGGCCAGTTCCAAGAAGAGGCTCACTCCATGTGCTGAAGCACTGCCCTGATGCCTACCAGAATCTGCTATCAGCTCTTGACCAGAAAAGGAGTGCCCTTCTCCAAACTCCTGCACTTCTATACAACTCTCCAGTCTTCACTTGGTAACTTCCTTCAACCAAGTAAAAAACCAGGATATGTACCTTCTCTCTGAGAGGCATAATTTCCCAGAAATGTTTATGGCTTAGTAAGCTGACTGAATACAGTAGTAGAAGTTGGACATAGGTACAAATGGGTGTAGAGTACTTGTAGGCTGAAACTCAGAAGAAAATTTCTAGTACTCAGACCAACGAGTAGTGGGAATAACCTCTTAGAAAAATTAATACAGGCAAAAATATAATTACTCTTACGTTAGAGCATAATTGTGAAAGGAATTATACAACAGTAGGGTCTCTGAGGCTTGTTTCTCCTTACATCCTTTAAGGAATGTTCAGAAAGGCATATGAAACTTCCTACAACTCTACCTTATTGAAACAATGTAAAGAGCTGTGCCGTGACAAAAGAGAAAGAGAAAAGCAACACAATGCAAACTTCTGCCTTTCAAAATCTGAAGCCAGAGCACGGAACTATGCAGTTCAGGATTCCAGCGTACTGAACACAGCTTCCTGCCTACGGACCACCATACCTGCATTGTATGGCTTTGGCAGTTCTTAGCCTCTACCACGCGTGGCATTTACCACTACTGAAGACAAACGCACGGAGAGAGTGGAACAGCCTCAGAAGGCGGGGGTGCCGGGGGTGCCGCCGCCCCGGGCGGGCCCCACGAGCCCGCAGCGCGATCCCCTGCTCCGACGGGCCGCGCGAGGCGGCGGCCAGCGGGACTCGACACGCGGCCGTGACGGCGCCGGGCGGCGCAGGGGGGGGGGGGGGGGGGGGGGGGGGGGGGCGCGGGTGCCGGAGGGGCCGGTCGCGCAGGGGACCGCGACTCCCACCCAATGATGCACCGCCGCCGGTGGGGGACCCCCCCCCCGGGGGGGGGGGGGGCCGGGGGGGGGGCGCCCCGGGAGCGCGCAGAGATTGTGGAGGGCTGAGGTCCGCGCGCCCCGCCGCGGCGGTGCGCGGAGCGCGGGAGTGTGTGACGCGTAGGCGGCGGCGGGGGGCGGGCGCTCCCCTGCGGCGGCAGGGATGGAGGCCCCGCGCGGGCGCCAGCCTGCCCGGCCGCGGTAGTGGACCGGGCTGCGCGGCTGAGCGCGCGCGGGTGGTCGGGGCTATCCGGGGGACAGCGCCTGGCGGCGCGGTTTGCCCGGCGCAGGGGGCGGCCTGTGGGGCCGGGGGTGCCGGAGGGCGCTCCGCGGCGGAGGAGCCGCGCCGCGTTCCGTCGCCGGCTTCTACCTCGCGGGGCCCGGCGGGGCTTGGATTTTGTAGGGTGACATGCCCTGACGGGGACGCGAGCGGTCGGGGCGCCGCCGCGAGGGCACAGCCCGCAAGCGGAAGGCCGCCCGAGGCGGGTCGGCAGTCACCGGCGAGCCCCCCAGAAGCCGCCGCTATGCTGGGGTCCGGGCTATGGACGAGCATCAAGTCCTGATAGGGAGGAGCGAGGACCCTCTGTTCCTGAAACGACTCACAGTGCCTTTGACTTCTCGGACGAGGGGGGACGAGGAGTCCCAGGTTTAACCAGCTGCGGCGTGGGGGTTGCGGACGACGGCTCGGAGGCGGGCCGGAGCACCGGTGTGAAAGGGGCGTCCCCGGGGCTGCCGGTCCGACGATGACGTCCTGCTGGACAGGACTCGCCCCTGCGCCGCAGCGCCCGGGGCCGGCCGGCCGGACCCCTGCAGCGGGCTGAAGCACAGCCGGATTGGAGCGCTGAAGCGAGGAAGGTGAATGAAGAAGAGAAAGAGAAAGAAGCGGTGACTACTCGCTGACTCCTCTACTCTCTTCACGACCCGGGAGGTTATAGGTGAGTCGGGGGCATCCTGTGGTCCTCGGCACGGTGCTCACAGCTTGGTAGGATGCGCGGCCTTGCTTTGAGTGGTTTATGAGAGGAACCATCAAGGTCCTTCTAGAGAAGAAACCAAGGAGGATGAGCTGCACGGAGCCAGAGAGTGAGAGGGAATAAGTCCACTTGTATTGTCAGTTGAAAGAATTTGCAGCTTCCCCGTACCGAAAAATCATCAATTCCCCGAAATGGCATAGCATAAAAATATCAAATTTTTCTTTGTCTAATTTTTTTTTTATTTCTCCTGTTAAGTTTTTAACAGTGTTTTTAACAAAGGAGAGTGGGCAGGATGAACATTGCAATTTGCGTATTTGTTAACCAACGGCCCTCAAGATCTTGCGCGTTTTGCAAACAAGAGAAGAAGAGGGAACATACAATTTCACAATGTGACATACATTTTTAAAAATAATGAAAGTAATACTTGGGGGATATTTGTCCTTATTCACAAGATACAGCAATAACATTATTACTTAGAACTGAAAGACAATACGGAGCGAGCAATGGCAAATCCAGTGAAAGCATCACTCCCTTGAGAACTTCTTGCTGTTCTACCGGGCTTGGACTCGCTGTGCCCCATCAGACATAAATGGTATAAGCGCCGTCATTAAAGAGATAGTAATTTAACAACTTCCTGCAAAAAACCTAATGAATACCAAGTTCTTATCCTAAATTGTTGGTTTTTGTTTATAGTATTGTAGGCAGTATGAGTGGGGTTTACATGAAAATGCGTTCCTGTATAAGCACTCGGATTGTTGTTAAGAAGGAAATGAATTTTATTATCACAAAATAGTTCAGGCTTTATGCTCCCTCCAAAAGCTGTATGTGCCAGGATGAGGGAGAAACTGGCATTGACACCAGCTGGCCTGAGGAAACTGTATATTGAAGGCGCATAGCAGCATAGACGAAATAAAATTGAGTGTCCCGACATGCATAGATTAAGCTGTTAAATATTATGCCTTTGCATTTGTAATTAATTTTTAAAAGTTCAGTATTTATCTTTTAATTTCGTTTACTACTGTGTCCTGTTACTGTGGTTTTTGGCTCAACAGCCAGCAGTGTATGCTGGGTGTGACGCAGCCTCCCTGAAAATGCTTTATGCTTCCATACAGGTACCCGGAATTGGAATGTGGGGGGGGGAAGCACAACACGTGCCAGTACATGTACTGTATGTTGTGCCAGGTTCTCTAAACAATTAATGCGTTTAAAGTTTTAAATGCACATTGAAAGTCTATCAGAGCTAATCAGCGTATTACGGCCATAATTCAAACCAACACCAACACACCACAAAAAAAAGTCAAATCATAAAACTTTCTGGAAAGAGGAACAGTAGGTGCGACCTAAATCCGCCTCTGAATTTTGCAAATTGAGGTCAATTGAGAGTACTGTGTGAAGTGGCTCATGTTCTTGGATGCTTTTGCTAGGAAAGCTTGTGAATTGGTTTTAAGGCAAACTTGTGCAAGATGGATAGGAACAAATAATTCTGAGGATACTAATGTGGTGGTCTACAGATGCGGGGAAAAAAACCAAACCAAAAACGAAAAAACCCAAACACCCCTTGAAGAAAATGTTCATTTTAGAGAGAGACCAGAATCTTGACGGTGTCTCACCAGTCTATTGGGGACTTATTTCGGCATCTGGGTAATGGAACAAAAAAAAAAACAGGGTTTTGCCTTGCAGCTGTCTCAGTGTGGGGTCTGGTCATTAAAACACAGCCACGTAACGCTTTTCTGGTCAGGCACAGGTGTAACCGTTGGGGGGAGGCTTTGGTGAGTGCTCCCTTGCCCTGGCTCCTGTTTTTCTGTGTCTGAGCTTTGTAATCCGGTAAAATTTGCTTGCAATGGGTGCTTTTGCTAGATCTTAACATGCGGGATGTCGCTGTCTTTTTCTCAGAGTTTGATGTCCTTCTTCGTTTGCATGGCCTCCACCCTGCTCGCCTCATGTTTTCTCTTTTTTTC
>CM031866.1:9182213-9226560 GCA_018697195.1 Certhia americana
TCCTTCCCCCCGTTCCCCCAACCAGGATCTGTACCTTCTCCTCTGAGAGGCATAATTTCCCAGAAAGTGTTTAAATGGCTTATACAGCTTGACCCTGTAATTACCGTAGTAGAAGTTGGACATAGGTACAAATGGGTGTAAGTAACTTGTAGGCTGAACTCCAGAAAAAAATTTCTAGTACTCAGACAACGAGTAGTGGGATAACCTCTTAGAAAAATTATACAGGCAAACATATAATCCTCTTACGTTAGCGCTAATTGTGGGAATATATACACCAGTAGGGTCTCTGAGCTTGTTTCTCCTGTACACCACTCCTTTAAGTATGTTCAAAAGGCTATGAAACGTCCTTACACTCCTACCTTATTGAAACATGTACAAGCTGTCCGTGACAAAAGAGAAAGAGAAAAAGCAACACGATGCAAACTCTGCCTTTCAAAATCTGAAATCCATAGCACGGAACTATGCAGTCAGGATTACCAGCGTACTGAACCAGTTCCCTGCCTACGGACCACGCATACCTGCATTTTAATTGCTTTTGCAGTTTTAGCCTCGACCACGCGTGGATTTACCCACTACTGAAGAACAACGCACGAGATAAGTGGAACATCCTCAGACTCTGTGGTCCGCCGCCGCCGCCCCGGGCGGGGCCCCCCCGAGGGGCCCCGCAACGCGCTCCCCCCTGCTCCGCGGGCGGGCGGCGAGGTCGGCGGCATCGGGACTCGAACCCTCGCCGTCCTTCGCGGGCGGCCGCAGGCCTGGTTCCGGCGGGGTCCGCGGGCGCGCAGGGGAAAGCGACTCGCACCATTTCGCCGCCGCCGTCGCGGGGCTGCCCCCGGGAGCGCGCATAGATTTTGATGGCGGCGCGCTGCCCGCCCGCGCGTGCGCGGAAGCGCAGGATGTGACTGCGTATGTGGCGGCGGCGGCGCTCCCCCTTCGCCGCAGGGAGGCGGGCCCCGCGCCGGCGCCCACGCCTGCCCGCGGCGGCGTGACCGGGGTTCGCCGGCTGAGCGCTGCGCGGGGTATCGTGGCTCCGGCGGGGACAGCGCCTGGCGGCGCGGTGCCCGGCGCGGGGGCGGCGCTGTGGGCCGGTGGTGCCGGGGCGCTCCGCGGCGGAGCCCCGCGCCGCGTTCCGTCCGGCCTGCGCGGGGCCCGGCGGGGCGATGTAGGGGACATGCCCTGACGGGACG
The DNA here is from genome assembly GCA_018697195.1 of Certhia americana. Lineage (NCBI taxonomy): Eukaryota > Metazoa > Chordata > Aves > Passeriformes > Certhiidae > Certhia > Certhia americana. Next base: position 9,183,401 of record CM031866.1, read on the forward strand.
ACGAGCGGTCGGGGCGCCGCCTGCGAGGGCACAGCTGCGCAAGCGGAGCCGCCCGAGGCGGGTCGGCCGCACCCGGCGAGGCCCCCCAGAGCCGCCGCTATGGCTGGGGCCGGGCTCTGGACGAGCATCAAGTCCCTGCTAGGGAGGAGCGAGGACCCTCTGTTCCTGAACGACTCCAGTGCCTTTGACTTCTCGGACGAGGTGGGGGACGAGGACTTCCCCAGGTTTAACAAGCTGCGCGTGGTGGTTGCGGACGACGGCTCGGAGGCGGCCCCGGAGACACCGGTGAACGGGGCGTCCCCGGGGCTGCCGTCCGACGATGAGTCCCTGCTGGACCGGGACATCGCCCTGCGCAGCGCCCGGGCCGGCCGGCCGGACCCCTGCAGCGGCTGCAGCAGCCGGCGGGAGCGCTCCAAGCAGAGGAAGGTGAAGAAGCGGCTGACACTCGCTGCCCTCCTCTACCTCCTCTTCATGACGGGAGAGCTCATAGGTGAGTCGGGGGCCTCCTGTGCCGTCCCTCTGGCACGGTGCCTCACAGCTTGTTAGGCTGCTCTGGCCTTGCTTTGAGTGTTTACTGAGAGGAACCATCAGTCCTTTAGAGAAACCAGGGAGATGAGCTGCACGTGCAGAGAGTGAGAGGGAATAAAGTCCACTTGTATTGTCAGTGAAAGAATTTGCAGCTTCCCGTACCTGAACCTCATCAATTCCCCGAAATGGCATAAAATATACAAATTTTTCTTTGTCTAATTTTTTTTTTATTTCTCCTGTTAAGTTTTTAAAGTGTTTTTAACAAAGGAGAAGTGGCATGAACAATTTCAATTGCAGTATTTTTTAACCAACGGCCCTCAGATCTTGCGCGTTTGCAACAAGAGAAGAAGAGGAAAATACAATTTCAAATGTGACATTTACCATAATAATGAAAGTAATACTGGGGGATATTTGTCCTTATTCACAAGATACAACAATACACATTATTACTTAGAACTGAAAAGACAATCCTGAGCTATCAATGGCAATCCAGTGAAGGCATCACTCCCTTGAGAACTTCTTGATGTCCTACCGTGCTCTGGACTAGCATGTGCTCCATCCAGACATAAATTGTATAAGCGCAGTCATTTAAAGAGATAGTAATTTTAACACTTCCTGCTACAACATATATGAATACCAAGTATTCTTATCATAATTTGTGGTTTTTGTTTATTAGTACTTGTAGAAGTATAGTGGGGTTTTACCTGAAAATAAGTTCCTGTATAAGCACCTGATTGTTGTTCAGAAGAATGAATTTATTGCTCAAGTTCAGCTTTTATTGCTCCCTCCTAACGGCTGTACTGTGCAGGATGAGGAGAACCTGTGCATTGTACACCAGTCTGTACTGAGCAACTGTATTGAACAGGCTATAGCAGCATAGACTTGAAATAAAATGTGAGTGTCCCTGACATGCATAGATTAGCTGTTAAATATTATGCCTTTGCCATTGTCTAATAATTTTTACAAAGTTCAGTATTTTATCTTTTAATTTCTGTTTACTTACTGTGTCCTGTTACTGTTTGTTTTTTGGATACATCCATGCCATGCAGTGTCTGCTGGGTGTGACTCAGCCTCCTGAAAAATGCTTTCATGCTTCCATCCACTGTACCCTGATTTGGAATTGTGGGGAGCACAACACAGTGCCAGTACATTGATATGTATGTTGTGCCAGGTCTCTCTATAACAATTAATTGCTTTTAAATTTCTTAAATTTCAACATTCAAGTCTTAATCAGAGCTAATCAGATTAATTACTTGCCATAATTCAAACACACACACACACACACACAAAAAAAAGTCAAATCATAAAAACTTTCTGGAAATGAGGAACAGTAGCGTGCGACCTACATCCTCCTCCTGATTTTGCAAATTGAGTCAATTGAGTACTGTGTGAAGTGAGCTCATGTTCTTGGATGCTTTTGCTAGGACAGCTGTGAATTGTGTTTTTAAGGCAAACTTGTGCAAGATGGATAGGGAACAAAATAATTGCTAGAGGATAACTAATGTGGTTTGTCCTACAGATGCAGGGGAAAAAAAAAAACCCAAAAAACAAAAAACCCCAAACCCTTGAAGAAATGTTCAATTTTTCAGAGAGAGACCAGAATATTGACTGTGTCTGCACCAGTTCTATTTGGGGACTTATTTCAGGAATATGGGTTAATGGAAAAAAAGTGGTTTTGCCTTTCAGCATGTCTCAGTGTGTGGCTGGTCATTAATAACACAGCCACAGTACATCAGCTTATTATGGCTAAGGCACTATGTGTCAAACCTGTTGTGGGGATTTGGCTGAGTGCCTCCATTTGCCCCCTGGCTCCATGTTTTTTCTGTGGCTGAGATTTTGAACTCAGGTAAATTTGATATGCAATGGTGTTGCATTTTAGGCTTAGACATCCTTTAACATGAGAGTGATGTAGATTGTATTTGTATCAGAGTTCTGATGTACACTGGATTTAGTTCATCTGAAGGGCCACTTACTGAATAATGTCTGAGCTGTTGGCAGGTTGATGCTCAAGTCACTGTTGGGAGCGTTTCTGTTTGGGGATTTGGATCTGATTCATGCTGCTGGAGACCTCTCCATACCTAGTGCAGGGAGAGCTCTAGAAATGGTAAATGTTGAGAGTAAAAATACTCTGATCACTGTCACATCATCTGTTCTTCCTGTATAGTCAGGACTTGAGCAGGCTGGATTTGTCTGTACAGAGTGTTAGTGCTGTACTGTGGACTCGTCCTCCTCAGGTCTGAGTATGGTGCTTCCACCCATATTTCATTTTTTGGGCACAGAATCAGAGAGCACTGAGGGCCAGACCCATCAAATATTCAGGCATCCATCTTCCAGAGAGAATAAATAGAGGGTTTGGATATCTCTGTGATTCTGTGGATCTTGACCTGAATGACTTGTCACAGGGCAAGTAAGCAGCAGCAGAAGAGTAATTGGAGAAATAGCCCCCAAGTCCTGGGTCAGGTCAGTCCTCAAGCTGTTTAATTTATTTCACTCCAGCCCTGTACTGTGTTGTCTTTGGTTGGTTTCAAATTTCCAAACTTTATGAATTGATCTGAAGCTCAGGTGTTTGGGAAAGTCTGATCATATAGGATATTTGAACTGACTTCCTTCTATGATCTTAGACAGATTTGAGTTTCAGGTTTGAGAAAAAGGCAGAAGAGTCTATCAGACAATTAATTTTTTCAGTAAAAATCTTTCTGGTGTCTGTTACCAATGTCAAGATGAAGGAAATCTTGTTTCAGCAGCTTTTTTTGGGAAATCTTGATTGGCATATTTTTTCCAAACTCATTACTCCAGCCTATCTCAGTGTTTGTTGTTTAATTTGATGAACAGTCAGATAACAATTTACACTTTGGGGAAACGATTATGCATCAAGAAATGAAAAACACATTGCAAGTCCTAGTTAGCTTTTCTGACAGGGTTTTGATGTTTTCAGCTATGTTTAGAGATTTCTAATTGATCATCCATGAGGAGAACTGCTGTCCTTCATGGGTCACTGAAAACAGTGGTGAGCCATCAAGCTGTCTATTTGTAAAGGTTATAGATGTCTTTTTTTCCAAGTTGCCAATTGTATTTAAACAGCCCCCAGGCAGTACCTTTAACCAAGTCATGAACTGATACCTTTAGAGCAGAGAACCTTTGATTTCAGGTTTTCGTAAATGGCAGTTATATTTTCTTAATTCACATGCTGCATTATGTTTAGCTTCAGTATCTGAATTCCTTCCTTATAATTTTATTTTGAAATTCTTTGAGAGTGAGAGGCTAACTGAAGTGGAATTTCAGCTTCTTCTTGGACTGAAGTGATTCTCAAAATAATACATATGCATCAACATTTATACTGTAAATAATGATATATGTAAACTGCTGAATTAAATGATGTTACATATAAATTATTGTTTCTTCTCCGTTCACTATAAAAGAGGCTGAGTTGCACTTTCTAAATAATTTTTTTTTTAATTATGGGAGAACACTAATTCAGAAAGGAAAGGCATAACTCATTTTACTCAAAAAGTTGCTGAATTGCTAAATCTTAAAACCTCATTGTTTTTGAGCTGCGATGGCCTTTTGGAGAATTTCAACCTCAGAAAAATTTGACATAGAAAGTTCTGAACAATTGAAGAAAGGGTCTGGAGGAAAGGAGCTGTTTGAAATGTAGTGCATTTGGTAGTTGCCCACAGCACAAACTACTGCAGTACAGCTGTGCTTTGTGTTTGGCTGGGGAGGAGAGAGTAGCTCTGTCTGCAGGTGTGTACATAAGAACACCCAGAGCCACAAACACACAGGTTTTATGACCAGTCTTAAAAGCAATCAGCCGGTTGAGAATTCCCCTTTGCTATTTCCTCTGGTTAGCCTCTTCACTAAGACTATTTTTAATTGTATACGAAGATTCCTTTATTTGAAATGTTAGTTGGAGCCTGAAGCCTGCCAAATGGCACACCAGCTGCATGCTTTGCTCAGTACAATTTACAGGCTGCACAACAATCTCAAGGTAAAAAGAGAAACCAAATCATAGCTGAGCTGACACTGAAGATGTGATCTTTTCTGAGATAATGGGCTTACCTTCAAACATACGAAAGACAACACAGCCTGTCCTTGATTCCACTTTGTATAAGGGATACTTAAGTGAGAGGTGCATTGTTTAAATCTCTCACTCATCCAATAGTAGCACTAGCAATTGAATTGGAACAAAGGTATTAAACTTTGATCTCAGGTTATTTATCTCAATGCAGCTCATTATAACAAGAAAAAATTATGGTAATAAATAATAAAGAAAAATGCTGTACAAGTGAAAGTCATTGTCTGCAATAGATATTACCAGAACTTACATGCTCCTGCCAGGATGGGGAATAATTAAGGTTAAAAGATAACGTAATAAAAATAAAAAGGGGACAGGGAAAATTTCCTGGTCATTGAATCTTTGGAGTTCTGTTCCTGTCCTGTAATGTCAGAGTGTTTAACAGATGTAGTTTAACAAAAGAATCAGTTGATTAAACACATGTGCAGTAGTATGTAGAGAAAAGATACAAAACTGTTTTGGACCTGATCGTGCAAACATTATGATACAAGTAGTCTCTGTTAGAATAACAGAAGTGAATCCTTTCTGTTTAACTCTTAATAGAAAGCACACTTGACTGCACTTTGAACTATGGTAGCTTTAAATTATAGCATGGTATTTTGCTTGTAATTGCAGACCTCCCCTTCATGTTTAGTGAGTATAAGAAGGGCTCTCATGTACTCATTGCACTGTTCTGAAAAGAAATAACTGTGAGCTATGCAAGAGGATATTATGTAAGATAATTAAAAATGTCATGTGTCCTGACTTTTGCTATTATGTTTTCAGGTGGCTATGTTGCTAACAGTCTAGCAATTATGACTGATGCACTTCACATGCTAACTGACCTTAGTGGTATTATTTTGACCCTCCTTGCTCTCTGGCTGTCTGCAAAATCTCCAACAAAGAGGTTCACTTTTGGATTTCATCGCTTAGGTAGGTAGCTATCAGATTTTGCTATTAAAGAGTATTTAATAGAGTAGTAAAGCAACAACTGTAAAATTAAACTGTAATTCTAGAAGAACAGGTAGCTAGAAAGCAGAAACAAACCTAAGAGTTGCTTTAACTGACTCTCAGCATCCTTTCACTCGCCATTAGGGATACACTGCATAGGTTGTATTGCTACAAGGGAATAGATTAAAAAAAACAGAAAACCAAACTTGGCCAAAAGTTTGACGGCAGAATTTAATTCACTGGGAGCAGGGCGAGTCTCTCCATCTCTGTGGAAGTGGCACTTAGCAGATTCGGAGTTAAATTCTGAATGCTTGATTTGTCTTCTCTTTTGAAGAGGAAGGCTGGGGAATTGAATTCATGATGACTTTGTTGGTGCAGGAGCTGTGCATGTCAGCCCGTTGTTGTTCACAACAGATTATTGCCAGTGCCCAGGATTTACAAAATCTTGTTGACTTCAGCAGAATTGTGTTACTGGAAAAAGGTCCTATTCAATGTGAAAATTACATTTTAATCCACAACTAAGAAGTTATGTAGAACATATTATTAGAGAACTCTGCCCTGCCAGAAGTCGTATAAATCAGTATTCTTCTTTCATTCTCCAAACCACAGAAAGCTGAGGTCAAAATGCTCCATGGTTTGCAAAGTACAGCAAGTTACTTAACCTCTGTCCAGTTTAGGTGTCTAAAAAGAAGTATAAACAGAATTATGGACTAACCTTTGTAAGAATGTTTTCAGGATTTATTACTTCACGTTTGGAAATGTAATCATGATAAAGGGTGTTTTCATGTGGTTGCTAACTGGGTATAATATACAGCTGCAGGTCTGTAGACATTTTAGCAAAAACTTCAAAGTATCTTTTTCATGAAATAGATAATTTCTAGTGTCCCAGTTTTCTACCTGTTTTCTACAACACTCTATAGCATACATTTTTCAAGGAATTTCATTCTTGTGTAGTCACTATTTGCAATTCTTATTTTGGCTGCTAGAACAGCAGTAGAATTCAACAACTCCATCACTCCTTGTCATTTGTCATCAGTTAGTCACTAGTGCATGAATGCATAACTCTGTACACTAACTAAGCTCTTTGGGGCTCTAGCAAGAAAGCATTAGCAATGCCAGCATTTCCCATTACAAACTTTTCTTTCATGAAGTTTTAATTTTGTGATAGGAGCTCCTCTGATACTGAAACCTGACCTTGCAGGTATGCCCTTGCTGGCATTTGCTCATACTCTCCAGAAGGATGTTTATTAGCATTTATACATACTTTAACCCTATTTCAAAATAATTTGGGTGGTTTATATGTCTTTGTAACTTTTCTAAAACCAAATACTACATAGCTTGAACATGCTATGGCCTAGCTTAAAACAGTGTTTTATCTTAAGAAAAAGAAAAGAAACTTATTTAACCATTAAAATCTTACTCAGTTCTGTAAATTTTCACTAACTTTTCAATTAACATAAAAGAAGAAATCCCTGAGGATTCCTGCCACCTCATTTTCTATATATTTTTGTCTTTCCAGTTTACTGCGAGGAAAGATACTAGTCAAATACTAGCCAGACTGATCCAGTGGTGGTACATGGGCCAGACGTGGCCCATAAAATTAGTCTGTACTGCCCTTCTCCCTAAAGCAGCTACAGGGAGCAGCCTCTCTGTTGTGCAATAATTGCTCCTCCTTTTCTTGTCCCAGTGCCAGCAGGTAGTCAAAGACTAGAACAGGCTGTGGAGTGTCCTCAGTTGGAAATATATGAAACCCACTTGGAAGCAGCCCTGAGCAACCCACTGTAGCTGACCCTCCTTTGAGCAGGACTACACAGTTTCCAGGAGTTCCTTTTTACTTCAACCATGCTGCATGAATAGCAACAGTGCAGCTGGGGTTGGGGAGAAGAATTTCTGTGCTGCAGGAAGGATGAGGCAGTGAGTCAAGGCCTTGCCAGGGACCCCCAAAATGGAGAAGTTGGGATGGTTCAAAATTACTACACAAAGTCTTTTTGAAAATGGTATTTGTGAAATTTATTTGCCTGATTTTAGGCACCAAGTCTGAATGCTGTGGCCTGAATGCCCAGTTTCACACATCAGTGATGCTGGCAATGGAACAAAGCAGTTTCTAGGGTAGATCCTTGTTGTAACACATTTTTCCAACCTATATGTAAGAAGCTTGTCAGCAAATAATACCAGTTCAACAATAGCTTAAATTTTACAAGAGAGATGTTAAAACATGACAGGATGTTGGATGTAGGGTACAGATTGGGCATCTGTCAGAGAAAAAGATGTGGAACATTTGTTTAAAGCTGGGAATATGTGTAAGAACTGTCTCATCACTGACCTGCTCTGCGTTAAGTTCTAAGATAATCCATACCTAGGCATGAAAATGTTCTAATGAACAATGTTTCTGGTACTTGTTATCATTTTTGCTTGCAGAGTGATGAATTCTCAAACTTATTCCCATAAACGTTGCTTTGTAAAAGCAACATACCTGTTAGTTGTCTAGTCAAAATTCCAGAAGGAAGTTCGCACTAATTTTCATGTATCTGAATTCTCTTTGAATATATAAGTTCCTTCTTCAGTTTTATTCCATTTTCAGTTGTGAAAAGAAAGCTGACAGATTCAGGAATGGGTTAGAAAAGTGAAGACAAAATAATGGAAATTGCAGTCATGTCAAAAAAAGAATAAAATTCTTGAAGCCAGAAATAGTTCAGTTTCACCACCAAGTGCAGATACCTCCTTTTCAGCAAGACACTGAGCAGATTTAAGCATAGATATGAAACCTGGCACTTGTCCATTGCTGCAGAGGCAATGTTAGTAATGACAGAATCAGACAGTCCACTGAGACCGTGCACAGTTCATTTCACAAGAAGTGAAAGATCTCAGCAGAAATCTACAATGCTGACATGACAATGACTGTGGAAGAAACTGCAAGGAAAACACTGGTTTTCATTGCAGAAAACATGGATTTAGATTGTAAAAGCACACTATATTATTTCTCTGGTAAATGCTAATGTGCTGTGGCTTCACAAGTTTTTTAAAAAGCATTTTGGAAAACCTTCTAAACAATGTATTGTATATTTTTAAGGCTGTTGCCCTGAATAATCTGCCAGCTTCATAAAGATCACTACTATTTCTGTGGATATTTCCAGGTTTTTCAAGTTGCTCTGAAATCATCTCAGATTATGACAGTTGCCTTTCAGAGCCTTGTCACTGCCTGGTAATGCTGTTCCTCGACCAGGCATTGACACTCTACCCAGCAGCTGAATGTGTTGGTGTGAGTTTCTTCTCCCATAATGATGTTAATAATTTAGCACACGGGTCGACTGATTTTAGTGACATTAAAATGCTGATATAGCTGCATGGTTTTTTTCCTGTTATACTCAATAAATAGATTTAAAACACTTATGTGTTAGAAAAGACATCTGCAGTAACCCAAGTTGTACTGAAGGCTGACAGATTCAAAGCAGAGGAAGAAGAGAGGCAATTCTCAGATGAATGTTCTTAGAGCTATGGTATAGTCAAGGGCAGAATTTTGCCCTTACTGGGGAATAAATCAGGGCAACGTGTGGAATGAGGGGGAAGAACAACCATTACAATTCCAAGTAAATTAATTCCACCTCTGATCTTTGAGTTCACAGAGGAAGGCTGAGATCCCAGTGATCCATCTGGCAAGTGACAGTAATGAGCATTATGCATAATGATTACAGATTACTCAGGCATGGCTGAAGATTTACATGCAATACAGTGGAGTGAGCATTAAGGTTTTCCCAGGGCTTTTTGTAAAGCCCTGTATTAACATGCTTATAACTGAAACTGTCTTTAACTGGGCTAATGTTTTCTCTGCCAGCTGTGTTGCTTTTTTTTCCCAGCTGCTGCGGGGCAATAATTTTCAGAATATGAAGCTAGAGGGTAAAAGTACGTTTATGATAAAAGCAATCTAGTGGTCCATTTGGAAATACCTATCTTTGTACCTTAAAACTGTAGAGTGGCTCATCCTTCTCAGGTTTGTGTGCTATTACCAGTGCAATTTCATGACTTGGGTACTGAGGCAGCACAAAGGTCCTGACCTGTAAAATACTCATCCCTGTTTACCTCCCATCTGAACAACGTGAACCTCATAGAGAACTGTAACCACTTTCTACAGATGTAAATGGCAGCAGAAAGTACAGGACAAGGAAATATTAGTTTTTATTAGTTTTTAATTTTTATTTAGACATATGTTCCCTTTTGAAAGTCCCTGCTGATGAGATAAAATTCCTATGTCAAAATAATAGTCATAGTGCTCTTACTTTTATGAAATAATAATATTTGGTAAATATTAGATAATATTAGAACAGCATATCACAGCAATGCAGAAACTTACATTAAGCAAACCTTTGTAGCTGAAAATCAGCCTCAGATAACATTTATGAACAGGTATGTCAAGGAGCTTAAGAGTATCATGTGTGACAAGTTGGTACTGTTTGGTTTCTTCGTCTTTTTATCATTTCTTCTCCATCCTAAATATAAAAGGATCTATAAAAATAATTTATAAGCACAGCTTAATACTGTGGACACTTAAAATCAATGTTTCTGTTATTTGTGGCTAGGCTGGTAATGTTTGAGATCACCTGTCCTCCTCACCCCTGGACAGGCCCTTTGCCTGCGACTTCTCAGGGAAATGTTCTGGGTTATATGAAGAAGTCAAGATCATGACCTAAGCAGACTCTTTCAGAGAAAGCATAATTTGAAGTATATATTGATGACACGTGAAGGAGCAGATTAGAACAAACTCTATTGGTTAATCCTATTTTACAGGGTTTTTTTGCCACACAATGTATTAGCTTATATTAGGTATGATATGCATAAAGTAGTTAAAACAAGGCCCTGTCCACATTCTAATCTGGAAATATAAAAGGTACCTGAGACACATTTTTATAATGTTTTTTCCTTTCTGTTTGCAGAAGTACTGTCAGCCATCATTAGTGTACTGCTGGTCTATATCCTTATGGCATTCCTGTTGTATGAGGCTGTTCAGAGAACTATCCATATGGACTATGAAATAAATGGTGATATCATGCTCATCACAGCAGCCGTCGGTGTTGCCGTTAACCTAATGTAAGATCTCTCTCCCCATTAACACTCATAAATGCATTTATCAATAGGCTGCTAATTCATTCATGGACTGTAACTTTATCATGGTATGTAATTTTCCTGGACCTCTTAATTTTCACAAATAAGACAAGAAATTACACTGAGCACTACTTTTTCAAGTATCTGTTTTAAAATGGAAAAAAACCAACAAATCCTCCCCACACAACAAACCCTAAAACACGTTTCTTAAAGCCTTTCTCTTCTTTCACTTTCAGAATGGGGTTTTTGCTGAACCAATCTGGCCACCTTCACTCCCACTCCCATTCCCACCCTCACTCTCACGTACCTCAGCCAAGTTCTGCAAACACAGCCCAGGGCAGCAGCCATGGTCACAGCAGCCTGGCTGTGAGAGCAGCGTTTGTCCATGCTCTGGGGGACCTGGTACAGAGCATTGGGGTGCTCGTAGCTGCCTACATCATCCGCTTTAAGGTAAGGAAGGGCCTCTCCTGGAGGCATGGGGAATTCTTGGCATTTCAACTCCGGTGATTAAAAGTCAAAAGGGGCCCGTTTTTATAAGTTATTAAAAATACCTTTTGAATATTTTATGATAAGCTTCATACATCATGCAAAATAAGCAAAACTATCTCTACTACATATATTGTAACTATTCGAGCAGAGGAAAAATTCATGAAACTTGGAACTAGAAGCAACTGTGTTTCCTGAGTCACATTTTTGTAAGCGATCTTGTTTCCATACATCCTTTGACATTGTGAAATTTCCTTTTGCAGCCAGAATACAAGATTGCTGATCCTATATGTACATATGTATTTTCCATACTGGTGGTTTTTACAACAATTCGAATTCTGTGTGACACGGGAGTTATTATTCTGGAAGGTAAGATCTGTGCCCAATCTTTAGTACTTTACATGGAAAATGCCAGTTTTCTTGACATCATGATTCCCATCTCTTTGTGGATTGTACCTGGAGACCTGTCTGTCTTGTATTGTTTTAGTCTGGTGGTTCTTTATGGCTCCTCTAAATTGCAGCAGTTTTTAGGTGTCTTCAACTGTGGCCAGAACAACATAAGTCCTCTGTGTGCACACTCTTTACCATCAGGAGATGTAGAAGTGAAATGTACAGAACTTTCTTGTGTGTCTGCAGTGACTCTCAGCTAAATCAAGTGAACATTTGCTCAGACTCAGTTCTACATTCTCACTTTTATTATTTGTACAGTTAAAGTGAGTGTGAATGCAGGTAAAAGGAAGCAAATGGTTGGACACGTGGTTCATGCTTGTCCTGTCTTCCCCTTTCCCACAAGTACTTTTCTATTACTTGTGTGTATCTACTGTTCCTATAGGGGAAAGTGCAAGTTAAGAGTGGTGTAAAATGCAGAAAAAGGAAAGGAAAAATGATCATGGGCTGAAGGATCTTATCTTGTGTGACATAGAGAGAAACATGTCAGCAAAATCCTTTGCTTTATCATAGCTTACATGCCAGCTATTACTGCTCAGTCTTGTACTGTTACTTTATAAAGTGAAAATGTTTGGGCTGGGAGAAAAATCTTAGGTTTTAACTGCACATTCCTAACTGTCTCATGTGAATTAACATTGACTTTACTTTTATTATGTTATGAGGTTAAATCAGAAATCTCAGAATCTTTAGTCAAAGTGCTTTTGCTGTCACTTAAGACTAAAAAAAATCCAACGAAGTAGAAGTTCACTGAGAAGGCAAAAATGATTAAATTTGCTGAAGAACTGTCAATTAGCTCCAAGGCAATAAATTTAGCTGAAGAAAACAGATAAGACAAACTAATGAAGTGTCAGATTCCAGATGTTTTGAATTGTAGCTGTTTGCATAGGTATCCCAGTTGTCATAAAAATCTCCAAATTAATGATGTCATTAAAAGTGATGTGAGCTTTATGAATGTTAGGGAACTTTTCCAGCTCAAATCCAGGATCTCCAGAGAATAAACTTGTGTTTATACTGGAAACTGCTGCAGCATCAAGGCCCTTGAAGTTTTATCAAGTGGTGGTATTAACTTCAGTTTCCTCATTATACTAAGAATGCTAAATTAAAAAATTAAATAGCTATCCAACACAAGCAATGAGATTCTAGCTTTTAATACAGATTTATAAGGCAGAATGGAAGCCCATCACAAATTTGATGTAGATACAAGAATTTAAGACCCTTTCTTCTGGGAAAAAGAAAGCTGTAAAAATTACAGACAGTTAGCTAGTTATTTATCAGCTAAATAATTTTTGATGGTCTCTACTAGAAGGAAAATTTTGTTTCATGTGAGACAGTCCTAGACACTGAACTTTCAAAAGAGGTAGTACTGGAACAAATGTAATTTAAGAGACAGTAAAGCACCAGGTTTAGAGAAGTCATGCAAAAATTCTGAAGAAATTTGAGAAGCAAGTGGCTGAAATCCTCATGGTATACATAAAGAAACTCTATAAAACTAGAAGACAAACAATAAAAGCTACTGTAGAATCCAAACTACTCAGAAAGAGTTTATTCAGCACTTGTATTAGTTTTGGACACAAGTTGATCATCTAAAATGTTGATTTTGCCCTTTGTACAGATAAAGCATGGTGGTGTAAGTTAGAGATGTGCTGCTGAAAATACCAAAAGGCCTTGATCTCTGATTTACAGAGATGACACACTGTGAAACACAGTCTTCTGTGTTGACCACTGTGCATGGATTACTGTAGCCTGTGAGCATGATCCCAGGTACCTGAAGAGCAGTTTCAGGAGACAGACCCTAGCATTTTTTTTTTTTTAACAGATTATGATCTTAGAGTCTGGCCTAAGCAGTTACTAAGGGTTAGAAGTTGCAGTAAAGTTGTCAACAAAAGTACATCATTACAAAGGATCTAATGTTGGCTGTTGCCAGAGTGTGGATTCTGGACAGGACAGATTCCTCTCTGCAATTCCTGTACAACTTCTGTATCCATACTGGACTTAACAGGCCATTTTCCATATTATTTTCTGTTGATAACATGGAAGTTACTAGTCACTTCCAACAGCATAAATTCTAATTTTTTTTTTTTTTTTTTTACATTGAGATCTGTCATGACATTTTAAAGGCTACAGAGACTTTGAAAAAGACAGAATTAATTTTATCTCATGTTTGGTATCGCAGGAGTTCCAAGGCACTTAAATGTGGATCGCATCAAGGAGGACTTGATGAAAATTGAAGATGTTTATTCTATAGAAGATTTAAATGTTTGGTCTCTCACTGCAGGAAAAACAACTGCCATAGTCCACTTGCAACTAGGTAAGCTGCTGGCTAGCATAATTCTAAATTAAATCCAAGTTTAGAGAAAACCTCACAACTTCTCTTCATATTGTTATTTAAGTTGAACCAAGAAATATTATTCTGGGGAAAGAAAATCTACTAATTCTGGTTTTGTACAGCAAGGAATGGAACACCTGGGCCAAGAAAGACATGGTGTAAATGAAAATTGTGCAAATAAAATATAAGCATACCAAAATGTCCAATGCAGATTCTTTGGGTAGAGGAAAAAAAACCCAATGCAAAATCTCTCCTTAGAAATTTTCTTGCATGTTTAGGGTGAAGTTCTAATGTGGAACAATGTAACATATGAAAATAAATCTTTTGCCAAAACCTGTGCTGATTCAGACAGCTAACTATACTTGAATATCAGTGCTTAGTAAAAAGGCTCAGGTTTTTGGGGGCGAAAGTATCAGGCACACACAGAGTTCTATGAAGAGAGGTGCAAAATGATTAAGAGAGAGTAGACAGTGACCACAAGAACAATAATAAATTAATGAATGAGTGGGAGCAAAAATTATTCTCATCGGTGACACTGTGATAAGTTTAAGAACATTTGCATTGCCCAGATTTCTTACGGATTGAATTTATTAATTATTTTCTTAATTTTGCAGTTCCTGGTAGTTCATCTAAATGGGAGGACGTTCAGTCCAAGGCCCGACAACTGCTGCTGAACACGTTTGGAATGTACAAGTGCTCTGTCCAGCTTCAGAGTTACAAACAGGAAATGAGCAAAACCTGTGCGAGTTGTCAGAGTTCCAGTGCCTAATTTCATATGTTTTGGGAACTGCTGCCTTATTCTTTACCTTGTGTAGTCAAAGACTGAGAGCAATAAATGCAAAACGAAAATTACCCAATAGTAACCATTAATATGTGGATTTGTACCATGGGACACGCAGCAGGGAGAACTGGTGCTGCAAAAAGTGCAGTGATTGCCCTACAGAACACGTATTTCACTCTCTCCTTCGTACTGGTTTATTCAATTTATTATGATTTTGAGACAAAGCTGGTTTTGGATTATTGTTTACAAACTGGAACATGGCTCTGCAGATACCTCACAAATCACAGTCCAATATTGTCCTTTAATCATTACGTACCACAAAGTACCTGCACTCCAAACGGAGCATCAGGTGTTCAGTATTTCAGTCAAAAGTCTCTAAAACTGATCATACCAGGTTGCACAATATATCACGATCTCCAAATTCATTATTCAGTATTTTTGCAATAGTAATTTTCATACAGTATCTCAAACTATTAACACATACATTAAGTTGAATTCTTGTGGAAACTGTCTCTTTGGAGACACTACAAAATACAGACTTTACTGTACCCAGACCAGAAAGTTAGCTTTAATCTGGGCATTCAGAGATCCAGACAGGAAGATCCTTGCCCAGACTTCTGGTATTTAACTAGAGACCCAACACTGGACCCAAAGTGTTTTAAGTGATCAGTTATCTTTAATGTATTTTAGAATAGGATTTATACATTAGAAACAGGTTATTTATTTTACAAAATTTTGACTTGTAAGATGAATTTATTATTAATAATCTTGAATGCCTAAACCATAATTTGATTCACATTAAAAGGCCAGTTGATTAGCATGCATTCTAATTGTAATTAATAAATGTCCTGTAATTGATAATTTTTCCATGATTGTTTTGTTTTAAAAGAAAAGTCAAATGATAGAAGTGATATTTGACATGGAAATACTCTGAAATGCAATTTACAGATACGTGCATCTAACAGGAAAGTGGGGAGCAGAAGTTTTAGAGATGCACAATTCCATCCATCACAATCTCTGACCTTTTCATCTTTGCTTTGAGCACGGCATGGCAGCATCCTGACAAGAATGCCACTATGATAGCAGTTCTCACTACTTAGCTTATTAATAAAGCAAAAACCCAAGCAAGCTCAGTAACCTAATGGTGTTGGACAACAATATCATAACAACCTACAGTAGCAGAAAGGCCCTTTTGTATTTACAGAGAGGAAGCAACCTGAAAAAACTGTGTATTCATCTGGACAGCTCAGAGTCCACAAAGTGGAACTGTCTGGCCTCATTGTGGAACTCCTGTATTTCAAATGTACACAAGATAATAAATCTTTACACTAAGCTATCTTACACCTACAAGCTCAGATTTAACCTGGTTCTGACATCATCGGCATTGAAGAAGCTCAGGGCAACAAGAACGTGACCTACAAAGTTCAGAAGATTGGAAGAACTTGGCTTCAGATATTTTTTGTTTATTCTATACTTTCATCTTATACAGAACTTTCTCTGACATGGAAAGTAATTCTCTGTGTGGATCAGAAAGGAAAACTTTTGCCCTGTTATGGTTACTGTGGTATTCAGCTGTGAATGCTTCATCTATTTTCTGTTTTGAAACTCGCTAGGGTTTCACATTTTCATCAGGCTGATTTGTATCTGCATTTGGTGGTAACAATTTTGGCTTCTTTTCTTCCGTTTTTGGAGGTAGGGATCACATGATGAATTTTTATTGATGAAAGCTGACAGCACATTGTGAATTTGGACAAAGTGCACATAACACCAGATTGTGTTTGTATATGTTCAGGCAAGAAACAGGAGCACTGGTGTACAGCATGGGAGCAATGTGCTCGGGAAGGTAATGCTGCAATACAAACACTATCATTAATTAAGCCATATCACAGTTCATTAAAAATGTGCATCCCATCCTTATAAACTTACTGGCAAAACCCACAAACAGGTATTTTGCACATACTAATGCTCAAATGGGTTTTAATTAAATTGGGGTTTACAGTTGATGTAATTAGATGTTGAAGTACAGTAGACATGTATTGTATTTGCAGGTTTTTAATAATTTACTATACATTTGTTTAATTGAAGAAAAAAGGTGTGTTGTTTTATTGTGGGTTTTATTAAATCAATTATTAAACTTCACATTGTCTTATAAAATATTAATTTGTATTTCTCTCATCATCTTTGAATTTTTATAGCAATCTGATTCTTAGGGCAGCTGTGTTTTGAAATGTCTGAACACTCAGCTCTAAGTCAGTTTGCAGAAGGTATACGTAGAATTAATTCTCTGTCTTTAGTCAGAACAATTTAAGACTTGTGGTTTCACATGCCATGTTTCACATTTCGAAAGTATAAGCTGACAAAATATGGTTAACGGTCATCAAAAAGCAACTGGCAAAACATTCCTGAAACCCTATATTCACCTTTGAGGGGCACTTGTTACCAAGGTCTGTAGATTAGAAGTTCAGAGAAAAGGCAACAGAAGACAAAATGAGAATAAAGAATAAAAGAATCAGTAAGTTTTTTTAGATACTTCAAGATCGTTTTCAGTATCAGCTTAGAGAAAAGGGGCATTATTATAAATAAGATCTTGTGTTTTTCCAAGCCAGATTATTTTATGTGGTTAAAATAGCTTACACACTCTTACACTATTCTTTTCCTTAGAACAAATCCTCTGCTTGAAATGAAAATGCATATACTTAACAGGACTTCTTTCTAAACAAAAAACTTCCAAGATCTGAGCAGGTTTCCACAACCAGAGTCCCTGGTTTCCAGAGCTGTGCTGGAATGCTCTTGCTGACTGAACAGATGTAATCCTGAGAAAATTCTGCCACTTCTGGAAGTCCATACTGGGAGAAGGTTTTTCCTTTCTAAATCTGTGATTGTTACCCATCCTTTTCTGAAGCACAGATACAGTTTTGATGACAACCTACTCATATGAGTCAATAAAACATTTTCATATGAGTAGACTGCAAACCCTCGTATCCCACTCTTCCTTTCTGAAGTGTTCTTATCCTAAGAAGAAAATTATCAGAAACATATTTTGTTTCTGAATGTTTTCCTTGCTTAATTATGTGGTTTGGTTTTTGTTTTTAATTGTGTTGACATTTTGTCTTTTCAATACCAGTAGCATTTCTTTCTTCACCAGCAGAATTACCATTTAAAATGTCATACTTGAATTTGGTCTTCAATTATCTCACTACTGTACATATCTGCTATTTCTTGCAGAATCACTCCCAAGTGGCAGAATGACTCAGAAAAGCAGAAAGCTGGCATTTAAAAGTAATTTTCTGACATAGAACAAAAAACCCCAGAAGACACCCACCAAGTAATGAGTGGCAAGGATTCTGGTCAGGTATTTTGGTGGGATCTTACGAGGACACTGCATTGATGCTGCCCAGAGCAGGGCTGTTAAGAATTATTTCTCTCTACAGAGATCTATAAGACTGTAATAAACAAAGAAGGGTAGTTGGGTAAAAGACATGGTACATACTGCAGCAGCTTCCTAGTCCAGTAACCTAATCCATTGCCAGAGAAGAAATTCCCTTGGGCTGTCAAGGGAAGGGGACAATCCCCTGGAAATATCTCTATTTCCCTCTATCCAAAATGGCATTGACAAGGTCTTTTTTCTTGCTGGTTGCTCCAAACACATTCAGTTTTTCCAGAAGTGAGCACACATAGCTCAAATGTCATGTTACACCAGCTCTTTGCATTATGCCACAGTTCTCAGCTTCCTTCTCTATTTTCTTGACATATTCTGTCCTCTCCACAGTTTCATTAATAATGCCCAGATCACACTCTGGGCACCTGCTGCTTACAGGGTCACCAGGAGTTTCTCTCATTGCACCAGATGTGGAACACACCCCAACAACAGTGCTGTTCAATTATAGGCTTGCCTTTGCCCAAAGGTCATTTTGTCTTTGATCAATAGATTAAAAAAACCCCAGCCTTCTAACCAAGTTGCTAATTCACAGGAAAGACCTAATCTGAAAGCCTCTAGATTCCCTTTCTACCATTAAAAAACCAAACCAAACCAAACCAAACAAAACAAAACAAAAAAAACCCAACCCAAACCAAACCAAAAACCAAACCAAACCTCCTCCACATTCCCCACCCTTAATTCCCTTTCCAGTTTCACCCTCCGCTCTATAACAAATCGTGCTGGGCACTGACAGTATCTGTGCTCTGGAGATGGCAAATCCCCTACTGTTCTACTCTTCTTATTCCATTTTCCACAGCTGAATGCCCTAGGAAGGACCCTACAGGCTCTTTCATTCTCTGAAATACCTGACACAACTTTGGAAGCTACTAAAATAAATATGGATCCTTTCCATTTACTGTTTTGCAGCCACCATAGCAATCTGCTCTTAAAACACACGTGTAGCTCCCTTCTGTGTGTACAGCTGTAAAATGATGATATTCTCATCATTATATTTGCTCTTTTGAGTATTTTTACTCTTTTATCTCTATTTTCCTTTTCTATGTTGTTTTCTACATTCTCAGTATTGCACAGTTTGAAAGCGACCAGTGCTAAATATGCAAGATAAAATAACTGCTTTTATTACAGTTATGAAGCATTTATACCTTTTATGGCATCAATTTGTGTAGGGAAAAAAAATAATTCATAAGCAAAAGCATAATTTTATCATTAAGATGACTGCTTCATGATTGCCTTATTATTATACATGGTAAAAGGATACGTTGTTTCTCCAGGACCATTATCAGCCAGTACATGAGGGTGCATGAAATCAGTCAGTGCTGTCTGTCCAGAGTGTGTTTTGCATTGCTTTACATAGTAAACTAAGTACTAATACACACAGGGATTTTTAGTTCAGCTGATGTATAAACAAAAGGACCCAGATGGCAAGCAGACTAAAAATTTGCTTTTATCATAGGTGCATGAAGAGCAACCAAGTCCCTGCAATCTTTCTATTTCTTTTCCCCAAAGAGCACACAAAGAAATTATTTAATAAATCCCTAAATAAACTGATGAAATGTGAACTTATAAGACCTGTTACCTAAGTCAAGTATCTGGCCTTTTAATTGTAAAACAGGATTTTTGAGAAAAACATTGTAAACAAACATTTTCATAATTAAGATGATGCTCCATATTTCAACGTAGCATACAATTACTCTGCACTATTTTTTCCATATTTCTCGTGTTCCTGTTTCCAAGCCCCCTGTGAGAAAAAGTCTGACACACCTGTAGGGATAAAGACTCTCCACCTATCTGGGAGCCTTCCAGGCCGATCCCGGATTTTTCCAGACGATGGCGCACCGCTCCCAGCGGTAACAAAGACTTGTGCGCTGAGGAGAGCCACAGAGGCTTCCCGCTGGCGAGGGAATATATTTTATTACACATTCTAGAAATGTCTTATTAGTAAATAAAGAAACAATAACACAACTCCAAAACACCCCCCACCCTAAAATAAACTCCCACCAAACCCTCTTATTTTTTCCTAAAAAACCCCGCAGGGAATTTAACTTTTTAATGGATGCAATAAGGAAAAGCACAAACCTAGCACAGATTGGCTAATCAATTACTGGGAAGGAGTTTCGACCCTTCTTGAAGGCATATATGGGTAAATACCATGGCACACATGCTCCAATGCTTTCCTCCAGTTACAAACTTCTAAGAAAAAAATTACAATATGAGTAGAAATTAGTTGAGGCTACAGATACCTGAAATGTAATTACAACAGGTTATATTAATTAATATAAACAAGGTAAGTTATCATGCAAGCCCTTTATTTCTATGAAAATAAGTATTCCTTCTTTGGGGTGCTGCATTCATGTTTCCAGGACAACAGATGCTTCCATCTGAAACATTCCTGACTGTGCTTTTTTTGAAGAATCAGAGGACACTTTCAAACAAAGACATAAACCAAGGGAATTTTTTTTTTCCAAACTAGGCAGGTACAATTATAAATTGCAATTACTGCTGTGTTTAGATGCTACAATTGCTAGTACAGTGGTGTTTTTGGATTTAGTGGAACAGACTTCAGAGAGAGAAAATACAGATGAGGGGGGCCGATGAACTCAGAACCACAACATCCTTCCAGTAAAGTTCTTTCATTTCTTGATGCTATTAAGCAATTCTGTATTTTCTAAGCTATTGCAGAAGAGACACACCTTAAACTGGAAACATAAATTGCACAACCAGTTACACATTGGTTTCTTTCTATTTGCTTGAAACAGAACCTAGATGGAAGAAATGAGGTTGGTTTTCAAGCAACCTAGCTTCCTCAACTTGCCATAGAGCAAAGTTCAGTCATATAATAGACAATTCAAAGGAAAGCAACTCTCTGCTTATCAAGCATTAAAGGTTCATGGGCAGTTAGCTGTAAATGAAGATTTGTTTTAAATTAAGCTCACTTGTGTATAGCTATGCAGGATATCTTGTTATATTAGCTCTATTAACTGTCTTTTTAAAGCAGCAATGAAAGCAGAATATTTTCCTTCCACAGACTTACTCCATCTGAGATTGCTCTGAGGAGAGGATCAAGAGAAAAGCTAGTTCTTAATTTTAGCTGTCAGAGCTAGAAGGAAGCTGCTCACGGAGTTGGAGTAATAACAAAATTAAACCCTACCCTATCAGTGCACCACCTGCTATGGCTAAGTAGGGATATTCATACAGCAGGGTTGTTTGCTTGGCCTTTTTTTTTTAAAAAAAATTTTATTTTTTAAGAGTTCATATTTTGTTTACAATACAAAGTGTGTTTGTGTACAAAAAAGGAAGGAGGAAGAAAACATAAAGCCAGATCATGTGGGTAGTGCAGAAAACATTAGACTCCATTACAATGCTATGCAACCAAGTATGGAACATATTACTGTACCTGCAGCAAGTTGTGATGGTCAGAAATGAAGTCAATACCAATTTCTTTTACAGACTGCAGCGCTAATTGATCTGTTTGCAGTTTAACTAAGACATCTGATGGTTTTACAGTCACTTTTCTCCTAAACAAGGTATGTTTTACTTGTCTAGCCCATACCAAAATCTTTCATTATTGTATGAGAGAAAGAATATTGGACTGTTGCCCCCATCTCCCTTCTTTGTTGCCATACTTCCTTTTATCGGTTTAGTGAAGAAGAAAAAAGCCCAGTGGATAAAGAACTTCACTTAGCTTTTGCTTTTTGAAACTGATAATACTTAGTTTCAACAGATGTACTGTAGTTACAGCAATACCCTGTGCTGTACTATTCCTTAAGAAATGTAAGTTATACCTGTGGCACTGTGAGCCACAGACAACTGTGAGGATTTCTAGAAGCAGATAGGAAGGTCAAACACTTTGGTTCTTTATTGAGGGAATCCATCTATGACTTCGGTGGTAATTTTGTTTACACCTGTACCCTTTACACCTACTGAGAAGTGACATTCTCAAGAGTATATCCTTAAACAAAAACTTCCCTTTAACACCCTGTTTTGTGTACTGGAAACGCTTCCTCTGTGAACTAACAAAAATACAGGAACTTGAGCAGAGACACACCAGTTCTTAAGTGTTTTAATTTTTCTTAAGAAAAGAGAGAATTTTCAAAAATCACGTACTAGTACATATACACAACCACTGCAGTCTTTACTATACTAATTCCATGCCTCCCTGGAATCAGTATAAAGCATTCACCTAACTTCAAACTAATATTTTTTATCTATTTTGTAAAATGTGCTATTGTAACACAGAAATTACGGCCAAGAGTTTGGCAATGAGGCAATGACTAGAACTACAAGTCATTGTGACTAAGATTGTGCTGTGGATTTCTGCTTTAGGGAGTAAGGTGGATACTGTACTCTTGAAGACAGATTAATTTTTTGACCATAGCGTTTCTCATTCAAAGCATTTGCCAAGAGGAAAACTAAACACAGTAATGACAGCATAATGCTAACATATTTAATAATGCTAAGAGCACAGGCAGCATAGTGCTAACAGTCCTCAAAAAATATTTAGGCTTTACTGAATTATAAAAAAAGTCACAGCAGAAGGGAAAGATGCATCATTAAATGAAACAGTGTTAACAGCTTCAATAAAAAAAACGTTTCCCTATGTTTTAATGTAGTGAATTGGTGATTAATTAGCAGTAGATGACTTTGCTTTTCTTTGGCAAATTGATTTTTCTATTCCTACCAGGGATCAGGACTTTCTGCAATTAATTCCTTGTTTGTGCAGCAGCAGCATCAGATAAAGGATAGTGTTTATTAGTTACCTGCCTATTGGAAATACATTTAATTTAATTAAAGAAATGACACTCAACAGGAGACAAGAGCGTGATGGTTTTCCTAAAGTTGCAAGCTTAAACACATCTATTTACATGCAGGAAGTTTTTCAGACTTGTGTGGCTTTCTGACCTCTCAGCTAATACAGAACTTTGCAACAAAAAATTCACAGTGTACAATACTGAAACAGGAAGGGAAAGAACTCCAACTTTTCACTAACATTATGCTGTTGACAATCTCTGTCATGATCTAGTGGGAAGATGAGTGTTCCTCATTCACACCTCACACCATGCACCAGTGCTTTCTGAAG
Source organism: Certhia americana (assembly GCA_018697195.1). Classification (NCBI taxonomy): domain Eukaryota; kingdom Metazoa; phylum Chordata; class Aves; order Passeriformes; family Certhiidae; genus Certhia; species Certhia americana. Next base: position 9,206,587 of record CM031866.1, read on the forward strand.
ATAAAATACAGTTCTGTGCAAATGGCAGATGCAGCCCTTGAGCCCACAGTCTGCCTCTGGAGTACCAGACTGGACTGGTCTCATGCCAAATACTGTAAAAATGAGTAAAATGATAGAAAGTGGCTTGAAAACCAGAGTTCTACAGAACTGGAACTGTGAAGTGGTATGCAGGCATCTCTGCCTTGGGACTGCATGATTTAATGATTTAGGATTTTGACAGGATTGTTGCAGAGCTCTGGTCCCCATAGCCTATTTTTGGTGCTGTATCCTAATGACTTATTCTCCAGTCTCTAGATCCTCAGTCTACCATCATCTGGTAACAGCAATGTCTGTGCAGAATTCCCATGCTCTTCAACAGGGAAATCTGGTTATAAAATCAACGTCTGTGATAAAAGTCCCAAGTTCAAGAGCTATTATCTTCTCCCCCTGCTTCAGCAACACTTGGGGTCACTCACTTGCGAAGTCAGCAAATCTGGCTGAGGGAGAGCAAAGGAAGTTTGAACTTACAGAAATTATGTCTTCTAATTTCTAAAAAAATACACAAATGAAAAAAGCTTCTGCCTAGATTGGCATTATCACAGTCTGCCAGGCCAAAGGAATCACTATGATTTATAGTGCTTAGGATTAAAAGCTACCAGACCACGTCAAGTCTTGAGTCACAGAACATGAACAAATTATTTTACCATTTACTTGCAAAGAAACAACCAGATGAACAGAATTTCAGTAACAGAACAGCCCTTACTCAAAACAAAAATATCCAGATAGAAGTTGGTGAGAAGAGCCTCCCATAATATTATTAGCAGATATGGCCTTTATTTTTCTGCAGCAGCTGATAATTTAGAGCTGGAATGGGCCCTACCTACTAACATAATGTTAATTTGGTAACAAATTCAAAGGAAAACTGCAAACGTTTTTAAGTGAGTCTGTTGAAAGATAATGCATGCTTATGTTTATGGCTCAAACTTGTTCTTCATTTTTTTAGAAATGAAAAGACAATTTTTAAGTACTTTCGTTATTTATACATGTAATGACTTCTTGAAATGTTTACAGTCTATGTATCCTTACTGTTATTAGTAAGGCTCTGCCTTTTTTCCACCCATGATGCATTTATTATAATCCATGAGCATAAATAAAGCAAAGCAGAAGAGGAGAGAGGGAGAAGGAGGGCAAGCATTAAAAGGAGGGCATCTTCTGCTTAGTTTCTTAGTTTACACCACCAGACTAACTGATCTTCTGATCTTCTCATGTGATATATAACTTTCTAGAACACAGTGCAGGTCTACCAATAAACAGTAGTAATAGAGAAATAAATTAGGCCAAGAAAAACATGTGCCAACAATTGCAAAAAGAAATGAGTCTCAATAGAAAACAGGGATGAGGATGTGAGAGGCAGCAAGCAATATCACAGTCTAGAAATATTCTCTCTCAAATATTTCAAGTTGAAGTGAGTGATTTTTCTACTGCTCAACAGCCAGTAAAACTGGAAGCACATCTATCTGAATTTTAACAGCTGCTCACAAGTACTATTTAAACCTTATGGAAAGATGGTCCCAAAAGTAACTTGCTTTATCTGAAAAATGTTGTATGATGAAGTCTAAGTTATTTATATGGACCTTTTAGGGAATGCTACACACATTCAAGTCTTGGCCATGAGCAGCAGAAATGGTACTGCCAGCCAGGACAGGAGCACACCTGCCAGTCCAGCCCCCCAGCCCTGGCTGTCACTGCACAGCCAGGCCTGCTCATGGGGCTCCACACTCAGAGCCACCAGCCAGGACACCCTGGACACCTGCAGGGACTCTGGTCAGAGCCTGTGCAGTGTCACAACCCCTGAACAGAGGCCATGGAGCTGGCCAGGCGCAGCAGGCCAAACATTGGAAGTCTTAAATGTGAAAACCAACACCAAACCAAAACCCCCTGTCATGCCCCTGTTGCTAAGAGACAAGGGTTCATTTAAATTAATTCCATAACCTGGCAGTGAAGACCAATACTGGCCTATATCCTGATATCCAGACAAACTGTCTCTTGGGCTCCCAACTATTGCTCTGTCACCCCCACTCTTACACTTTGCCTACGTGGCCCTCAGATCCCATACAGGCATCATGGTGATGCTTCAGAACAGCTCTCACTCCTTAGGGTGAAATCTGTCCCAGGCCCTGGGCTCCCCATGCTGTGAGGGGCTCTCCCACACCCTGGGTGAGCCCTGAAGGGCAGCACCTCCCCAGTAATGGCTCTGGCCAGAATGTATAAACAACAAAATTATCTAAAAGTCAATGCTAATTAAACTAAACCCCTTGCTCATCTGGGCAAGGTCCAGCACAAATAGGGTTGGCACAGCCTTGGTGAGGGTGTGTGATCTTTGGTCAGGGCGAGGCGTGGAGGTGAAGGCGCTTTGATGAGGTGTCAGCTCATGGCTTTGCAGGGGCCATTACAGCGACGGCTGCTTCCTGATGGAAAGAGCTTTGGACAAACAAGCTGCCTACTCCTGTTCACATCAGCACCTGAAGGGCAACACTCACCAAGTCCAACCCCTGTGCCTGAGGCAAGCCAGCAGTATTGCCTTCATTTCCATTTCAGTTACACTTTTTATGGGATTTCATTGTCCATGTGCTCCTGTGTGGCAGGGATGTGCTGGACAGCAAAGGCTTCGGACAGCAAAGGCTCCATATGGCAAATTAAAACCATGCCACATTTGTTTAACCCGAAAGCTTTTCAGGGAAGTGTCCAACACCAAAGATTGACATCAGTGAATCACTCCCATCACTCTTGTTTGTTTTCCACAGCTAGTCTTAGGGACAGCTACCCTCTGCACTAAGGCAGACGACAACTGTAGGATGAACCATTTCCTTCAACAGCTGCATCAGGCCCCCTGTAAGTTACTATTTTCTGCAGAAAAGCACCACTGTAGTAACCAGACAGTGCAGAACTACAGTAATAGCACCTTGTGGCAGAGAAATGCAGAGGGTCAGAAGGAGAAAAGATAACACTGGGACTATCACAGGCAAAGAAACCAAAAAACTCAACACAGCTCTCTGATAATCACACGATCACAATGATCTGCAGTTTTAAGGCCTTGAAGTACTACTGTAATAACAAAAATTAGTAATTCATTGTATATACACTGCAAAAAGCAATCTTCTATTCTTTTGTTCTTCAGTTCTTCTATAGACTACATAGAAAAAGTTAGAGAAGCATGACCATAGATTCTAATGATGGATTTCTAATAGTAATTAGAACTATTAAAGCACACTTCTAATAGTTTCTAACCTACACTGGAAGCTAACAAGCTAGTGAGCATTTTTATGAAACTTTGTAATTAATACAAAATTTCAAAGTGATACAGTTCCATGGAAATGTACTAGCTAGGGTGAGCAAGGATAGCAATTGTTAAAAAAGTCAAAATCAACCAAAAAACCCAAACCAAAACAAAGACCAGAATGGAGTATGAGACTAATGAGAGTGGAGGAAATGAAGAGAAATAAGAACGTTGTTAAATTATTTCAACAGCCTCTAAATTGTTCCTGGAATAAAACCTCATAGGTTTGCACGACCCAGATCAGGGAAGTCTTGCTGTTCTCATAAACATCAGTTCATGAAATGCAATCAGTTGAATCTTTACTGTTTGTAGAACAAGAAAATAAATTTATTGCTTTATAGATTTATGTTGAGTAGCTGACTGAGGAGATACAGTAAATGGTCTTGTTGTAGGTTACTTAGAAGAAAAACCCCTCCTCTACGGAGGAGATGGATTTTTAGGGACAGTTAAGGAAGACACACAAAACCGTAAGAACTTTAACAATATTGATAATCCTTTTCAACTGCTAGAAAATATTTTGATTTCTTATGCCGTGTGAAAATCCTCCCCAAAATATCTGTATTAATAAAGAAAAACAGAACAGCTTACAAAGCAAATCAGTTTTATTACCAGAGCTGTTATGCTTCAGAATATGATAAGAGAAGCAACAACCTGTGACTGACAGCACTCACACTGCTTAATGTGCTACTGGACTGAAATGTGATTGGCTAAACACAAAAATTAACTAAAAATTACTTACACTTATTTTCCCAATGTTAACAGATACTTAGGTCATATTATTTGCAGCCCAAAAAAGTGAATTACTGAAGAACAAACTCAATTAATGCATCAACTCAGAGCACATAAATTTGCTTTTACTACAGTCCAGTAGAAATATGGAAAAACAGAGAAATATTTTAAAACATTTTGTTTTAAAATATTTAAAACTTGTATTCCTCGGAGCATTGTATTTTTGTGGTTGTATGCTATTCAATCTTGTAATGTCATTCCTTAAAATGCAAGCTAAGGACTTTTCCCAAAGAGTAGTTGTTCCTCTCACTCTAAAACATAAATTCTGCTGAGTCATCCTTACTAGATAAACAAATATTTATGCAACATTTAAATTATTTTTTTCTCAGCTGAAGAAAACATAAAGCTTCTGAAGCCAAGCTACCTTGGAATTCAGGAGACAGCTTTTCTAACTGAAGTTTGCCTATATATGACATTGAAATACAGAAAGGAGACCCGGAATCCCAATTTAGAAAGACTTGGGCAATTTATAGAAAATGTATAAATTTAGAATTTATTTTATTAAAATTAATAAAATGGCAAAAGTAATACGTTTTGATGCAAATCCTGAAATTCTACAAAAACTATGAAGGCTTTTTCAATCTATAATTACCATTATTGTCATTTTTACTCAAAAATTTATATCAAATGATTATTGAAAATGAATATTTTGGGTCAGATTTTTGGACTATGTGGATGCTGTATGTCAGCTTCTAAAGCAACACGAAACTCCTCATCCAGAGTCCAAAAAAATGTAGGGAGACCCTAAAAATGTAGCAGAAGCATTTCCGCACACTGATTTCAGTAGTCAAGTTTGTGCAGAAGTGATTCCACTAGATTCATAGGGTACCTTTTTGAGGCAACAGAAACTTCTCACTTCGTAAGATTTTTGACCTTTTCCAGCTCTTCTATAGGTTCCCACTTCTGATTGATTGTTACCAGCTGGAAGAAAAGGAAAATATAAAAGTTTGTAAAATCCCAGAGAACATTCACTCCACTCCCCACTCCCCATCAAACATCAGCTTCTTGGTGAGGAAGTTCTAGTGGCTTTACATTTTCCTTTCCAGAAATATGCAACAGATGACATAATAACATGTTGTACAAAATCCCATGGATATTAATTAAGTAATAATGCCAAATAATTTTATTTTTCCTTATCCTAAGTGCTTTATTAAATTAAGATATTTTTCCTTCAGGCTGTAGTACTCAAACATTCTTACTCAATTTTGTAATTCAGGAACAAGGTAAGGGTAAGCAGCACTTCCTTACTCCAAGTTTCCACTTTTATCAATGGAATTGAGTAAATGGATGTTTGGGGTGGGAATGAACATAGGAAAAAAAACAGAAGTATGGGATAAATTTAAGATCAGACCTACAGTGTAAGAGCTGAATTCCTATCATTAGGTAATAGGATGAAGACATAAAGTAATGAATGAAGCATTTGTTTCCACTTTTAACTAGATATACATCAACTTTACACTTGTTTTCTCATTCATATTTTGCTAGCTCTTACACATTAAAATAAGTGATTCATTGTGTTGGAAATTTATGCTATTTATACATATATTATATGTACAAATTACCTTCTGAGGCTTGGCAGGATCAATAGTTTCCCATGGTTCTGAACTGCCAATCTTGTGAATACTTTAAAAGAAGATGAAACAGGTATTTATGTTTTAAGGTGTGTCCTTGCACACATTTTCATATGAGCAGCCTATTGTCAGTAGAGCTATTGACTTAAGTAAGGAGTTCCCTAAAACACAAATTTACAGGTTTGGGCATTATATTTTAAAACCTGGATAGGAATCAATGATGGCTTGCTTTCTTTGCAGCTTCCAAAGCACCAAGCAAGCCAGCACTGTTCACATACCATTGTGAGAGAAGCAAGCTGAAAAATCAAAACTGAATAAAGATACACAGTAAGGGGTCTTTTACCCTGACCCTTTTAACTCTTAAAATGCCTATTCCAATCACTTTAAAATAAATAAATAAACAAACTCCCAAACCCTTTAAGGGTATGGGATTTGGTTCCAATTATCAGCCAAGCCATTGAATACTATCTTATTTTAAATTAGTATCATCAAGCACTGTTCTTTATATACAAGACGATAGCCTGGCTGAAATATTTGTGCATCTCATCTACCTATGTGATTATATGAAATTCTTGATGAGAACACTTAAAAATTCTTGTACCTAAAGCAAAGAAAAAACATAATTATTAAATCAAAAGTTAGGAAATAAGTTGGACTGCACTCCAAATTAATTAATTTACTCACTATTTACAATCTGCAGGTACTTTAGTCATTGCCAGTATTCTGAGTACTCTGGAACATGTACCTGCTGCTGTGGGTTTTTGTGTGTGTGTGTGTGTGTAAAACATGATGATCAAATATTCAGTTGAATAAAAAAAATTAGGGTAAGCGCCAAACAATAAGTTTTTGCTTACATCACATCAGATTTGCGGAATAGGGAATAGACACAAAACGAGAACGCCCCAACTGCTGCAAACGACAATATTCCGGCCAGAGGAATGAGCTGAAAGATAAAAAAGAGAAAAGAGCTGAATTCACGTCCCAGCTACAGCCCCACGAATAGAGGAAGCAAGGGTTACACACAACTAGGTAGGGATTACCTGTTCACGTACATTACCTCTACGTTACTCTTTACACCACTTCACTTGTAATACGTGAATTCCACTTTTACCTCTATATAACCCCTCTCCACACCTCACTTTTAACACATGAACCTTACGCGGATCCCTTTTCCTCAGGAAATCAACGCCGGTGCAGCCGCCCGAGCCCTCCGCATCCCTCCCCGCGGGCGGGTACCACGGCCCGGAGCTCTCAGGCAAACTTACTTCTCTTTTCGTTTTGAGCGTGTGCAAGATGCCCTTGTTCATGCTGGCGGCGGCTGCGGAGCGGTGCTGGCGGTGAGTGCTGCTCGAGTGTGGCTGGTGCCGGTGCCGGTGCCGGTGCTGTGCCGGTGCCGGTGCTGTGCCGGTGCTGTGCCGTGCCGGTGCTGTGCCGTGCCGTGCTGTGCCGGTGCCGGTGCCGGTGCTGTGCCGGTGCTGTGCCGTGCCGGTGCCGGTGCTGTGCCGGTGCTGTGCCGGTGCCGGTGCCGTGCCGGTGCCGTGCCGTGCCGTGCCGTGCCGTGCCGTGCCGTGCCGTGCCGGTGCCGGTGCCGGGCCGGGCCCGCCCCGCGCTCTTTGAGGCCCGCGGCGCCGAGGGGCGGCACAGCGCGCCCCCCAGCGGTCAGTGCGGAGCGGGCCCGCGGGCCGGCAGCGCCCCCGCGCGGCCAGAGGCGGCAGGAGCAGCGCAGCGCCGCAGGTGCTCCAAGGAGCGGCCGGAGGCAGCGGGATGCGGCCGGTGCTCCGCAGCACTCCAACCTGGCTCCTCCATTCCTCCTCCGCTTTCTGGTCTGTCTCCTTCTCCAGGCAAAATCGTAGGTGACGACAGAGCCCGCCTCTTCAGAGCTCAGAGAAGTGCCTACAGTGACCAAAAGAGGAACCCAGTGTCACCACGTCCCCTTGTGCTGCAGCAAAAGCTCTGCCCAGACCCAGGTTCTCATCACTCTCTTGTGTTCCACAGCTCCTATATCCCCAATATATATTCCCAATATCCCTCTGAGAATAACCGCCAGGGCAGGCTAGAGGTGAGAGCAGGTGACTCCCATACATCGATTTCTCCTTCTCTCTTACCCTCTGGAAAGCAGTGAGAGGAAGGAGAGGCTGCCTTTACTGCACATTCTGCTCGCTCCCTGTGGCAAGGAACAGACATGACAGGGCACAACCAGCTCAGCTGGTCCTTCTAGGGAGCAAGTGTGGAAATTAAGCAGCAGCATATCTTTGATGCAAAGGAGCTGGCAGCATTTTACTGTAACAACTTTCAGGTTCAGCAATTCCAACGCAAACTCCCAAATAACGGGAAAGCAAAACAGACAGTTTTCGTACTTCTTTTCTTTTTTCTCAAAAACCTTTGTGTATTTAGGAAGGTCATGAGCACTGTCTAGTTGCTGCCACCAATAAAGCTACAAGATGGCTCTCTCTATAAATTGATGATGAAAACCACCAAACTGTAGGGCAGTTGTTTGTATCTGAACCCTTTCCTAGGTTACAACTTCTACTGCTGCCTTTTGCCCTCCTCAGTCATCAATTGCCTTGGAACTTCCTTTTGTGATCCATCTCACTATAAACCACACTCAGCACAGTCCTTAGTGTGTCTGTTAGGAGAAAGAAATATTTGCTAATAGGCTTCTGAACCTTGGCTAAAATGAAAAACTGTCTTTGACAGTGGTTATTCTGCAGAAATTGTCACTAAGCAAACTCCCTTTTCTAAGGAAGAAATTATTATAGTTTGAGTGGATTACATACTTTTTATCTGCTTACTCAATCCAAATGTTTGTACAGTAAGCAGTAACTAATCTAAAATTACTCCCCAAACCCCTGACTTCCAAACCTACACCAAGGAGTTAAGCACTGACAAGCCTTTCACTGCCACTACATTTTGGTATCTGTTTGTAAGAAAGTAAGCCTGAAGATAGGCACATATAAAACACCCTACATTTTATATAGAATTGGACTTCCTCCTATTTAATACCCTCAAAGCTTTCCTATTTCTTACACATTTGCTGTCTTTTTGAGACTTCACAACATATTTTAAATTTCCTTATTATGCCATTTTTGTACTCAGAAGTAGGAAATTTACAGTAACCTTAAGCTGTTCCACAGTTTTATCTAAGTATCTAAATTACTTGTTTCATCAGACGTAAATAAGATTTTAATTTATTATTCATTATTGAAATTACAGAACTCTCCACAAGTGACACTTTACTGTATTCCACATTCCTGAAAACTACAATAAGTACAGTATTAAAAAGCAGGAAAGATGCAAACCTTTTTAAAATCTTTGTAATATATTTAGAAGTACTTATGCCACTCCTTTCTAGATTCAAGAGGCTAATTCTTGATTAGAGAATTTTTCATAAAATTCCAAGTCTTTCATATTTAAAGATGGTTTTACAGTCTTCAATGATTTCACAAAATGTTCCTGTTTTACAGCAGTTGCTTCAAGTCCATTCTCTTGCAATGCCAACAAAGCAGCCTTTAAAAGAAAAAAAAAACACCTTAGTCCTTATCCTGTCTTAAATTGCGAAGAATACTATTGCAAAGTATTCTAAAATATTTTATAGGAACAAAGTGTTAGTTAAAGCATCTGAAAACAGCATTGTATAACTTACAGTTATTTAACAACAGATAAAGATCCAAGTAAGGTTACCATAACTTTTTCATCCACTTTTTCTGTCTGGATTAGACAATACATCTTTTATCACTTATGTATTTAAATTTTCTTATTAGACTTCTGCCTTTATACAACTCAACTCAAATTCTGAATTTGTCTTCTCATTTTTCTTCTCTCTAGCCTTGACAGTGTCTGCTAAATTCAGCTTGCAGTACAAAGAATGCAATTCACCTAGATGTGAGCATGGATCAGAGAGGGCCACATGAAATAAAGGGTAGTACAGGTAGTACAGTTCCTTAACTTCTGGTAAATTATCACAGTTTTTATTCTTATTTGTCTCTTTTATTTAAAGAATGAACTCTTGTTCAGTTCTTCTGTTTTAGTTACTTTCTTTGGACTTTCAATGCAAACTGGGAAAAAACCCGAACTACTGATAGCTTAGTAACATCTATGAGTTAGCTCTCTTTTTTTCATTCAAAGTTGTTATTTAGAGTTTATTTCACAGTTGAACCAGGAATGTTTCTTACCTCCTTGCACAGATTCTCAATATCAGCTCCAGAGAAGAGTTCTGTCAGGACTGCCACATCTTGTAATGACACATCAGTATCTAATGGAATTTTTTCTGTGCAGATTTTTAAAATGGAAACTCTTCCCTGTAAATTGGTGCACATTATGCAAAAAAAAAAAAAAAAAACAAACAAACAAAAAGTTAATCTTTCTTCAAAGTACCAAAACTACCTGGTTTTCGTGGAAGAAAAAATGCCATTAATGGAGATAATGTACCTCTGGTTGTCTCATACATTTAAGGTCTGTTATTCACAGTCATTCCCTTGCTTCATGAAAAAACAGTATTTTAGGCTGAACAGGCCTAATTTGGCATGCTTTGAGTGAACTTTTTTTTGTGAAGTTCCAGACAAATAGCTACACTAGTCTTGGGAACAGTACACAGAAATTATTTGAAGCAAAGACAGACAACTCATTTTGGTATTTCCTGAATTGTAGCTTGATTTTGTAAATACACATTTTCTCTATTTTCCATATGCAATACTGTAACTGCTTACACCAGTTAAAATGTTATTGGTGTTTAAAATACAAATATCTTGATTATTTTTTAGGTTTTTTTCATTGTATTCTAAATTTGGTGACTGTGAAACACCCATCACTTGTTAAGTATGTTGCAGGAATATGCCCCTTTTTCTCTAAAAGTACACTTGCAATTAATATCTCTCCCTTTAAAGCCATGTATGTATGTGTAATACCTTCAGATCTGGAGGTGGAATATAGATCATCTTGTCCAGCCTTCCAGGACGGAGTAAGGCATCATCCAACATATCTGGTCTATTTGTTGCAGCAACTACCATGAAATCTTTGTTCAAAGTTTCCTGAAACTCTAGCTGAGTAAGAGATCATGTAAACAAAGTAGTGCAACATGGTTGAGATGGATATTATCAAAAGATATTAGTTAACTGCTAATGACAAGAGGGGAAGGGCAAAAAGATCACGTAATTTTACATGTAGCTATTTTCCCTTCAATATTAGTATTTTTTCTTTCTGGAAGTAAAAAAATGCCATAATGATATGGTGCAGGGCAGATTACATGACAAAAAAGAAATACACTTAGTATCTGCATTGGCAATAAATAAAGACTTTACTTTGACCAGATTGTAACAAAGAACTTTTTATATGCAAAAAACTCATTGCTGTGAACAATTCACTAAAAAATGAAGGTTCAAGTTTTTGTTTAAATAACTAACTGATCATAACTGCACTGCCTTTGTATGCATTATGTGCAAGAAAGAACTGCAAACAAAGTAGGAGAAGTACAAAAAGTAAGCTCAGGGAGGAACTTGTTTAAGAGTAAAAATTGCACAATCAATCTAAAAAATTATTTTAGTGTCAAGAAAAGGATTTTTGAGAAAGGAGATGAACACCCAACTAGTAATGCTCATTAGCCTGTGTGGGTATTTTGTTCGAACAAAGTCTCGTTGAGGAACAGTGTATGTAAAAACAATCAGCAGCCTATATACAGTATCTTCTAAAAACTAGTAATTATCACAGAGTAAAAGAGCTTCTTGCATGCTTTAAAGTTTGAAGGTTTTAAGTTTAAAATCTGAATGCCAACAACTAAAATTTTTGAAACAACTGGACAGCACTTCTTATTCTTCCTATACAGAAAAGGGAGCATAAATACCTTTCTTTCCTTGACACTTTGTTCTTGGTACTGTGCCTCAAGCTGTAGCTTGCCTCCTCTTCTTTCTGTAACTTTCAGCCCAACCCCATCCAATTCATTGAGAAGAACAGAAAGAACCCTCTCTGAGACACCATGGCCAGTTCTGCAGTGTGCCCGAGATCCCAAGATAGAATCAATCTCATCTAGGAATATTATTGCTGGGGTATTTGCTCTTGCTTGGCGAAAAACCTTTTCAACAAATGTTAATAAAATAAGACATTAATGCCTGCATTCTATCAGGTAAGGTGAAAAAAGAATCCCACTTACATATAGGCTGTATTTTACTTAACTTTAAAGGTACATTTGTAATGATTCTTAAGAGCTATTCTGGCTTATGTTTACTATTGGCAAATTCTGCTTCTTATTTATATTCCTAGACGAACTGAAAACAAAAGGCTAGGAATACTTCCAAAGTTTAAAATTGGTATAATTTTAGAGACAGATTCTCACCTTATCTACACGTGAATCAGTAAGCCATTTCTATTTTATAATCAGATGAGAGCTTTATCATCTTTTCAACAACAGAATTCAGGTCTAATACCCAAGCAAAAATAGACTTGAAAACAGAACCTTACACAAATTAAAAACTGTACCTGAGACAAAATCTTCTCTGAATCGCCAACGTAAGGTGAGAACAAGTCAGCACCACTTACAGAGAGAAAGGAACAATGACAACTCGTGGCCACAGCCTTCACCAGTGTGGTTTTGGCACACCCAGATGGCCCATAGAGAAGAATACCCTTGGGATGAGACAGGCCCATCCTGGCAAATGCCTCAGGAAAATTCATAGGCCACTCAATACTCTGTCAATACATAAAAAAGGGATGAAATTCTTAGTAATAAGCAATCAATAAAACTGCCATGTACATAATTTCCTCTCCTTGGTATAAAAATTAACTGGAAATCAGAGAATACTGATTTAGTATTTCTTCATGTAATGCTCCCTGCTTAGATTTTCCATTTGAAACAGAACTAATAGCAATCCTGAAGAGATAACAGCAAAGAGCCATCCCTGGATAAGTATTCAGGAATGGACAAATTATCTGACTACAAGTTAAGTATTTTTCAGCAACTAAAACCAGGCCTATTTTCCCGTGATATGACTATGCTTGGTGGTGGTATCTTGTGACTGCAAGATTCCTAACTCAAACATTGTAATAACACTGCAATAATGTTTAAAATACAATTTATAATCAGGTAATTTGCAAGAGAAATAATTTTCATAATGCAGCATACAGAATACCTTGGAGTACAAATTAGAAATTAGTTTAACACATTACCTGTTTTAACTTTAATTTCACATCTTCAAGACCACCAATTTGCTCCCAAGTCACAGGTTTACACTCTGTTAGACCAACTGCACTTCGAAAAGAGGATGGCTGAATTTTTTTAAAAGCTTCTTGGAAATCGCCCATGCTAATCATAGTTTCAGTTTCAGTTGAACCCTGAAAAAAAAACCCAGATAGAACATATTAAAAACATTTTAATGCAATACTTAAATGCTACATTAATAAGCAAAACACTTCGCATAAGGCTAAATATAACTAATAAGGAAATGAACTCCTGACTTAATGAGCTTAAACACTGCAGACACAAAAATGCAATATAAAGTAAAATATAACCTCTTGAATAGCAAGTTTTTACACAGGAAAAAAACAATTTTAACAGAAATTAACGTTTCAGAGAAAACTACTACTCCCTAAATTATAGCTCCATTAGACAGTGATCTGCTGAATCAAATAGTTGCTTTCAGGGTTAACACACATCACACCCTACAATCCTATGAATAGAAATAAAAAAGTTGCACAATCCATTTTCACCACACACTGAAGAATGTAACACATTTTATCTCAAACAGGCTACAAAATGCCACTAGTAAACCCAGTATGCAGTAACAAAACTAAGGTGAGAACTGAAAGGATGAGCAAAAATAACAGATTTATATTCATAATATGCTTGGTGTGAGTATTTAACTTGTTGAGCTTTTCAAGTAAAGCATTAATGAGGCAAGGGTAGTACAAATATTACTGACATTGTTCTTGACTCATTTGCAACCATACCAAAGAGCTGTGGGACACAGCTTGCATAGCAGCTTCTCTGCAGAGTGCTGTAAGGTCAGCTCCAACATACCCAGTCGTCATTTCTGCCAGCTTAGCCAGATCAACCTCTGCAGAAATGGGCATATCAGATGTAAGCAACTGCAGGATGGATCTTCTCTGTGTAACTGTTGGGGTCCCAATAATAACCTAAACCAAACAGAATAAACAAAAATTTTAAGTGGATAATTTGCCATACTCAATTTATTTTGTAGACCTAGGCAAAGCAATTTTGTCTCTGCTTTATATTGGCTACTGAAAATTTATATATACTTATATCCCAACTACAGAGTTTTACAGGAAACCTATTACCAGCACTATACAAATGACAAGTATTTAAAATACCATTTACTTTCCAAGTGAACAGTGTTTGTATAATGAGTTGTTCATAAGACACTGTCAGATAGTGTTTATCAAGTCCCATAACACTGAAATAATAATTTCCTTACATTACAACCACAAAATTAGACTAATACGATAGGAAAAAATAAAACAGATAAACATTCATACGTTATTGAAAACCTGGTAAAACATCATCATAAAAATACATCTCAACAATCTATAAATTGCAGAAAATAATGAAAATTATAATTATGAAAGCATTAAAGAACTTGATTAAACCAGTGACCCAAGAATGGGTTTATCCAGGAAAATAAACAATACAAGCAACAACTGTGTGTTGCATAACTGCATCTGTTTTTCTTCTTTGGACTACTAGACTAATGGAAGCTTTTCCACCTCTGTTACTGAAACCTGAATAGAAATTTAGACACAACAGGTTTCTAGTTCTCTGTCACAATAAATTTTTAAGGAGAAATGCACGAATTTTCAATCTAGGATTTAAATGAAAAAAATCCAACCCTTTAAAGCTAAGCGTCTGTAAGCAAACAAACCCTCTCAAGATCAGGTCAATGTCTTTATGACTAAGAAGCAAAAAGACTTCTTGTCCATTTTCAAGTATATGGAGCTCTCAGTGTTCTGAGTAAGAAACCATACCCAAGTCGCAGCAAACTAAAGACAGAAACAAGACACCCGTCCCAAACCGTTAAAATCCCACTATGAAACGTGACTAGAAGACATTAAAAAAACTATTAACAGCCCCCTTCCGCCTCAACGAGGAAAGAAAAATGTGGGTGTATGAGTAACAGGGTTTATTTACCTCTCTGTCAAATCTGCCAGGTCTTCTCAGTGCAGGGTCTAAGGCATCAGGCCTGTTTGTCGCTGCCACAATGACCATCTTACCCGCACTCCCTACACCATCCAACAGTGTCAGCATCTGAGCAACAATACGATCTTCAGGAGCATTGTTGGAACCTCCTCGCCTTGGGCATAAAGAATCAATCTCATCAAAAAAGAGAATGGTTGGGCCTTCGTTTGACATCTCTCTGCCCTTTTCAAAGACTCTTCGCAAATTCTCTTCACCTTCTCCTGGTCTTGAACCATGGAGGGCTGGAGCACTGATGCCAAACAGATATGCACCCAGCTCTTTTGCTACTGCCTTTACCATTAGAGTTTTCCCTACACCTGGGGGCCCAATTAATAGCACTCCCTTAGGGACAGAAAGACCCAGCTTCTCAAAAGTCCTTGGAAAGCGGAAAGGCAGATCAATCATTTCTTTCAAAGACTTCCACACATCATCCAGTCCTGCAACTGAAGTGTTTGCAGTGTCTTCTGATATATGTCTGTACCATTCTAAAGTGATCACCTCCTTAATTTTTATGCTTGTCTGGGGTGTTATCAATCCAGCTCCCTCCTTCAAAGGAGATGCAGACAGTATTTCAATATGCACCACGGGATTTTCGGGACTTGGGGCAACAGTAACAACATACAGAGGCGAAATATACACATTTCTTAGCAGTTCTCTGATTGTCTCCTGCAACACGGCTCTGGGAGTGGACTTTTTCAGCGCGGCGCTCTTGAGGACCACTCTCACAGAGGCCGTCCGCAGCCGCAGGGAGGGCAGCAGCTGCAGCTGTCCCAGGCTCAGCGAGCGGCCCCTCAGCAGGAGCCGCGCCGTCAGCCCCGCGGTGCTGCAGCTGAGGTCGGCCTGCAGGTACCCGTCCGCTAGGTCGTGCCGGGGCCACGCCGTGCACACACAGCACCCGCCGGGCACGGAGATCCTCAGCGGGGCGCCGATCCTGGCTCCCAGGAAGGAGAGCGCGGCAGGTCCCAGCCGGCACCGCTGGGTGCCCTCATCCCGCGGGTCCAGCGGGAGCAGCTTTAAGACTGCCGCCTCCATCGCTGCCTCCGTGAGGAAGGGCAGCAATCCCTCTGCTCTGCGCGGGCCCGTCGGCTCCTTACTCACCGCGCCTCGCACTCCCGCGGGGGCCCCACTCGCCACGGCCCGCGCACCGCGGCCGCCCGGCATTGCTGAACCGCGGCGGACGGGCCGGGGGACTCCCGCGAGCCGAGCCGAGCGAGCCGAGCGACCGCGCCGAGCCGAGACCGAGCCGAAGCAGGGCCGGGAAGAGCAGAGCCGGAGCAAAGACGAGCCCGAGACGAGCCGAGCCGACCGAGCCGTAGCCGGGCCGAGCCGAGCGAGCCGAGCCGAGCCGAAGCCGAGCGAGCCGAGAGAGCCGAGCAGAGCGGGCCGAGCCGAGCGACAGTAGACGAGCCGAGCCGGACGGGTCGAGCTCGAGCCGAGCCGCGCCGAGCCGAGCCGAGACGGCTGAGCCGAGCCGAGAAGAAGCCGAAGCCGAGACGAGCCGAGCGTTCCCGCGCTGACAGACGGCCCGAGCATGCGCCACAGCGGAGCACGCGCATGCACCCGCATCTAGCCCCTCAGGATACGGAGTCGAATCGGGTGGGAGGGGGCGCTCGCAGATCATCGGATACAAACTGTGCCCCCAACATCACCGTGGCAATTTTTCGTGGCACTCAGTCGCCACATAAACGCAGCCAGGGACTGTAAATTCGGGGCTGTTCATTCTAATCTAATCGCACCGTCCTGTGAAGAATTGTTACCCTAATGTTAACCTAAACCTACCCTGGTGCAGCTTGACTGTGGCATCTGGTCATTGGAGAAGCTCCACTGACTACAGCACCCTTTTAGGAAGTGGTAGAGAGCGTAAGGTCTTGGCCTGAGCCTCTTTTTTCGCAGGCTGAGCGCTCGAGCGACAATTAGCTATTCCTCACAGGATTTTGCTCCAGGCACCATTTCTATTGAGGAGCCCAGATCTGGCATAGTCCATGTTGACCCTACCTCATAACCTGCCGCAGCAATGCCCTGGACCTTCCCTTTGAAGGGATTGTTCCAAGCATGCATGTGAGGTAGTGTTGAGTCCCTGGAGACATTTTGATACACTATACATATACCCTCATCCCACAGACGAAATGCACTGACCCCCCTTGTATGGCCTGCGGCTTGTTTTCCACAGAGGCTGTTTATGACAGATCTTGTTGCCACCCTCATTTCTTTGTCTATTTGTTCCTCAGCGCCCGCCTGCTTGTTAAAAAATGTTCCCAAATGTTGGCCTCCGTTCCTGTGCCCTACCAGTGAGCCTCTGCTCGTTTGTCACAGCAGTCAAGGTGAACAGTGTGGGGTTGGAAAAAACACATGTGGGGGCACACGACTGGCTTGAGCAAGGCTGATACAAATATCTAAGACGCAGGTATTATTCAGCCTTGGTTTAAACTTGGTTAGTGTTGCTAGACAAATGATAGTCAGTCATGTAGAAAAGTTTTGGTCCTTCACCTGCTTAGATTGTGCTGTGCATTATATGGCCATTTATTAAAACTTTCCAGGGAACTGTCAGTGTTGAGGGCTACAAGATTATTGTGCAAAGATTTATTTGGAGGTGGCTTCATTGTAAATTAAGTACACAGTACTGATCACACAGAACTCTTTGGACACAGACTATGAAGAATTGGGATGTTAAACCCTTGATCTAGTCAGACACAGTTAAATTCAAGACAAGAAACCTCAGAGATGGTGTTTACAGTACACTACAGTCTGTCCGATTGTATTCTGAAGGCCTCAGGAGGGGCAATGTAAGAAAACCGCTTGTGGGGGGTCCGGGTTATACATTCCTTTACTGAACCAAGGCTGTACTAGAATATTTCAGTAAGCCAGAAATAACAGCAGGCAGTGTTAAGAGAAAGTTCATAATAATTTTAATGCTGGAGCGGAACTAACAAGTTTGAATTTTTTAGGGTGTGCGTTGTGGGGAAAACCAGCAAGCCTTATTATGCCTATATGTCATGAAAAAGGGTGGTAGGATATTTCCGTTCAATCAGGACAAATTTTCGCATTTCAGTGTTTACTTGTCTATTCCTTACTCTGGCTATCTACTTAATCTTTCTTTTCACGCACAGTTCTGTCTGCACCATATGCAAATGTTTATAGGAAGGCTTATGGAAATATGTAAATTACCAGGTTTTGGGTTGTAGGACATTAAAAATGTATGTCAGAGAATGTGCAGCCAAAGATTATAAGGAGCTTTCATTCCAAGAAGAAAGCAAATGTATGTTGAACGCAAGTCTTATAAAATATTCTTTGTTTTTTCTTTCCATCAAAGGTTATCATACACTGAGTGCCCTCAAGTACATATCGCATTAAACCAAAAAAAAACCCCCTCTGTTAAAATGGCAGATTTGTGTTTCAGCGTTTTCAAAACTGTGAGTGGTTAGACATTCTGCTTGGTTTTAGACAGTGTGTCAGGAAAGGAAAAAGTATGGAAACTTGAATATTTGCAATGAGTGTCTGTGTTGAGAATTCATTATAGCGGTTCTTATAACAGACTAATTGTAACATCTGGGAAAATCTGATTTTCTATTTGGGAAGAAGAAAAACACTTCAAATGTAATAATTCCTAATAACAAAGTGACAGGAGGTGTCCAATATAAAAATTCGCTAGTCGTTGCTTGATGGGCACATTTCAGTAAATTTAAACTTAAGTTCTTCGTTTTACTGGGTTTATACTATAATATGATGATTTGACTTTAAGACAATGATCAGTTCTTTGTTGGGTATAGTGAAGTGGGAGCACCCCCAAACTAATAGGTTCTCATGAAAGAGTACAAGATTGGCTTTTTTTACACAAATTGTGGAATCACCATATATATATTGATATGTTCTTAGAAAAACTTTGCTGAGTGTGTTGCTTCATTGCAATGATACTTTTTTAGCAGTGATGCTCTGATAAAGTACAGACCTCAAAATGTACACAAGTGGAAAAAAATTCCCCAAGATCTATTTTAAATTACAAAAAAAAGGAAAGTAAGTTTAAATCCTTTTTGCACCTCCCTAGATGGCAGCTGATCTTCAGAATGGCTTGTAGTTTCCTTTCAGATCTGATAATTTGGAGGGAGTAGTAATCAGTTCTAGAGAAATCAAATATTGTCCAGAATGTCTTCCTTGCTCTAGGAAACTGAGGAAACTGGAAGCGGGTGAGTGTTCAGAACTTTTCTGTTTCATTACTTTTTCTTGTTGGGCGGGTGGCTCTCTATTTCTAGGGAAGATGTTCTATTTTTTTTTTTTTTTTTAATTTTTAATTTAGTGCACAAGATACCTTTCTTTTTACAGGAGAAAAAATTATTACGGTTATAAAAAAAGAAAAGAAACAATATTGCTTTTTTTTTTTTTTCTCTAAGATAGATTGGTTTTTGTGGGATATGTTTCAAATTCCAAAGTATTTTAACTCCCAAAATAAATATTTTGTTACAATAATCCTTGCATACGAATAGTAAATTAAAACATAAGAGATTCTTTTCTCTAGCTAGGTTTTCTCTATATATACTGGATAGAGGTTTCATTTTAAAGTTGACAGTTCAAATCTGTGTTTTTAACATATGTATTTTTTCATGGAGAAGGATTTGACAGATGTGGTGGGATTGTTTATTAGCAATGAGATCGTTTCCAAGTGAGAGCTTGCATGTATATGCTTAGGGCAGGGATTTAGTATGTGTGGAGGGTTCGTGGCTAAGTATAAATGCTGAATCTACATTTAGGCAAGATATTACATTTCAAACACCAGCTTTATGATACAAACCCCATGATCAATAGTAAGAAATGCTTAGAAAAGTGAGGGAAGAGTTTGTATTGTATGCATATCTTTTGGGAGGCCACCTCAATGGGTTTACTTAAGTTCTGTTGGATCAAGGTCTTGTATCTTTACAGGAAAAAGTTCCCACTGCCAGTTAGGAATTTGGATGGGCAAAGCTCAGGGCATGGGTGAGCCCCAGGCTTTACCGGTGGAAAATCTCCACGTGTGACAAAGTTCTTGGTGAAAGTTATTGACCTTATGGGGATACAATACCACTGTGCCTGACATCTTGCCAGGAAGTCATTGCCATCACTGTAGGACGTGGAGAGGAAAAAATGTGGAG
>CM031866.1:9226660-9255133 GCA_018697195.1 Certhia americana
CGGCATCTTTGCCAGAAGTCCAATTGCATCACTTGTAGGACTGGCGGGAAAAATGTGAGCCTGCACCTGGAAACCTTCCCAGTGGAAACCTCACGTGTTCCTTAAGTTGCCAGGAAAAGGATTTGTGCTAAGACTTTACAATTTCTTTGGATGAACTGAAATCACAGCGCATATTCACCTCCTCTTGTCTTGAAACTTTTGGGGTGAAAGTGTCCCATATTTGTCCCTTTACCAACCTTTTTGCATTATTGCTTTAGGAAATGCTTTTGGATATGTTTTGGCTATATTTTTTTCAGGAAAATATATATATCCGTTTGTTTTCACCTAAATTTTCCCCTTACATATATGGAATAGTGAGTCTGCTTTTGTGTATTCATATAGGTATGAGAGTAGATTGGTTGGAAATTTAGATGAAGTGGGCCATACAACTTTAGTGACTTAGGCAGCAAGACGGAATTTTAAATTCAGTGTACAGCTATGAAGAACAAAGGGAAACAAAGGGAAGAGCAATGAAAAGAAGGTTTCCAATTTTTAATAGCATCAGGATAGATTGATTCCATGGATAATTTCAGCTCAGTGGCTTGATGTGCAAAAAGCACATCAAGTTTACCCTAATTTTAAAAAGGGAAACCAAGAATAGTAGCAAAACCTGTACCCTCAATCCCAATGAGTTTTTTTTGTGGTATCCCTGTCACTTTCAGATATTGTGTGAACTTCAGATCATCCTTTCCTTAAAAAATACGTATTAGAACTGGGAAAGGTACAGACCAAGTCTAGCGAGAAAATTTATCAAAGGTACAGAATTGTTTTTTTTTCAGTCCAGAAAGACAAAAAAGTAGTTATTTCCTCCTCAAGACCAGGATAAAACTTTGAGGTGGGCCTTGTGGGAAGAGGCCTGTGTAAAATTGAAATTTTGGAATTGCAAAAATTCTTGTTTTTTAAAGGCCTCTTCAATGCCAGAACAAACTGAGCTACTCAACCCTTCCTCCTGTTTTTTTTCCAAAACAAAGAGTTAATCCATACAATGGTGGGTAGTTAGATCTGTAGAACTTCATGGAAAGATGCTGTGGATGCAAAATTGTGTGTTTGTGCAAGAGGAAGACTGGAGACTACTTTCAAAGGATCCTGTTTTCATGAGAGTTCTCAGGACTTGAGAGGTTTTTTGTGAGAAGAGAGCTCATGGGGAATTGCTGAAGGACCAGCCTCCTGCTGGTGTCAGAAACTCCTGCAAGCTGAACTTTCATGCTTACTCTTTCAGTCTATTTCTTAGCTCACCTCTAAGTTTTCACTTTTTAATGCACATTCTTAAAGCATCATATATTTGTTTCTAAAATTATGCAAATAAATCTATACAAGAATTGGTTTCAGGCACACAAAATGTTAGGGATGTGTTTTCTGGTTTCTGAACTCTTCCAGAGGAGCTGCTTCTTGTTGTTCTCCAGGTCTGTTTTGTAGCATTGCTGATGTATCAATAGTATGTTGCTAGTAGAGTAGTTGATAGTTTGTAGCAATGTGTACATTAGAACTTTTCTTTACATATATGGCATTCCTTGTTTGAGAACTGTTTCCTTGTAAGGTTTTATGTTTTACTTGCACGCTATCCAAGTTCTCAATAAACCATTGTCAGTTGGTGTGGGTTTCTGAAACTGCTAGAGTTTTTGAGTAGTTACCACATGCTGTCATCTCTTGTAACTTATTGTTGTGGACTCCTGTTTGCATACCTTTATTCACAGTTTAATTGTCTAATGGAATGTAGAATATTTCTTTCCATTTTAAAAATAAGGAAACAAATACATTCTAAAATATACTTGTGATTAAGTGTTGTTATTTCTATTTTCGGAGATACCCTGAAAGTTGTGTCATTTCCCTAGTGTAGAGTCCTTACAAAGCATGTTAATACATGTTATTATAATAGCAATTCTTTTGTCTTTTATTTATGCTTTTGTACAAAGGGTGAGGGAAAGTACAAGAAAGAAGACATTAATATAATGTTTTTTCACTGGGAAGGAATTTTGTTATGTAAGGGTCATAGTTAGCAGTTGCATCTAGATCATAATTTTGATTAAACTGGATGGAACTATTCTTTACTTATTAGCTAATTCTCTTTCTGTGGAGAGGTATATGAGCACCTTCAATTTTCTGAGACATGCTGATTAAGTTGGCAAAATGTGACTTCACCTCACCACCAGTAATTTCATATAGATATACCCCATTCAGTGGTAAGTCTTGAATTCTGTTAGTTAAGCTATTGTGTTCTCAACTAAGTGCAATTAATTTGTTTTTTTCTGCTGTAAAAATTGTCTTTCAGGCATCAAGTGTGCAACAGTATTTATAGAAGTTACCTGTGCTCTTTGAGAGGAGCAAATAACAAAGTAGAAAGGGACTAAGACAGGAAAAAAAGGTCAGGGACCTTGTAATAGATTCCATGAGGGTAGTATAAAGTAGGAAAGACAGTATAAAGGGAAAAGCAGGCATTCTTTGAACTGAAACCTGCAATTACTCTGTCATTACAGTGATGCATTTATTCCTTATAGGAACGTGAAATGATTCTACAGATATTTTTGAACTGTTATATATCAGAATAACTGTGTGTTTTATCCACATTTATGCACATCTCATGCTTTAGCTGGAGAGGTATTTTTGAAACTTTGGAGAGACAGTCAATCCAATTGTTGGTGAGAGGAATTATCTTTGAGGAGTATAATAATTTTAGTGTCTTCCTTTGGGAGGGGTCCTATGCCTTCAGCATTCCTCCTCCCTAAAACAAGTATCTTGGAACAGAGTCATGCCCAAATATTGACATGTCTTCCCTTGTCATAATCCCTTAATTAGATTGTTCTAAATTTGTAGGAATTTTCACTTCAATGTCTGTGTTTTTGCATTTCTATCTTTAAGCTGCCTTGTCTTATCTATTATGGCCTTAAGATATTTAAGGTTACTGGAATGAGTTGCCCTTTGTACTTCCCACTCCAATCTTTGATGACTGATCTTAATGATGTGAGACTGTTACGACTTTACAAAGGGAATAGGAATGATTTCTACATTGTCAGAAGAGTTCCATACCTCAGGAAACATTACAATACAAAATATTTCACAGAATGAGATCTTCTCTTGGAGCAAACTGACTTTTGGATGCTGGTGGTTAAGTAATGTCACCCAAATGCTGTCATGAACAAAAATGGAAGAAGACCATAGCAAGAATTTTCAGTGACCGACTTCCTTAGCTTCTGACTGTGGAAGTTGAAAGATGTTTATTTTTTTTTCTTCTAACAAGAAGAGGTTGAAGATTCACACAGAAATAATGACTAAGTCATATTTTTAGATTCCTAGATGTGATATAAAATTTCTTAGACTGGGTCTGAATGGAAAAGAGTTCAATTATTGCTCATGCTGCTCTGTCTTTAATGTCTTTTTTCCCATTTCTTCTTTTTTAAAGGGCAAGAATGCCAGTTCCTCAGTACTTGGGTTATGTTGCTTAAAATTAATTCCCTGTTACCCTAGCTAGTGTTGTGGAAATTGAATTTATTAACAACCAAAGAAATGGAAACAAATGTTTTGGTTTTTAAATCAACATTATCAATGGATATAGAAAATATATTTAAGGCATTGGGAATAACATGAATTCTGTGTGTTTGTTTTTCTGGCCTTCAGGAGGGCAAAGCTAAACCTGGAGAAGGATGTACTCCAGAACAAACAAGCTACTGCCTGCATGAATAACTTGGAGGCATTGATGATTATAAGGTATGAATTTTGACATTTGAATTTAAACCAGTGTTCAGGTGTTACCAAGGGCCACCCTTGTTCTTTTGAAAGAATTGTAGCAACGTATCACTTTGAAAAATTGCAGTGAGGATTTATTTTTCCTAATAAGGGAGTATTCTTTTCCTTTAATTTTTTTTGGTGGAAGAATTACAAACTCATGCTGTTTATAATGAGATCAACTTAGTGCTGTGATGCAGATGTCGTAATTAGACTTTGATCTTAACTCAAGTAGCTTTTTTCATTCAAGTAACTAAGCAACGTTCTACTGATGGTGTCTGTTTGGGGATCTTGCCTTGTGCTTTAGGGAGCTGGCTGGCTAAAACTGTGCAAAAGATGATTTGATTCAGATACTTCAATTGTCGTTTTAAAATTTCTAACTATGTATTCAGGTAGGCATGGAGTTAGCAAAACTGAAAAAGGGGAAGGCTGGAAGTATTTGCAATAGTAATACATTATTCTGCAAAGGTTTAAACCTTTTTAACTGTGCAATGAGTAGTTCCATTAAGGTACCAAGTCAGAAGCTTAAGAATGCTCTTCCAAATTCATGTTAAAACATTGACAGTGAAAACTTGTATAACTTGTGCAAACAGAAATAGAGACTGATTTTTGTATTTCAACCAATCTAGCCAACAACGTGACCATAGGCCTAGTTTGTTACATAACCAAACTGATGGGGCAGCTTGAAAAGCACATGAACATCAGTAGCCTGAAGGAAATGCTGTATTTCCAGAATCTTTTCCCAAAGGAGGTTCTTGTCAAGTATAACTTCATTGTAATTGAAAATGATGATTAAAATTTGTGAAAGATTAAAGTGAATAACTAAAAAATAATAAAGCCACTTGTCAAGTTGAATCCTGTTAATGGTAAACAGCTGTTTGTTATTGTGGTGAATGTAGGTCTGTGAAGCAATATCAGTGAAACAATTAACCTGTTGATGTTGGTGGAGCTGCAGCCAGTCACAGAAGATTGAATTATGACTTCAAATGACCTTGTTGTATTTGATGATTAACAGAGTATGAATATTTTCCTTTCCAAAATGCAGTTGGATAAAATTTAGTTCTTTTTTCATAAAGGCGTAGCTTGAAAAGCAGGACTATTGAAATATTCAATGCATCAATTATACCATCTTCACTGTTTTTCTTCAATAAGCTGGATTCTTTAGTGAGGAAACTCTTGTTCATCTGCAATTTGAAGAAAAAGACTATTCAGTATCTCAGTTATTCTCTAAGGGAACTTGACATTTTTTTCCCATTTTGGGAATTCTACAAAACCAGAACTTCTGAAATAAATTAGAAATTAAATTTAGCTTTCATATAAATCACATTTTAGAGACGAGAGGAGTCATTTGATGAAGCAAGATGGTATAATTACTTATAGCTGAGTACACAGTTGGTAATTTTTAGTGAAAATGTCCAGGAAGTATCTTTAAAGCATGTTAAGTCATGTGAATCATAATTAGGGAATTAAACTCATGAGACATGTGATGGTTCTCTCCCATAGATCTACAAGACTGAAAGTGACTACTGATTAAATATGTCTAAGTATGAATTTTTTCTGAAGACTAATCTTTCCCTCTGAATGGTCTATGTAGATTTGCTTTTTGAACAAATGCTTTCATAAAACTAAAGATTTTATTTTGTTTTTTCCAATCTGTTATGAAATTAAACATCTCAGTAGAAGCACTTTTACTCAAGTCATGCAGTATGTTTTACCCACAGTGCTTTGATTAATCCTAGCTTTTTTTGACTTTCTTTAGCCTTTTTTCAAAGCAGTTAGAGGTTGTGCTATTTTTAAGATCTTCATTTTCACTTAAGAAAGCTAGAGATCAGACTGGATCTCTTCAAAGCTCTAAACTTAGTTCCTTGAAGCCCAAAGCTACATAAATCATCATTGTTTCTTAAAAGTTTAATGAAAATAAGAGGCTCAGTAATAGTTTGCTTGTAGAGGCTTGTAGCAATAGCTTGGAACCAGCCATTGGCTGTATTACCTTTACCACTGCTAGCAAGAGGCTGAGTTAAAGTCCAAATGTATAGAATCCTTTTAGCTCCATTGCGTGTAGACCACATTTTTCTTAGAAGTAGCTCAATAGGAGATCACTTAACTCCCAGAGAATTAATTTGAAAAATCCCACTAAGTATTGTGGGAGTTGAATGGAGCCCTGACAGCCAATTTAGGAAAAGCTGTACTTTGCACAGAACAGAATGTAACTCTTCAAAGCATATTTGTGTGAAACTTGTGGAGTTCTGCTGTGGAAGAATCTGTGTAAAAATTATTATATGTATTTGTTCCTCAAATAAATCTCTGCTAATCAAATTATTTTTAACTGTAAGAATGCATTTTTTTATTATTTGCCTTGCTAAAGTCTCTGTTCCAGTCTGAGATTTGAAAGCTAGAATGGTTCCAGCTTGTGAAGTCACTAATAATCACAATTTTCTTTTTGAATTTCTGTGTATTCTTTTCCTTTGGTTCATTTTTTTATCTGAAGTATTGCCTTTGCCTTTACAAAAGAACATAATCTTGAAAAAGTGCAAATAGGGAGATTGAAATGATTAAAGTATTTTCATGTAATTGTTTTTAAGGAGGACCTGCTCAATCATGTGACATCTCTCCACTAGAATGACACTGAATACAGGAGGGAGGAAGTAGCTTGTTGGTAGAAAGCTATACCCAGATATATGCCCGTGTTTTTGTTATACCCAGGTTTGACAAAGTGAGTGGAATAATAGTCTCTCAGCTTCAGATTCCTGTTCAGTGCCTGAAAGGGCACTTTAAAAAAATAATGAAATTACAGTAGTCTGAAATTACAGAGGATAATGCATAGTAGAATCATAAGATAAATCAAATATATGTCCTAAAAGGAAATAGAAAGGATGAGATAGCCGAAAATAAAACTTTAAAATTGGAATTTATAACTGTTGTAGCAGTTAAACTGAACTTGCCTTGTAAAAAAGTTATAATGAATTTTAATTATTCATAAAGTGCCTTTTTGTATGGGCAAGGGAACCTGTGCAGTTTATGCTGCACCTTGCAATTCTTTCAACATATGTGCCTTCTCTGCACCTGCCTTACAGTGACATCTGCTGGGAAAAGCAGGAAGCCTTTATTGTAATTGCAACAGTTTGGAAAGAAAGTTAATCTGAAATAAAATATAAGTATAATTTTTCCAAGAGTATTTCCCTATGCAATAATCTGGGATCTTGAAGAGATGTAAATAATATGGGGCATTCCAGTACTAAATTTTAAATGAAACTCAAATCAGTTACAATGGCAGTTTTTTGTTTCTTATCTACAGCCATATACACTTGTTAACATATTAAGGAATAATTGTGAAATACCCATAAAACTAATCTTACGACTAAAAGTATTTTAATTGCCATACTGGTGCATGTCTCAAATAAATGCTCCCCCCTCCCCTCAAATTTACAGTTGATATAACCCCATTTTTTTTCTAAAATATATTTTGATATTTCTTAGTGAATAAATTTTGATCTGTTTCATATCTATGCAGCTTAACACAGTGCTTTAAACAAAAATTGTCTGTGTTCAGGAGTAAGTGGACATTCAAAGGTAGCTTAGAGATGACTGAATAGACACTGAGTCTTTCTGGTATGTGGTGGTACTTGTGCCAGGTTAACACCAAAAAGATTTGAGAAGTAGGGAAAAATCTAAGTGATGTAGAAAAGAAACTGCCTCTGGTTTTTGTTTTTTTGTTTTTGTGTTTTTTTTTGTTTTTTTGTTTTTAATTTTTTTTTTTTAGGAGAATTTCAGAAGTAAAAAATGCCATGTTTGGTAGTGAGGCAGTGTGTTGAGATGGAGACAAGTATTTGAGTGGTCTCAATCAAATTGGTCTCTGTCCTCAAGTAACTTGATGAAATTATGGTAGTATTTAAAATGGGGAAAGTGCAGCTGAAGATGATAGTTATGAATGCTGTGAGATAACATCATGAAAATACTTTGAATATCTGCCTTTATCTGCTGATGTTGGAGCTTTGCAGATATTTCTCTGTCTGATTAAAGAGATGAGTAGCATAACCATGAATGATACCCCCAAACTGCAGGTTTGGATTGCTCAGAGCTCAGAGCAGGCATGTGTTTGTTGCGTGATTTAGCCCCATTAGAGCTTCACTTGAACTGCCTGAAGGTTACATGTGGCTCAAGAACCACAAATTGGCCATGTCTACATTATGTGATCATAATGGAGCTTTCTGGACTTTATATAAACAGATAGCTCTAACTCGCTCCAATTTAAAAAAAATGCTTGGGATTTTTAACAACTGAGATTGATTTTCCCCATGTTTTCTCTTGAATGCCTCTGAAAACCAATAAAATACATAACAGAAACCAGCAAGATGTAAGAAAAATCAAACACTTAAGATATTAGGGGGAAGAAAAAGTCTTCTGTCCATTCTTCCCTGTTTATAGAGAATTTGTGGTTTCTCTTCAGTGTGGGCAAATCTATTGTGCCCATAGTGAGAGACAAAGTAATTGCTCTTGGCAGCAAGACAGGTAGTTAGGAGCTAGGGTCTCAAAGGTGTAATGTGAACAAACAAATGGGTTTTAGTCTTAGACAAAATATGTAAAAGTATCAAGTTTACTGTGGAAGGATAGAACCGTGTAGAGTGCATGAAATCAAAGCCAGAAACAGTTCTCTATGCTGCTACACACACTGTAGCATCTACACAGGCAGTGTAGATGCACATTAATTTCATGAGAAGCCACCTAGTCTCCAAAGCCACAACTTTTAGAAAGTTTATTGTTCATTTTAGGAATTTGACTCTCATAGCTACATTAACAGAGCTTTACACTAACAGTGCCTGCTAAATAAAGTTCAGGCTTAGAACATTTAATTTGACAGGAAATTCAAACAAACTCTCTTTGTTACAGCTGCAGTTGCTGGATCAGTTATTAGTGTACTTATCTTGCATTATGTAGCTCACCATCATAGAGTTTAATATATCTAGCATGATTATTTCAGTGCAGAACTTAAATATTGAATTGAATTTCTAATGTAAGCTTCCCTTAGGACCTTGCAATGTACGTGCCCTGGATAGGCGGAAACAGCAGCATTGTTTCTTGTGCAGGAGGCAGGAAAAATACACACATGGAAATACTGCAGTTGTGGTTTTTGGTCTCTATGAAGATGCTGCCTAAGTGTTGCAACGCACCACAAATGACAATCCCACCACAGAGCATCCTTCTGAATGCTGTGTCCTGAAAGGAACACTTCCAGGTCAAGGCTTTGTTTAAAGTCACAGTAAAATGTTATCACCGGCGAACTGTAAAGTAACACTACGGTATGAATCATGTCAAAAGCAAGTTTTCTGACACATCACATTTAAAGTATTTGTGGGGAATTTGAGCCATTGGTCTTGAGAGAGACATTTAATTGTAAAAAACTCGATAAATTAGAGGAAGCCATTTTCTCTGTATTATTTTTTAAAGCAAGACAACTGATTTGGAAAGCTGTGTTGCTTTCCATTTTGTTGATGTGTAATGGTAATGTAGAGATTGAAAGTAATAGATTGCTTTGGGAGCAAAAACTTGTTTTAGCAAATGGTTTCTCAAAAAAGGTTACTTTGTGTGTGCCAGCTTCAAAGAAAATAATAAAAATGTAATGGTTATTGTATGTTGGGCTGAGAATTATTATTTTTTAAATAAAAAAAGTATTGACAAACATGCATGTTAGAAATGGAAAAAGCCTACTGTAGCCAAAGAGTTCAAAGAATGCTGGAAAAGGTTCTTCAAACTTTGAAGGAGCAGTATATTTATTCAAAAATAGGCTTATAGCCTGAATAATTACAGGATTTAGCCCTTTAACCTCTAACTGGGCTGCATGATGAGTGGAAAACTGCTTCTGAGAAATGTCAAGGGTTTTTTTAAATAATAGTGGTAAACTAGTTTGGAAAATATGTGTAATTTTGTATGTTTTTCATAGCAAACTTAAGTTGCCTTCCAAACAGTTTGCCGTAGTAGTAATTAAACGAGAGGTGCGTTTTGATGATCTAGTGAATACTGAGTAATTTTATAGAATACTTAACATCCTTAGGTTTACATTCAGAATGAACTCTTTTCATCTCATAGGATAGGATTTTGTGTCTTTAATGGAAGTGCTAGATATTCCTGAAATATTTTTCATATGCTAGTGCTCACTTATCTTCATGATTAGTGTTGCAGTTTTCCCATGAATTGATAACCAAGTGAACAGTTAAAAATCTGAAGTGTTCATTAATGACAGAATTGCAGCTAATGACTTAATTTTTAACTATAAGTTTATTTTACCAAGTCTAATAACTGTGTATTTATATTTTATACTGTTGAGTTATAAATTTGAAATTTCAAGTGGTGTTTTCTCAGTTTTAGTTTTGAACAAGTTTAGAAAACAATTGTTCTGAGAACTAACTTTAGGTGATTAAAAGACAAGATCTATTAGTTCATTCAGTTGTCTCTGTGACACTACCACTCTTGAACAGAGTGCTCTCATTATCACTGTGTATTGATTTGGTCCTGTGGAGCTACTGTACTTTTCTGTGTTGTGTATAACTCTACCTTATTCTCTTCCAAAAGATAAAATCATCCGGATTTTTTTTCAATATATACAGCAATGTAGCTGGTAGTGCTTGGCTTTCCATGTTTAATTCTCATTTTATATAAATTTATAAGGCAGTTAATGAATTCCTACAAAAATGAGTCACAAACACAGATGTGTGTGGTACAATGCCCACCTTAGCAAGTGCAATGCAACCGTAAAAAAGAAATGAGATTGCAGTTTGGGAGATAATTTGCATCTTGCTGCTCTTGTGACAGTCCTCATCTAACCAAATATTTCATATGTGCATCTGGGAAATTTTTTAAACTAGTGTATTTCAGTGTGCTTTAAACAGGGGGAATGTCTAATAGCTACACAGCAAACTTCTTGAGAGAGGTATCACATTGAGAGAGGTCCTTTTTCAGCTGTCCTTGACTTTTACTGGCTTACGTGTTTAATAGTGAATCATATTTGTGTGGATTTTATACATAAACTTTTATAAATAGAGGAGGTTAACACTCAGAGCATTACAGTCCATGGTATTAAACTTGAAATCTTTATTCCTTAAGTCAGATATAAAAGTAAAACAACATACCCCATCTTAAGTGATATTTAAGAAGCCTGAGTTTAAACAAAAATCGAAATTACTGCTTTTGTCTTACAGTGATTTATAGGAAATAATGTATCCACAGAGAATTCATAGAAGTCTTAAATGTGTATTAGTGAGTAGAATTTGAAGCTGCTTTTTAGATGGCCCAGTTTCAGAAGCAGACTATAATTTGGCCTCTTAGTCACTTGATAGTAACTGTTGTATGGCCAAAGCAGATGGACTGCTTGATGCGCAGCAATTTTTCTTGTCTCTCTGATGTCTTGCCCTTAATCTTTCACCACTTGTACACCACATGCAGCAGACAAAGCATCCATCAATGCAGTTAGTCATAACCAGATAAGTGAGATCAAAATTCCTGACTTCAGCTTTATTTTATTTGCAAAACTTTTGCTTATAAACAGATGTTGGTGGTTCTTGTTCAGATCTTCTCTTAAACCATTTTGCCCAGCGTACTGTATTAAAATCATGCTGCTGTTATTATTGACACATGCAAGTCACACACTGAGCAATAATGAAAAGCAGTCCAATCAATTTTAAATTTTGCATGCTGTCATAATTGCAATTATATTATTTGCATCACACAAGTGAAATTGGAATAAATAGGATCCTTACTGGGATGAATATTATAGAAAGTTTCTATTCCTGTACTTTTCTTTCTTTTTGAATGTTCCTCAAGCATCTTGTCTAACGGATTTGACAGAAATAGCAACACATTCACTTTTTCATTAGCAACAGATTCTTTTATTGAATAGTTTTAAAATTGAGTAATACAGAGCTTAGATCCACTGTCCTCATATAACAAGATGTGGGTAGTTCTCAATCTTCAAAAGCAGTTTTAAATATGAATGTATTCGAACATCTGTCCACATGCATTTGTGGTGTAAATGCATCTACCCAGTCAAGACAGAATTTTTTCTTTCTAACTTTCCTCTTTTTCAGTGCACAAAGATAATGATAGCTACTCATTTTATTAATTTTAACTGTTCTCATCACTTTGGTGTCCATCTCAGTCTTATGACAGATGTGTGTTAATCTGAGACTGGCTCCCTTTCTGGAGTCTTTCTCCTTTAGTGAGGAGATTTATCTGTGTGGAAGCTGAACTGATGCTTGGCTGTTACAATGAGTAGAGATTTCTCTTTGTGTCATCCTGGCCCTCTGTGTTCTTCCATGAGGTTTGAACAACTTTATACATGGTGATTTTAGTATCTTATTGGTGAAGGAGTCTCTGGAATTCAGAAAGGTAGAACCAAAGCAGAATTTCTGAAGTCTTACAAAATTTTGTGTAATGCCAACAAGGTGACTAATCATGGACTTACTGAAACAGTATTTCAATTTGTACAATTAAAGCTCAAAATGCAATTTTTTTTTCTTTCTAGAATGGGAATGGATTTAAGGTTATGATTTCTGATGTTCAATATTACTGGTTTTAGGTAATTTTTAGTTTTTAATCAAAGTATCTGAGAAATTTTAATTTTACAATGACCTAGAAACAGTGCTGGAACAAAGTACCTTTTTTGGAGAACCACGATCCTTTGTTCAGTTCCCTTGGATGTTAGCTCTCACTTGAAACTGTCCTTCTGCTGTAGTATTGTATGTACAATACTGTTTCATTCAATGATTGCATAGATATCTGTCATGAGACTGAACTCTGTAATCGGAAAGTAATCAAGTAAATAAAACTGCATCACTGGCAATTCCAAAGATTAGGCATTCTTTGCACCTGAAGAAGAGCCTTCTAGAGGTCACACACATTTTTATATGGCATCATAATGTAAGAGATGCACAGAAACAGTTTTGCATTTGTAAAAGTGGTTCAGCAGTTTCTGTTCACATGGAGTACTTGATACAACCTAAAATAATTTTGACTAAATGGGATTTATTTCTTGGCTGTCAGTTGTGTACAACCACTTAAAGATTAAACTCGTTTAAAATTTAGATTAAACTAGTTTAAAAATTAAACTCACTAGTCTCACTACAAGATCTTGTACATATGTGTGTTTCACTTGAGAGTCTTTCAGAATCTTCCTCAGATCTTTTTGTTTCCAAAAATTTTCTTTGGAGAGTGACCTGAGGTGGTGCCTGGTTCACTTCCCCCTAATATGCTCAACATGGGGAAAGAATTCACTCAAGTAACCAGGCAAAGTTTCCTTTGGACTTGTCTAAAAATCCTCACACTGAGGGCATATGTTGATTGAAGGGCTATTCATATTAGTTTTCTCAAATGTTTGTTGTTTTTTTTTAAAATAATGAATTAAACAAAACAAAAAAAAAAAGGTCTTAAATACCTTTAAGACCTTTTTTTTTGTCACAGCTTTCAATTAAGAACCCTAAAATACTGAAGGATTTGATTATGTTGCAATTTTTTAATACATTTTCTAGCATTAAACTTATTCTTTTTTCTTGAAGAGACAGGTTCTTTTACAACCACAGCATAACTGAGAATTGCCATCCCTGATCACTTAATATATGGTTAAAAGTTTTTCTCCAAAAGGTAAGTAATATTGACAGTTTTGAGTATATTCATGTAATCATCTCCCATAGCTTTTCTGATAGGCTATTCATAATTTTATTTTAGTGCTATTTTTTCTTAAAACACAAATATTCAAAACTTTTAGCTCACTCTTCTGACTCTTAAAATAAACTCAAAAAAGGAAAGCTGAAATACTGTGCTCTTGATGTCTCAAAGCTGGAAGCTTTGTACAGTGCCAGCTAAAGGGCACCTGGAATCAAAGGGAAATGAGGAAAAGTGAGAAGATTCAGTTTGTAATTGGATACTGAACTGGTAAAACTTTAATTGTGTTTAAAACTGAAGTACTGTGTTCCACTGCTATTTTGTAATTGCTGTATATTTTTTCATGTCTCAAACATGACTGGTTGCAGACCTCTAGAATGCTGAACTCTTTGGGATTCCATGTGCCCAGAATAGGTTCTCTCATACTAATACCAGATGCCAATGCCTTTCTGATTTGTCCTGTTTCACACTAAAAGGTCCAAGTTGTTCAGCTGCCTTTAAATATTTCCATTCTGCAAAAACATTCAATTCCTTGCTTTTGTGTTAGAAGGACTGGGATGCCCTGATAGCACCAGTGCTGTTTTGTCTGGCATTTACATAGTGAGGCATTTAACTTGACCAAAGTTTGGTTGGGCTTGTGTAGGTCAGTTCATTGCCTTTTTTTCCTCCTCTGTGATTTGGGGAGACAGAATCCTTGTTCTAATGTGCTTGGTACACAGGATGAAGTGTAGGGGGCAGATCTCCAGCTGAGGATTTGCTCATTGGAATCTTGATGATATACAGACAGCTTTGCTGATACTTTTGGGTTTTCTTTGATCCAAATTCTTAGCTCATGAGACATCAACACTTATTTTTCATTTTCACATCAACTGTTATGTTTTCACTCCAACTCCCTGACAGCTTTAGACTGTCTGGTTATGCTATAGGAGGAATGAAAATAACAGCTTTATCATGGACAGAATATCACTGGTACTGTCTCCTACTGCTTTTCCTGTTTCTTTTGGAATGGAGGACCTATTTCAATGGTTTGTAGGAGGTTGATGGGCCCCAGATATCTTTGGGGAATTAATAATAAAACACAGAAAATATAGACTGTCTTGGAAACTTTGGAGAAAGCTGTTTTATTATGTGAAAGAGATGCCTTCTCTTGTAAATTTGAATCCTTTGCTGTTGTTATACTAAAGTAGGTTTCCTCAGAGGTATAGGAGGAATTGCATTTTTAACATAAATTAAAATAGACTGATTTAAAGTGCATGAGGCCTTTTTATAATTTTTACCAGAAAAGGAATGAAAGATGTTTCTGCATACTTTTAACTTTCTTTTACATGCTGATCATTATAATTTTATGAACATTCATGAAGCTGTATTTTGTTTATTGTTACTTTCTAGTAGAAGTTTGGCTGGAATAAACAGTAGTATCATTTGGGCTATAAACAGATCAAAGATTTAAAAACTGGTCTGTTGCATATATTTAATAGGTATACAGCTAGTTAAAAGCTATAAAATTATTAGAATTAATTAGGTTTTATAGAACTTATTTGAGCATATTCTATAAGTTCTGTGGATGAGTAAGTGCTTTTAGTCAGTTGTGAGTCCATTCCATTTAGGAATGGAGCAGAATGACAAAAAGTGTTTTGGATATGGACAAAAGTGCCCCAGGATGACAAGTGCAAAACAGTCAAAGTATTGTGTTGCAAAAGGCTATCAATAAGTTTCCCAAACTAACCAAGGGAAAACTGGTAGTTTTACTATGAATAAAAGTCTTTCATAGTCAGAGGTCTCACTTTTTAGGTAAATTTCTAAAGGTTTGTTTATAATTACTCTATCTGTAGATGTTCAACAAATATAAAATATTTCTTAATGATTTAAAGAAACATGGTCGTAAAAAATGCTTCCTGAAAACCAACTTGCTTAGAAAGTGTTTCCAGGGGTAGGATGTGTTAAGAAGCTTTTGAAGCTTGGAAAATAGTACCAGATGAGGAAAATGAAACTTCAGATGCTGTGATGAGGGGTACCTGTATGCAGCGCTGTGAATAGACTGAGCAGCCTGTGCAGGCCATTCCAGTAATTAAACTTTACTGCTTCTAAATATGGATCAGTACAGAAGCAGTTCATTAAGATATCTTGGCACTGTGTTGTTCTGCCTCTCCTGAAAAGGAATGGATGGCTAGTGTTGAGCTATGAATGTCTTATTCAGGAGCCTAATAATTTCCTGTGTGGAAAAACTCAAAATATTTGGTATTTCACATGCAGGCATACTGATTTTCTGCTCCTTACTTAAGCTGCTATGTCTAACTGTTCTCAGTCAATGTGGATGTTTCAGTGATGCAACGCTTTCCAGCCTAACTTTCCTGTGGAGTTTTATGTTAAAAAGATCAAATATAATGTTATGAAATGTTTTTCATAAAAAACTTCAGACTTGTACTTTTTTATGTTGGAGCCACACAAAATAATTGCATGTATAAATATGGTTCTTTTATAGAAATTAGTTTTAAATTTTGAAACTTCTGGGTTCAAAGGGCATAATTTCAACACTGTGAGAGGAATTTTCTTGCTTTTCTGAGTGAGCATGAACGTTTGCCTCTTACAGTTGTTAAAGTGAACCTGTGCATGTAAAGGCTTTGTGTTGATTCCTTCCACTGTTGTCAGTGTAAAAGGCCTTGAAGGAGAAAGCTCTCTCACAGATAGCAAGTCTTAGTAAGAAGTTTTATGATTGTGTTTATTTGCAAAAACTTCTGGCTTCCTAGTACATTAAGTTTTAAAAATTTTTGTATTCCTCAGGCTGGGTTCTTTAGAAATTAATGCAAGGCTTTGTAAACCACAGTGATGTGTTACTGTTTACAAGTCATATTCTTGTGAAGCCAGGCACTGTTTCACTGCTTAAGAGCTCTCTCCTTTTCCATTTGTAAGAAAATAATTTCAGTACCAAATAGAGATCTGTACCTTATCTGTCAGTGTTTTACAGAATCTCACAGACACCTGTTGCTAGCAAGAAGCTGGGGGGTTTAACTGTGCTTATTGGTTCTTTTTGAATGTTGTCTATCAGGTTTCATGGTGACTTTTTTCTTCCAAGGAAGGCAGTCCACAATTCAATGTCTCCATATAGGACTGCAACAGGATTGTGCTTAATTTCTGTATTGAGCACAATTTAGTAGCCAAACACTTGCTTTAATTGTTCATTTCATACTTAATAGACAAATAGCAAACTGTCAAGGCAGTGTCATCTAGATCTGAGTGAACTATGATATATAGCATTTGTTTGGGATATAAAACTGAAGACTGTGGGTCTGAGATGCCATTTAGATTGCTAGTAAAGATTAAAACTTCCATCTTGAAACTTCTATCTTGACCGGGCTTTGTTCTACAAATCATCTGAAGAAAGAATACTGAAGATAATTACATTTCCTACAGCTGTTTCTTTAAAGATTGTCCAAATGCATTAGTGTACCTGTAAAACTAAATAAAATTAAGTTAAATATGCTGCAACTAATATACATTTCCCCACTTAAGATAAAGTACAGAAGACAATAGAAATGGAAAACGAATGCATTCTGGCTCTTGATGAAAATGCTGCAATTGAACTGTTTCCAGAACAACATGTACTTGGATCACTATTAAAGGGAAGTATTGAGCATGTCTAAGCCAAATGACCCAGTGCATTGATAGTGCAGAACACATTTCACAGTTACATAAATACCTAAACTGGGGTTCTTTTCAGTCTATAAAACAAGTAAATAAGAATTTAAGCTAAAAGTAAAGGAAAATTGTCTGCCTTAAGTACTTTTGTTCCAAAATTGACTCCAGTAGCTGCCATATGTTAGAGGGAAGCATGCTACTAATTTAATGATTCCAGATATGTGACATGCTCCTCTATTTGACATTAAAGAGCCCCTCAAAGCTACATTGTTATACTCACTGTTCCTTTAGGAAAAAAATGTCAATAGGCTTCCACTTTATTTCAGTTCTAAAAGTAATATTTAGCAATGAACAGGTCTTTCCTCCATTATAATGAATACCAATAAGAAGACCATTGCAAATACTGGCAACAGGAAATATTTTTCGAGGAAGTGAAAAAGATTGTTGTCTCATTTTTGCTTTCATTTCATTTATCTACATCTTTCACATTGCTTTGCTTGTTTTAATTTCCTTTCTCTGTCAACCACTATTTTTGCTCTGTGCTCATGCATGCAGTGGTTTGTCAAAGACTGTTTTAGTCTGTATGAATCACTGAAGAATCTTGTGGAAGAAGTTAAACACTTATGTCACCAATAAAAGAACATGAAATTTCATACCTTCTTTTAAAGACGGCTTTACTAAATGAGCACACTGTTGATGTCAGTAGAGGATCTTAAGCACCCATTTTGTACTTTAGCACTAGATTTTTGTACTACTTTAAGTTCAAATAACTACCTGTGACTTAAAACATTAGTAATTGAAAATGTTTTCTTTTACACAGATTACAGAATGGAAAAGGAAGAAAGTAAGAATGATATTAAACATCTATATATGTAGTAGTGCTTGTTGCAAAAAAAGAAATAAAATTATCAAACACTAGTATGATCTGGGTAATTTAAAGTCTTGAAAGTGTTACATGAATATATAGAGAACTTGCTATTTTATGCAGAACGACCACAAACAGATTGGAAAGACTGCAGGTCTGCTCACAAACATAGCAGTCATATTTGTCACAAAATCAGGGTGTCTTGATAATTGGCATTAATGATGCCAGATTGGCCACATCTTTACTCTAGGCAA
Organism: Certhia americana; assembly: GCA_018697195.1. Taxonomy (NCBI): domain Eukaryota; kingdom Metazoa; phylum Chordata; class Aves; order Passeriformes; family Certhiidae; genus Certhia; species Certhia americana. The sequence continues at coordinate 9,244,826 of CM031866.1, forward strand.
GTATTTGTTTACTGACAGCATTTTCACCTTATTTTTCTTTGCTTTCCTTTTGGATTTCCTTCTGTCTTTTATTTTTTTAAAAATAGCTCTGAGTGAAAGGATAAATGTTTTAGAGTATAAAAGCCCCTTTTTTTTTTGCTTAACATGAAACTTAACCAGTCTTCTCAAGCAGTAATTCTTAAAAACTTAGATCATAGGGTATTGTTTTTTGGTTTAGTTTGATAGTTTGACATGAAATATTTACAAAATATTATTTTTAAAATGCAATAACCTTTTGGGCAATGCTCTCAACTAGGTTCACCTGAAGAAGGGATTGTTTTCAACATTAACACTGGAGGATAATAAAAATGTGGAATTTTTACACATTTTATTCCTTTCTATTGTCCTCTGCCTTTATCCCCCCATTTGTTTTCCATTAATGATCTAAAGTAACCTTTTCCTGACTCAAAACAGTCTTGAGCTTTATCTCTCTGGCTCTGTCAAGAAATAGGAAGCAAACTGTTCAGCTTTCACTGTTCTAAAGAGTCCCCAAAAAGCAGCACAAGTGCATTTTGAAATATGACTTACTGTTCTGTCAACACATAGGATTTTGTTATTATAATTTCAAATGTTAAAGCAATATTTTTGTTAATCCTTTGTCTTCTTTTCTCACTCATATTATCTTCTAATATTTTGTAGAGAAACAATGCAAACAAGAAATATTTAATTTTTATTGAGGTTTAAACTTCTTAGTCTCAAAAGTCTAAGTGATAGTCTTATATTTGTTATATGTCTTCTTGAAACTTTCTGGAATGCTTGGTGACCTTTTACTATGACGATATTTAATACAAGTCACATTTATTACTCAACTTTGGAATGTTTTTAACTATAAAGAGAACCAGCTACTTAGGTCAGAGTACTAGTCATTAGTTTAGTCATTGGGCAAACTTACACTTTATATTTCTTATTCACAAAAATGGCGTAGTACTTTCCAGACTTTACAGTACTGATTTAAAGTTATCACTGTTTGTATACATTATACTGAAGTGCAGTTATACCTCACCCTTCCATAGTATAAATGAAAAATTATATCACTTGTCTTCCACAAGAAATGTTTTATATCTCTTACCTGCAAAAAATATGTTGGGTTTTTTTTTCATGTAGGGTCAAAACTCTTGGTCAGGCAATTGTATTTTTATTGAAAGAATTAGCTGGTTTGTTACACAAAATCATGCTGATATGAGTTTATACATTATATGTACAAATAGGCCATGAAAATATATTCTCAATTAACCCATGGCATGTTAAACCCCATCTACCCATGCTGGTAGAATATTTTACCTCCTGTACTTGTAATTAAAAACAAGGTTGTAATATTGGAGTAGAGAATGGCTGTTTTAATATTCAGATGCACAATGTTCTATAATGCATTGCTCTGTGGGACATTGATGTCTTCTAAACTTTTAATAGCTTCATAAACTTGAAATTTCACTCTCTGTAGTCAGAAAAGGGTGTAATATAACTCCAATTGTTCAATTTTTAACTATAACATGTTCCTAGTTCTGTTTATAGCCTTTGCACCGCTTCTCTGACCATGGAAATTATTTGCTAGGCCCTCCTGCAATTGTTCTCAAGAACACGTCTGCTTGTAACTGTGAAATGCAAAAGGTGGACTTCAGTGATAGTTTTTATTGGCTGGTAACTTCCTTTGAGTCCATTTCTAGTATTCCTGTTAAATTTCCTGTTTATTTACACTTTGGCTACACTGAAGTTTCTTTAACTTGTGAAATAATTTTAAGGAGACGAAGAGTGGGATCCTAGTACAACAGCTTATCATAAGGTTTACTCAGAATGTCATTTTCCTGCCTGTCACTCCCTTAAATACTGCTTCTTATTAGTTGCTGGCAAATGAAAAGTTATCCTGGAATTTCCTAAGAAAAAGGGTCAGGAAGTTGCAAGTGTATTTTTTGGCTAGGTAGCTAAGGATGCCAGTGAAAGTAGTGCTTGACTTTTGGATTGACTCTCACTTGGTCTCACTTTTGGTAGAAAGATTATTGTGAACATGGCTGGACAGATTAAGGTAATTGATGCATAGGGGTCAGAAAGATATCACAGTGGAGGTCCTGGCTAGAAAACCGAAGTTCCTGCTCTGAAGAGTGGGGAAAGTGAAGGTACCCATTAGGGAATAAAATAGAGGATTGATTTTTCATGCAGATAATTCCTACAGAGCTTGGAAATAGGAACTCCTTGGCATCTTATACTGTAAAATTCTGCCCAGCTCTCTTTAGAAGTCTTACTCATTTTAATCAGGCTTTCTCTCATCCTTCTTGGTTGTAGAATATAGATAAGTTGTGGAAGGGAGGGTCAGGAGTTCTTCCTCTACAGACTAAACTGGGACTTCCATGTGGTTCCCCCTAGTTCTTCCCCCATTTCATATAGGCAGAAGGGTTGTGCTGTTGGTATAAGCAACTTAATGCCTGATGCAGGTATAAAAGGTGTGTGATCTAGCTAGAATATAAGTGAAGTCTTTCTCTAACAGAAGTTGTACCAAAAGGAGAAGATATTTTAAGGCTTCAGAAATGTTTGGTACCCTTCCTCGTTTAGGACAGGAGGAGAATTTCTGTCAAGTCAATTCAAATGAATAAATGGAATCTGTTTAAGCTTTAAACAGTCTGTCTGTAGTTATGGCACATGTTTGAGCAGCTAGATACTTTTAAATTTTACAAAAGTGTAGCATGCTGCTTCATCTCTTTACTTCCACTCCTTTGTGTATTTTGATAAACAGAGGCACTGGGACAGTAATTTAATAAGCAGTCGAGGAGCATGTAGTGACAGAACAGTGTGGTATAAGGGAGTTATAAATTTCTTTTGAAGGATTACAGTAATCTATTATATGCTTATTATAAATATTAGGACTTAATTTGCTTAATCTAGAGGAGTTAAAGTTTTTATGTTATTATGAATATACAGAAATACGGACTTTCTAACGGCATTTTATTTCATTGTTTTGGGGATGCTTGTAACTTGAATGAAAAGGTTTTTTCCAGTGTTTTAGTCTAAGTTTGATGTTAACTAGGATGGACTTGGGGAAATATTACATCCTTTATTGGAATATAGAAAAGGATTCCTTAAGGTTCTGTTTACACATTGCATGACATTTATTTATAAACTCATGAATGACTTCAAAACAAGTTTTTTTTAAAGAATATTAAATTATTAGTCCCCAAACCTGTAAGCTTTGTTTTTATGATTTACTGATCTTAGTCTATGCTGGCTAGTACAAAGGGGTTTTTGTAATGGTATATTTACAACCTTTTAATAATAATGAAAATAGGAGATTGCTATCTTGAATAAATCTCATTTGTTGATCTAGGAAAAGAAGTGTAGTTTTTCTGAAATATATTATACAATTGTATAAACATGGTATACAATTATATAAGCTTGTGCAGATACTTCTAACACTGTAACAAATATTTATACTGAACTGGAGTTCATTTCTTTAGTCTCATTAAAATTTTATAGGCATTACAATTTACCAAGTAAGGGAAATCTAAAAATATCAGAAGCTTCACATACTTGGGTATTATTTCTGTATGAAAGTACAGTATATCCATTATGCATTTAATACAGTCTTGCCTAGCAGTCTGATTTTTGACTGTTATTGTGATCTGTTTTATGTAACTTATGGCAAGTTTACATATTTTCATGACTGTTAATACTAAATTCTATACTAGCAAAAGGTTTAGGCGTCTTTTACAAGGAAACATCCAATAACATGTGGTCATTTTGACAATTTATGAAATGGAAAAGAGAAAAAAATCCAGCACCAGGACTGACTGAGTTCAAGAAGTGTTTGAACAGTAGTCTTGGGCACATGGTGTGACTCTTGGGATGGTGCTGTGCAGGGCCAGGAGTTGGACTTGGTGATCCTCATGGGTCCATTCCAGCTGAGCACATTATGTGATCTGCTTAGTGAAATATCCATGTTTTAGTGTTTTATTCTCCTGATACCATACATGGCTGGAAGTGTATTTATGTTTTTCTGTGTTTGAAACAGTTCATAAAATGAAGAACTGACATAAAAAACTTCAGACTCAAATCTTTGTTTTTAAAAGGAAACCATAGGGGAGACAAACTCAAGTGGGACTTTAGCAAGATATTACTTATAAATCCCACAATTGTGTCATCATCCCTGCCTATTATCACCATTCACTGGGGTGTTTTGTGCTCTTTGAAGTGACATGGATGAGACTGGATAAGTTATACTTTGTTAATGTCATGCTCCCTGACCTGCAAGAGTTCATAGTTAAGTCTTTGTTTTCCTATGGTGAAAGCACTTCGCTTATGTGCAATGTCTTTTGGGCTATATATAAACCCCCTTGCCAATTTTACAAGTGAATAATATAGAGTGAAAAAAGGTAAGATAAGCTAGTTGTCTAAAACATCAGAGGAACAAGGATGAAATCCAGGAATTCTAGCTTGCAATCAGACCAATGTAGCTGTGAACAGACCCCATTATATTTAATCTCCTATACTGTACTATCTTCTAGAGTTGAGTCCTCAGATTACTTGTTTTCATACAATGCTGGTGTAAAAAGAACCATTGAGTAGCTGAAACTTTTGTATACTAAATAGCATTTACTTAAGATTCTTTTTTTAGTGGGACAAAACTGAAATTTTAGTGTGACTACTGAAATTAGCCTTGCTGAGGAATCAGCTGCTCAGTCTTGTCCAGCAATAGCTCAGTGAAATCTTTACAGGCTTTGGGCTTTATCTTTACAGTAATTAGCCAATGTAAATTTAAATAGGTGAGAGAAATAGTCATATATTAACAGCTTTACTTAGCACAGACAAACAGGGAAATGATAGTCAAAGCAGTGTGGTCATGTTTTCAGACTTCACTTTGTTTCCATAGATTATTTTTCTGGTTAAAAAATCAAGACTCTTTCAAAAAGGTGTTCAGTGCACACAGCTTAAACACCATCTCTGAATGTAGTTCTCCAGAAGAATTTCGTTGGTTGTAAAGAAAAAGCCTGTAACTCCCCTATCTTTAAAATCTGATTTAGCCAGACAATCCAGCTGTCTAAAACTGAATGGCACTGCATAAAGACTGAAAGTAAAATTCTAAAGCTTGTGTTTTATATTCAGATTTGAGTGTGATAAGAGTGGTATACGTAAACTCAGTCAATGAAATGAACTATATAGAGTTAAACTTCAAAATACCAATCAGATCATCCTGCTAAAAGTTCTTACTTGTATTTATTAAACAGTTATATGAATTATGTATTAATCTAAGTATGAGCTTTAAAACACTGACAGTATTAATAAGGAAAATAAGTAAGCAGTGATGTACCTGTAACACAGAATGCATAGTTCATGATAGAGGATTTTTGGCTCTGGAAAACGTGAAAAGCAAAACAAAATCTGCCAGTGATTTTTAATATAAAAGAATTCATATCTATCAACATTAAACACATACTTTGAGGGGTGTGTGAAACCAAATGTGCTTCAGATTGTGCAACAGGCAATTACTGCGCATAGAATTGAGCTATGAATTTAAACAACCAGTTAACTGGTGTTAACCAGTACAGTTGACATTTTATATTGCCTTACACACTTAAAATTTAGATTATGTGAATTAAGGACAAATGTTTTGTCAATTTGGAACCAGTGACCAAGCCTGAGGTACTTAATTTATGTCACCTTTATATATGTGGGTGGCCAGTGATTTCACATTCAATTCTCTGTTCCTACTGCAAGCTGTAGGAAGCCATCTCTGTCACTGTAAAGAATTGATTCCAGTTGGCTGCTACAAGTGTTTGCTTTTGTCTTGCATCAAATGATGTCCAAGTTACTGTTAGTGGCATGTCTTTAGAATATCTTGCCATCTGCTGCACAGGACTATACATTTGCTGGTTTTTCCAAATTTGAGCATTGACTAATTAGGACCATGGCAAAAATTAAACAAAAGCTGAGGAGGGAAAAAGTAATGGGACAGCTGAAAAGAATCACTGGCATTCCAATACTCTTTAAATAAACACAAGCTGTTTCATGCACTGTACTTGTTTTGAGCCTTAGTTTTCTGTCTGCAGTGTACAACATTTATCTAGGGGATCATATCTAGTTTTGCCAAAAGGTTTAGAGAAATAAGAAATGTTCTACTATAATGGCTCTGAAAATGCAGCCTGACTTTGAAACACAACAGAATTCAGAGCTTGATCACAAGGAAAATACTAGAAATGTGAATTTAAAAAAAAATTCTTCCTTTCTATTTTCTTAAAAATGAGAAGATTTCACTCTGAAAAGGTTTTAGGGAAATGCTTGATAGGTAGATATCTGGGACTGGTATCAAAGGACTGGTAGTATCATTTCAGTCTCAATGCTGTCCATTTGATTCCAAGAACAGCTTAAGCAGCAGGTTTCTAGTTTTTATGAGAGCAGCAGGTTCAGTTATTGTAAGAGATGAACAGTGATGTTTCTCTAGGGGCTAAACCATCATCAGGTGAATCTGGAAATTGAGTTTTAAAGAATGAGACTTGTTCTTTGCTATGTGTAATCTTCATTAAAATTTCGTTTGTTAGTCTTTGTGCATTTAATTAGAGTTCTTTTGTGGTGCCTAGGGCTGTCTTCTCTGAGCCAACCAATGCAATGAGTCTAGGTACTCTTGGTACTCCCAAGAGTCAAATTTGGCACCTGATGTAATCATTTGAAACTGAGCTAGGAGGCCCCAAAGTCAGTGGAGTTAAAAAATACGTGTGGGCTGTTTCTGTGTAATAGCTCTTTTTAAAATTGGTATGTACAATCAAAATACAACTAGATCTGGGAAATCAAATAACGTTTAAAAAACCCCAACAACAATGGCTAACAAACAGGGGTTTTTGTTTTAAATTCCTGTTATCTTTTTCGTTTAGAAATCCCAATGATCAGATAAAGCTTTGTTGTAAAGGGACAGATAGCACTGTATTTGAACAGCTTCATCCAGCAATGGGGTGCCAGTGTCTTTGGCATCCAGCTGTTTTGGTGTAAGTGCTTCTACTGGGGATACTGATTCAAAAACTCATTAACCAGTCAACATATTCAACTTAAAACAGAGGTTTAAAAAATCATGTGGTGTGAATATTCTTTTAAATGTAAAGATACGTGTAAATGCAGGAGGACTTCTTGAATCAGAACTAGAATGCTTTGCTGCAAAGTTAGGCAAATCCAAATTCTGATTAGAGAGCTAAACCTACTGAAATAATGTGGGTTCTGAGGTTTTATGCTAATATTTAGAACACTTAGAATACCTACATTGTGCAAGTAATCCATGTCTCAGAATTTTTACCTTGAAATCTGTGAAAGTCTATGAATATGAATACAAATGATCCGGTTCCATGTTATTTTAAAAGGTATGCTCTTGGCTTGTTGTCAGGAGGCTACCCTAATGTGAACTTAAATAAGAATTTTACCTAGTTTTCCTTTCTTGCTTTAAGAATTCATTTAAGAATTCATGTTCGCTGTAAGTGTCCATGCCTAATACAAACCATTCCATGATTTTTAAAATACGTCTGACATAACAAAACCATCATAACATATATTTAATATGGGTTACAAACATAACTATTGTTTTCCTCTCTGTAATAGAGCTTTCTTGGCTTTTTTTAATCCTTTCCAGAAGGCCAACATGTTTTATATGAAAACAAAGTTGGAGTCATAAGCATCAGATTTTTTTTTAACATCTCCTTAGATGATAAAACCTTGACTTTCTTCCGCTGCAAGGTTGAGTTTTTGTGTGTGGCCAGGGTACAGGTGCTATCTGAGTAAGGGAACAAGCCATTGGTATGGCTGAAACCCCAGGGTGTTGTGCAGCATACACACACTGAATTAGGTGATGATGCTGGCAAGTTGTGTTCCTTTAACCTCCTTCTGTGAGTTTGCACCTTTGACTTCAAAGTCAGTGTCTCTCCTTTTTCTCTCTTCCCCTCTCCCTTCCTTCTGCTTTTCCCCCAACATTTCTGCATATCCTTTTCCCAAAATGTAGAGTTTTTCCTTAATGCTTAATTGATACAGTTATAAATCTTCCTTTTTAGTTCATTGATTTTTAATGTTCTTATTTTCATTGTAATATCTTACTTATACCAGAATTTATGGAATAATCAAGATACACTGTTGTTAGTGTTAAAGCATATAAAAGCCTGTTTTGTTGATGTGTGTTTAAGATGAAAAACATTTCTGCAAAATCATTTCTTCCTCCCTTTTAGCAGTGAAACTTCTCATGATCTTTACACTTCAAAGACATTTACTCAAATTTCTAGTTGTAAATACAGCAGTATATTTTTCTTAATAAAAATGCCTTATGTAGTATAGTATAGTAAAAGCAAAAAATTCGAATGCCACCACAGATATACTAAGATCGATATTTAAGAAATAAGTTATCTGAAATTTTTAAGTCTAGTGGTCTTTCTTATGACTTTACCCAGTGCAGCTGAAATGGGCATAAGTCTTCAGGATATCATGAAGGATAAAAATTATCATCACATCTGTTTCTTAATATGTTTGGAAGTCTTGCAATTTGGCAGTAAATTTTATGTATATGCGTACTGCCCAATTTTTACCTAATTATATCCTTATTTTTCTAGGTGTTAACTAAAGCTCAAAATTATCTTGGGGACTTACAGCAAGGAAAACATAATTGACTTGGCCATGAAACAGCAATGTGGGAATGTTGTAATTGCAGATTATTCTGCAAGACTTTCTCATTGCTTAAATCAAGTTTGTATTCTACCTCTTTCTGAAAACAGTATGTAATTACTTGTATACAAGTTTGGTTTACAATATGCTTGAAGTATTAATTTTGAAGGATAGGACAATTCCACAAATGAATCATGGCTTTTTCATACAAGCTTGTATCTCTAGGAGTGCACCTCACTTATTGCAAAAGAAAATCCAAGTGTGAGGAGTGATGGAGCCTTATTTTGGGGTTAGTGTGAATATAGTTTCCTTAACACAAGTGGTGCTGAGGTGCTGCATTAATCAGTGGTGGGAGCACTCACCCTCTGTGGTTGCTGCCTCATCATGCCCTGGGTGCTGCCCTGGTGCCAGCCAGTCTGATTGTGGGTGCAGGAGGGCAGACTTCTCTGATTTGCACAGGCTGGTGCTGCAGCATCTACAGTAGATTCTGTTTGAGTGTCAAGCACTTGCTGTTGGCTGCTGAGGAAATTTTGAACTATTTTAACGCCTTTGAAAATGATGGCATACTCATTTGTTGTGGGTGTTCTCGTCAATTCAGATGACATCTGAAAAGTGACAAGCACCACAAACAACAAAGATTTCTAGACACTATGATATTCAGCTTTGTCATGCCTAACAGTCCAGCAGCCTTTTAACAGCCCACCCCTGCATACACAAAAAACCTCTGCACTTCTAAAGTTGTATTGGTAATAGATTGCTGAGTATCTTTGGATGGCCTGTTGTCAGAGCTGTAAGGCTCAGGAATACTCAGCACACTCTCCAGAGCTTGTAATCCTCCAAACATAACCAATCCCTTACTAACACATAATTTTCAAAGGTTTTGAACTGAACCAAGGATTTATAGTTAATACTCCAGTTATAACTCTACAAATGGAAAATACATACTTGCAAGAGTTACTTTTACATTTCTGCTTGTAATATATACGTGGAATTGACAACATTGTTATATCAAAATGCATAGTTTAGACTGTGAAAATAAGTTTTGCTGAATCAATTTTACTGTTTAATAACTTATTTGAAATTCTGGTGTGAACAGGTTTAAAATACAGGATGAAAACCTAGCATGAATACTAATCGTGGAGGATTAGGACTTGAGAGAATATACATTCAGACTTAGGTAAGAACAATATAAAATTATTCTTTTTCTCTTGAAAACATATTCCACTGTTAAAGTTATCACAAAGATTGGTTCTGCATGTTGAAATATCTATCTCAAACTTGTTATTAGTCAATGTACATCTTCCTGGGGTGTGACATTACTTAAGTAACTAGCACTACAATGTTATCAGCCCTCGTATTTAAGACTGGAAATATATGAGAACATTTTTTAATGCGGATTCCTTCTTTGGTGCCCGTTGCGTCTCGAGGTGTGTCCGATCTGTCACGCAGGTGTGACCCTGTCTCCGCCACGGCCCGGGCCGCGCCCGCCGCGGGGGTGAGCGGCGCCCCGCGCTCTGCAGTACCCGGATCGGCCCGCAGGGGGCGCGCGGGAGCGGCAGCGCCGCGCCTGGAGCGGGCCCGCGCTGAGCTGCGGGAACCGGGAACGGGGAAAGGGAACGCGGGCCCTGCTCCTCGGGATGATCCTGGAGAGACCGGGAA
>CM031866.1:9255143-9341444 GCA_018697195.1 Certhia americana
TCGGGATGATCCTGGAGAGACCGGGAACGCGGGCCCTGCTCCTCGGGGAGCTCCTGGCCACTGCTGCTGCCACCCTACAGCCTTGCAACTGCTGCTACTTGCAAGCTTATTCTTTACATTGTTGCCTGAACAATCTTCTGAAATATTTCTAAATTTTTGGAACAAAGCATCAAAGAATCATCCGTGAAGATAGCATCTGCCACGTGTTGTGACCATTTTAGAAGTTGTATATGCTGAGAGTAGTTTCCTATAAATCTGTATTAAGATTTAAGATAGTAAACTGAAAAATTTCTAGAGTAAAAATAGCTAAAATCAAATAGGTGTTGGTAACACCAATACATATTGTTTCACTATGACAGTTACTAAAAGTATAAAAGTGGGGTAAAAAGATACCAATTTAATTTGGTGATCTGGCTTGGGTGAGATACATGAGCACACTCTGATGTGCCCCACAGACACAATCTGCCTTATTGCCTACAGAGTCAGTCAGCTAAGGTGGTATGCAAAAGCACTCTAAACTACTGTAATGCCATAGGAGTTAAGACATTTAGAAAACACTTTTTTAAAAACCCTCTTCATGCATGTCCCATCTGTAATAGTGTCCATTCCAAGAAGAGCTTCTAAGTAACACTTCAATTGGCAGTGGTGCCGGTATGATTTTGGTGGGGGATTGTTTTGTTTTGTTTTGTGTGTGTGTGGTTTGTTTGTTTGTTTGTGTCCCCCCCTAGAAAAACTTAGCAGTGTTTCCTTGGTGTTGAGAGAGACAACCTCCTGGGCAAAAATGAGTCCAGTAGGCTCAAAAGGTAATCAAATAAACTCATATTACACAGTGCTTGTTTTAGTCCTTATTTCTACTTCTGATTTTCTCCTTTTCTATTCCTTTCCTACTTTAAGAGCATTTCAGGATATTCATACAACAAATACCCTCACAATGAGATTAACATTTAGTTTTAATAAATTTCTTCTGAGCAGCTTTATCTCAGACACAAATTTAAACTTGAACAAAACATTCAGAAAACAAAACCAAAGATATTACAGGTAAAAAAATACTAAAAAAAAAGAAAAAATTGAAAGCAAGAAGAATCTGCTAACAGACTTTCTGATGACACCTCATAGTGGCCATGTTCCATCCCTACCTTCTTTGGCTTCTTTTCAAGAAAAAAAGAAATACACATTTGGACAAAATTAAGAACTTTAATGTTCAGTGAAACCAGGACTCATTGTGTTACAAGTCTGTCATTGGTATTTAATTAATCCCTTAGCAGTTAATGATTATGGTTTGGTAAGTAGGTTTACCCTGCTTTGTACTTCCCACTGCAATTGTATGTGTTCTATTTCAGGACAGGGTTATTTTCTCAGAACTGCTTCAGTCTTAAAAGAATTAAATTTTAAACTTTTAGTGAAAAGAAACAAAATTAGTATTCTGTGCAGCTTTTTAAAACAAATTTTACTGAAGAGGGTCTTGTAGTCAAAATGTTTCAAACAATCCTCTCCATTCCTTATTGAAATGTGCCATTGCTGCTATTCAGTGCTTGTGTGGGAGTAGCCACACAGGACCAATGCCAATTAACTGGAGTTTAAGTAGGCAGATGTAGTACAACTTTTTTCCTCATTTTTCTTAAGAATAGATCTTGTGGTTAAAATCATTGCTATGTCAAATTAGTGTCACTCTTACCACCTTAGTGGATTTTCTATGAGAGTGCCAAAGCAATTTGATTTGATTAGAAAATCTGGTTCCTCTTGTAAGAACAAGTCTGTGTTTCTTTTATGCGCTTAGGGTTTGAACTCTAACAAAATATTTTTAAAAAATCTAAATTTTAATTTTTTTCTAAAAATAGTTTCATAGGGCTCTGGGCTTAAGTCATGAGGATGTATCTGCATTAGAAGATACAGAGAGCAGTTCTACTCTTGGCCTATTCTGACTCTTGACTGCAATGTATGCTTTCCTCATTTCTGAGCATTTTTCTCCATGTTTCACTGCCATATCCTGTGATTTACAGCATTCCAAGACTTCTGATATTCCTATTTTTTCCTTTCAGAAATTTTGCTCCTTATATTTTGATGTAATCCTTTTTTGGATAAATTAAATCATGTGATGTATGTGCAGGGCTACAGAAGTTGTGTTCCTGGCCACATTCTCTGTGTTTAGCTGTAGCATTAGATACAAATCCTGTAGAGGATTGCTGGAGGTTATGTAATGATAACTTCAAAAGTTACAACGGGACATTCTTCCAAGTACTGAGTCAGAGGAACACATTCTTGTACTAAATGCCTATTGAGTTGATAGTTCAATTTAGTAAGTCTTTGTTTACTCTTGAATCCTCACAGTGTCAGCTGGAAAGTGGAATGTTTTTCTCTAGTAGCGTAGTTAAGGGAGTTGTTTCCTTTTTAGCACGTAGTAGGTAAAAGTGAAATCAGTTTTGCAAGAAAATGTGTTTTATAATCTTGTTTGTGTTGAGATAATATACACTACATAGGTGTCTATGTACATACAAGGGGACAGTTTATAATGTTGAATAGGATTCTGTTGCTTAAAATTTGAATTTGTTACAAAAAAAATACCTTACACGTTAAATTCCAGGAGTGATCAGCATCATATTGTTTTATAGTAGTTACAAAACTAACTGACTTACCAAAAGTTTTCAGGCTCTTGCTATTGAGGCTGATTTGGAGAAAATTCTTTGAACTTGACTGTTTGTGTAAAAGTGTGCCTGACTGTTGAGTCAGTCCTTTAAAAAATGCATAATTCTCACAGCTGATTAGGAAACAGGAAGGTAGTTACTTTGGCAATAGCAGATAGAGCTAATGACATCAGCATGATAAAATGTAAGGACCAATTTAGAATTTAAAATATCAATACAGATTATGGTTTATTAATGTATTTGTATTTGTAGCAGGCCCATTATTTTTTAATTTGAAGAATTTTTTTTCCTTTTATGGAAGAAATAAGACCTACTGAAATCAACCTTTGTATTTGGCACTTGAAAGGAGCTACGACAAAAAAATAAATTAGTTTGTGTGGGGTGAACTTAAACTGAGTCAAACCGATGTCTAATCCAAGGTCCTATCTTTAGCAGTGACCAAGAGCAGATGCTTAGGAAAGAACAAAAGAAGAAGACAACCATTCCAAGTTCCTTGTGCATCTGCCTCCAGTCTCTGCATCTCAGAAAGATATGTGTTTTCTTTGTTTACTATCTCTTGATGGGATGCTTTTGTCCTGTAATTTTGGTCACATTTTAGAAACATGGTAAATTATAGCTCCCACAAAATCTTCCAAATGGTTATTTTTTTCCTAAAATGTAAGGTTACTGTTACAAATGTTTGCATTAAACATAGATAATGGACTATGACTGAAGGACTTGAACATGTTGCTGTGTTTCTAGAGTTGAGGGGGCTGACAGCCCTCTTGTCCATTTTATTCACTACCCATTGTTTAAGTGTAGGATACAGCACATGTAACAACAGAGAATATGAGCAAAGTTCTTATTCTCTGCCTGCCATCCTGGACATCCTTTTCATACAAGGCATTTACTGAATACTGCATCGAGTCCTTTCAACTGCCATCCTAAAAGCTTAGCTTTTCTCATTCTTTAAGGAGATTTTTTTGTCAAAAATGGTGAATCTTTTGCTATTAGCTGAAATTTCTTTCATGACTTTATTTTACTCATGCCTGTGTCTTATGAATTAAAATATAATCCAAGCTTGTTGCACATATTTTACCCACTGTGAGCTGAACATTTAAATGCTGGACCTGATGGAACTTTTACTCTTCAGGTGCAACATAAGCCTCAGAATGTAGTACAAGATATCTGCGTTAGGGCTCACTTAGTTGCGTGCAAACAAGTCAATGCTTCAAGAAGGCAGAGGACTATTGTATTAGTCATTTTGTTTTGATAGCTTGTAAAATTTCCCAGCTGACTAATGTTTGTATTAAGAACACGGTGTGGTGGGATTAGAATATCAGACACTATTAAGCATGGAAATGAATTACACTTATTTAATATTTGTAACTGCTGTTTATTTTACTGTCAGTTATGTGGAAGATCCTTTTTATAGAACAACAGCTACATAGTCTATACAGTAAAATGTAACTTTATAATTAATTGATGGGCATTCTTAAAATGATATAAGATGACTTCATGATGAAAAGTGGCCTGAGTTGTTTGCTTATATTATTTCATCTTGCTCCTACTAGCTTTGCCCTATAAATTTGTCAGAACCTCAAATTCCAGCAGTATATTATTGAAGCAAGAGAAACAGCAAAATAGGCCTCCACAAAATATTCAAGAAATGGATTGTTCTGTAACAGTTGTATTTTATGTTTTGCTATGACCACCTACGTGTGGAAAGGGTTATAATTATGATCAAGTTAGGTTGCATTTTCTTATCTGTTTTGGTGGGAAGAAGAAACAATGCAAAGAGGATTTAAACAGAAAGTGTAAGGAAAGGAAGAGAAACTTAGATAAAAAATAATCATAGCAATAAACTATTTTGCTTATGTTTTTTCTTAACCATCCCTCATGGGATGAGAGGGACTGAACAAACTGAGTCACGAAGGCAAGTGTTGAGTGAACTTCGATGAACACTTCTGGCGCTTATTTCAAATTTCCTGTAATCTAAGATAATGTTTTCCATTGACAGTAATTATGTCTATTGTCTGAAACTGTCTATGCAGTAGCTTAATACCCTCACATCTGGTTTTCAGCTGTTCAGTAGAAGTAAGTTTCCTCTCTTGGCTTGCAGGTGTACACATAGGAGTTGGGATCAGTGCCTAAGAAGGAATGGAAGCAACCTTGGCAGTGACTGACAGCCCAGTTCAAATACCTCCAGAGGCTCTTGGAGATTCCTGGCAGGCATTCCTGTTTGAAAATGTGCAAGTTCTTATGTTTTCTTCCACAAAAATTTTGCTTTTACACTACTTTATTTCTGCTCTGTCATCTGTGACTTCTCTACTCAGGTTTGTTTCTGGTTTTTAAGTGAGCAAAACAGTGAATTGTACTCTTCAGGTACCTAGAAGTTACTGGAAGTCTGAAGAATGAGTTAGACAATCAAAATATTTGAGTACAAGTGTTTTGGAAGTGAAATAAAATAATTATTGTTTCTCTTTCTGTTTTGAAAACATAAATGTATCTGACTGCAGTTACTACACTTAATGATCTTCATTTTCCCAGTTTGTTGAGACATACTCTTTTCATGTGTTATACACTTCTGCCTCATACTTAGAAAAGAGAACCATATGTTGTGCTTTAATGGTAAATCCCAGGGATTGTCTGTGTGGTTGTAAGGGGTGTGTGGATAAGCCACGACAAAATTACTGCCCCTATCTAAACTACATCTACTATAGAAGATATACAGCAAGTAATTCTGTAATTCTACTAAAGTAAAGGGCTGTCTTGATACGTTACGCTTTTCAGAGACAATCTAGGTTTCTTACTTTTTTTTTTATGCTTGCTTTATGAGCATTTTTATTCAGGAAACATTAAGGTAGCGATTTAAGAAATATGGAAGGAGTCCAAGAGTTGAGTCTTTTCAAGGTAAACATCATGTTTTAAAAACAGTGTATGTTGAACTGGGAAACTTTTATGGGAGACCTATGGGAAATGATTAATCAGAGTCCCAAACTTTATCTCCTGAGCATTTAAAAGCTGTTTTATGAGAATGAAGACCTTACCTCCCCATTTTAAAATTTCTTCACTTAGTGATATATAATATCAAAAAGATAAAGAAAAATCAATATTTAATTAATTAAGAACTCCTCCCAATTTTAAAATTTGTATGTGAGATGTGCTTATACTCTAAGCAAACAGGGGGTTTGATCTGTCCTTCATAAATACTTTGCTGTCCAAAAACACAATTGGCTGTAAAGAAGACATAGTTATGGACTTTTTTTTCACTTTGTTCATATTTAAAGACATTGACTGGTAAAATCCATCTGAGTAAGATCTGCTTATGCTTTTTCTTATCAAGAGTTCTCTGGGAAACAACACATCTGGAAGGAATATGTATATCAGTAAGTCACATTTATCCTCGGGGTTATTGAGGACCATGCAGAACACCATGAGTGTACTGGTAATTTACTTAAGGGAACAATAGAGTTACTGAGTTGTTCTAGTAGTGACAGAAATCTGAAACGTTGAGTCTGACAGGAAAAAGCTCTTTTTTTTCTATGTTTCAGCTGTTTATTTTGTAAAGTATCTTCATGTGTAAGAAATGTAAGAAATAAAGTCAGATTAATCATTTGGCCCTTTCTGCAGATTAAAATTTTCATCAAAAATAATGTGACTATATAAGGAAAGAATTCAAGTGTTTGGTAAAGTTTTTTCTGAAATTATACATTTGGTTATTAATTGGCTACTTGCACTTCTAAAATAACTCCATAACAAATTCCTTTTGTTGTATAAAGCAGCTGCTCAGGATTAATGTCACATCAATGTCTCAGGCTGTAGGAAGAGGAATGATGAGTAAAACTAAACCTCAAATGTCAATGAGCTCTTTATTTTTACAACAGAAGACTTTTGCAAGTGGTCAAAACAGCTGTCAGGTTAGGTGACCCCAAGACTTGGGGTAAGCTGTTCATGTTGCTGGCTGAAGGCTTTTTTTGCCTACATTGTCTTATCTATTGTCTAAAATTTGAATGCTTTACACTGAAGGAAGATGTCAGTCTTACAGGTGTCATAATCAGCCTGCAAAAGCCTTTCCTTTTTAACTTCATTTGAAGGAAAATGAAGTTAATTGAAGAAAAATTTAGTAGCGTGGTTATGTCACAAAGCTCTTTCACAAGTGTGCTGAAAGAACAGAGTCTTTTTATGTACACCTTGAGAGAAAAATGTGGGTAGGATTTTGATGAAAGCTGCTGCTTGATTCACTGGACCAGTTACATGGGAACTTGACAGGTAACATGTAATTTTTTCTGGGAAAAATAAGAGGTTATGTAAGCTTATTTAAAAATACAGTAGAACTGTGTATTCAGAGAATGGGTTAAAGGCTTTTAGAATTAGGGAGCTCAGTCCAAAGTAAAAGAAAACTACTATTATTTTTTTGATGGAGACTACTCTTATGATTTCTGTAGGCTGTCAGCCCTGAAGCTTATTCAAATGTTTTGGTGTGCAATGGAACACATGAAATAAACTATGAAACTTACATAAGAGGGAAACTTATAGAGAGTTTAGGAAATTTGTGCTCAATTTTTTCCACAATCAGTTAATATACTGGTGGTGGTTAAGGAAACTACCTGAAGGTACAGAAAAATGACATTTCAGAGTAAATAAATCCTACAAAACTCCAGAGGAATTTGGAGTGTTTTGTGACAAATGTAAGATGAATGCACTAAGCATACTATTTGTGAGAATCCATAAGAATTTTTTTATTTACTCAAAGCCCAGTTGGATTGGATGCTTAATGCGTTTGAACTCCTAATGAGGACAAAATGAGGTCATGAATCTCCCCGACAAACATGAGTATTTTTATATATGCTTTCACAAATGTTGCTGATCCACAGAGCTTCGTTTTTTAGCTAATGAATCATGAGATTATTTGAATTGTAATTAAAGATCCTCTAGTCCAACCCCCTTCCAGGGGCTAGGTCAAGTTACTCAACCTGACCTTGAGCACTTCCAGGGATGGGGCATCCACAGCTTCTCTGGGCAACTTATTGCAGTGTCGCACAGAAATGTTTCTTCCTTAGAGCCAATATAAGTCTATTCCCATTCCCTTTCAATCATTTGTCCTTTGTCCTGTCACTGCATATTCTGATGTAAGTGGCAACATAACTTGCAGGAGGATTGTTCCTTGATGTGACTGGGCACTGAGGCTGACTGCCTGGTAGCTCCCATGGTGGTCCTTATTATCTTTTAAAATAGGTGTGATATTCCCACTTTTCCAGTTACTGGGACTTTGCCTGATGGCCTTGACTTTTCAAATATGATGAAGAAATTCTTCTCAACGACACCAGCCAATTCTTCAGGAATTCAGCCAATTCAGGACCTTGGGATGCATCTCATCAGGTCCAGTAGCCTTATTTATGTAATTAAGCTATCAGTGGAATGAATTGGAATTTATGGTCATTCATGGAGTTTAAAATAGAACAAAAATTTTGAAGCATATTCCTTGTCAGCCTGTCTTTGTCTGTCCCATCTTGCCTTCCTCTTGGTTTCAATGTCTTTCAAGAGTGCCAATAAATGTACTGTACTGCAAAATTTTTTAAGTAAACAACTCCCGCACAATCTCTTCTTTCAAATCTACCTGTAATCTACCAAATTTATATCATGATGCTAAACAATTTATAGCTACTGGAATGCAGTTTTCCAAATGGTATGAAACTGATATATCTGCATCTATTTCTATGAACACAGGGTATGAGTTCTAAAGTGCCTACTTTCTATAGCAAGAGTGATGCATGCTGCCTTTGGGACTTGTGTATGTGGTTCCAGAAGATCATCTTCAGGTATGTTGGGTTGAAATAATGACTTTGACACAGTTTTATCACTGTGATGCCAATAAGGACAGGATAAGAGTATGGATATCCGTCTGTCTATTCCAAATGTTGTACTATTTCCTGGTGAATAACGTGTCTGCTAAAAGTTAAAACATTCATTTGGCCATCATAATATTTTTATCTGGAACTCAGTCTTCTGGTAAATAAAACCAAGGTTAGGAGACTCTGCAGAGATACTAAACACCTATTTACAAACTTTTTTCAATTGCATAATTTACTCCTTGGTAAAAACTTTTTCTGTGTTGCTTGTTTATCATTGTGATATTGCAATAATCATCCCTGCACTGTGAACTGAATTAATTGGTGTTTCTCAACCACAAATGCAATCCAAGCAATTGTTTTTGTAATTAAACTCAGTTTCCAGTTTACTTTACTTTGCTTACATTATCTGGTTAGGCAATCATTGTCTGGAACATAATAAAATAATCTAAATTACTGTTCTTGTAAGAATAAACCAAACAATAATTAATATGCTATTGCTTCCTTAGGGACATTCTTTGAAGATTTCAATGAAAAATTAGAGAAAACAAAGAGAAATCAATAGAATATGGGAATTGTGTTGCCATAAAGGCGTATTTGAGCACTTCATTTCATTTGAAGTGCTTAGGGAATATTAAAGAATTAAATAAAATAAAAACCCTAAAATATTTCCTATGGCAGGAAGCCTTTGAGGCAGAAGTGTAATGAACCATGTGAGGAATATTGTTCAAGTGTAGTTTCTGTTCTTAGAACTGAATGAGTTAGACATCTACAAAACCATGGTGTTAAGTGTGTGTACTTTTGTGTACACGTGTGTATGCCACTTTTTTTATTCAGACGATTATAGGCATAGTTAAACTAGATTAGCAGCATTCTTCATTGTAATCCATAGAAGTCTTCTGAAAGGCAGAGTAAATACACAAACAATAGCCTGCAGCCAGGCTTGTGGCCACTAACAGATATACACTAGTCGTGGGTTTTGAGGTGGTAACTAGAAAGCCAATTGTGTGAGTACCTGTAAGTCTAAACATTTTTCATAAGTCTATCAAATTAATTTCTGCTCCTAAATGAGCCTTTTAAATCCCTTTGCAAATAGTGACACCTCTTCAAACAAATGAAAAAAACCACAAAACTAACAAACACCAAAAATGTAATCCTTCTCTAAGGCAGACTGCAAAAGCATTTCATACTAGCAATGCTTCCATGTTTAGAACAGACTTCATAGATTGTCTATGAAAAAGATGGTGCCTTTTCTTGCTGTATACTCCACCTGTATGGAAACCTGTTACAAATGTTCTGTGTGTCATATCCCTCAAATACATTTGCCTTTCCCCTGAAAGCAGTGGCAAACCGCTGAAAATTATCTTGGTAAATTGTTGGGTGCTACTGTTCAACTAGAAAGGAAATGTGCTTTAAAAATGCCTTGCCCCCACCTTCCCTCACAAATCTTTTTGTGCCTTGCTGGATTTTAGCCCATGAAGGGCTATCTTATCCCGAATTCCTGAAAAACTGTTAGTATATTCTGTGAACAGCTGTGGACCAATAACACAAGTGTTGTGTTAATGACTGAATAGCTGCTAACAGTGAATAGCTGCTACTTTTAAGAAGGTCTTATGTCTTATTGCAAAATGTGTTGCTTTATGCAGTGAACTTCGACCTGGAGTAGGCTATGTGTGTATTTCATAAATACTTCTTGTTCCAAACTAAGCTGTTGGAGTTGCTTTAGAACATAAGAAGAAAAAAGGATATAGTTTACATTGCTGCAAACTGTATTGAGACTGAGAAGAGCTGTGGAAAATCTTAATTTTCCGTAGATGGACTTGGATGCACCAAATACTAGTTGCAAAGCAATTTAAAATGTTTAAGTATCCAACAGATACTGTGTCAGAAAGGAAGAAGTATAAATTATTTGACTGAACGCACAGTCTATGACCTGTGTGGAATGAAACAATAAACCTAGTGCTGTTATTACTAGGAGAATGGATGTAGATGTAGAAAGCAAAACCTACTAAAACCAAATGTCCAAGTTCAGCAATATGCTGAATTATATGGGATGCATACTACATGTGAGAGAGCTAAAGAAGATTTTAAAGAAAAATAATTGTACAAATGATTTTCAGTAATTTACAGTTATCTTTCCTTTCTTAATGGAAGGGCATAACACTTTTATTCAGAAATACATGTAACTGTATTAAATAATGAGTTTACTGACCTGCAGGAAGGAGAATGATTTTAACTAATCTTGTACATGTACACTAAAGTGTTTACTGGCTCATATCCTTAATGACTTTTAAATTTGTTTTAAGACATACAACACGATTATTTAAAACTATTTACGTAACTAGAATGTTCCAGGACCATAAGATTCAGAAGTATTCCTGTGGTTTTGCTTATGGCACCCAAAAACATTAATCACTTAACCTATTTCACATTCTAGTTAAAACCATAGATTGAAGAAATGCATCTGAATACTTCAAATGCTGTAGCAAATTTTCTGTAATTGTTCTTTCTGCTCTACAAATGGAGGACTTAAATGTACCTTATGCTAATGTTAATTATCTCAGGCAAGCATTCAAAATTTAAGTGTTATTTTTTATCAACTCATTTACTTGATGTAGTGACTGTAGTCTATTGTACCTAATAATACCCAATGTAACTTGGACCATCTGGTAAATGTGCTCAAAGGAGAGTGAGGCATAAAATAGGTAAGTTTGCAAGTGAAAGGTACTCATGGGAGCTCATGAAGCTCCAGATTTAGACAGCGCTATGTTTCATTAGCAAAAACTTGAAATAATCTCCAGCTTCTTAAAGAAAACAAAGACAATATAAGAGAAATCAGTAATGCTGGGCTTCAGATCCCATTCTGGCTTGATTACAGCCTGTCTTTAGGCTTAGAATGAGTCATCTGGGTTTAAGGTTGTTGATTCTTGGTTCTGAATAATCTTTTTTTTTTTTTCATTTTTTTCTTTTGGGGACAGCTACATTAGTGAGCTGAGAAATGTACACAGGTTTAGGCTGAGAATAAATGTGTTACAATGACAAGTTTACTAGAGGGAAGAAGTATGAGTCTGAAAATATCTGTTTCACAGACTTGTTCTCAAGCTGAAGTCTGCCAATTTTCAAAAAAGTCTTACGGACATTTGGATCCTGTTGATTCTACGCCTGCCAGAACGTTTACTGCCTTTGCATATATAGAGATAATAAAAAAAATGACCTTTTCTTTCCCCCCAAAATGGCTATGGAAGGAATTGTATTAATAGAAATTGTATGTTTAGTGTGTTTTTTTATCAGTGTGGTCTATTCTACACGAATATCTAGAATAGTATTTCACTTTTGGGCAATAATGTTTGTGACTTGCATGGTATTGAAGCAGTGATAGGTTGTGCAAGAGATCTGAGGATTAAGCCTTTTAAAATTTGGTATATAAATGAAAAGACCATTTCCAATATAAAACTGGAATGTAAATTCAAAGACCAGATGCCGGTCTGTAATGCAGTCATAACATCAAAGAATGGAAGATATAGATGGTTGATATAGATGGCTTATAGAAGTGACTGCAGATTGAAGGCTAGTGCTGAAAACCAATTCTTCCTGTACTGTGCAACCAGTGCGCAAAATATTAGAATGTTCTTTTGGACTAATAAATAAAATGAGAACACTGCCTTTCTGTCTGACCTTAGAAGAATCTAGAATACAAAAACTACTGTGGCTTAAATCTCCTGTTTCTTAGACTTTATAATTCCATTAGCTGTATGGGGTAGAACAGGATGTAGGTTAAGCATTTCCAGAATCTATTTTTGCTTCTCCTTTGGGTTACTTAGAACTCGCATCAGAGGTATTCTGTGTTTATTTCTTTCCTTCCCACAGCAAATGGGCAGGGATTAGAGGGAGATTTTGTTTTACTTTACCCGCTTCTCATTAACCAAGCAGCTGAGATACTGCAAGGGCATTATGTATAGTAATTGCTGATAGTGAGGAATTACTGCCTCTCTCCCCAAAGACAGGAGAGAGCAATTAATTTGGGGAGTGTATCTGAAGCACTTTTTCTTTCTTTAACAAAGTTGATTATGTATCTTCTCAGAATTGTAACAAAAACCTTCCATTTTTCTCTGGTCCTTCACAAATAAAGATTTTCCTTTTTACTTAAAAAAAAAAAAAAAAAAAAAAAGAAGAATATTTTCTTCTAGTTTTTACTGCCTTAATGGCCTGAAAATAGAATGTCTACACATGCAGGATAAAACTGAGATTTTTTCCCAATGAACTCGTTATGACACTTTTCTTTGTAGAATTATAAATACTGGCAGTTATTTTTTCAGTCAATTAAAGTTCTTATAGTTGTTCCCAGCTTTGCTCTAATGCCATGTGTATATCTTTTAAGCAAAATGTACTCTATACTAAATGGCTTTGTTTAGAGTGTTTCTAATAGAAATGTCCCTGCCACATGTATCTGCTTGGTCTGTGTAATCTCTTGTAGAATGTTTTCTGGCATTGAACTGACTGTATGTTTAAGCAAACATACTTCAGTTTTTGTATCTCTGTAACTAATTAATGTAGCTTGGGGTATCCCCAGTTAATTATGAGGACAACCAAGTTTTATGGAGATGTCTGCAATCAGTCATTTGGGTGTATATAATATTTTTAAAAACTTACAGGAAAACCTTTGAAATTGTGTAGGTGTATTGAAACATTTGTTTCCCATTTTTAAATCATTTTAATTTGGGGCTAAATGTCAGGTCCAGTTGATGTTTGTGAGAAAATTCACATTGAATTGGACAGAAATGGTACTTAGATGGAACTGAGTCAGCTTCCAAAGTATTTCCCTTATTCTCTTTGCCTACTATTTTAACAGACAGCATTGGATTTTGAAGGTGTCCTGGAGTATCAAGCCATGAAGGTAAATCAAAATAGTTCAGGGAAGCAGAATGTAACCCTTCAATCACTCAAACTCTTGTTTTGAAAGCACAGGCAAGGTTTTGGTGTAATAATGTCCTTGAAACAGTGCTCATCACAGAGGTAGTGTAATGCTTAGAAATCCAGTTTCTCTGAAGTCAATGAAAATCTTCACTGGCTGCAAGGAATGTTAAGGTAGGGCAAAAATAATCTAGGACCCCTCCTTCTGTGGATTGTCATGTGTAGTATGGGTATGTGTGTACAATCAGACATCTATCTATCTATCTATCTATCTATCTATCTATCTATCTATCTATCTATCTATCTATCTATCTATCTATCTATCTATCTATCTATCTATCTATCTATCTATCTATCTATCCATAATGTGTTTGTGTGCATATATGCACTAAGGAGGAAGGGAGATATTCCTTAGTCTGCTTTAGGAAGAGGCTTAATTTCTTTTTTTAATAAAGCACACTTTATTCACATGCAAGCCAGGAGAAACAAAGTGTCCTTTCCTAATCCTGCAGTTTTGTTATTGGTTTTCTCACCTCATGTGTGAGTGGAATTGAGGTTGTCACCTCATTGTGGTCAGTTCCACACCTTTTTCAGAGTAAACAGCATGCAAACTTGTATAAGCAGCATGTGAGCCAAGGCCCTTTTATAAACCAAACTCTAATTTGTTATTGTTCTGGCATGTAGGAATGTGTGTGAGAGACCATGTGGGTTGGCTGTGGAAGGCACTATAAAAACTAACAGTGGAATGTTCATCTGGAGATGTTCTGTATTATTTATGAAAACTTGGGGCCCAATCCTGCCACCTTCTCTCACGCTAACCATCCCACTGGGGTCAACCAGTGATTATACCTCTTTAAGAATAAATGTACATGTACATAAAACTTTACTGGATTGGATATATGGATGGAATTTTCAAACTTCAGAGAAACCACGTCTGCTGACGTCCTTGGATGTTGAAATTTGAGCCTTTGAAAGTAAATGAAACTAAATTGATATGATCTGGAAGGAAAAAAAGCCTTTGTATTTAGTTATATCTTCTGTTTTTAGAGGTGTTCAATACAGGAACTTAATAGTGAACACCTATAGTGTGGGATATACCAAAGAAATATCATGATGAGAAGTGGGTTGTACTGTCTTCCTGGTGCCTAGCCCTTGGTAAAACATCAACTAAAATTGAAAGTGGAACATAAAGTTGACAAAAAGCAAAATTCTCTGTTGAACAGTGTAGACAAGCCAGGGCAGCAATTAATGTTTGAAAACTAAATATAATTAAAGATAAGTTTGTAATTTGTGAATAATGTAACCATATTTATTCTGAACTTGTATCAACTAAATATGATCATCATCTGTTTAGAAACTATTGCAATTTGAGCTTTAGGGATACTCCCCCATTTTCTAGCTTCACCTTTACACAAGCAGATCTAGAGAAGTGGTTTTGACTTCTTTCCCAAAAGGTTGAGCTTTTTTTTTTTTTTTGGGCACATGTGTCATGTGTTTTGGGTTTTTTCCTGCTGCTTGAACAACAGTCTTTCATTTGTGAAATACGTTATACATGGCCTAAAACCTATAGCTATTATAGGTATAAAACAAAACTAATTTTAGTAAATCCATTGAGACATATGGTAAAAAATTCCATTGACAGCATGATAAATGTGTCTTATATTTGGCACAGCTTTAACATACCACTTTTTATTATTTTTCCATAATAATGTCTCACATAAGTAGGGCTGTAATCTAAGATTGTTTGCAGTGGGAAGTGTGAACTGATCACAACATGCAAACAGGACTGTCTGCAGCCTGGAGCGTGACCCATAATACTGTCTTTGAGGCTACTGTGTTTATTTTGAGGCCTTGCCCTGGGGACAGTATGAATTTGGTAAAAGAATTTGTTACCTTCCCAAAACTGCGGCCTCTGACAACTAAAGGTGCAAAATATTCTGTGCTGGTTCTGAATTCTGGCTCCCCACGAAGTATCACATTGCATCAGTGGCCAAACAGTCAAGAGCAGTTGTCATTCTAAGACACATTTTGAAACAATTCAGATTTGGAGCTGATATCAAAGCCACTTAGATTTCTATAAGGAATTCATTAAAAAAAAACTTGCCAAAGACAAGTCAAACAACTAGTTTGAATGCTGAACCAATTATTTATGTACATAAGCTGCATATTGAAATGGTTGTAAATTTGAACCAGTTCATCTAAAGCAGAATCAATTTGATAAAGGTATCAAATACATAACTGCTTCATTAAACAAGGCATTTTCCCTGCCACTTGCTCCCTTACCACTGTTATATTCATAAATCATCTGTAAAGAGTTTTTCATATTGTGAACATTGTGTATGATACAGCATTCCACTGCTGAGGTAAGAGTGAATGTAGTCTTCTGTGTTCCACATCATGCATAATAGGCCGTAGCAAAGTAATTTTATGCATTTCTCTTCTTTTCTCTGTATAAAGGAAAGATTTAAGTGCCTTTTCATAGCAAGGGGCATGTTTGAGCCCATCCCTGGGCCACTCTGCTAAGCGTGTGTAAAAGAACTGTTTCCTGGGATTTTTATTTACACAAAAACTGTCCAGGATTTGGATACCTTGGGTGGCTTGAGAATCCATTAACAATGAGCTTAACTTTTAGTGTTAAATTGTACAATATCTATATTTCTATGAAAAATTTGCCTTAAATTTTGATGAGTTTTAAGAATAATTTATGTTTGGTCTAATGTTTTTGGTTTTCTGGTGTCAAGACTTCTCACATCTTCCCAATGAGAAACCTCCCTCAGGTTCAGATGGAGCCTGCTCTTTGCAAATGGTGGCAGAGAGTCCTTTGTCTAAGTACTAACTCTGACTCTGGCCAGATCAGCACGATAGTGCAAAGCAGTTTTCTGTGACCCATCTGATTGCAAATGGATGGAAGGAGGTCTCTATTATGGATCCTCCTGGGCCCTCCTCACTTTCAGTAAATCATAGGAAACAATATACCATTATTTTTTCCATCTTGGAGGGTGACTGTGGGATGTTTGCAATTGAAAGAACCTCATGATCTAGATTGGGCCCTTCAGTTGCATCTTCTTACCTTATTAAAAGGGGTATTCTTTTTTCTTGATGAAGAAGATGAAGCAAAAAAAATCACTTTTCATGTAGTCAACCGCAGTGAAGTTAAGGGGAAGAAAAATTACAAGCCATGATAAATGTCAGCAGTCAATATTGTTTCTCTTTACAGAACCATAAACAAAATCATGCAACTAGTCTCTAAAAGGTCTCGATGACAGCTCTGGTAAATTTAAGCAATCTGGCTACAAAGATGAATAGTATTTTCCTGTCGCACATTCTCTCTCTCTCCCTGAAACTATTTAAATCTAATTAACCTAGTGTCAAACTCTCTGATTTCCCTCCAATGTTCTAAGACAGGGCCTTAAACAATGTTGATTTTTTTTTTTTTTAATACCAACTTCTCTTAAAATATTTGGTTTTAAAATTTATCCTTTTATTTGCCTGTGTACCAAAATAAATTATTACCTCAGTTATATGGCTATGACACTGAATCAGATGGTATCCAAAGAAGAAAAACAGTTTTTTCTCTAGTACAGAAAGCATGTGTATACAATGACTGTCTTGCTCTGGCTCAGCTTGGGTATTAGCAACTCTTGTTTTTGCCAGTCTTTCATTTCCTTCCACTGCATGAAATTTCACTTCAGTAAAGCTAATAAAAATTTTGTTATTAAGTTCAGTAAGGAAAAATTATTATGTACCTTTAGCTACAAAATATTAATTTTCTAGAGTTGTATAGGAATTCCCAGAATGACTGCCTATCTTCTCCTGCAGTAACCCAGGAGTCAGAAGAGCTGCCCTGGATGCACCTTGCTTTGGCATTTAGATCACTGATATTAAATTGGTTTTGTATCTCTTACTCTTTTGGGATAAAGAGGACTTTACTCCCTTGCCCTGTTTAGTTTGATTTTTACGCTTTGAAAGGAGAAAAAGGTTTAAAGTAAGAATGGTATAAAGATGATAACCAGATTTTCAAA
Source organism: Certhia americana (assembly GCA_018697195.1). Classification (NCBI taxonomy): domain Eukaryota; kingdom Metazoa; phylum Chordata; class Aves; order Passeriformes; family Certhiidae; genus Certhia; species Certhia americana. The sequence continues at coordinate 9,272,550 of CM031866.1, forward strand.
TTGTTCCATTTTGTTAAGTGAAATCTTGAAGTTGCTTGGCCTTTAGGCCAAATACTGTAAAGGACTGAGAAACCATAGTTATCTGGTTTGAAAATCTTTTGTTGACAGAACAAGCACAAAACAACTGCAGCTCTTGTTCAAATTGCTACATACCTTCATCACTCTTTTGAAGGAATCAGTAATTCTTTTCTTAATTCCCCAATGAGTAAAACAACCCAACAAAAACAAAGAAAACATCCTGCCAGTATTAGATGTTGATAACAAAAAAGCCTGTAACATCTAGTGTAGCTACACAATGTTCACACAATTTATCATTGTAGTGACTTTTTGATGCTATCTCCACTTCTTTGAATTGAAAAAAATAAATTGAAAATATTTTTGAGCAGTAACTTAATGGGGCAGATGCAAGCTACTTAAGCATTCTTGTACAATTTAACAATGCAGGCAGTCTCTATGTTTCAAGCTTATTTCCTTTTGAAGGGAGCTCAAATGTTGGACCTATTTTCCAGTTCATGTAAAGTATATGCTCATCAATGTCCTGCTTTACCAAGTGGATCTTTGTTGTAAATTCCTGGAATAGCTATGAGCAGTCCTCTGAACTCCATGTTATGTGCAAGTGGGCTGGCAGTCAAGGTTCTGCTGATCACAGAGGTAAAAAAAAAGTAATTCAAATACTGCAGTTGCAAGAAGTGCCTTATGCTATGAGTCACTACTTTTAATATACATTTTTTTCAGCATTTGTCCTCCAACAAACATTTAAGTTTCAAGCCACTGGTATAAATTTTAATTTTTAGTGTATTGTTTGAAAATGCATTACTTTAAGATGACCATTATTCTATTGTTAATAGACTTCTGTTAATTACCTAACTCATTTGGCTTATGGATTTGGCTATGCTTCTGTAAGTAGTATCCTGGCATATGAACCCTAGGGAGTGTCATCCACAATGTTATTTTATCTGATGGTGTCACAACTTATCTACAATGATATTTGTTACTTGTTAAAGGTACAAATTGGTAGTCCTGGCATCTAATCACTTTGGCAGGGATCTTACTGGTCAGATAGTGACAGCAGAACAAGTTACTCCTGTGAAAGTACAATTGCATTTAAAAAATAAAATTTTGTACTGTAAAGATAGACTACTAATGTAACAAGGCAGTTCAGCTCTCCTACATGACCTTTCCAAGAGATCTCTAATACCATGTGAATCCTTGGGATTTTATTTGGGTTTGCTGTAGCGTACTTTCTTTAGATATTTAAGCCATCCTCTAAAAGTTGATTTAACTGCATTTGAGCATTTCTGAATACTGAATTTACTTGATCAGAATCTTTTAAGACTTTCTCAAGGGCTCAGGACTAGATTCTTCCCAGGATGGTCCCAGAAAAGGTATTTTACTAGACCTGCTTCTGCTTGGGCGGGGCAACAACATCAAAGACCTCTGCTCTCACCTGCCTTAATACAGTGCAGCCAAGGACAATTAAAATTTGTAGTAAATGTATTATGTACATCTAAATTCAGCCTTGCATTTTTCATTTATTTTTTGCAAATGTTTGATCAATTATTTTTAGTGTAAAAAATGCATTGTTACATCTTGCTTCAGAGGATTTCACTGTTTTTTAAAGGATCTTATGCCAGTCTATTTCTTCATTCTGAGACTGAGCCTAGCCCTGTGATTTCTGTTGCAGCATACCTGTCAGAATTCATAGCTGAGAAGAGCTACAGTAAAGGAAAGCATTTGCATAACTGGACAAATAATGTCAGCATCCTTTGCTATCAAAGTTTGAGTTACAGTCTGTGTCCTGTGGATCAGAAAAAATGCCTCTAGTCGTGTCTTTTTCTACCTTTTTTGTTTGCTTATTTTCTACATCTCTAACCTTTTATACCAATGACCACCTGCTTTTATAGACCAAACCAGCTGTTTAACAATGTTGTATTGTTGAGACAAGAGGTTCTTTTTTGTTATTTCTCTGAAGTACTTAACAATTTTTAGCCTCTGATGCTCTTTAAAGTTCAAGTGCTTTTGAAGATAAGGCATATTGCAGACATGGCATGTGATGGACTAAGTGAACATATAATGCACTTTACTCTCTGTTTGATCTCTCTAGATGCTGATAATTGGTGGTGGCATTGCTGGGCTGACTGCAGCAGTAGCTGCCAAAGCAATGGGAATTGCTGTCAGGGGATTTGATACCAGGTGGAGTAAGAAAATATGGCTTAGAATCTAGAACACTGTTAACACTTTATAAAACATTCTGGTTGAAGTTCTGCTTTGCTTTGCACTGAAGCAAAACATTGTCATTCAAAAACAATCTGGGAGGTTTCTTTCTGTCATGGGACTACCAGAAATTTTAGTTAATTCATTGCTAATTAACTCAAAATTCAAATGATTGATTTCAATATCCAGAAAAAGAGAACTTCATTTAAAATATGGTGCCTCCTTACTTCCCAGGTCCAGCTTAAGAAAAACATCATCTTCCTCCTTCCTTCCTAGACTCAATTTTCCTCCATTTTCCCTGCATATTATTCCCAGTCTCTTTGAATGAGGGGTTGTGTGCAACTGTTTGACCCCCACCTACCCGTGGCTGTCCCTACCCCAGTGTTGGTCATCCCTGGGCTACTGTTCCTCAGATAGACAACTCCCTTTGGTAAGCAGTGCCTGCTTCCAGGAGAGCCTCACCAGCTGCCTGTCTCCTCAGGACTTCACCTGTGTCTTTGTCAGCTTCTGCCTTGGGAGCTCACATGTGAGCAGGGGTTCCCTGTGCTGGGCTGGCAGCTTTTGGGGGGTGAGAGGCTGTTTGTTTTGGAGTCAGCTGGAACTGGCTGGCATAGGCACTGCTCACACCTGAGCAGATTAGGCCCTCATGTACCAGGTATGATTTGCCCGGTACAGTGTTTAAAAGTGAGACTTGTATTAGTTCAGATCTTATTCTAGGTAAGATTCTGCTTATGGCATTGGGGAGCTCAAACATATATCTCTATTAGCATAAAATGCTTCGTGAAATTACATGTATCTAGGTATTTACTGAAAACTATTAATGAGTAATAGCTTCATGATTATATTTTACCTGTTTTTAATCAGTGATTTAGAGTATTTGCTTTGCTAATGATTTCCTAGTAATTTTTAATTAAGACTCAGAGTAATTAATACATTATATTTACTTCTGAAAGCACCCTTACTGGAGAGGGAAAATAGGGAGGTATGTCATACACAGGACATACCTCCCTATTTACCTTCTCTAGTAAGAGTTACCATATCTAGTAAGAGTTATTAAATTTGCTTGGCTTGCTTTTCTAAATGCGAAATTGAGGAAGAAATCTTCGATTCTAAGCAGTAGGAGTATGATGGAGTCAGTGGAAGAATGATCAGTAATTAGACAGAGCTGAGGCTGGGAGTAAAGTAGAAATGACTCATCCTGTAGAATCTGACATTTTTCTATATATACATCTATCTATATACAAATGTAGATTATACACCAACATTTAGAAATAACTGATGTGCAGGGAAAATATAAATAATATCAGTGTTGCTCTAACAAATGAAGAGTAACAAGTATTACAGTAATAAAGATTGCCTTTCCTTGAAGTCACTGCAAGTCTGTCATGGAGTCCTTACAGAAGTGTTATTGAGTAATAAAGCCAAGTCTTTCATAAGTAATAAACCACAAATTGGAATATTAGTCAGAGATAATTCTGTCTGTTTTATGCACTGTGACTTTTATAAGCATGGGAACATCCTTTTAAACAATGACATCAATAAATGCTTTTAAACTAATTCCTTCATTAACAAGAATTTTGAGTGTTCAATTTCTGATATAGGAAAAGAAAAACCAGTTCAGAGATTTGCCTGTTTTCACAATTTTAAAGTAGTGGTGTAGAACAGTTTTTAATATGAATGGTAGATTTTATGGGATTACCATTAAAATTAATATAATTTTTAGATGAGGATTAAATTCCAGTGCGATGTGGAAAAGCAAAGTCATGCAGTGTAAGATGATATAAAGGTGCAATTATATGTTTGTAATGATCCATTATTGAAGCAGTTTAAAATGCTATCATTTCATTATTTGGGAATTTACCCAAGAAGGATAAGTCTCATCAGGAACCAACCTGGGTAGTGGGCTGTGAAGCAGAATCCTTGCTGCCACTGTTCCCCAGGTAGTAGATTGCTGCGATGGCCTGTTCTGGAGAGCCAGGTGAAGTGTCCAGCTACAGTATTTCATTACCTTGTATTGACGACTTCTGGGGCTGCCCTACTTCCTTATTATGTTATGATTTACTCCAGGATGTGTATGGAGGCCAACATGTGTGACTTCATATGAGATAAACGAGTGAGTTTAATGTCCAGATGGCTATCCTGGAATGGTGTAATGAAAGAAAGAAAAAAAGAAAAACTTAGGGTACAGTGTTTAAGGTCAGAATTCAATGTAAATTGTTTTCAGAGTGTGACATTAGGATTTGTTTGGGGTTTTTTGATGTTCTGCTTTCATAATAATACTAAGGGATGTTAAAGATGTAGTATTAATCCAGATGTACTTGCAAAGAGTTTAAGTTTTGAAGGTATCACTATCTTCTTCCTTGGGATTGTCTGGAGTGCAGTTAATCTGTGAAACACATTGTGCAATGTGATTCTTATCAGACAATCATGAGGTGTTTTTTCATTTGAAGAACTTGATTTCTTATTCTCAAAAATAAGCACCATATGGTTTTGTAACCAGTTCCCTGACTGGCCTCCCAGCTCATTTATTCTCTGGCTTTCTGACAAAATTGCTGAATTTCTTTGGTCATGCATCAGAGTAAGCTATTACTTTTACACAGAAACCTTAACTTGTAAAAGAAAGCTTTAGTAACTCATGTCTGTAGTAATATGCAAATTTGATTTACTAGCATGTATAAAGCAGGCATCAGATCTGTGGAGAACATGTGAAAAGTTTCCAACACATGAAAGCTTTGACAACTATTTATTTTGCTTTCTCATCAGGGTGTGGTGAACACTGGTTACAGGGACTTGCCAAGTAGAATGGCTACTCAAGCCAGTAGCCTTTTTTCCAACAACATCTTGAAATTATTAAAGTTGTTTCTCCTGAGAAAGAATATTTTCACTTTGAACAAAAGGACGATTTAGATTACAGGGCTATTGATCATGTCATTAGAGGAATTTGGGTAATAAAGGTGAGTTTCAACACTAAAACATTTTTGATAAAAAACATATAAAATGTGTTGTCTGAAAGCAGTGATTTTGTTAGGAAGTTCAGTCATTCTGAGGAAATGTTATCATTCAATGTCTACATCATAATGTTGGGAAGGGAATTTCTTGCTTGTTTCAAGCAGTAAAATATGGGGCAAAAACCATATAAAAATGTCGATACTCTAAAATTACTGCTGTCCTTTAAACTCGTGTTTTTAAAGGATGTGTTTTGAGAATCAGCCCATCTCCTGAGCTACTGAGAACTGTCTTAGCAATAGAACTTCAAGTACTAGAGTTCATGGACTCAAGCGAGAACATATTGAACACAGGAGCCAATAAGTAGGAATAAGGTGAGCTGTGTGTGATACACAAAAGGACTTCAAGTAATGCAAATAACTTCAAAGGCCAAATGGTCTGGTGACACTTACTTCATCTTTGCCCCAAGGTCAGGAAAGGTGGAGCATTGCTAAAGATACAGTGGATTTCTGGTGAAATAACCAGGGGTTTAGCCTGAGAGTATCAAACATATTTCAACCCTGATATGACATCATTAAGCTATACCCTGTGTAGTCCCCTCCTGTGTAGCAGCCCTTATGCCTTCCTTTTCCTTCAGTCCCTTCTTTTGGAGGAGAAAAGGAACTAAAGATACAGTTAAATTTTCGGAGACAGCCTTAAGATCTGTGAAAACTGATATTACTTGTGTGCTGACTGTGGTTTTCTGTATGCAAGATGTTTCTTGAGATAAACTGATTCTTTTTCAGTCAAGTTTGTTTTGGATGTACTTAAGAAGAAAAATTAATTTCTATAGTCGGGGTGAATTGAAGATTGACAAGAATCCATATTTGCCTGCAGGTAGCATTAAACCAAAGTACAGTCATGAAAAATATTGGCAGACTGGAATTACTTTTCAGCTAAGGAAGTGTTTGTAAAGAGAAGCATACTCATGTTAAGCTTGTAAGGAACACAGTCTAATTTAGGTACGTTATCTTTTTAAATTTTTGTTTTCTGTGATTTCTTTTGTATTTGCTTTGTGTTTGTCTTGAATTTTTTGTTTGATTTTTGTTGTTCCCCCTTCAGTGGTAAGTGTATCACATCTGAAATATATCAGGCCACAACTGGTTTAGTAGGAACACAAAATTGTTTTTTACAACTGACTGCATTTAGTGGTTGGTGCTATTTTGCAGATCAAGGGTTATAGTAATTAGTATAAGGTAAAGGCAAAATCCCATTCTATTTACTCATGTGAGTAATCCCAGTAATTTCAGGACAAATAAGTCATCATGACAGAATCTTGCTGAAACATCCAGCCCATAATATAAAGGTAAGATACAGTAGGAATCCATCATCGTGATTTTTTTTTCCTGCAACAGGTAGGTATAATGCATTATTTCAATAACCTTTGCAGGGACAGCACCCTTTTCTAAAAAAATAAAAATAATAAAAAAAAAAATTAGCACAAGATCAGGAAGAGGCATATCCTTATAATCTAGGAAAATTATGATCAAAATTGGAATTTATATAAGAGGTACAAGAGAATTTATCGATATTTCTTGTTGCCAGTGCATTTTGTTGATGAGCCATGCTAGGAATAATTATGTAAAAATAAAGTGAGCTTCTGAAAGGCAGCGTTCACTAACATTGGAAAGCCACAGACAGTGGTAAGTCAGGTTTGCTACCTGAAAGCAAATGTGTCATGTTGCTTTCCAACTAAATGAAAGGCTAAAAATTCACTTTTCATGGTCCTTGGTGAATCACCATATGCCTTTTGTTACCAATAAATTTCCTCTGATATTAATTATGTATGAAATAAAGAGCCAGTATAGTATAGGTTAGGAACCCAATCCAGGGCCAGTGGAAATGGACATAGGCTGTTCTCAAAAGCTTTTTGGATCAGGGCCTGTGTATACTGTATAACTCCAGATGTCATTATCTGTGTTGAAATATATGTATGGAATGGAAAAATGAATCATATAGCAAGGTTTTGATTATGTTCAAGAGTATTATTCTCATAAACAAGATTGTTATGCGCTTTGCATTAAAAATAATGATGGAATGGAAGAATAATTGAAATGATAGCAGAAAAAGATACATATAGCACAGCTTTTAGAGGGTTCACTGCCTTCAAGACTCCTGTTCAAGTTGAATGAGTAACAGTAGGAATATCAATTAGTTCAAGGAAAGCAAATTCTGGCAGTATGAAAAGTTGATTTTAAAGGAGGAAAGCAGAGAAGGACGTCTGTTTCACTCCTTCCTTAACCAAACTTTGTACAGCAGCTGAAATTCCTACCTTACAGTTTTCTCCCAGGGTCATAGACTTACCATGTTTTGTCCGAAGTATCAACCTTGTTAAAGAAAAAAAATAGAAAGATCTATTTTCCTTGATTATCAGTGGGCAATTTTGTATATACTTTTTAAAGTTTTTGTTAAAAACTTTCTTAAATGATTGTTCAACTGAAAATTAAACTGTCATTTCTAAGAGTGAGATTGGAATATCTTGCTATTCTAGGCTTTGTCTTGATCAGAAAAATTAATTCTGTACATTGATTTGCTCAGAGCTTACTTGGGTATATTTAACAAAACCTTGTGTGAGTGATGACAAAATATGTCTCCAAGTAGAATATCATATTATCTTGGATTAATGAAATGATCTGGTCTTTTCCTAAAGAGGGAAAAACATTTCCTTAAACCACTAACACATATGGCCAAAGAGACTAGCACTGGAAGCAATAATATTTTCTCCCAAGGAAGTATTGTTGAACTCTTTGTGTGGTCTGCATCTTTTAACAATATTCAGATGCTACACTGTGGTCTGTATTTCTACTAATGCAGTAAAGGTTGTGAAAAGCAACTGGGGAATTTATGACATACTTGATTTTTGAGTTTTTTGGTGAACAATTTCTCCATATTTGCCCAAGTGGAATATTTTTTATTTCATAAATTTAGTTTGGCAGTCCCATGTGCATCTGCTGAATCCTGGGGTACACTCTTCGTTCTCACATTGGCCAAGAGTCTATTATTCCAAAATTAGTTTTCTGGCAAAATCAATGTACACAAGTTATGCATGCAAAAGCATGAGCAGGAAATGCTGTCTGCTATCATGGGTGTCTGTGACAACTTCTGTGGAAGAAGAGTTTGGGTTCTACGCCTATTTTTATTTTATGATTAATAAAGAAAAGTGCTTTTTTACTCTTCTGAGTGCATAGTTTTTTCCTTTATAGGTTTGGCAGGTATTTTAGAACTGATGCTTGTTTCTCCAAATCCTTTTTTTAATCAAATAGTGAGCAGATTTATTCTTGCTTGGAATAGTGGTTATCATATCACACTACCCAGGGAGTCACACCTGGCCTTCCTCTGCTTCTCATAACAGAAATTCTGTTTATTATTCCAAAGTGTATTGTCTGCTGCCTTCTTCTCTCATATGCTTCACTATGACAGATTTGAGTTCAATTTCATTAAAAGGAACCTATAGAGAATCAAAAAACAGTTAACAACTTCTCCAAAATTAATTACAAATGAGATTACAATTTTACTTCCTGCCTCAAAACTTTTACTTCTGGCACTAAATGATTTTTTTTTTAAATTTACTTTAAATTCATGATGCATATTCACGCACAGAGATCTACTGGCAACCAGAGGATTGTATAATCATCATATGGGAATGCCAATATAAGCATCAACTTCATGTTTATACCCATTGCCTCTACAGTAAATATACATAATTTTGTGAGTGATAAGATGACCAAAGAAGAAAAAGTGGAATAGTGAGAAGTGATGATAAATTTTGATTCAATCTCAGGTATGTCTGAGATATCTGAGATTGTCTGTATCACTTGCTTTTTCCTCTGCATAGGTCCCTCTCTTTTCTGATTAGTCCAAAAAGGAATGCATCTCCCAAAAAAGCAGAGTGTTTTATCAGTTGATAAGGCTACTAGGTTAAATCTTACATCTGTCTGATTAGCACTCCACAGTTGCATGTCTGTTATTTGAGCAGATGTAGCAGATTTTTATAAGCTATCTAGCTGGTTTCCGACTCATAATTTGTGGTGAAAAAAGAGACCATGAATCAAAATTTAGTATTTTCAGTAATTAAAGATAAGAAATATCATTCTAGCATTTTCTAAAATACTCGCCAAAACTGCATGTAGAGATAAAGTCTGCAACCACAGAAAAGGAAGATTGGGAAACCTATGGAATAGATAGAGTTTATAGCAGCAGGATGGGTTCTGTTTATTGGAGTATGAAAGGCTGTAGACACATTAAAGAGGTTATGGGGTAGTTTTCAAAACCCAAGACTGGGAAAAGCAGATAAATTAGATAGCATAATCTAGCATGAAGTTCTGTAGCTCTCAAAGTAAAACAAAGGTAGAATTTGTTCAATAGCTAAGTAACACAAAGCTAGGAGGGCTGTCCTGGCTAGCAAAATGAGCAATATGAGCAAGTAAAGAGTTGGATCCTGCATGAGATATTAGTGCTACAAGCAGTGAGCAGCAAGGCATATGTACAGAATCAGGCCCTCTTCAAAAACAGCTCTCTAGGAAAGCCATTCACTTATACAAATATTTATCATCCTTCATTAGATCATGGAATCTGTTATCCCTAGGGCCATGGAAACAATTTTATAGCCTTTTTGTTTTCTGCTGTCCTTATTTGAGCATATTCTTTTGACTGTGCGATGTTTCATTCAAGAGAAAACAGCTTTGCATTTGCAGTTCTATAATGTTCAATCAGATACAAAAACAGTAGTATTCACCAAAGAACTTAATTCATTTGCTCAGGTACCAATCTCTAGGTAGTTTAAAGTTTATCGGGAGACTATATTTAACTTTATTTGCTATTTTTAAATCCAGTCTCAGATGCACTTCTTTGCTATTTTTTTAATCCACATCCAGATGCATGTGTTGTTCAAAACTTACTATAACTGAGATATTTCTTATTAGAGGTAGAATATAACTGGCATTCATCTTTGCTAAAGAGAGAAAGGAAGGATTATGAGAAGACAACAGTCTGATAGTAATTATACCTGAACTGTTTTTTACCTGCCCTAAAGACTTCCAACATCCTAGAAAATTGTTCAGCACTTACTCTGGAAGAAATTAAGTGTTGAATTTCATTAATTCTTCAAATAATTTTTCAAACAGTACCATCACTGGGGAAAAAAAATCTAGTGGATGTCCTGGAACTTGTCAGAAGGTTGCATGAGGTGTAAAATCACAGAAGCTAACTTTTTTCAGTTGTTTTACAAATGAGTACTTGAGAGGTGTTCTGGGAAATCTGTATTGCTTCTTGTTTTACATCCTTTCCACAGGCCATAGAAAAAGCCACAGCGATCTCATCATACAGCTACTCTGTTTAACCCCAGATTTCCTCAGGGTACAATATGTATCGACTTGCTTCATCTCAGAATTGTTCGTATCCTTATGTGACAGTTTCCCTTCTCTCAGCTTGAAGTCTTTGGGCTTAGACTCCTGAAAAGCCCATAAATATTTCTTGCAGATGCTAGCCAACATATGGTCTTTGGCCTTTGCAAACGTTCCAAGAATGTTGTTGAATGGTTATGATTTGAGCATCATGGGTTTTTCTGACTATATTGTTTTGGATCATACTTTCAACTCATTCAGTGATGTAGGTTAAAAGACAGTTTTTTATTTAAAATTGTCACCATGTGCTCTTCAAATGTCAGATGGATGACTGCATGTTTAATAAATGAGGTCATGTAGGAATTTCAGAGCATTTTTATATCAAAATATCTAAAATCAAAATGTGAGAGAATCAGATCTTCATATTTGCCGTGATAAAATATGAGAATTTTACCCATGAAGAATATAATGGCCAAAACATTTTTAAATGTGCACAGTGCAGGGCAGGACTAATTTAGCAAAGATTTTTTTTCATTGTTCAGCTTGAACTAATGTGCTAAGTATTTTTGTATAAGGGCAGAGTATTAAGAAATAAGCCTGAAAACCATAAAGTCTAAGGCAGTAGTTGAGGCATTTTAAACTAATGTTAGAAAACAATATGTCAGTGTTGATGATAATTGAAAACATGTACTCAAATATATGTCAATGGATCCTGGAGATGAATTGCTGGGATGCTAATTAGATTCATAGTTGCTCGCTGAATTGGTGTCATAAAAAATACAGAAACCAGAAAATGTTGAGAGGAATGTGCAGAAGTCTAATAATTAAAACCGGATATTCACTCGCAATAACAAACAAAAAAGAAATCTTTCATCTTTAAAGGCAAACTATTTGTTCTCAGCCCTCTTGGCAAATATAAAATAGTTTGAAGTTCATCAATACTACATGGTTGATTTTTTCTTTGATTTTTGTGTTTTTGCTTTCTTCACCTAATATATTTCAGCTCAGCTGTGTGCTGTGCAGGAGGGATGGCAGGGCTGTCTCCTCAGAACACTTCTGAATCTGGGAATACCCTTGGTAGGACTGAGGGGTCAAAGTTTCAGGAGCAAGCAGCAGTAGAAGCACTAAAATCTTCAGCAGAAGTTCTGGGCATGTGCTCTGGGTAGCACAATTGTCATGTGCACTTCTTGTAAGGTAAATGTGCTCAATCCACAGCATCCTTGTTACTGATTAATTTACTGTTCTTTGAGAGGATAGGAAAATATATAGTATGAAGACATAAATTCCTAAAGGTGGCACTTCTGTCTAAGGGGTGAAAGATCTTAATTGCTGATAAAAAGTTCATTTTGTTCAAATCAAATATTGTTCTGAAATGAGGTGCTTAAAAAAGCACTGATCTAGTTAGATGTTTTTAGAACTTCCCGTTTGTTTTCTTATATAAATCAATTTTCTTGTTATGAATTTACCAACTGCCTCAGTTGATCTAAATTGCAATAAATTTATGGGAAAAGAAATGTTTGAAAATTTTATCTTAGTTTTAACGCTGATTTGTTAAGGAATATTTTGTATCCAATACTATGGAGGCCAATAGAAATTCTCAAAAGTTGAGCTTGAAACTTAGTAAGAAAGAAGAGGGGAAGGCACTACTCCGCCAGTTTGTCACTTAGATTGTGGCAGTCTTCTAAAGCATCCAGGGCTGTTTTGCCTGCCTTGATTGTAGGCAAAACACGTTTGGAAATTCTGGCGGGTACATACACACAACTTTCTCCCATACATGAGAAACAGTGGCTTCAAAGGAGCTCTTCTGGCTCTGTTTCTTACAAGTTGTCATCCCAAAATGTTCTAGCAATGTATTTTTGGAAAAGACTTAAATTAGGTTAAAATTTCCTATAACTATTATATTTCTAATTCGTTGTATGAAGAGGAAAACAATACAAGTAAACAGTCCTTTCTTGCTCAATGGTCTGTTTATTTTGAGTATGAAACAAAATGTAATATTTCATTTTGGATCTAAATAATTTAATTTTGCAGGTTTTACCATTGCAAAATGAATTGAAATCTCTGACCTTCCTCAGCCTGTAGCTGCATTTCACAGTTTGGTTGGTTTGGCAGCAGCAACTCTTACATAAATTGCCAAGTATGGAATTGAATATCCACACCTTGATATTCACCCTTCTGCTAGCGTTCTCAAAATTGTGGCGTATCTGCACACTGTATTGGGGTGTAGTTTCAGTGCTTCTTTAGTGACTTCCGTAAAATTGTTGGGTTCTCTACTGCAGTCTGTCATATGAAATTTAGAATGCAGTTCACTACAGGCCCTTTTCTGTTTTCCTCAAAATCCAGTTGGCTCCTAGGAGGAGCCAGGGCATAATTATCTTAGGCCCTTTACAAGGGAAGCAGTCTTACACAATTTAGCTTAACAAATTTGGTAGGACTGGAACAGAAGGAAAAGGAGGTTAGTGACTTTGGATTTTGTGTTGATTAGGAGAGATGCTGTTGTTGGTCTCAAGGATTTTTTTTATGGATTTGCTAAACAGTGTTTGTTTAACTGAGAATCTGACTTAGATTCCATAGAGCTTTATTCCTAAAAGACTCATGTGAACAACTGTTGGCTAGAGGAATTGCAGTAAGAGATCTTTTTGGTCCCTAAGTAGCAATTATTTCCTACTGTGAAGTTATACAGCTATTCAAACTTCATGTTCTGTGTAATTGCTGTCCTATTTGATATTACAAAGCAATTATATCAAACTGCTATTGTTTTCTCAGAATTGACGAGGCTGATAGAAGGAGTCACAGAATGTGACAGGAATAGGTGCTGGAGCACTTCCATTTCTGAGAATTTCTTCCAAAAAAAATTCCTAACTTTTTGTCTTCTATCTGAAATTGGTGGATCTTTCCTTCAGCTAAACTAATCACCAAGAAGACCAGTATCTTTGGTATTTTTATTCTGCACTGAACCCTGTCTTAATTTCTAGTGCTTTAGCACTAGATATTTTAAAAATATCTATATTAAAAAATATATTAAAAATATTTTAGTGCTAAAGGCAATACAGCATTAGAGAAGCCACGCTCACTTCCAGGTGTACTGAACTTGGCACCTTTTCTTCCTTGGGCACCACTAGCTGGCTTGCTGACAGCATCCATGACTAGTATGATCAGTTTTTGCATTGGGTCCAAGCTGCACCCCTGGATTAGAATGTAGACTTGGTGTTCCAGGATTCTTCTCAATTTTGGTAAAAGTCTCCAGAGAGCAGTTCTTGAACCATTTCATTGCAAATACAAGTTTTTTGCACACACATCCAGCACTTGCTGAGTACTCTCCACAAGGGCGTCTTGTATATCAATAGAAAAAATTCGCATAAACTATGAGGAATCAACAAAGCACTTTGCAGAATGTTTATCCAGCCCTATAGAAATTCCTTAACAAATCTGCAAGACCTTGTAGGATCACACAAAGCACACTGTGGAGATCCAAACCTTTCTAGCCAGCAGCAGTGCTGTAAAATAAACTGTGGATGTTTATCTAGTAAGATGTATATGTAATCCTAGCCATTGCTCTAACTGTTGACTGGTTTTGGAAAGGAGTAAGTGAGTAAGGGTCTTTTCCTGCAAAGTAACAAATTATTATGCCTGTATAATCTTTGAGCATAAATGCTGAAGGCATATTTGCTTATGTGACCAAACCCAATAGAGGTTATAGGTAAGAATCTTCTGCTAACTGGGTGATTAAATGAACTTTTATTTGCTTTTCTTTCACTTAGTAAATATTTTAGGAATTATATAATTTCTTGAAATATTAGTTCAATTTTTATTTCCCTTATGTGGTGCGTACTAGATTGCAGGGGCTGACAGCTGTAGGTGGAGCAGCTATGCCTGTTACTCAAATGCCAGTCACTCTGTCTGAGCCTTGTGTGCAGAAGGTTTTCTTGACACCAGTCTTGACAATTGTGGGTGTCTTGATCGGTTCCTCTGGATGGAGCTATCCTGTCATGCATTGAGTGTGTGGTAAGGAAATTCCACTGGTTTGTCTTCTTTTCTGTGTGAAAAAAGACAAAGGCATCTACTTAGGAAATTTTTACAAATAAGACATTGCAGGAGATTGGATGACTGGACTGGCTCCATGACAGAATTTTGCTCATATTGGTAGTATAAAAAATGAAGTTATGACAACTGGATAAAGATGTCTGCTGGGTTTTCTAAAATTAAAACTTGGCAAAAAAACTCCTAAAATTCCAATGACAGCAAAGAAATCAAAATATGTCTGGGTTGTATGATGTGTAATATATCATGTAGAGATACCCAGCCAACTGAAGGATTGCAAGCAATATGTGCTAAGAGAGCTCTTCTTCATTTTTACCCTGCTTTTTAGTAGCTCCTTTAGCCAGAGCTCAAGCACTTTCACGTGGCACTTCACTGAACACGTATGAATGTGGCGTCAGTTCACACCCTGGGTCATGACTGGCACTCACATGTTGGCATGGAGAACAAACCAGTGGCCTTGAGACAGTTGATTCCTTCTCATTGGTGATCCTATGCCATAAGAGAACTTGCAGTTTTTCACAAGTTCTAGCCCTGCTGTATATAAAGAGTTCCTAATATGCTAAATCTGGTAACTGAACTTTTAAAACAACTAGGAAAAAAAAAAAAAACCAGCATGTGATTTATTGTGAAGCCAGCCATGTAAGTTAATATTTTATAAAACACTGAATGGCCTTCACTGAAAGATCTCACCCAGCAACTGGCTTTGAGGAAGTGCAAAATGTGCTGTTTCATAACATGCAAGATGGGAAATGCTGTTTAAACAAAGAACATCTTTGTTTCACTAGTGAAAAAATGTTAAGGTAGTTTAGGGAGGAGAAGAGAAATAATTTAAAAATGTCTGAAAAACAAAGTTTTTTCCAAAGTGTATCTGAAAATCTGTTTGAAATGTAATTTTTATGCCAAGTGGGATCCTGAAGCTTTAAAAAAACCAAGAAGGCAACGCAATATTGAACTGTTGAACCATTTCTGTATCAGCTTCACAGCTTGTTAAAGTAAACTTTAATGAGCTGAAAAATAATGCAGTCTGACTTCCCAAACAAACTGCATGGGAACTTACAGCAAAAGAACAAATGAACTATTTATTTTGGGATTCTTTTAAAGAACTTGGAATTATCGTTTTGACTAATTTACTTATTTAATATATTCACATTTAGGTTTGATCTTTGCCAAATGTCATTTTTGGGTGCGTATGGCACAGCACCTGCAGTAGAAAGGAAAAGTATGGAAATCGTTGTAACTTGCACTGAAGCTGGATTAGACCAAGTTATTGAAGAGATAAAGGAGTCTGATTCTATCATTACCCTGGGTGAGAGTTCAGATATTTCAGATATGTTCAAATTATTACATAGCAGGCTTTCCAAGCTACCTCATGTCTTGAGTAACTCTGAATATTTCACTGTTCACTTCACATTAATCATGTCTCAGTCTTGTTCCCGCTTCCTTTGAATCTATCCAATTCACACTTGTAACCCAAATACTAAAATTGTTAAATACCTCTTCTCTCCTTATCTGTATCTCATCTCTTGTTAGCAGTCATTCCTTTCTTGGTTTTGCCCATAAATACAGACCTTTACAATTACTAGTCAGCTTCAGAGCATACATCTTGGTAGCACTACAGTGCTCATTCTTCTGTAATGATACAGCATAAGGCAAAAGGGTTAATCGAGGCCATTAGACTAATTTCATCAGGTTTACACAATTTGTCATACTGTGAAATTTTGAGGTTTTGCAGTTGATGTATATTCTACCTCCAATATAAGTCAGTCCTGCTTTTTATGATTAGACTTTAATGAATGATGAGTCACTTGATGTCTGTGAACTCTTCTGGGAGTTTTCCTCATCTTAACAAATAATGAAGACCTTCAGTGCAGGACTTCCTTTGCAGTGGAAGTACAAAGAATTGGCCACAAACCTAATTTGGTTTTTTACCCTTTGAATAGTACTGGTTTATAGCAAAGAAATGTGAGATGGAGTCACCAAAGTTACTTTACTGGGCCTCCCTCATTGTGTTCTCATTAAAAAACTCTCCCAAACTTGCTTTTCCTAAAACTGGGTAAGCCATCACTGCCAAGATTTATGCAGGGTAATCAGCTATTCAGTCTGAGATTTCTCTAAGAATGGCAAGCTTTGGTCAACATTCATTTTTAATTGCAACAATAACAAAAAAGCTTGTGTCATAGTGTTTCAGGACAGTTTAATTTCTGTCACATAAATATACATGGAAAATATTAATGGAAATCAGGAAACATTCAGTTTTCATGCATCCCATCTTCAGCACAGTATAAGCAACTAAGTTGAAATGTGCCAGCTAATCATTCCTCTTTCATTATAAAAAATTCCAAATGCCTATGAAGGCATGTGAACAAAAGACAATGGTTCCAAATACGTAGCAGAAAATCCTTAAATATAATAGTTTTGTACACTGGATCGCCTGAAGCAAGTGAGCACTTTCTGTGTAGCCAGCTGAAATGTTCTGCACCTCTGCTGTAACCTGAGGGGAAGCCTGGGTCTTCTGTGCCCTAAGTCACAGGCGTTGGAGGTGCTGTACATCCCTACAGCTGGAATGAAGCTGACTTCTCCAGCTGACCCAAGAATACAGTTGGCTTCTTTCAGAGGCAGCTGCATGCAGCCTGTAGCCAAATGAATGGGTCATCATGATGAGGGGCCTCTGAGAGGAGAGGGATATGGAAAAAAAGGAAGAGAATTGCCAAAATGCCTCCCCCAGCAAAGCAGACTGCTGTAGAAAGTAATGTTAAGTGCAGTTCATTTGGTATAGTCACATTAAAAAAAATCCAACAGAAAACACTCAAAGTCCTAGAAATTTGTTATTAGTCAAGATGTTGATATACTCTTCCCCTGAAGATTAAAGAAATTATTTTTAAAAGGGTCATAGTCTTTGCTTGTAATAAAATAGTGAATTCCAAGTAGAATGCTGCATTGTTAAAAATATACACATAAAAAATTCAATGTTTAGGGTGTTAATGATTTGTGGTTTTAATTTTCATTCACTTAATGGTCTCTTGGATGGCAAATATATTTCTAATATATTCAACACTGCATAAGTAAGGAAGGCTATAAGAGCTGTAATAATTTCTTTGGAGATGCATATAAGCTGCAGCATTAGGAGGAAAGGCAAAATGGCTCTATACTACCTCTGTCTTTCACTTCCTTCTGAGGCTGCCATCTATTAAACTAGAGACCATGTAGATCACTGACAGGTCTTTTCAGATCTTTATTTCACCTTGCACTGACTGTATTTCCTTCACAGAAGAATTGTTCATTGCTTTATCTGGTTTAGAGCTGCTTTGCATCACTGAACCCATCTTTAATGGATGGGAGTCAAACAAGATGATTTTATTCTAAGCAACTATGCAGGAGATAGCTCATAAAGGAAGATATACAAGCTAAGTTTAGTACTATGGGATCTTGAATTTACTGCTTCTATAAGACTCAATGTCTAATGTTTTCAGGTGACAATCTTAAAATGTTTGATTCACTGTTTATCCTATAAACTCAGATTGGAAGGACAAGATTATGTATCTGTTTCAGAAACATCTCAAATAGGTGTATCTTCCTTGCTGCCAATGAGGATAATCTGGTTGTGTTGATGTACTCAATGCTGTCAGTTTGTTGACATTACATTTGCATGCACTTTAGGAACTTGGAAACAGCAGGGAAAGCAGACATATTTCTGAAATCAGACATATTAGACTGCTTTTATTCCCTTCTATGCTCAAAGTAGACCTATGGTTGCTCTAGACCTGGATATTGCTCTCCATGTAACAGTACACTAAATTCCTTTGGCTCATGCCCCTCAGTCATGTTGCAGAAGATAGAAAAATGGTACAGCCAAACATTCTTCTCTGGTTGCCAGGCTCTTGGGAGGCATAGCCAGCCCTGTAGTTAGAAAGGTCAAGAGAAATGGCAGCTCTAACATGGTGCTGATTTTAATACAGACTCTAGGAGACTAAACAGATGTACAGACCATTAAGCTTCACTTTACCAGGCAAACTGTGAACAGGTTTGAAAAAAAAATAAAAATTGGTAGGCACACGTGTATGTCGGGCAGAGGGATTAGTGCTGCTTGTGCAGATATTTCACAAGCCTATTAAGAGTTCCTTGAAGGATTCAATGAACATGAGGAGGACAAGGGAAATCTATTTGAAACTGCTGGCGCTAAAGCTCTAAACTAAACCCTGTATTTTTTATCAATAGTATTACTCTAGAAATATATCTTTCATGATCAGCATACCTAGAGGTTTTAGGAATTACAAGCAATTTTTAGAGCTGTGTTCTGCTATCCTAAGTGGTGGAATCTTATGATTAACTAAAATGTTAATTCCTGGTGCTACGATGGATTGGGTGTAAATGGAGTGCTTCTTGCATGCAAAGCCATGGAACTGAGGAGCTGATCAGAACAGATATTGGGGGTTTGGCCTCTAAATGAGCAGTGTTGAAATACTCTATGTGGTATAACATAATGCACGTCATCCTCAGATCCCACACATGTGCTCTATTTAGTGACCTCAACACAGGCTTGCGTAACACTGCCTCTTAAGTCTTAGGAGTATTTATTTTTATGATATCTTGCATAGGGAATGCATGAAATTTTTTTAATAGTTTTCATTAGCACATGGAACTGCCAAAATTGGATTCTAGGTTTGAACACCAACAGATGGATTTAATTTTTTCATTCAGATGAAACAACAAACTGTCATCATTTATTGTATGCTTGATTAATGTGCTTTGGTGTTGTCTTGATAACTTGAAGCAGTGGCTTGTCCTTTCATAATAACACATTTTGTAATATATTTCCTTTTTGTCTGAGATACAGACTTGGCTCTGGTCACTGGTGCAAATGACACAGTAAACTCAGCAGCACAGGAAGATCCCAATTCTGTTATCAGTAGCATGCCAATACTTGAACTCTGGAAAACAAAAGGTACTGAAAGACAGTGACAGAGTTTAGTACAGAGTTAGTTACGATATATTAATTTATTAGAAGAAGCATGCCAACATATAGAAATATAAACAAGAAATGTCTTTTCTATATCAATGCCTCAAAGATGAATATACATAGGCACATGTTTAGCTGAAAATGACCACTGTCTATATAGAGGGGGCAGAACTTTGCAAAGGCCTAGAAAATCAAATCCTAGCTATTGCCATCAAACCATCCATATGTTGGAACAGCTGATGTATTATTGCATGTTGCCTTTATTGCTTGAATCTACTGTGTTAGTTTTCAGGGGCTTCAAAACATTCAAGCATTTTATTGTTTCTTACTCCATTCTTTTTTCAATGAATTCTTTTAAAATGAGCAAAATCAACTCAGCCATGCCTACTTTAGAGAGCATTCTGCATTCAAGCGTTTGACACTATAGTTTTGTGGGCAAATTCCCTGGCAGCTGCTTTGGGCATTGATTTTAAACCAGTTTCCCAGAAAAAGTAAGCCATATTCAAAGAAAAGAGGAGGAGTTTGGTGATGTTAAGGTTTCAATGTTATATTTTTTTGCCAACACAGTCACGGTAGAATAGAATGCAAGTGCTTTTATATTCTTAACCAATACAGGTATGAAGATCGAAGCCAATATTGAAGCCACACTCAGACATGTGTGAGGTTAAAAGAGGAAGTAACGTGATCCAACTGCTTCAAGTAGACTGAGGTGCGTTACGTGACGCTTCTGACAATTGAAGCAGTATCAGGTTGCTTCCTTGTCTGCTGTAAACATGAGAAAAAAAGACTAGCACTGATTCTGCCCAAAGGAAACCCACAAACAGAAAAACTATACTGCGCATTTCAGCTGTATGAACTAATCACTAGAAAATGCAGTTTCAGGTCAGCTGAAATTCATGCTGCATTTGGCAAACAATTTAGTCATGAAACAGAAACCTCAAAAATAATTTTGGAAAGAAGTAAAACATTATGATGTTCTTGAAATACAGAATTTTTAATTAACATTAGCAAATTGAATGAAGGTTGAGTTTCAGCTTGAGCAAACTTTTTTTGCTGGAACCAAAAGTATTGTTCTTCTGTAGAAAAGACAAAAGGATGCTTTTTAAGTTTAAAGGAGTTTGATTCTCTTAGTTCATTATTATTCATCTACAAAACAAATGATTTCAGAAACTGTACTAAAGCTTTTAGATTTCATGCGAGTTAACTGGCTTATGGGCCCAGCTTAATAGATAGACACTTTTATTCAGAGGCAGAAATCCCTTTTACATGTAAGGGAAGCACAGTGCACAGGATCAGAGAAAGAGCAGGGCTCAGTCCGGGGTATGTTGGTGGGGCACATTCTCTTCTGTTCACTCTTCTGTGGTATGTTTCTAAGCATCCTATTGCAACACCAGTGGTCTGAGAAGTCAGCAGTAAAATCATGTGGCAACCGCACCAGTATTGCTAAAGTTAGACAAAAATTTCCACTTTCCATGAGGTGAAAATACAGTCTGCTGTCTGTTTTGCATTAGAGAACTAGTTCCCACCTCTTACTCTGGAACTTCAGAATTATTTGAATTTATTTCTGGCAGATGGGGTGAAGAAATCACACCCCTACAAATAGTTTTACTTTAATGTGATATACTACTTTCAAAATTTGACAGCATCTCGTTTCTCTATGAATCTGTAAAATGGCAGATATTTGTTATCCTTCCCAAAAAGCAAACAGGAAGAATGTGATAGATTTTTCATATAAACACTTCCTTTAGATGTTGGTATTACTAAGTTTGACCAGTCACAATTAGCATTCTTAATGACAGCATTAGAATTTTACTAAAACAGTGTCCCTCAAGACAAGGAATAACAGTTTAGGAACTATACTGAGTCCTTCAGTACTTTAATAGGTGACCTCATATTCTGGTATCAGTAGATCAGGAGTTTAACTGCCACATACTTTGATCTTAGTGGAAAAGCTTTCCTGTTGTACTTACGCTGCAATCACCATTAACTTTTGTGTCCCAGAATACTCTGAGACACAAATTAATGGCATCTGGGAGTGTATTAACTACATTATAGTAAATGATGGGAAATTAATAGGAAGTTTCCCTCCCTCCCTTCTTCTGGCACTTTTGGAGGTGGGGTAGGTAGGATGGATTTTCATATCACATTACATTTTATACAAGCATCCTATAACCTATAGGTTAAATTAAACTGTTAATCCTATAACATCATTTCTGTAGACTGATTTCTAAAGCATTCAGGCAAAGCACTGAAACAAAGTGCAAGGGAAGGATAAGAACAAATCCTTGTAGTACTCTGCAGCTGGGCCTGAAGAAGACTATGTGGAAAACCAGATGGACTCAAAAATTGCAAGAAGCAGTAGCAAAGGATTTAAATCAGGTAAGTGCTTTGGGAGGTTGTGCTGTAGATTCCAAGTTGGCGTCTCTTTTCAATCTCAATGTATCTTTACCCCATGCACTGACATGACCCTTTATTCAACCTTGGCTTGGATGACATTTCTGCTACCTTCCAGGAAAGGAATTGTTTTTTGCAGCAGCTCCCTCTCTTATTCATTTTGAGAAAAGGATTAAATACTCCCTCTGACCAAGCTTGCAGGCATGCTAAAGTGAAGCCACTTCATGCTCCTGGCCAAACAAAGAACAAAAATACCCACAATAAGCAAAAGCAGATGGCTTCAGTGGCAGGAAATGAATGAGCCAGACTGCAGGTAAAATGGTTCTCTGAACACATCGCGGAGGTTTGCACTGACAGGTTCTTTGTTATCTGGGGCCTCCCCACAGGAGGCCAGATGTCTTCTGTTGTGAGATGAGATAGAGATGCTCTTTATTTTCCTCCCCCTTTAACTTATGGCTGTTTAAGTTACTGCTAATGGAAGCAGAAGCCTGTTTTTCCCTCTTGGTCTCTGATGTTTTTGGAAACAGAAGAGATAGTGAAGGGGTATTCTGATATGAAAGAAAAGGCCCAGAACTGGCCTTTACCTCCCCATGACCCTCAATTTAAAGAACAGGGAGGTCAGTGCTGCTAATTGCACTTGAAAGGATTAACCACTTGATTGCTTTCAATTAGTGGAACAAAATTTTCTTTAGTCTTAAAGCTGGGGAAATATATCAGTTGTACTGAGATGCTTTCAGTGTGAGATGGATGACTTGGTTTGGCTTCTTATACCAACATCAAAATTAAATAGAGGATTTAAATATTTTTTTATATATGAAAGGGCAACTACAGCTGCTGCTCAGACAGAACAGATTTGCAGCAGAAGTGACAAAGACCTCCTTCCTGCCCCCATAAAAGGTTATCAGAGGAACAGTAACAGACCATGACAAATTACAGATATTAGGTGTGCCTCTGCCCCTTGATATAACAAATGACTCTTGCATTACATTGAGGCTGCACTGGAAGAAAAGGAATCTGAACCCAATTCCTGGACGCAGTGTGCCAGATTTAAAATACTTTCTGTACATTAATTTCATCTGAGAGTTAAAACTGATTTTCTTTTGGAAAAGGTTCTTAATTCCCATTGTTCAAATAAAGTGAGGTACACAAAACTTAAATTTGGAAACAATTTTTCACCTTATGAAACTATTTTCCAAAAGTAACAAAGAACAGCTTATACAAGCTTTTATCTGACCTCTGCTTCTTAAATAAAAAACATGTTTTCAGGGAAATGTGTCTTGGAAGTAAATTCCCCTCTCCCCACCAATTTTTCTCTCTGGTTCTTGTAAAACATTAGGTCAGTGGGTTAATTTTATTTTTGTTTGTTTAAAGTAGGTGAAAGTTTCTTTCTCAAGCTATTATACTTGTGTGATTTAAAAAAAATTGCAAGAAGCTTTGTTTAAGAAATACAAGAACAGATGGAAATGTCAAAAGACTATCAAAATTCATACCAAAGGAAATAACATTAATCATTTTAAAAAGCCAAAATAACCTCTCAATAGCAATAATAAGCAAATGAGTGGGCAGTGTTGTTTCAATAGCACTAAGACATGACTGCTGATTTTTCCCATTGCTTGGCATATGAACTCAGTATATAGGTAGATTTAAAAATTATCTTTCTCATTCTGACTTCAAACCTGAGTTTCCTGTGGTGGTGTTATAGATCATGCACATTTCATGTTCACTCACATAAGATAACTAGCATTTTGTTCTGCAAATGGGGATGTTTTTGTTGTCCACTGAAATGCATTATTTTATGTGCAGATAAGCATACAAATATGAAGTATGATGTAAGAGAGTGTATTTGAATCTTGTGTTTGAAGCAGTATTGAGATTTCAGTATCTTGAAGCATTAAAAACACAGTAAAACCAGCTGTTTGAGTCTGTATGGATTGCTGTGTAAGCATAAAAACATTTTCATGAAGTATTTTCCAAGACACTATTTCTACATGAACCAGGATGTGTGAGTGCCCTCCTAGAGAGTATGCTACAAGTGATAACAAAAACTTGGATTTTTTAAAAAAAATCTATCGTAATTTTTCAGTCTTTCAGTTTTACAAGATATGTTTTGTCTTAAATAACATATTTCTGAGAATATTCAGAAATATTTATTCATCTTATTTTGTACCTCTAATGAAACTTTTTTTCTTCCCTTAGGAATATAATTTTAATCCATGTATGGTATAAAATATATTTGTGTAACTCTGCTCTAAAGTTGTAGCTCAGGTCTGAGCACTGACTATGCTGGTATAGTTTGGCAAAACTACATTCACACATGATGACTCTGACAGCAGCACTACACCTGGGACAGAACTCCCATCAGCACAAAGTCTTGCTTCTCCTGTTCTAATCTGCCCCAGTACTGCAAAAGGGAAAACAAGAGATTCACAGCCTGCCTAATTTAAGGAAGTCTTGTCAGAAATATTGTGGTCAGAATCACCATCTTTTATTTTTGGTGCTTACAATATGCCATAGTGATGTTTGTTAGGTTAGCGCTACCCCAAATAATGATGTTATATAACAGTAATAAACACTTAACTAAATTTGTTTGAAGAAGTCTAAAATTAGCCAAGAAGTTGAGAATAATCCTAAAATGACAGTACATGAATGGTACTTTAGAAATCATACACCGTATAACAGTGTTTAAAGAGAAGAGTTTTTATTCCTAGAAGAATTTTCCAGAATTAATCTTGCAAGTACATAATTCATATTCAATTAATGTGCTCTTTCATTCTGTATTTCTGCCACTCTCCCTGGCAACTAAACACCATCTGCTCATTTCAGTAAGCCTTTGATGCCATGAAGGTGAAATCAGTATTGCTGTGTAAACCACAAAGAAAACATCTGACATAAGTATTAGTAACAATGAAAAGCCAGGATGCTAATTCCTTCTTACATTTAAAAGAGATCACTCCTTATGGCAAGAGAGGTCAAGTCCTCCACTCCCATCTCAGGAAATGTGCTCATCACAGTGAGCACATCAGGCCTGTAGGTTGAAGTACAGCAATATTTAGCAAAATGTAACTGTTTTCTAGTAAGTAACTCTAATCAGACTGCTCATCTGAGCATTTCTACAACCTCAAGTGTGCAGGATGAGGTCTGCAGCTCACTTTTGGACATTATGTAGAGTATAATCTATTTAAAAAAAAAAAAGTCCCAGTTATGTTTATGCAGTTTATTATTACAAAATAAAGTAGTGTCATGCACCAACAGACAGGTAGCTTACTCTTTTCCTGCACAACACTTGGCATCTTTAATCAATGTATACATAAATGAAAAGAAAAAAAGCAGATTATCATACTGTCCTTTGTAGCTCTCTTTCAAAATCTCCTGATGATAGTCCACAAGGAAATAATAAATTGCTTCTATTGTGGAAAGGTATGTATCTGGTTTTCCCTTCTGATGACGCCAAAAGCAAGTTTTCCTCGTCTTCAACTCAATTTGCAGTAACCCTGTCAAGGAAAAAAGATGACCTAGATTAGACAATGTGGAGTGTAAACCAGAATGCCAAACAAGACTTCACATTTGTTTTCTGACTTTGCTGCTAGCCTGCTCAGTGCCTGCAAGAAAATAATTTCTCTTCTTGTACCTCCATTTCTCATCTGTAAAACTGAGGTAATAATTTTATCCTCCTTTTTGGACCACTTCAGAATTTGATGAAGTGCTGTAAGTCCTAGGTTACTGTCTCCACATCTGCAGTTAATTACAGGTTATCCTTTCATTCAAACAGCTACACAGCCCTCAGTAAACTACAGAGTCACTTCACAAGGCATGAGTGAAACCCACACCTATCAAGACTCACCAATGTTCATAAAATTATTTTATCTTTTGCAAAGCTAATACTTTTCAAGAGTAAAACAGAATCCCTCAGATTCTGATAAGAGACTGCTAGTGTTGCTGAAGTGAGGACTATTTGCAAGAGCCAGGAACTTTTAATTTATGCTTGTTAAGTAACTGAAATCTCACTGAAATCACTCAGGACTAAGTATGACAGCATCTTGTAATTAACTTTATTAGATACTAAAAGCATTCCCACTTAAGATGAAAGAGAAAATTTGGTGTCTGTATGACACAAGAAAATCTTTCATCTGCTTATAGTCTCTGCAACTATTCTATTATTCAGATGAATTTTAAACATGTATCTTGGTTTTTATGTTTTCTAAGATGCACAGACTATTCAAAACTGAAACCACCCTAATGTGTTATTATTATTTAAACAGGATGGGCAGTTGGATCATGAACAGGATACACACCTGTCAACAATATCAGAAGCAGATTGTAAAGTTACCTCTTTCTATCACAATCTGATACTCTGTCTCATGGGACAGTTTAATACAGCTAACAGTAAAAATGCTAATATGGTCTAAGACTTGCTTGGAAGTGATAGACAGGGAAGTTTCAGTAAGGTCCAAATTCAGGCTAAAGCCTAGCTCTTGTAATTCTACACTTTTAACCAACAAATTGTGTTTCTTTTCAGCATAATTGCAAGGGGGATATAATTGTTTGCTTTGCAGTTAGTAATGTATGGTATCCTGCATTGTAGAAGAAATCTCAATTAGAGCATTTAAAAAAAAACCTGAACAGGAGAGTCTGTCCCTGAATTTAAATGTTATTATTGGTGTTTAAGAACCAAAACCTAAAAATGGTATAGTTTAATTATTAACTACAATAATCCTACCCATGTGAAACTTAAAACAGCAGTAGGAAACTGCATTAGGCTTGTTGCTCTTTAGAGTTTTCAACACTTGAATTCTCAGCCCTAGCCAACGTGAAAACTTCCATCAAATCCAGCAGAGCTTCCACCCTAAAAGCTGTGAAGTAAATCTCAGGGATGATTCTCCAGTGTAAACTCCCATGTAGTTGTGTTTTGAATACAAACAAAAGTTCACTGATCACAAGACCATGGACATTATTGAGCTTACCACAAGTGCAGTATCAGTTACTTTCAAACAAAAGATTTTAGGACCTTTCATTAAAAAAAATAAAACCACAGGAGGTTAAGGATGAATATTTACTGAGCATGTTTCATCTGTACTGTACCTGTATACACCCAAAGGTAATGTTTGCTTACAAATATGTACCCTTCATATGAAACCCCACAATAATAACGTATAAGCTAGTAAAATATTTGGCTAATACAAAGCAATTCAAACTTACAGGCAAAAAAACCCCAAAAAATCAGTTTCTTTAACAATCATGGTCATTTTGCCAATAAGCTTCATCACTCATGTGAGAAAGTCATCATTTACATTAGATTCAACTGTTTTCTGATCTAGGAATCACTTTTAATAAATTAATCAATCCTAGACATTACCAACTCTCATGTACTTCTTGTCTTTAACTGATTTAGTTTTGTTTTCTAAAGATGTATTAGGCACTTTTCCAATATACGGAAGTATTTTTTGTCCGAGTTCTCTCAGCTTATTTTAAGATTGATATACTCATTTGCTCTTTCTTGCAGCACAATTTACTAGATTTACTGTCTATATAAATATAGGCTTACAAAACACAAGGCTTTTCTTTACATTTTCTTGGCTTCATTAATGTTTTCATTCAGCATTTCTTGTAACTTAATCTTAGTAAGTATGGCAATTACTTTTTATTTGGAATTATGAACACTCCTTTTTGAACTTTAGCATATGAGGAATATTTTGTCGGATGATGACTTCATTCGCAATTGAACTGAAAAATGAAAACAGTTCTCTATTTTCATGTATGTACAACATAAAAATGTCATCAGTTTATGTCTAAGGAAACCCTGCCCCATTCATCTTGGAAGTGAAAACTGCAATCTCTGAAAGGGGTATTAATGCAATTTATGTTCTTTATGACAAGTACTAAGGAAAGCAATGCATGCACGGGCTGTGCACACTGTTACACCCAATGTGTGGATGGGTAAAATTCTCTCATACTAGAAACTGACTTGCATGACACTATTAAGCCTCACAGCAATCCTGAAAGGTGCTCAGGAACCCAGAGGACTTCAAAACAGCTGGAAACGAGATGTTCTAGAAAGGAGAGAGTAATCCACCAAATCAGCATTGTCATGGGGAAACTGGAAACCATTCAAGAGCTCCAAAGTAACCGCAATTAAGACTTTCTGACTAATATATGCATAGGCTTCCATGGAAATTTTCTCTTCCCCTGGCTGCCTGTTACTTTCCTTGAATTCACCCTCTTAAAGTAAGTTTCAAATGCCTTACATTAACTTGCAACACGCAATTCCTCTAATCTTTACAGTAATACTTCAATGTAGCTGATAGAGTATGTTTTGTGTTAAACTAAATACTTATAGCAGGATTTTAATTAGCCAATACATCATACTAACATGTGGGATTCTTTAATAAACTGACTAGACAGCAAGGCAACACTCATCTTCTATGTAGGAAATTCTGTGAAATTCCTTGTAGGATCCAGTGTGATGCAGTACTTGTATATATGTATATATTGCATATAAACTTGACAACCTGCCTCCCAGCTATATGTGCTTTTTGCACTAATGAAAGTATTTTCAAACTTCTATTCATCTCAAAGTAAGCAGAATGCTATTGCTATATTGTTTTGTCTTTTGTGGTTTTAAATAGAATGCTTAAATGTAAACTGCTTGCAAAGAACCTAAGACAAAAACTTTTTGCAGAATTACCAGTTTCTGCTTTCAGAGCTGGAAGGGTGTGGAGGGCAAGTAGCCATTCCCTTTTTGTCTGGAGTAGTGAGGTGGAAATGCCCATTAACAACTTCAGGAGAAAAAGAACCCAAGCCATGACAAACTGTGCTGAACCTCTTAAATCCCTCACTGACCTTCCTGGGGCCTGTCTGCCACCAACACGTACACCAATGGTCCTGTGGGTCACTGGAAAGAGGGAAGCCACCTGCAAAAGAAATTTTCCTGGCCTCCTTCAGAGGCCATTCAAACTACTGCTCTACTATGACAGCTCCCATTCTCTGAGACTGAGGAAACTTGCTCCAATAGAGAAGTGAGACAAATAAATGTAAATGCTTTCCTAGTACTAGTATTATCTTTTTGCAAAATAAATTATATGACATGAAAGTAATGGAGTCCTTGGCTCAGGAAGTATTCTACAGCCCTGGAACAGGCTGCTCAATCCTTTACATACACTCAGATAGGGAGGTACATATAAGCTTACCTCGTGCTCAGGTCTGTTATAGACATATGCCCCTCAATAATTTCTACAGCAATAACATCTCAGTATTAACCTGTACTTTTTTACCTTGAAGTCGTTCATCAGTTATTATCTTGTTAGTTTGATTCCAGGTACTGTCGATAAATATTATTTTCTTCAGTCTAGTGCCTTCACTCCTGCTGCTTGAGATGCATTCATTTGAATTCTTTTGTTCTTCAGGTTCTATTTTTGCTTTTTTAAGAAGTGGCTCTCTGGAACAGTCATCGTCACTAGCACAGACACCTTTCTTGGTATACTTTTGGAGATGGAAAACAATATCTTTTACTGAAACTGAATTTGGTCCAGGAAATATAAGTGCTATCTGAAGGAAGAAAAAAAGAGATCTGAGTGTCAATAAAATCTAATAAAACCCGGGAATTCTTATATTAAAGAACAGAAATTTTCTGTTTTCTGAAATTTACTCGGTCTATAAACATTTAAGTCAGGACAAGATGATATAGTATCTCTTAAAAATATTCTGTTGTCTAATATAGTGTTAAATTCATGTTAAAACATGTTAATGAATTCAGATCCTTAACAGAGATTTTTAATTAATATTACTTCCATGCCTCTACTACCAACTCTAGCACTTCTGTATAAAAAGAGTTTTCAGCCAAGACAATGGTGTCAGCCCTGAGGAAATTCAAATGTCACTGCAGTATAAGGGGCAGGAGGGCAAAAATAATAGCTTACCATTTAAATGAACATATACATCCAAGTTCATAGCTCACTTTTTTTGTGCTCTATGCTATGACAGACAAGAGCTGCATTTTAGTTGTTTTCCTCTGTCATAGTGAATGTTAAAAATTTTAAGGAGTTTTAAATACGGCAGCTGCTGAGTATGAGTACAACATAGAACTGCTGTTTAAGTTGCTCCAAGCTGAATACTTTCATTTATAGGCAAAATATTTCTTCATGTACACAGTAAATCAAATTATCCATTATGTGAGGTTATGAACATAGAAAATTCAAGGTGCTTAGATAGTTCTGCAGTCTTTCCCAGCTTTGGAGAAAAGGTTACAGTCCAAAACTGTGTTTGCAGAGCTAAGCTTTGAGAGAGCACAGGATGGACTGCACTGATGGAACAGTGGTTTCCTCCCAGCAGGGCACTACAACTGAGGGAAGCTGCACCTCCCCAGCATAAAGCCTGGCTATCTCTAGAGATAATCTCTTACTTCATGTCTCTTCTCTTCATATTCTGGAATGCAAGGGTATTTATAAATTGTGACATCATCAGGTGCCAGGAGCTTAGCATGCACAGCAGTGCTTTTGCCATCGGTTTCATTTGGGTGTTTAATAATGTCAATCTTCAAAGGCAACTAGAGTAAAAGAGGAAAAAAGCAGTATTTATCATCGTATTTACAAACATCGGTACAAAAATTTACTCAAAATTCAGGAGAAATTCTTATGGGCATGTAATTAAAACATATCTGATAATTTTTGATAGGTTTGGAACTAAACTAGAGACAAATGAGAAGAAGCACAATTTATGCAAATACCTAAATAAGCAATGATGCACTTTGGAATGCTACCAGCAGTACTGTGGTAAAATCTCCAGGAACAGAATCAATCAGGTAAGCTGGATGTGGTCTTAATTTGAGCAATATAATGGTTTTAAATATGAATACTTATCTCTATTAGGTATTCACCCAACTGTGAAAACAGCTATTTCAATGAAAATACACCTAAGTTTACTAGGTAAATTTTCCAAAGCACTTCTAAAGTATTTTTATGATGCTTTGAAACTCTAGTGTCTTCAAAATGCATCTTAGATCCTAACTGATTTTTCAAAATGTCTCAGTCCTCTCTGATAGTTTCCTCAAGTATCTTAGCTGAATGGCATTACACTGTTTATATTTTAAGAGTAGTTATCTGAATTACAGAACCATGACATACAGGAATGTCTTTCAGGTCACATTTTATGTAAAATTCACCCTTGGTTATGGACAAGTCTTTAGTTCACTATATAATGTGTTCTGGCCAAAGTTATTAGAAACTGAAGAATGCGCAAGAGCGCCATAAAGAAATTTTCAACAACTAACTGAAAACAAAGTTGCATGAGAAGCTGAGTGGCTTCAGTCTATATTCTCATCTAGAAGATACATAAATGTTTATGTGAGGATTGGAACATTTTCAGTGTTTGTACATGTGATTCCTCAAGTAAGAACAGTAATTTTATTTAACTGTAATTTATTCATACTTACAGCTGTGTTCAAGATGAATGTCTGTAAAGAGTGAGTCACAAAAGAAATGGCTGTGGACAGACTATTCTCTGTCCACTAGAATTAGTAACTAGAACCCAAAAGATATTAAAAAATCATTAAGAAATATTAACCTTCACAGTTGGAATTTCTGTGGTAGGGACAGTTTCAACAGGAACAAAGCATGTATAACAATAAAACATCCTTGAACTACTGCATCGGGGGCATTTTGATCTACCACTCTTTTTTGCTTTCTCCAGTACTTCCTGTGATGCTAACTGTAATTGTTGAAGTGGATTATCTTGAAATGATGATGGAGTCTGCAGTAGGCTTTCCAAACACTCCATATTTCTTCTTGCTCCTTGAGTGTTTTCTTCATTTAAAAGCGTAGATGAATTTAAAGACATGGTTAGCTGAAACAGACAAAATGTTGCTAAATAAAAATCCAATTACTATGAACTAATTTACGGGAAATTCTTCTTTATTATCCCATATAACGAAAACATCTCATCAAAGAAAGTATTTTCTACAATAGAAAAAATAATAAAATCATCTGATTCAAGAGATTTCAGGAGAGCATGAGATAAACAGCTGGAAAGAACCTGAGATCTGCATCCATAATGCACAGACACTCATTTATTATCCCACTAACTTAACCCCTGCAGTAGTCCATTATTGCTCTGTTGTTAAGATCTGGGCCGAAAAGTTTTTGAAAACACTGGTAAGCAGTGTTTACCTGGATGAGCAATCCCATTAGTCTCCAGCATGACTACTGACAGGGAATTATACATCTATGGGATAGAAATTCATAAGACAAAAGTTAATTGTATAAATTTAGTCTCCATCCTAAAATTTATTGTGTGTGGGCCAACCAAATAAACTGAATTAAATTCCTCTTGGATAGAACTTTGTGAAATAGAAAAAGTTTTCCAGAAGAGCTTGAGGCTGAAAAGTAACAGCTAGAAGAGGGCTTTGGTGCCCCATGTACCAGGTAAGTGCTGCCACAGCCTAGACTTCTGCAAGTTTGCATTTATTTAGTACCATTGATGGATTTTTTTTTTTCAGGTTTTCTTCAGGACAGCTGTTGTCTCACCCTCTGCAGCTGGTGCAGGATTTTCACCATGTACCGTGAGCAAGGCATGAGAAACATGACCATGTGCCCACCCCAGGGCAGACAGAATTAGTGCTGCTGTGCTGTCACAACGCCTTCTGACTGATCATTTGTGCTGCTCTCTCATCCTCAAAGCAGCCCCCAGCCAGGAGCCTGCACAGCCTGCAGTAGTTATAAACTGCCTTTGGCACTTTGTGCTGCATCACTTGCAATGAAAGTCATTCTCAGTATTTACTTTCAGCTAATTTAGGTTTACTTTCTCATGTCAAGGATCACACTTATGAGATGATGTAGCAAAGTCATGTTTAACAAAAGCAAACAAACAGTAAGTCCTGAAATGTAACCCAAAATGTAACCCAAAATTAAGCGTTTATAAAATCAAAACCCAAAATTAAGCGTTTATAAAATTAAGTGTAATATAACTGGAAAATAACAAAACCAAAAAACTCTGCTAAGTTTCCAACACAAAATTAAAATCAATCCCCCCCCAAATTGTTCTGGTAAAATTAAATGCTCATGCATGTAATGATACCTTCCTCTCCCCCTATGCCAAGGTGTAACGTTTGAAAGGTCAGGGATGACCACTCAAACACAAAATCTAATATGCACATGAACTTTCTAGTGCAATTGCTTTCAAGTTTCTCCGAGATAAAGCAAGTATACTTTACATTTCAGAGTAACCTGTGCTATTATCAAGTTTCCTCAAGAAGCAGGGGGCGAGAGGCCCTGGAATTGGACATGCATTCCCAGCCTGCAAACTGATTCTTTTCAGTGTAATGTCTTACACTCTGGCGCTCAACGCTGACACCCTGAAGCACTTCTGTTATCGATACTGACAGGGGATACGCTGTGGCCTCAAAACAATAGCTGTACCCAGGCTGCAGCACTGTAGAGTACACTTCATAAATGACAGACTAGAATTCCAAGACCCAAATCTCATTTGAGACACATATTCTTAAGACTACGTAACAACTCCATCTGCACCTCATCTCCAAACCCCTGGTAAATCGCTGCCGGTGGAGGATACCCTCCACACTCCAGCAGCAATTGTAGGACAACTCAGAACGTCTGCCGGTGCATCTCGGGGGGTTGTGTGAAGCTCACGGGGTGCCATGACCCCGCTCCGTGCCGCTGCTCGCCGGTATCAGCCGAACGAGCTGAGCGCTGGCCGGGGCCGGAGCGCAGCGTTTCTGCGGGCGGATAGCGCGGGGCGCTCGGCGGGCACAGCCCGGGGCCGCCGCCGCTGCCCCCGCAGTAACAGCGCGGTTCTGTCGCTCGGGCGGGTCCGAACGGCGCCGTCCCGCCGCCGCAGCGGCACCAAGGCCCCTGTGGGCGCAAAGCCGCTTCCTACCGCGGGCCGCCCGAGCCCGCCCCGCGCACAGCGCGGCCCCTCGGCGCTCCCGAGCCGCGCTGCCTCCTCTCTCCTGCCGCTCAGCCGCCCCTCGCCCGGCTCCAGCCCCCTCCCCTCACCGCCCGCTCCTCACCCTCCGCCCGCCGCGGCTGCCGCGCGGCCCTCGCAGGCCCCGGAACGAAAGTGCCGGGCTCGGCCGGCGCGGGGAGGCGGAGAGCGGAAGCAGCCCGGGGCTGAGCGCGGCTCCCGCGGGGTCCCTGCTGGCTGTGGGGTTTGTGTTTGTCCGGGCGCCTCTGCATGGGCTCTCCCGTGTTTTGTGTCACAAAAACCTGGCCAGAAAGCACTTCCAGATACCTGGGAGAATCGCGCCGTTCCCAGCTGTGCCCGCGCCAGGTGTTCCCTGCCCTGTGTCCCCTCCGTGAGGGGGCCCCGCTTAGAAACCGCTGGGATGTGAGGCTGCGGCTGTGACTCCCATGAGAACTCCAGGAAAGATAGATCAGAATGTTTTTTTACCCTGTGTTTTTCCCCGCACACAGTCCTTAGAGCATATTTTTTGCCTGGAAGAACTGTGCTGCTGCATTCCTCTCTGCTTGTTGTGCGTCTATCTCTAAAGGGAATTGAGATCTCTTCTGTGGGGTTCCTTGGCCTGGTTGAGGGTGCTGCTCCATTTACCCAATAGTCAGCTTTTGGGATGAACTTCAGCTAGTCTACACCCTTCCTGCTTGTAAATAAAATACTGAATACATAAGGATAGTAGCAGATTTGTCACTTTTTTTTCAGTGTGCATTTTAAAAGTACATGAGTAATAATAGCATAACATTGTGGAGGTCGTGAGGAGGAAATGGAATTTCTCTTTTTGTGTTGAATTGCCTTTACACATCTTTCACATATTTAATATGTTTCTTAGCATCTAAGGATGTATAGTAGTATTTATGTATTGGAAAAACCTACAGTGAACATGTTCTCTGTATGCTATAGTAATAGCTTTGACTGTCAGTTTTAGTTGTCCGAAGTTATTTGCTAATATATGTTATCTTAGGGGTTTTTTAAAGATATTTGGGTGATAGCAGTTCTTAATGTTTTTCAGCAGAAAATACAAAAACCTCCTTTTATTTTTGAAGAATTACTAGGGTCTCAAGATTTGGTGAGTCCAGTTGGCTATTGTTACCCATGTGCATGGACAAGTGAACACATAGGAGTTGGGTCCTGACCAAAACCCTATGAATGTAAATATTGAGAATTGAGTTTGAGTGTAGATTGTATATCCAAGACCCTTGGGGATTGCAAAAGAGCTTTGTAGAAATGGCAAACCTTTAAGAGAGCAGCCTCTGTGCTGTTAATTTTCTTTCTTCTTAAAGCTGTACCATGGAGGAAAACGCCCGCCTGCTGTACAGCAATTTTCTGTGGTTGAAACCGTGCTTGAGTGGTGATACTGAATCAAGCTTTGTTTAAAAGATTTGATCAGGCCATGCCATCACTAACATAAGAGAAAGTCCTGAACCCTGAGGCAAAAGGTTCTGACAAGGATAGAAAGGAGGAATAGTTGGTTCTGTTTTTATCTGTCCCTTTCCTTACCCTTGTAAGACTGCTAGGGAAGTCCTTGACTATATATGCCTTTCTGGGTTTTTTTAAGAATTCAGTATAATGTGGTTACCAGTGGTTTGTCAGAATGACATTGTTTTTGGAAGAAGCAGGACATTCCTTTTGACCTGCCTACATTATTTGCAAGTATTGATTCACTCAAATCTTTTAAACCAAAAAATTTGCTCTTTTGAGCTATGAAACAGAACTTTTTCCCCCACAGGAACAAAGAAATAAAAAAGATTTGAAAAGATGTGGAACATTTCATTGTAAAATTTAACTTTTTTAAAGTAAAGTATATATCTAGGAGGAGGAACCTGACGTAAAAATGGAAACACTTTAATTTAGAATAATATCAAAACAAAGTATTGCTTACATTTTGAAATTGGTTTTACTTAATCATTTTACCCTGAAATCACAGCATCACAGAATGAGTGTGTTTGTGTATTAATAATTTCAGTGCAGCCAATGACATTTCACTGATTCATTTTTTTAAAGAAATGATTTGTCTTGCTGCCCTGCTGTTAAAATCGCGCATGTCAGTGTCCTTCAGCATTACCAGAGTTCTTAAAAACACACTGATTACTCTGTTCTAATGCTTACTAAGTTATTTCAGGAAAGTGATCAGTTTGATGATCAAGTTCAAACAACTACCTTTGGTTGCAACAATTTGCTCAAATATTTAAGCTGCTAGTTTAAATTCTTTGCTAGATCAAGGAACAGTTTCCTCCTGTTCTTCCAAGGCTGTTCTCAACAGATGGAAGGCATTACTGGCTTTTCCGAGAACTTAAATTGCACATGATTTTATTTGTCTCTTTAGAAACATAATGACCCTTTTTTCTTGAGTTATCTCCTTTGCTAACTAAAAAGTTATAGTCTTTTTAATTACGCTGTGTCTGTTGTAATGGGCCTCCCTGGTCTATTTCTGTTTTTCTGGCTCTTTGAGATGATGTAATCCTCTCTGAATGCAGTACATGAGAGAGGAGGAAAGCACAGTGTGCATTGCAATGTTGCCAGAATTAGAGATTCTTAGATGTAAAATACATTTATACTTATATTGCAATTCTTTATGCAAAATGAAGTTCACAGATTACTTAATTTAATTTTTGCATTTGTGTCATTTTCAGAAAAAGCTGTTTTTACAGTGTACTGATTGCAGAAGGAATGTCTGAGTTGTATCTCTCTTTACAAGCTTTACTTTTTGGTGGGTAAGTCACAAAAAGATTATTCCTTTAATGTTACATGTAAATATCTGTATGAACATCGGACCATTCATAGACTTGGAGAAGAGAATAAACACATGTCAGTGAAGCACAGAAACATGTTCAGAAAGTGTTCTCATGCCAGTGTGGCCCAGTGTATCTGAGGAACAACTCAGTGCCCTTGAACAGAGCACCCAACAGGCATTGGCCTAGAGAAGTGTTTATAGCTTCCCCTGCCTGTGTGAAGTATCAAGTTTATAATTTTAAAAGTTTACTTTAGTGAACTAAAGTCCCAGTTCTGCCTGGGTTTTAGGAACATTTTGTTTAGGCCTAAACAAACCACAGGCAAAAGTCTATGCAAGCATGTTCCCCACTGATTGTGGTGTTAATAAAGGAAAGATGAGCCTAAAATTGTAACTTTTAAGTCTTCTAGTCCTTCCAGTGATGCAGGGGGCCTGTACATGTGTTAACTTTTGTGTGTAGACACATTTAGGTGTAGATCTAGATATATGTAAGGTCTTTGCCTGGTTGGCCCTTTTAGTCAATAAAATCATCAATCCAGCCCCTATTTCTTGCTAAACCTGGCTAATTTTTTAAGACATTGTTACTGAGCAAATTACTACAGAGGAAGTTCTGACTCAGACAAGTGAGACGTGGAAAGCAAAGGAGAACTAAAATATTTTTAATTGTTTTTATGTATAAGACAAGAAAGATCAAGTTTTCTTTTTTTTTTTTTTCCGCTTGGATACACAAATGGAATTACATCTATCTATCTATCTCTGGTTTTTAGGGGGTAAAAAAACTCAGCTTGAAAAACTACTTTGGTTTCTTTATATTTCTAAGAATATCTTGTAGTACTGAAAGTATCAGTTTTAGTCCTTTGTTCCTTATCTGAAATATATTCATAGTTCATAGTGTGAATTGTCTTAGCTAAAAATACTGTTTATTTCATTGTGTGGAATAGAATTAATAATGAAATAAGTATTTATAAATTTTTCAGGTTCCCAAATGCATTGCTGAGGAGACAAATAGTAGACATGTAGAGGTGAGTTTCTTTAGCTTGCATCTAAAAGTACACAGCATTCTGTCCTATGGATATGGTTTGACTTGGAAGTCAAAAAAGTACCTCTGACAGCAAACTAAGTCAGTCAATTTTTCTAAGATTACATGAATTCAGATATATTGGGTAATAGAAATCCCAAATACTGTGTAAATATGATGACTGACTTCACCATAAAAAGCGTAAATTCTGAGGTTTTTTAACTCAACTTTGGTGGGAATTAGCTATGGCTTTAAATACTTTAGAAAAGGCAAATGAGAAATCACAGTCTTTTTCTGTGAATTCTGGAATTTAAATAGCAGTTGGTTGAAAAAAACAGGGCTGATTTTGAGCTATGTCTCTGCTGCTTTTGTGAGCTGCTTCAGGCAGTGATCCCTGTGCCTAAGCAGGTTGGTGACTGCTAGGTCGGGGTAACTTTCTCCTTGGGAAGGTCAGTTTGGGGAAGAGTCAGAATTCAAGGTTCTACAGGGCAAGGCCAAGGTTCTAAATTGTTTTGTAATTTCAACTTGAATTTGAAATGTGTAAGCTTTCATTAATATTTTTCTTCAAATGGTTGATGTAATAAAATACAGACTAAGTAAGTATACCTACTTAGAGTATAAATTAAACCGTAGGTAACTTATTGTATAAACAAATTTGAATTCTCACTATAAAAATATTTTTAAAATTTCATAATTAGCTACCAAAAATACTTCTTTTATGCTGTAGGATCAGTAGCATTATATTGGTACAGAAATATAAATGAAGAGGAACAGATTCTGAGTGAATTTTGACTGCTTCACATTTATAAATGAAGGAAACTTAATTCCTGTCATTTGTCCAAGTCCAAATACTGTCAAACTGATAAAAACAAGTTGTGCAGAGTGAAGGGTAGATTTAAAATTCAGGTGGTTGAGCAGCCTTGATGAACTATGTCTCAACACTGAACTGCTGATAGCACTTGCCACAAAATGTGTGTGGGCAAATGCAACATTTTTACAGAAAAGTGTTAAAAACACACCCAGAGAAGCATGCTGGTTGAAGTTGACACTGTACAGAAGTAATCACTACTCCTACAAAATATTAAATGTCTTTTTTTTTTTGCTCCCCCCATAAAACCTAATGTCTTGGAACCCAAAGAATGGCCCATAGATCTTACTGTTTACACTGGCTAGAAATCATACATGAGTTTATAACCTACAGCTATTCCCGTTAGAGGCATTTGTAGTACACAGACAGAAGCTGATGATGCTTTCTGAAATTCTTCCTTTGGTGGACTGATAAAATTTTTTGTTTATTTGTGCTTAAAAATGTGCAATTATATCCAGATAAGCAAGATGCAAGGAATATGGAAATCCTATTAGCACTTCTTCACACAGCTTAGGGTCAATGCTTGCCTCCTAGAACATGTTAGTCCAGTGTCTTCATCTACTTTTTAATTGTTATTTATGATATTTCTGTTCTTACGTATTTTTAATTATGTTATAAATATAATACAACAGGTGTGACTGGATGCCTTACTCATTTTTTTTCTAAAGAAAACATTTTTGTGGTTTTAAATTTTAGCTGTTTAGACTTTTCGTCTTAGGTTTACTGAAAATTGAAAAAAAACCCAGTAACAGACTGAGACACTTGCAAGTATCTGGCAAATCCAGATCAGTCCCTGTATTTTGACAGCCTAATGTTGAGATACCCAAAGAAGCTGCTTTTGTTCCTCTCAGTAAAAGCTAAACATCCCCCTTGCGAGTTTTTCCTTTCAGTATTTCTGCAAGCTGAAAGAAGTTCCTGTATGCTTGTGGATTGCGTTTCAAATAAAAATCCCTGTACTTTTTACCTTTGTCTAGTTATGATTTGTTTCGTGCTCTTAGGAGTTTTTAAATCACTGTATTCAGTATACTGAATATTTGTTTTGATAAAAAATTGTTCTCAAAGTTTGGAAGAAGTCTGTTTCTCTCAAAATAATCTATTGCAATGCTTTAGGATTCTTTGTGGTTGTGGTTTCTCCAGAAGTGTAACCATATAAGTTGATTTTAAGTGTTAGAGCTGTTATTATCAAACAAATAATCTGTGTATTCCACAGGTACAAAAATGTGTTTTACACATGCAGCTTAACTCCATCAGCTGTAGGTCCCAGATTAACTTTTCATGTAATTTTAAGGAGCTGTAATTGAAGATATAAAGAATTAATTTAGTTAGCGGGTTTATATCATGAAGCTTAAAATAAGCTTTTAGATGAAATTGACTGTTTATTGTACTTTGCTTACTTTGTAATGTGCTATAATTTATAAAATGTATGAGTTTGGAATATTTGGGTTAAGAATATAAATCAAATGTGTATGGGTTCTGTTACCTTAGGTGATCACTATGTTCTTTATTAAGAAAAGGTGGAAAATATTCCTGTGGCAGGAGACTGTGATTATGTACACTGGCTTTGGTTTAATGCTTCACTTAGATTCCATCTTAATTATTGGCTGATAAACTTAACATATGCTTCAGATAATGCGTGTCTTTCAGTGGTATTCTGAATCAGAAACTACTTCAATATACTCAAAACCAATTAAACACTTAGATGTTGTTAAAATGTTTAGAACAATGTGTTGGAGTAAGAGAGGGCACTGATTTACGGGTATGTGTTTTGATGCTGTTCTGTTGTGTTGGCAGTGCCTCACCTCAGATAACTGTGAGCTTTAACAATGTTGTGCATCACTCTTTTGCACACAGCCATATCTGAATTTATGTAGGTATCTTTGCCCTGATTTTTTTCCCCCTTTGAAGCCTAACCAAGAGCACTTGGATGACAGAATGGCAGATATTGTGGCACATTTTCTTGTTGCCAGGAATGCTAAGAATGCTTTTTCTCAGGTAAGAGTACTAGTAGCATTTTCAGTGGTACATGTGTAGCTGCTGCAGTTTGGGAACATAAAAATATTAATGTGACACAGAAGCCAATGTACCTGCATCCAGATTTGCAGCTTTTGGCTCCGGAAGACAGCCGGAAGCACATGCCTGTTAAGTACCTGAGAGAGAGGACAACCAGAACTGGTGAGGAAAAGCTGGAAATTATCATAGGTGGTCATTAAAGGGAATTTCTTTTGCTTATATAATATGTGACTAGTAAAATGAAATTATAATATTAAATGATGTGATTTTTGAAAGCTTTTTTTTTCTCTAGCAGAAGTTTGTTGCAATTGCTACAGCTTGCTTGCATATTTTTCATTAATTAAAAAATTACAATATGAAATCTCTTTCATAGACTTTTTAGATACGGTGTTATTTTGTCAGGTGTATTCTGATTGGTTATAACAAGTCTTTTTGTTGCTTTCTGGGAAGTATTTCCTGAGTCTTATTAAATATTTTGATGATGACTTTTAAGGAGGAATTGGTAGACTTTTTAGACTAGACTTTTAGTTTTTCAGTGGGTATCAGCTGCTGGTAGTTTTTTTTCATTTTCCTGAAGCATGTTTTGTCCAGATTACCAGCTGTGCATTTCAGTGAGAATCTATTGCCTTAATTACCTGTTGTCTTACATGTGTAATGCCATGCATGTATACCTACATAGCAAATGCAGTACTAGAAACACTGGTGTCAAAACTGGCTTTTTCTGCTCAGTATTAATAATGATGATTTCTTAATACTGCTTGTAGGTATATAAATATGAATAAATATTTTAAAATAGTACCCCGGAAAGGAATCTGAACTAACTATCCATGGCATTATTTCTCCTTAAGGAAAAAAAAAAAACAAAAACCAAACTGGATCAAACATTTCAAAATGTTTTTTGCAAAAGCAGCTGTTTGTAGGTGGCCTTGACGGTATCTCTCTATAAAAAAGAGATATATAAAAAGATAAAAAAATATTTTACAAATATTCTTACAGAATGTGGACTATACCTGTCCTAGAAATTTCTATTGGAAGTAGTATTATATTGCCATTAAAGGAAGCAGTATTATATTACCATTAAATATCTGCATGTTTTGACAGTAAAAGTTTATGATTTTTAGATTGCATATGTCATTTGATATCCATTCCAAAACTTAGATTTAGAGCAGATTTCTATCTTTAGTGCTCATTTATTTAGATTTCATGACAATATGGATTTCATTATCTTTTATGTTGAAAGTGATTGACAAATGCAATAGAAATATGTTTTTGAAGTAGATGTAAAATACAGAAATATTTTCTCAAAACCTTTCTATGTGTCAGTCACCGTTGGGGAGAATTTTCTTTTTAGTTACAGACAGAGAAAATTTTATGTAGAAAAAGATCACCCTGAAAAATTCAATTTAGAGAAGGTTTATATACATCAAAGTTATACATGTTCCAAACTCCTAAAGGGCCTTTAACTTGGAAGAGCTGGATAAGCCCACAGCGTTCTCTATAATGTGTAACCACTATAAACAGATAATGGATGGATTTAAGTGAAATTTAGTCAGGCCAGAAAAAAATCCCAGAACTCTCGGAGACCACTGCTATGGCACAGATTCTGTGTCTGCATGGAACTTACAGTGTGGGAGCTGTGTAAAATTCTAGTGGAATGAAGAATGAAAACCACGGAATAAAGTAAATTAAATGTTGCTGCGAGAATAATTCGCAACCTCAACAAAACATATGCAAATGTATTAAATTACCAGAACTGGAACAACCACAAAGTAAGGCTATTCACCCATGTGCAAACCCAAGCAGAAGCAGAAGGGAGATAGCAAAAACCATTCTGGTTGACTTTAAGTATATGAATATAATTATTTCAGTTAATAGGCTTGGATCTTATGCCTAAAGTTGACAGCGGCATAAAAAATTTGCACATTGGAAACAGGAAATAAAGCAATTTTAATTTCATTTGGGGATATTCACAGGGAGATTTTCAAAATTCACATAAACATCTTTCTAAATTAAATTTTTTTAAATTTTAAGTCTAAACCCAAGGAAGTGTGTGTGGAAGAAATGGAATATCAAAAACCCAAAGGCTGCCGCAGTAAATCACACTAGCAAAGATGCTACTGCTAAAATACAAGCTGGTGCATCTGCCAGTTCTGCAGTGGCCAGTCAGTCTTGTAAATATTTTTAATACAAAAGTTTACATTCCCAGTCCTCAGCCCCTACTGTTTTCATTGACACCACTCTGATATGTTTTCCCTACAATTAGGTTAAATGCTTAGGAAAAGATGGAGGGCTGTCTATTGTGTCTGTTAATGTTAAGAAGAGGAGGTTTGGAACATGCCATACTCAGAAATCCTGAATTAATGAGGCAATGCAGATACATGAGAGGACAGGAAGAGTTCTGTCATGTGCCATGATTTCCACAAAGCTTTCTCTTTTAATGTGTATGTAAAAGAGCTGTGTGAGGCTATCTAAGTAAAGAGGAGAGTTCCTCTTGAGACCGACCTAGCTGAGGGATTTGGTGTCTACAAATGGATATGGCTTTGTATAGATTTGTAGAATCTTTGTATAGATTGGTTATGCACATTTGTGACTTAATAAAGTGAACTCTTTTACTGTCATTGTGTATTGCCTGTTAGCCTTCCTGAATAATTTTCTTTTTTTTTACTTTAATGTTTCTTTATAAGTACAATTAATGTGGTTTCTTTAAAATTGAAAGTCTGTGTTACTCTCATCAAGTTACAGTCTAGAAAGGAAATTCTTGTTTACAGAATCCATTTTTTGTGTGTTGCTCAGTTTGCAGTACAGTGTTTAGAAACAGAAATGTATCTATGTTTTTGAACACAGGAGCGTTTGGGTATTTTTTTAAAGCCAAAAATCTAAACCCAGTGGAAACATTTGCCTGATTTTTATAAAATCCAGTGGTTTCATTCCAGTATAATCATATTTCCTTTTAGAGCTTTGTATTTTACTAGTATATAGAAACAAGAATATGAAAACAAGTAGAAAGTGTTTATTTGTGAAGCAGGTTCCATAAATCACCTCAGCTGTTGATTAATACTTTTGACCTCAGGGAGCCTGTTTTAATGACAATAATTTTGAAGTGACTACAGCTGTTATCTTGCTGGTTTTTGCCAAGATTCAAAAGCGCTTTTTTTTTCCCTATGACAATAAAATAAAAGGGAGAAGCCTTACTATTTTAGCCCTTTTAGTAATCTGCCTTACTGCTTTAGGCTTTTAGGGTGCTCACAGCTTTGTTTAATAATCACTTGTTCTCTTTCACAGCCACTGAGTTCAGATCCACTTTTCTGCCTGGATTTTGGTGAAATCAATAGAATAAGGTGTATAGGCAAGGTAACTGAACTATTGATATATCTTAGATAACAATTGAATGTCCATGGCTTTCAAATGTTCCCTTTCCTCTAACAATCTCATCCCATTTTCCTGTAGTATGCTGCACTGTGTAGCAATGTCAGAGAACTCAAGAAGAGATAAACAGGCTCACTGTTGTGTTTGCTGGGGTTAGCAGAGACACTGGTCTGCCTGTGGCTCAGGGGTGTCCTGGTAGCAACAGAAGTCACTGTGAATGTGGATGCAGACAGCTGCAGCTCCTCTGCTGCCCTGGTGTGATTAGTCATGTAATTTCATTAGTCAGGTAATTTGTGTGTTTGATGTTTTAGCAGTGCGTACCAGACTCAGTCTTGTTTGTCTTACTTATCAAATAGGACATTGAAAGTGGCTTGCTGAAAGTTATATAAGAAATCTGCAGCAGAGCAAGGTGTCAAAGGCCAGAAGATAAACCCTGAAAACTCAGCAGTCACTGAGGACTGGATTCTTGTCCATCAAAACTGGTGCTGTCCAAGGTAATAGTGAATTGTGTTTATGTTTGGACAGCCAGTTGTAACCGTAAAGGGAATTGGTCCTGAATTCCGATTAAAATTATATGATATAACATTTTAAAAACATTTCTGGGTGTAGTAAAGATATTACTGGATTAGCTGGAAGAAAAGGGAAGTGAATCTTTTGTTCTACTCAGTGCTGGTGATGCCACACCTGGAGTACTGTGTTTAGTTCTGGGCTCTTAGAAGGAAGACACATGGACAGAAGAGAGCCCAGGGAAGTGGCACAAAGGTGATCAGGGGCTGGTGCATCTCTCCCATGAGGAAGGATGGGGAGCTGGGACTGTTTAGCCTGGGGACAAGGCTTAGGGGAAAACGTAGCAATGTATATAAATTCCTGAAGGGAGGGGTGCAAAGAGAACTGAGCCAGGCTAACTTCTGTGACACTAACCCTTATGTGACAAATTTGTGCATCTTCATTCTAATCCCTCTGCTTTT
The DNA here is from genome assembly GCA_018697195.1 of Certhia americana. Classification (NCBI taxonomy): domain Eukaryota; kingdom Metazoa; phylum Chordata; class Aves; order Passeriformes; family Certhiidae; genus Certhia; species Certhia americana. The sequence continues at coordinate 9,317,402 of CM031866.1, forward strand.
CTGGTTAGCACTGAAGTAAAATAATTATTTTCATGAGAAAGTGATTTCATCTGGAGTGAGTAATTTTGGTTTTCCTTCTGTATTGGGTCAATCTTTTCAAGTGCCAGGCCTCTAAATAAAAGTTTCCCTAATGAAAGAACAAATCTTGGTAAGCTAGGATTGGCCTTTCAGGCAGAATTGAAGAAAATCTCCCTTTTTAGGCCTGGAATGTAAGCATTTATGGAATTTTCAGCATCTGGAATGCTTGAGATTTACAAGCTAGCTTTCCTCAGGCAGGTATTGTGAAGTTATTTACAGAGCTCAAGACTTAACACTTGGTAGTTTTAATACCACTAGTTTTAATGCATTAATACTATATTAAGTATAGTATATATACTTATATATCACCCCCAACTATTTAAAATTAAATTTTGCTGGTTTATGAATTTCAGTGCATGGTGTTAAAAAGCTTTTTTTAGAAATTTTGCTGGGGCAATATTTATAAAGTTAGTATAAATGTCATGTTAAGAACCTTGTGCAACTCTTTTAGCATCTTTTTCTGCTAATAAATTCCCCTTCTCTGCTATATTAAGTAAATATATGATTTAAATGACTGTTACCTTTTAAACTCATCCAGTGATGTAAACAATTGCACTTTTTTTTTGTTGTTGTTATTAAGTGTTAGTTTAAAAAAATATTATTTCTAAGAATGGATCTCACCTCTCATGATGACGACTTTTCCTAATTTGTAGAAAATCATCTAACCTGTTGCTTCCTTTTTCTACACGTTAAATCTTATGAAATCGTTATGGTATTAGAAAAATTAGTAGTGAGGAGATAGATTTCATTGGCTTATTAATTATTTAGACTACTCAGATACTGGTCACTGAGTGCAATGAAATACTGATGTTTTCATTACTTTATTGATTTAATCAACTTACATCTTGCTTCAGCGTATTAAAAGAGATATACATATTTTCTTCAAAAATTATTTAAAACACAGACAAGTGTATTTTAATAGTTAATTGATCAACCATTTAGTAGTGTGATTATTACAGATGCTATGCAGAGCCATGTTTTAAAGTACCTGCAACAGAACTAGAACTGAGACTGAATTGTACCATATCATATATTTTAAAGGTTCATGGATATTGTCCAATTGTCATTTTTATGGTATTATGGAATGACACCATTTTGCATACCTTTAAGCAGACAAATGTGTGAGTATCCCCCTAACAAGGAATATGTGTTTTGTGTAGTTGTTTGAATGGATTGTTTCAAGAAAAATAACTTTCTTATGGAATCCTAGACTCATTGAAGTTGAAAGAGTATTGCAGGTCTCTTATCAAATCTGCTGCAAATTGGGGCCCACACTGCTTGTACTGGACTTCATCCAGTCAGATCTTAAAACCCTCCAAGAGTGGAGATTCTACAGTCTTCTCTGAGATTCCTAAGATGAGATTTGCTTGTTTGTGTCCCAGAGTGTTTATCGGCAGTAATACAAAAGTAAATAAGTAAACCCTTTCTAATTCCACATCCTGTGTAATGCAGCAGTTTCTGTGAGATGTGAGGGGCTGCTGTAGGTGGCTGCTTTGACCACGGGAGTTGTATTTCCCTTCTGAACCCCAGTCTGGACACACTGTGCAGTGTCAGTGGGAAACAAAGAAGAGCTGCAGGAAAGCCAATGCCTCTGAAGGGAAAGCAAAGAAATTATACTTGAGGCTGGCTTTTATAACCCTCTTTGCTTGTATTTTCTTGAACTTTTAGTATTATACAGGTTATTAATGAGCCATTTCCAGACAGGTGTATCAGTTTCTTTATGTGTAAACACATTTTCCTCCTACTCAGTATATCGTATGTTGGTGTTAAGATTGCATTAGATTGTACTGTAATTGGTGTAAGAGGCTTTTATGAAGATTCCTGACACCTTTTTAAATTCCTCTTAGTATCTAATGTTCTTATTATCCTTGTCTTTTAATAGCTTGCTACTGGAGATCATTGCTGTAAATTTTGTGAATATTAATCTCTGGATTAGCACTAAACTGATTTTTTTGAGTCAGATTTTTTTGAGGATAGATTTTCTAAGATAAAGATACATTGAAAATTGCTCAGTTGTAAGGATATATGAGTGTGGTACTGACACATTTGCAGTCAGGTGTCTTTTGGGGTACAATTCCCTCACAGAACACATTTCAGGTATGACAGCTGTAAAACGTAAAGCAGCCTTGGCTTACCTGAAAATGGTGGTAATATAGTGATTAATTATATAAAGCATTTAGCAGTAAGGGCTAATTACAATTTGGATTCAGGATTTGTTCAACTGTATTTCTATATTCTTGATTTACATAACCAAAAGATTGCTTAAAAGAGTCTGTCTGCATCTGGTTTTAAGATTTTTTACATATATAGTTATATATTAACGTGCATACATAATTTTAATTAAAACTTCAGTAAAGCTTTTAAACACAAACAATCCTAGTGGGGTTTTTTTATTTTTGTTTTTATTTCAAAGCTTCCACTAACCTAGTTTAGATATAGAAAGTTCTGCTAGTATGTTAATGTTGATTGTAAGTGTGAACTTTGTTTTACTGTTTAAATATTCACAGAAAGTAGTGCAGAGAACTACCAGCAAAAAAGCTGCTTTTATAGTACAGTCTGTTGTGTTCAAGTGAACAAGTAATAAAAAAACTAGCTAAAACACAGTGAAGGTTTACTGATAGAGCTGTACTGACAAATTTTTTTGCATGGATCTATTTATATCTTCTTTGATTTTTGACTTGCTAATATCATAATTGATTTTCAAATGGCATTGTTTGTTAAAAAATATATTTTTTTAAAAAACCAAGAAGTATTTGTCAAAGGAAATTGTTGCCATTTTCTGTGAGTGCTCTTAAAAGGAAAGCATTTCGTGTAGGAAAAAATGGTTGACTCTAGACACTCGTTATTCAATGCATAACATTGAAGCATTTAAGATTCCCTTTAATTAACTTGTCTCTATCCCAGTCACGTCAGCTGCTTTAGCTAGTTTTTGGTGATCTTTATCTAAGTGCAATTATCACAAACCCAAGAAAAAGTGTAGGGAAACTAAATTAAGTGCTATAATGCATAAGTCAGGTAGGGCTTAGCTGAGCACTTTCATAGCTAGAAAATTAAGATGTCTTTTCTTCATCAGGTCACAGTGATTTTAGCTATAATTTCAAACTAGTCACACAGGCTTGCACGTATTTCTGTATCTGTGAGTGAAGGTTCTACCATCTGAGGATCATTTCCTGGAACTGTAACCTTCTTTTACCTGGCATAACTCTGAGTATGCCAGTAATTCAATTATCAAGAGTATGTGGCATAGATTTTTAAAATTTTTGCATTGTTTCTTTTGAGATGTCCATTGTGTGATTTGCTGCAGGCTGTCATTTTTGTCTGCCATCCAATGTATGTTGGCAGGAGGGTTGTGTACTAGGCTTTGTGTCTGGTCACAGAAAAAAATTCATGCATCTCAGCCAGACCATTTTGTTATTCCTTTAGAATTAAAAGCATATGAAACAGATGCAGCTTAATAAGTATCTTTTTTTATAAATAACATTTAAATAACTTAAAACAATAAAGTTCAAATACAACTTAAAATAAAGTTTAATGCTGTAACAACAGAAAAAGCATGTATAAGAATGGAAAAACAATACTGAAAGCTGTATACCCTAACAGGAATTATACAAAAGATAGGATATGTTACATAAAAAACCTTAATATGTATGAATTTTTGCTTCATTGTTATATAAAATGTTAATTTGTGAGAAGTGAGATGAAGTACATTATTTATTCCTATTTTTATTTTACATACACTATTTGAAACATCTTTTAGAGCAGCATTAGGTATTTGTTTCATTAATAGATAGGAACATTTTGTGTTAGAGTAGACTTAATTTTTCCAAACTAACTCTCTTATCTGAATACAACAATAAACATTTACAAGATTATATTTTTTTGATCATATAGTTTATGTATAGGTTATCAGTTTCCTGGGGGAAGTATTTAAAATACTGCTCAGCCTCCACATTTTCTATTGACTTGATAATCTGACAACTCATTCCAGCAGCCTTAAAGTCTGACATATTTTACACAACATTATCATCTGCTTATTATTATTATAGCAGCCATATTTAAGAAGCAGATAGTTTTTTAAATAAAATATTATCAGATAATCAAGTAATGACTTATTCTTCAGGGTAAATTAATTTAAGAAACTACCCAGTTACAATGACTAAGATAATGATTGTACAACTCTTTAGAATTTTTTACAACTTTTAGTTAGTAAATCTGGTTTTGTGTATATTTTCAAATCTTTTTCATGTAGTCTCTTAAAAATAAACATAAATGCGCAAGTCCAGCTTGTTCAGTTTTTCAGTAGTATTCCAGCCTCTCTTGGTATCTTGTCAAACAGTCTTCTTAAAATTAATCTTCCTGCTGGAACTAGTTCTTTATAGATCATTTGTGATTAGGATATTGCCAGAGGAAGAAAGTGGGATGCTCTGTGTTCTTTCTTGGTTTTTTTACCTTTCATCGGAACCCCTTTGTGGTTTAGTGTAACAAACATCTCCTTTCCTTTGTGTGTCCATTTTGCAGAAGCGTAAGTATTGTAATGGTTTTCTTCAATCAGTTCAATGAAGTTGCAGTCCTCGTTGCATACTTTCTGTTGAGAGTAAATAATAAAACTTGGTAAGGCAACTACCAGTGTCTTTTAAAATACTGAGATTAGGGAAGATGGGAGAAGAATAGGTGTTAGAGACCCTGCATATTAGGAATATTTTATAAATAAATTTGACCTCTGAAATCTGAGTATTGAATATTTTAGCTTTGTATATTCCCCCTTAGTATTCCACATTTTGAAGAAGTATATAAGACCTAATAATGGAATTTATTAAATGGACATAGAAGTCTAATATGGGATGCATGGGTTAAGTCCAGAATATATTTTACTTAGGAATCCATTTTATAAAAAAACCATACAAATGCTATATCTCAAAATATCTCTGAGATTGTAGGGATGTACACATAAGAGAAGTTGGCATCCATACCTTTCCATAGAGTCGTCCTGACTTGTTCATTGCCAGAAAGTATTCACTTTCCACTCCTTTGATTGCCACTATTCCAACTGCCACTGTTCGGATTTCTAGAATACCTGCAAAGGTACACCATAATGGCTGTAAAATGGTTGGTTGTTCTCCAGTCAACTTAAAATATTTAGTTGAACTAAATGTTCTGTAATATTTCCATGTTTATTGAAAATCTGAAGCAATCATTCTTGGAAAACAGAAAAATTATGTGTATTTGTGTAAAGGACTAGACTTTTTAAATTCCCTCGTGTGATCGTGTCTGCATAGAGCCACTTTAAAGTTGTAGGGTGGTAATTTTTAAGTATATACTGAGGTTGTGATGTCAGTATAAGTCATTTCTCTATTTTCAGAGAATCAGTGTGGCTTAGAATTTATCAGGATTGGGGTTTCATTTGGAATATGTTGTTAGCCATCAAGGTTCACAGAATTCATGTAAAACCTTTATTTTGAAGTCTTCTGTAGCAGTATCATCCCCTTGAAAGAGTGTAAACCTTAGAACTTGTGAGTGATAGAAAACAGACCATGGTGTCTTAAATAAGATAAAGTATTTGCTTGACCTTTGGTGTGCTTTTATGACTGATTTGAGCTGTAAAGATACGTGTATTTGAAAATCATTAAAGACTGCCCTGAGAGCTTATTTATTCAAAACCAGAAAACATTTACTGTTGTTTTCTATAAACTGCTTTATTTTCATCTCACTGATACATATCAGCAATACTTTCTGTAGTCACTGTGATACCTTTAAGTTACTTGCAACATAAAAAATACTCTTTCATTAATATTAAAAAATTAAAAAGTGGAGGCAGGGGGTTTATGCAAGTTATTAAGGAACACCAAGCTGTTTTCAAGCTTAAATATTATTAATGTTGTCTTAAGCAATAGCTTAGAGTTATACATCTGAGTTTGAGCTATTTCTTTCAATATTGAGTCACTGACAGAACTCTGCCATAGAAACTGCACTGTAACTCTTTCTCCAGAATGGGGTCTTTCAAAGGCAGTCAACTCGAGGCAACTTGCAAGAGCTAAGCATGGGGGAGACAAGTCAGGGAGGTGGGAGAGAGGCATGTGTTAAATTATCACCTGAATTTCCTCTTTAACCAAACATTTCCTATTTTCCCTTTTAAGTTGGCATTGACTTTTCACAGCCACATGGTAATAGTTTTTCATTAGTTTGGGTTTTAAGAAAGGCATTAAATATCTGAGATTACTCCTTCCTTATATGTTTTTATATCCTTTTGTCCTTTGCTTTCCTTAGTGTTCTGTTATGCTTTGCTGCTTGATATTACTCATGTATCAGTCCTAGAATATATGGGTATTTTTTTCTTCCTATTTTCTCTAGCAGATCACTTCCCTCTTCTCATGTGTGTAATGCTAAGCATTTTTTTAAGTAAAGCTTTTAAAATTCTTTGACAAGTTCCACTCTGCTGCAGGCCTAGCAATAACAAAGGGCAATTTGTAACCGAAACTTAGAAAATTATATTAACTATCATTTAAATTTCACTTTAGAAAAACCACAGTGAGGCTAAAAAACAGATGAACATCTGCATTTAGCCTAACAAATAACATAACAGTGGAAGGGATCTCTGGGTCATCAAGTCCAGTCCTCTGCTAGCCTGGGAATTGCATCAGATAATTCTCTTTTCATAAACTTTGCCAATACTAAATTGGAGTTGTTATTTCTTTGCCCCCAGTGTTTCTGCCGAAGGCTGTTCCAGAGTTTGATTTATTTTAATGGCTAGAGACTTCATAGTAATTTGCAATCTGCATTTCTTCAGTGACAGCTTATATCCATTTATTCTTTTGCCCGTGCTGGCCATTAACTTAATCAGGGTTTTTTTTTTAAAAAAAATGTATATGAGTTTTCTATTTATACAGAATTTTTAAAAATGAAAGATTTTAAATTACTTTTTAAAACAAGTCATGATAATACGAATTGAGATTTCCTTGAGTAAGCCGATGTTGGCTGAAGTTACAGTAGTAAGAAATCCTTCTGCTTTAAAAAAGGAAATGCCAAAAGGTTTTGTCCAAAGCAATATTACTATTGTTACAATTTTTTTTTTTTTTTTCCTGAAGTAGATTGTGACTAACTTGGTAGAGTCACTGTATTTTGGTTTGGGGCACTTGTTTTTCTACTTTATTCACAGTCAAGACATCACTGTCTTTCCTTGTCTTAAATGAGAAGATCTATTCTATTACGTGCTTCCTTTTGAAGTAAAGGTGCTTAATCATTTTAATATCTATTCATGAAAAGAAAAAAGTCACTAAGCTAAGATGGGAAAAATTCTTATACTAGATTGTTTCACTGAAATACTTTTTTCATACTCTAATAACCAAAATTACTTTAAAGACATGCTTAAATTAATAAGATGTTGATGAGGAGAAATTCAGAAGGACAAGCTTCAACAAGATCTTAAATATCCCTTATTTCAAAATTAAAATGTAAACTATGTTTTTCAATTGCTTTATCTAAAGCATCCCCAAACAAGTTAGAAAGAGGTGTAAGAGAAAACTTAAATATACCACAAAGTAACTGGGAAAGAAATCAGATTAAAGCCAGGGAAAAAAAAAAAAAAAAACCCAACCTAGAGATGGGCATCCAAAATTGAAAACAACTGTATTTTCTATAGAATCAGCATGAAATTCCAAACTATTTTATATGATTGTATGGTCAGTGTATCAAATGTTACAGGAATTTAAAATTCTTGTAGGGAATGAAGTTTCCTACAGAGATGAAATTCCTCTGGTGTATGTAAAAGACACTCAGCAGAGATGGACTATAGTTTGTCTTCAGAAAAGAAGCCTATGGATGGTGGCAGCAGTCTTTGGAACCACTTGTTGGAAATTAAATAACACACAGTTGATATCCGGGGGGGGGGGGGGGGGGGGGGAAGCAAAAAGAAAAGAATCAAAACAGGCCTTTAGGCCGAAACAACAGTTTCAGTGGGTGAAATATGTATCAGGTTTTGGCGAAAACTTATGTCATAAATGAGGTGAGTTTCCTGGAATTCTGGTCTAGAATGACAGTTGCTCAGTACTTTACAAGCAGACACTTTTATGTCTAGACTTATTCTGTAACTATAGCCTGAATGATGACAGAACAGCACCTCAGGCTGGAAATTTTTACAGAAAAATGGCATTTAGTTATATCATTGATATAACATTGAGCACTGTCATGTGAGAGGATTCTTTCCTGGCAAGTAGTAATTGAAAATTTTATCACCTGATATTAAGTGTTTTTTTAATATTCAATTAATATTTTCAAATCAACATTTTAATTCCATTTATTTTTTAGATTTCTTTTTGCTTTTACAACACTCTGATGTTGTATTTGTTAAAACAAATCTTTGCTTTAATTGCTACACAGTCTGTCTGCAGACCATACTAAAGTAATTTCTGTCAGTATGCAGGCATAGTTAATAGGCAGTTTCTTTGTGTTTGCCTATAATAACCTTAGGTAGCAGTATCTTGTCTGTAGCAAAGCAGCAAGAACCTTGTGATTTAGTGAAATCAGGGCATTGCTCTTTACTCATTCGTCAGCTAAGAGGCCGAAAGAGCAATTGTAACTCTGAGTCCTGAGAGCTGTAAGGAATCCAGTAATTGCTGCTCATTCCTGAAGATTCCACGGGCAGGTATGACCTGTCAGGGGGCTTCTGGAAGAGGAGGAACAGCAGAAGTGCAGAGGGAGATCTCTTTTCATGTGTTAGGGAACTGTCTCAGTATGCCAGAATTGTTCAGGAAGATTCTGTGAAGCACACATTGTGTTCAGTCCCTCATCAGCTGGCTCTGTTTCCAGACACATCATGTGTTGCAGGTATCCCCTCAATGTCTATCACATAGGGTTTCTGGTCACTACTCCTCAGTTTGCCAGAGTCATGGTGTCTATAGACATTCATTCAAAGAGACATTTTGACATCTGTTACATTTTTCAGAAAGCTGACAGCAATTTCATCCCAGGACTTTTCTGTTCTGCCAGGTACATGTGTTGTGAGTGTTGCACATATGATGTGTACAGCACTTTATTTCTTGTGGCTCTCTGTGCAGTGAAGTTGAAAAAAAGCAGTCTGTTGCTGATTTTTAGGGGTAGTGAGGCTGGCACTGACAGTTCAGCACTTGTGAGGAATGTGTTTGTGAAACACTCTTTCCTCAGCAGAATTGTCTTTAAAAATAAAGTACGTGAAATCTTAAATAGGGACAGAAGGGCAGAAAAGACTTGGATGGAAAATGAGTCAAAACAAAATGTAGCTAAAAAATTTCACTAACTTGTGTTTCTCATTAATTGAATTTGGAGCACATACTTGTGAATTCAAATGACCTTTGCAAATGATTCAAGGCCAAGGAAAATGATCTTGTCTTTACTTAGAAGACACTGTTTAATGATATGCAATGAAATTTGTTCTTTTGTTCTGGCACTTAATTAGTTAATGCTTGTGTCTCTTAAAGCCAGAAAATATGATTCATGATAGTCAGTCTTGGAAAACTTTGATTTAAGATATTTTGTAATGTGACTTAATTTTTACCTTTTCCTATTATTAAATTAAAATTGATAGAAAGTAGAATTTGCATTTGTACTGGGTACTTTCCTTAGCAAGAGAATGAAGGAGTGTCCTAGATGATACCTCATAGAACTCCTGTTCAAAAGCTTTTTAAGTAGAAATTAATGTGCAGTTATGTTATAATGCCTTTCAAAGCAGAAGATTTCTTCACCCCAGGAATTTTCTGTCTGTGGATGTGATTTTAATGAACAATTAATTAACAGAAAACAAATTGGTACATACATTCACTATCACTTTCTTCTATCTTCTCGCTGTGATACTCAGAATTTTGATTTATGTCATAAACGCATATGTGTTGTTATTTACAGCATAGAAGGCTAAAGTTCTTCAGGGGCTTTTTGCTGTATCCGTGTGTGCATTTGCTGTGCGTGTGTAGACTCTCTGAAGCACTTCAGATATGAATGTAGCTGTAAAAATGATCTGCACAGAAATAATGGGTCTGTCAAGGATTTTCAGGAGAACAGTTGAAGCTACTGCTTCAGTGAGGTGCCAGACATCTGGATATCATGGAGAACTACTCAAAGCACTCAAAACTCCTGCGTTTGTCCTGTGTGTAATTTCCAAGCAGGAAAAATTGTAGTTGTCCAAGGAAACATGATTAATGATAGGTATTCCTTGAGGACTTGATACAGCACATTGTTCAGCATCCTTGAGCAGCAGAATTAGCTTACAAGATTTAGTCTGTGTACAGAATTACCGTTTTGCAATTTTGCACAAAAACAGGAGACATACTGTATTAAAATTAACTAAGTGCTAAACAGAAGTCCATTAAAGTATTTTTTGTACTCCATTAGATTTTAATTTAAAATTTTCTTTATCTGACATTACCTTAGCTATAAATTTCTCCACTGTTTTCCAGTCGTACAAAATAATTGATATGTGCATTGCTAGGTACAACAGCTTTATGACAAACCGTTCTCCTGGTGATACTCAACAACTGACAGATAAGTTAGTTATGGAATATGAGCCATGTCAGGGTTTATGAAAGAAACTGCTAACTTGATAACTCTGGGAAGACAGTATAAAAAAGGCAAGATAAGAATCAAACACAAGAGGGTAGATACAACAGGGAAGTAAATAGATGGTTTACTTACAAGATCTGTTCTTTGCATGTGTACTTGGACTTTTGGGTGTTTACCTTCATGACAGAAAAGGAAGGGGTAAGCCTAGTTCCACTCTTTAGTCTGCATTTGTTTGAAGTATTTACACAGTTTCTTAAGCATCATCAAATGTTTATTCTGCCCTTCCAACCATGATACTGATACTGTAGTGTGAAGTGAGGAGTGTGGTTTGAACTTCCAGACTGATGTTTGGAAATATCCCTTCCTTTTTACTTTAAACTTAACACATTTGTTCTGGAGTGAAAATACTAAAAGCCGTAACACCTATTTTTAGTCATTTTTCAAAGTGAATAACTGTAATGCAGTGCTCAGTTTACGGTTTACCTCTCCTAATTACTGTAGTGAGAATTTCACTGACCGTATTGCAATTAATAATTGCTAAAGAGAAATACCTTAACATTTTCAAGGATTCTTTCCTTATTGTACAACCTGTTTTGTCTTAACTCTCTGTCAATTTTGATGAGTTAGGAGATTTATAAATCAAATGTTTCATTTTTAATTGACAGTGGTGGCAGAGTAGGAATTAGTGTAGAATGTTCTGACTCTAAATTGCCACCTTCTGTGTGTGTCTCTTTTGAACATTAGCTATTCAGACCACTCTATTTCCAATATTTCTCTTGATTTGATCTTTAGAACCAAAGGGTGTGACATTTTTCACTAAAGTAGATTGCAAAGTTATGGAGCTTTTCAATTTAGAGATGTTACTTGTGAATAGCAGTACATAGTAACAACTGAATAACATGCTGCCCCAGGCAGTCCTTCTTTTGGGACTGTCTCATTAAACTTATTAGTAGCCTTTACTTTGCTGATCTCCACTGCTTTATATAAATATTTTCTTGATCAGCCTCTTAGACAGCATGTAGTCATTTCTCATTTTTGCAGGAAACTACATTTCCCTCCAATAAAAACGGCCCTGAAGCTAAACATATGGTTATAATGAAGAATAATATTATTTTTTAGAATTAATATTGTCATGTAAAATCCAAGTCTTAATCCTCAGTCTGAAAAAGTGCTCTCTTATTACAGCATTAATAATTTACTGATATGAAAAATGGGGAAAAAAGAGTGGAATAACTATTTACAAAATGTAATTGTTTCCAAGCAGTAATAAAATTAATGATTTAATAGTTTAGAGCTGAACTTGTACAAGTACATCTGAGCTTTCCCTACAGCTCAGATGAGGGCTATTTCTAGTAATTAAATATTTTGTGCCAATTTTACTAGAATAAATGATGTTTTCAAGCTCTGCAGACTTTCAGAATGTAGCCTCAAAATACCAAATGTAAATGTAAAATTTACTTATTAACCTTTTCACAGCAAAGTAAGATATATCCTACTAGAGGTGCAAAACTTCCCAAATTCAGTTTTAGTGTCTACAGCTATTTTGATTATCTGAACTTGGAAGATTCCACAAAAGACCACAGCCTCCTGTGTTTCAAATTCTTCCACAATGCATAAGTATTTAAATAGATTACTTTGTCTTTTTTTTTTTTTTTTTTTAAATTGTCACTATGCTATTTTGTGTTTTCATCTGGTAATGAGCTGTGTTTGCTCCTTTCCCCTTTCCTGAGTTAGTGATCACAGTTGACATAAAATTAGTCATGTAATTTCTATAGAAGACTTTTTCTTCTGTTTTTCTAAGAAAAAAAAGGAGTGCATGTTAACATGCCTTTTGCATGTACAAATATTTCAGTCTCTGAATTGTGTTCTGTGGAACATTAAATCCAGATACCTTTCCTGTGTATCACCTGTATGAACTGGCTGCAGGCAGTTGCAAAATCAGCCTAAATATAATGTGGCAAGGGGTGCTGGATTTATTCAGCTAAATGGGGCAGAAATAAATCCAACATAGCATCTGCTCTTTTTATATGAAATATTCCCTGAGCTCAAGGCTTTGCTGTTTTGTTCTGTGTATTTTCCTGTCTCCAGCTGTTCCTGTGGCAATTTTTCTGGTTCTGAAACAGGCTTGACAAGAGGAAGAGCAGAGCCATATTCTGGGGACAAACTGAATCTAAGAACTGCCTTCCTATGTTCTTTGAGGATAACTTAAAATCATACATCATTGAGACAAATCACTAAAAGAAAATATTAAATGCCTGTAGATTGATCACAATGACATACAATGTGTTATTGGTTTAAATGTATAGTACAACACATTTTAACAGTGGAAAGGATCCCAGAAGTAGTTATTAACCAAAATTATTAAAGTAAAATTCAGAAAGTTGTTGCTTAAGAAAGGTGGTAGTATTCCAGATCTTGAAGGTATCCTTAGGGGCCTATAGCATAGAAGCAAAGAGTTTTAAGTGGTTTGAAATTTTGGACAGTAAAATTTTGCCTCACATAGTTGGGGAGTTCTTTTCAGTCATAAACACTGCAATCCCTATTGAAGAGAGACATCTTTTTCCACTCTCAATTATGTAAAATGTAGGGCAAGCACTACCCAACTGAATAGATTTTAGTTCCATTTCCAGATCAGAGAGCTATGTTGTTCAGGAACAGCTGAAGTTAGATATCTAAATATATCAATTATAGTGTCTAGAAGAACACAAGCAGGCACTACGTAATTCCTTCCAAGGTACAAAATGCAAGAAGCTGCTAAGAAAATTGTACTAACCCCTTGCTGCCTTGCAGAGTGGGAATTGATAGAAACCAGCTGGCTCATTCCTGCCTTCAAAACACTACTGGACATATATTTATATGTATGGCCTCTCAAATTGTTCTGGTTTGCTGATGACAAATAATTTAGATTTAGTTGAACTTTCAAAATCTGTATAAGTCCAGACACTAACTTATAAAATAATAGGAGAAAATTAAAACCCCCTCAGAATCAAACCAAATCTAATAATCTAATTCAATTCTGAAAAATAAATTAGGATTTTGTAGCAGATGTTTCTCCTTTCTTGCTCAGTATATGGATAAAAATGTGTGTCAATTATCCTTCCTTTTTTTTTTTTTTTTCAAATAACTTAGCTCATCCTTTGTCTTAATTTTGCCCAAAGTAATTAATTACCTTCTAATTACAGACAGTTTTTACCAGTCTAAAGTTTAAGCCTAACCAGAAGCCTGACTTTAGGGAAATCAGTAGAATATTTGCCATTACACACAGGCAGCACTTTGAAACATCTCTGTTTACATGAACAGATATTTGTAAATGTGTAACTGTCATCCAGTTCCTATCTTCAGTTGTCATCTTGCATTATAATTCTATACCAAAAATGAGAAAAACAGAGATAATTGCTCCTCTGCTATAGGACCAGTTGCTATTACCAGGGTAAATAGACTGTAGGAGCTGCAGCCAAACTTCTCTTTTGTTCTGTATTTATTTGTGTGATTTTTTAATCTGCCTGATTCAATTCAGCTCAATTGACCAGTTGGAAAATCTGGACTTCTTTTCAATTTTGACTGCAAATGCCAGGATGTAGAGGAAATCAAGTGTTAACCGTCTTGAAGCCATGCACACTCTTACTTTTGTCCATGTGTATAATATCAGGAATTCGTTGAGAAAACTATTTCAGCTAGAATGATATAAACATTTTCTATTTTCTGGAGTCCACAGCCTTTCTGTGCTTTGGGTTTTTTTGCATTAAATAGGAGTAGTGGCCTCACTTTTCATTTACAGTTGCTTGTTCCCTGAAAGTAGAAATCAGAGCTCTAGAACTCACATTCCACTGTGTTGTGATAGAATAGTATGATGTTATATTATGAAAAGAAGTTATCAGTCATAGCTATGTAAAGAAGCAATGGAATAAGTAATAAGTACTGAACAATTATTAGAGCATAAGATTAGCCAAATTATATGATATTTCTTTAAATGTTTTAAGTAACTTTAACACATTTTTAGTACATTGCTGGTTGTATACAATTCAGTTTCCCATTGCTTTTGTTCTGATTTTTAGACCCCCTTGTGTGAATCAGAGCAGTTGTATTTATTTTAATTAAATTATCAGTTTATATTAGCTAAAGATGTATAGAGGGAACATCAGAAAGGACAACAATGAAGTTAGAAAGCTACCTTGTTTTCTTACTCACTGTTCCTTTGCATTATCACCAAGAACCCCACATAAAGTATTCTCTCAATTACCCAGAGGAGAGTAAAATATGGTAGAATCCATTTCATTTTCTTTACCTCTACCTCTACCTCTACCTTTGCATTTCCTATTAACTAGGGAAAGTGTCTTGTGACCCTGAGCTGCCTAAGGAAGGATGTGAGCTCTCCTGTGCCTATAAGCTGCAGTACCTCATTCTCTCGGCTCTCAAAGCGCATGGGTACTGCTGTATCACTATACAGTGAGTGTTTTTAATAAAGATATCTGTGACCAGTCTGTTAAAGGATTTAATAACTTAAATTCAGATCCATTCTGGCATCCACATTGTTATATTGGTAGAATTCCAAATTTCCATCTCTGACAACAATCAACCAACCTGTTTGATAGACAACAGTGCAGTGCATTGGCATAAGTGTAAAGACATACTTTTCTCTTAACCTTGAAACAAATGGTAGATTTTATACCACTCTAACATTAGAGAACAGCTTCAGTCAAGGGCCTTTGGGAATGTTCCACTTTTCAATTTTTTCTGCTACGGGTTGTTCTTATATGTAGTGATGTCATGAAATTTTGATAAGCTCCATAGAAGTACTTCATAAGCAACCTGTAGCAGAATATATGGACCCCTTTAAAATCTGGGAAACATCTGGTCTGTGAGTTGTAGATATTTGAAAACATGCATTTCAGTAATGGGCTTGAACAAGGATGTTGTTCAAGCAGGGAAGAATAAAATGTTCATTTTAAGGAAGCGAAGTAAAATGAGATTTCTTCCATAGGTTTATAAAGTTAGACAACTCAGGTAGTGGTTAGTGGGGTTTTAATATAAGAATCTGGACTGGGTAGCAGATGCTGCATGTGCAAATAAAGGGTTTGCAGCTTTTACATTTCTATTTCATGGTGGATTTGCATTAAGCTTGCATAATTCTGTGATTGGCAGGCTCAATTTGACAGCCTTTTTTGAGTCTGCATTGTATTTATGATCATTTCTACTCCTTTTGATACTATTCTCTCCGAGTGTTTGCAATATAAAAGAATAGTGATTCAACATTGAACTTAGCTGGAAATTTTTGAACTGCCTTGAAGAGTGTACGGTTAAAAGAGCACAGGGCTTGGCTGTGCCCATAGTGGTATGTTCTAAAATGTATAAAGAAAACATGTTCTTAGAAAAGGATTTGGTATGCTGTTTTAGTCAGAGCAAAAAAATTATAGCTATTCCAAGCACTTAAAGTGGTGAAGAAACCTTTTCTTCCTTTGCATAAAATATCTGTGACTTCAGCTGTATTGAAGTAAAGAGCTGGGGAAACACTACCCAAGTTTACGGAGATGATGATTGTTTTTTACCACACAAAATGAAACAAAGTAATTCTGCTGTTCCTAACTTTGTCTTCTTGTGTCAAATTAATTCCCCCATGACTATCAGTATGTTCTTGATTCATATGTAAATGCAAATGTTCTATGGTAGGAAAAATCTTTTAAAATGAGATACTTCAACTATTGAATACATATTCACTATAAATAATGCAATCAGTTTTCAGTCAGTATAGAAATGTGAATCTGTGGTTTTAATATAGGTCAGAAAAACCTAGAATAAACTTCTAGTTATATTTTTCATATATAAATTTACACATATATTTGAAAAATGATAGCTAACTATTTTTCAAGTTGAGTATTCTAAACTGGGTATATTCTAATGTACTGCACTTTTCAGACCTTATCTTAAGTAGAATAAATAGTGATAGCAGCATTACTCCTACATAGATGATGGTAAGATAGAGGAGTCATTCTGACTTGAAAGTCAGGAAGAGATTAGCAGTGGAACAGGAATTTAATTTTTCTTTATGCCCAGTATTTATTACCAATGTTATGAAGTGGTATTTTAAAGTAAGAGCACATGGATTTGCAGAAGCAATAGTTATTGTTGCCATATTTTTAAATAAACTCCTCTGCCATGAATAGGCATTAGTAACAAAACTTATACTGATTTCAGTAGAGCCAGACTTTTACAAATGGCATGTATTTGTCTCTTTCCTAATATGGGTCTTTCAACTCTTGAGCAAACTTTTCCTAATGAATCACACAGTTAGATAGCTTTTCCACTAGTCAGTGACTTAACTCCTCCACAGCTGTGCAATATTCTTTACTTTCAACAGCAACTATTTAGACCATCAGTGAGAGTTTTCCATAGTTCATCCCTAAGTCAGTATGAATAGAAAAGCCGTATTTTGAATTTTTGTTGGAAAAGAGCTAATGCTGTACTTCCTGTCAATTACTTTCTCACGTTGATTATATCTCTGTGTTGTTGAGAATTTATTTCAATTAAATGCCATGCACACAGAGAGGGAGTTGTTTTTTTCTCATAGAAATCAATGTTAATGAAACAAATATGGCACAGTCTGACAGGGCTCAAATCTGACTTTTTATTTCAATACCACCTGTGATGTAGATTGCAGAACATGTGATTACAAAAGATGGTATATATAGAAGTCTTTAGGAATCTGCTGGGAGAGGCTAGTTTGGGGTGCAGCTGCCAGAGAGCTCTTAAGAGGAAAACAAAGAAAGGAACCATCCCACTGTGACATGTCTGGTGTCGGAGAGTAAACTCGGGACACGAACACTATGACAAACAGTTCTCCTTGCTAAGCTCAGCTCAGCTGAAAACACCCATACTGCATTGCTGAAGTATAAACAAGAAAATATATTGTGATTCAAAATCTTCAATATTTACAGTGCTGTATACACTGAATTATTCTTAATTTTCCTACGTAACCTTAAAACAGGTGATCACCTACGTTCCAATTTTGGAATTTGGGTAGTCTATTGGGGAAAGAATTTGTACAAAACTAATAGTTATTCATTTTTGTCATAGATGAATAAGGATACCTTAAACAAAATTATAACACTGACAGAAAACAGTGAACAGCAATGTGAAAAGGAAGAAAGAGAGAAAAAACCTTTTCATAATGGCAGTCATGATTTTAATTGGGCCCTAGCAGGTGAAAAATACTGTATCTTATGTATACAAGATTATCACTTAAAAGTGATTAGGACAAAGTCAGAAAACATGGGTTCTGTTATTTTTGTTTCACACAGTTGCATAATTATGGCACCTTGTACATCTTTGTAACCACCTAAAGTGATGTAGAAATGTAAGTACCATATATATGCTGTGGGGTTTAGGCTTAAGTAAAGGACAGTGTACAGATACCTACTTGTGTTTATGGAATATTTTGTTATCTAAGAAGAAAACGTCTTCTTCAAACATAGAAGTGTATTCCATTTCAAATGTTGAACAGTTCTCCAATAATTTCTCACTATAATTATGATAAATATATCTTTTATCACTAGATCGTTTTGTGCTTAAATGATAGAGCCATTGTTACTCATCAGTTTCTCTAAATAATTTGCCTGGATCAGAGTTAGGCTGTTCATCACTGAACTAAATTAGGGGGGTTTGCCTTATGTGTTATGAATAATTTGAAAACTCTGGTTTTTGTCTAATGATAGTTTTATGGTTCTGGTATAGACTGGTTTTGCTTCCAGTGTTCCTTCTGGATGAAAGTGCCATTTCAAATGTTTTCATCAGAATGTGTCCTAGAAGGATATGACTAAATTAGAGGAATTTAAATTCAAAACACTGGATTACTTAGCTTAAAAATCAACAGAGCATGATTTCTGTGAAATATGTGGTAATAGTTTTCTAGAAAGATGTGGTAATTTTTTTTTTTCTTTAGTTCTCTTCATTAATATAGACTGAATTTCCCAAGTCACATAAGGGTGCAATCAGAAATAAAGGCATGCTAAGTAATTTTAGTTTGGTATTTGGCAGAGGAGGCTGAGCACCAGTTTGCTAATATAAACATTCTGATTGAGATTGGTGTATAATAATCTGAAAGCTTGGTTTTATTAATAGCTGTGTTATTTTCATTGCTCAACTTAAAAGGCATTTAAAGGGACAAGTATAAGTGGCCTAGAACTCTTGCCATTTACTTTATAATTTGAGCAGACTCTCCTAAGGATACTCTCAAAATTGATGTAACATTTGATTTCCTTTGAATTAATTAATATCCACTACTAAGTCCAACACAAATTCATCCAAATATGTGAATGTTGTTCTGTTAGTAAGGTAGGAGGACATGCCAGACTGTCTTTCACAGCCGCAAGAAGGAAAACTTTCCTGGCCACTGAAGCAGATGCTCAGAGAGAACACTCAGCTCTGTGAAAACACAGAGTGGCAGGATGCAAGACAGACAAGAGACTTGAAGCACCTGTGTACCTGATTAGACCTAAGGAGAGGAAAGGGGGGCAGACCAGGCCCTTGTAGCTGGCCAGCAGTTAGCAGAGGAGGATTCCATCTCTTTCCTGCTGGGGTTTTCTCTGCAGTTATTATGTTGTTCCTTACCTGGTCTGGTAGGTGGTATTTTGTTTCCTGAGGATCAATGTGGATGAATTGTCTTTTTGGAATCATAATTTGGGTATAAAAAAGTTTCTTTCTCTTTTTTTCTGAACGGTATGCAGTGTTTTAGAGTGCTCTAAAGGAATTGCTTGCCCTGGGAATTATGTACCTTTTTACTTGGTTTTGCAGTCTTTGTTGGAAGTACTGAGCAGCCTCTCAATGCTCAGTACAAAATGTAAGAAGTTTGGTTAGAAGAGTGGAGCTTACTTAAATAGGAAGAATGGCTTTTTGTCACCAGTTAGTTTGAAAGTATTTGTATACAATTTTGCTTTTGATTAGTAGCAATATTGGTAGGCAGAGTGCTGTGTGAGTTCTGTAACACTTGTGGTCCAGATGTGTTCAGAGATGTGCTTAATACATGGCAGAGAATTCTTTCTGTCCTATGTTCTAGTACAGTATTGCTAAGATGGTGCTGAACTAATGCAGGCACTACTGCTGTGCGTGGAATTCAGTTAGGATGAATCTCACTTTGAGTGCAGGTATTTGTCCCTTTCCTCATGTCAAGGTAGTACTACCATTTTTTGCTGTAGCATTGGGAAGTGATATGGCTGTGATGACTTCAGGACTTCTCAGGTGCAGTTTTCCCACAAGCAAACATAAAGGGCTGCTGCCGAGGGAGATCTTGTGCTGGCCTTTGCCGCCGCATAAATCTCTTGTTGTAAGGCAGCTCTATCAAGCAAGTTTCATTATCTGAATCACTCTGTGTTGGATTTACATAGCTAGTTCCCTCAATCCTTGTAAAGTGTCACCAATAAGCATTCAAAAACTGCTTGGATTTCTGTGTATCGTCTTGCACTTTATGTTCAGTCCCCAAGCTGCTTGGGCTATTCCAAAGGAAATAAATTACCATGGTGGAGTTGAAGTTGCTTTTGAAAGCTGGTGAAAGTTGCAGTTTCCTATTGTGTTAGGACTGACTGCACTCTCCAGGATTCAGTTATCCTTTCTGGTTTACTTCAGAGTTTCTGTCAGGGACTACAACTCTTGTTTTCACAAGGAGCTACACAAACACTGGATGGAATCACTCCACTGTTTCCTGCCTTCTTCCCTTGACTAGATCAACATTATCACCCAAGTCTGTCTGCTCAGTGACTAGCTAGAGAGCCTGAGCATTGCCACCCTTAGAGGTCATGTAGACCACTCAAAGGGCAAGTCCATCATCACCATATAATGTTGTGAATGTGTTATAAAAGAAGCCAGCAAGCTCTTGCAGTGAGTGTTTCCACACCTGGCATGTAAAACTCCACACTTGCCACTGCATTCCAGATGTGCACACAGCCACTGAACAATGGCACCAGTTCACCTGAGCAGCTCAGACTGTAGCACAGATTCACATAAAACCTTTTCCAAATTTGATGTTGATTGTGGTTATTTTTTCCCTCTAATATTTTTCAGCTCTAGTTAATATGTATGTTCCTCTAAAAGAATTTTTGTGTTTGACAGTCATAAAGTTATTATTTTTTTTTTTTCTGGAAACATTTGCTTTTGATTGAAATATCAAATCCCATGTGACATTTAAAGGTCATAAACATAAAATTAACTCAGGTTATTAAGGAAAATATGCTTCATTTTAACAGTTTGGGCAATTTTTTCTGCTTTGAAGTACCTTCTAGTTAGACAAATATTAAAATTCCAAGGTAACTAAATAGCGAAGGACAAGTCTGATCACCTTCTTTTTATAGTCTATAGCACCTCCCAGTGTCTGTTGGCACATTTAAAAAGAAGCAAACCAGCTTATGGAAAATGGAAGTACTAATGCTAGGAAACACCCTAAAAAAAATCCACCAGGTTATGGGGTATTCAAAAAGTGTCATTATTGAAGAAATGGAGATGAGTGGTGTATGTTGATCCCTCTTGAAGTCACTGTGGTTATTAATGCCATGGAATGGTCATGTTTGCTGTTTTCATTTATAGTTTTGAGTTGACCTATCCA
The DNA here is from genome assembly GCA_018697195.1 of Certhia americana. NCBI lineage: Eukaryota > Metazoa > Chordata > Aves > Passeriformes > Certhiidae > Certhia > Certhia americana. The sequence continues at coordinate 9,338,592 of CM031866.1, forward strand.
TATTCTGACTGGGCTTAATTTTGTAAAACTGGACATAGAAGGAAGATTTCAGTGTTTTGAACAGAGTATCTAGACCCCTTAATAACTTCATCCTGGTTTTGTTCTTTGTTTTAAAAGCTAAATAATAGTCAAAAGAGCCTATTGATTGCATTGGTATTTTTATTGCTTCTTTGGTGTGTTTTCATGCAGTTGTGGGCCACATCTTGAATATCTGCTTCTAACTTTTCAACGCCAATTGTTACAAAGAATTTTTTCCATTTGTATAAATGATGTCATGTGTTATGAAAGTTTAAAGTGTGACAATTCAGTGCTATGATTGTTAACCTCTATTATGTTACTGCCATAGAAATTTTCATTATTAACTTTTTATTAATAGTGTTTCTAAATTGCATATACCAGAAGGCTAACTTGATCTTTCTTTCATATCCAGAATTAAAGATAATGTCAAAGGTCAAACAAGACAATTGAAATACAGTTGCCAAATATAGTCATAGAGAGTCAATTATGCAGCGAAAGCAGTGTGCCACCCATGAAGAGTAACAGCCTGCATTTGCCTAAACGTACTCTGTTTTGATGAGAACTGTATTCTAAAATATACTGCTAGTTTATAGATCTTTTAGTGTGGGACAGTGTAATTGTATAGTTTTGGATGTCTTGGTCTTCCTAAGCTTTAAAGAAGATGGAGGGGAAAGCCTACTTTGTTCTGTATTCCAGGATCCTAGAAATCTGAAGCAATCTTTTTCAGATACTCAAACAATACAAGAAGTTGGAAGCTGTGAAGGGGAATATCTAGATTTAGGCTTTGTTTTCCAAGACTGACTGTATAAGGAATTAAATTTTATACCAATTTCTATTTGCCTGTATGGAAATTGCTTCTTCAAGATTCATCTGAGCTTTGTGTTTTCTGTTTAGCTACTGACTTCAGGACTTCTAGTTCATTTTCTATTAGCCAATTAATGTTCTATTATCAAATTATTTAATATTTATAATATTAACACAATTCTTCTCTGGTTTGGAAGTTTTTTTCACTACTACTTTTTAAAGCCCTTCACAGAGAGGTGAATAATTCTTTTTCATAGAGGCACAGAGAGTTTGAAGAATTTTCCCAAAGTTTGTAAGCAAATTGCTTAGAAGTTTAGATTAGCCTCAAGTCTCTTGAGTCTCAGGTCAGGGCCACTTCAGCACATTTTCTTCACGATGGAGAAATAACATACTTAATGATACAACACTACATTTTTTGAAGATTCAGAATTGTAAACAAGGTGGGGGAAAAGGAGCTGCAATTTAACTTTATATGTATCCTGTAACTGCTTCTGTAGCTGGCTGCTAAATTTGATTGATCTTTCTATAAAAATGAACTTTTTACCTTTTCTGATAAATTTCAGTATTGAGAGATTCAGAAAAACTGCCAAGTCACAGCTGAACTATGAGGGTGTATCAAGGTTGAAGGAATCAGTAAGGACAATGTGTATAGACTCAGAACTCAGATTTTTTCACTGCTCAGACTGATGCTAGCTCAGTTTTGAAGCTCCCCCCAGGCAGGCATAGCCTTGTTAGTGTATGTTAACTTGTGGAGCTGCTGCCTGGGCCTGAGCCCAGTGGTTTGAGTTTTCCCCCACAGAGCTTATGCAATCATTTTTGTTCAAGAGAGTGAGAAGAAAGTGAGTGTAAACTGCTACTGTCTGGCTTTACACATATTTTTCTACTGGCAAATGCATAAGAATAGACAAGGTGATGAAGATTCAGGAGGTAAATTCAGAAGTTGTAAACAGTTTTAATTGCGTTCTGTGGCACCCCTCTTATACTAGGCCAGTTGGGCAGTGATCTGGAAGTTGATACCTGAGACTGAAGAAGCTTCCTGCAATCATTCAAGGCTTCACACCCTGCTTTCTTCTCCCCTCCCCAAAGGTTGCACTCACAAAAAAAGTCAATAGAAGCTGTAAGACAGGTATAACTCTGCTGCTTCTGTTATCTGAATCTTTGCTAAAACCCATCTTCATCAGCAGTTGAGGGTGAAAACCTGGGATTTGTGATAAGGTATGTGCTGAGGGATAGGCACAGATCTCTCTGCTGGCTTACACTTGAGGGTACCCCCACTGCCAGACAAAGAAATGGAGAGGCAGCAGGGGAATCCGGTTTATTAGGTATGATTGATTACTGTGGGAGAGAAAGTCATCCTTGGTGCTGTGGGCACCACAGAGGATATGTATATATTTCCATTTGAATTAAATATTTCTGTTACAGTTGAAAAGATTAGCAGGGCACTAATGTGAACAAAACCCACTTTCATGTTGGTGAAGGTTTTTCTTCTTCTGGCACCGAAGTGTTGGTTGAGCCAACAACCTCTTGAAAAACCAAGAATACAATTGCAGAGACAGACTTTCTGTTTGTCTGGAACACACTTAACTGAATCTAATCCATCAATACCTGCCTTGAACTACCTGATTTTCAGAAGCTGAATCTTTTTGACTCTCTATGTAACATGTATTTAAGCAACCGACATAAAATTTATACAGTAACACAGCATACATAAATTTGTTTTATGCTAAGAAGCATATATGAAATGCTAATGGAAGCAATTCTGATTTCTAAGTGAGTTGGAATATTTAACCATTAAGATGTATGTAAAGAGTATTTTGTCATCAGTTAGGGGTTACATTTGAGCAAAACTGAGTTAAGGTTCATTTAATATTGCTGAAAACTTTGACTTGTTGGATTTTAGTCAAAATAGAAGTAGTTTTCCAAGATAAAATTGTAATCAAGATTTCAGCCATTTTATGATTTTATGTCAGGATCTCACTAGACTGCTTTCTCTAATTTTTTTTTTTTTTTTTTTTTTTTTTTTTTTTTTTT
>CM031866.1:9341544-9425932 GCA_018697195.1 Certhia americana
GCTTTACTCACTGAAAAAAAGAGGAAATAGGCACTTTCTGGGTTTAGAGCACACATGGAATATGATAGGATCAGACATCTTAGGATTCAGGTTCCGGGAAGGCTTTTCTAGTAACTAAGAGACCCTTTGAAGTCTTTAAAATGAGATTCCAAAGGCAACAGAGCATGGCAAGTCCTAAAGCATCATCCACTCATAGTTAAAATCCTCTTGTTTAGATTCAAAACAAACTGTTTTTTGCTGCCTTTTTTTCTGAACAAAATTAAGTAAATCTGGCAAAATTCTGAAATGCAAACTGAAATGAAGGAAGGAGTAAACAGTGATAAGGAGTGATTAATTTTTCTGTCAAAGATTAAGAGTTAGCAAATCGCCTTATCTCCAAGATTTGTTCAGTCAATCCCACATTTTACAATCATGAATACAAAAAAGTGTGTTTTGTGTGCCCACTTAAATTCTTTTCCTTGAACAAGATGCAGAATTTATTTTTTGTTAAAAAGGTTCAGGATTTGTCAGGTGATAGTAAGTTTTTATCAAAGAGAAATTTTTTTATGAATAATGACAGATTTTTCTGGGTGACCTAACCTCTTGGCTGCTGCCTAATTCTTGCTTTAGTTTTTCAGTGGGTGACTCAATTCTCCCTCTACCATTTAGTTTTCAGATTGAAAGCAAAGCTGTCAGGTGCAAAGTGATTTCCCCTGCTTAGTGGAGATCACTGTCCTCTGATTTGATTAGTTCACTCTTGAGTTATCACCTTTATGTCCACCAGAAGGCTCTACTGCTTTCTGAAATAAACCATATTCTTTGGGTATCTAACAAGGTCAGTACTGTTGTAAACAGGATTTGGCAATTTTCTTGCATTGAGACAGCGCACATGTATTTCTTTAACGAAGCAATTAAATTCTAATGTTTTTTGAAACAATTGAATGATAAATGCAGATTATTTACAATTGGTGAGGATTTGGTTCAGTATTTAGTTATGTTATGAAATTTGAATCCACACACATTTAATGCAGTGGCTGTTAACTAAAAACCTTAGAAAATTTAACACTTTCACTGGTTGTGCTGTTACTTTCATAGTATGTGTGTATATATATATTTCTATTCTGTAACTAGAGAAGTTTGAAATGCAAAGACCCTAATTCCTCACCATCTTGGCATTCCTATAGTTATAGTCCCAATTGATAAGAGAACCTCTGAATGTTGGCACTTGTCAAAGTTGTGATGAAGTTATCCTTCTACAGACATTTCTCAACGTGAAGATTGTTTTTCATAATATTCATGTGTCACACCTCATGAGCTAAAAAGAAGTAGATCATTTGATCTACAAAACTGTCAGAGCAGCTTTCTTTATGAAGCTAAGTTATGATAGGTAAATATATGGGGTTTTTTCATGTTTTATTTTAGTAGCACAAGCTAGCAAATTCAAAAGGGGAAAGAATTCTTTTTATTTATTATCCAAGTGGAAAATCAGGATAAAATGAGAAGAAACATCTTGGAGAAACACTTTTCATGTCCATTGATTAGCTTGACTGCAGCAGTTCTTGCATTCCATCCTAAGAAACAGGTTTGATTTACCTTTTACTAACTTTCAGAACTGGAAATCATGGAAAAAGAATGTTTGAACACACACATAAATACATCCTTTTCATCTGTAGGGTTTTAAAATTATCTTTTTCAGAGAACCTGGATAAAAACAGCCTGTTTAAACTTCTAATGTTAAAATTTTTTCCTTAGGGAAGGTGTACTAGTCCAGCTGGGCATTATTTTTTCTGGATTTTTTGTTTGTTTGTTTTTCTTTTTGCCCTCTCATATAATATTATTTTCTTTATGGTTATTGATTTTATTAGAGTGCCATATCTTCAGATGCACTGTTTACATCTTTTATTGAACAAAGGGTATGACAAGAGGTGTTCTTATAATAATGCTACAGTACTAATTTCTTTGGTTTCTCAGAAAATCCAGATTATCAGTGTTCACATTTTTCTAGTCCTCTTTGTCTATATTTGACTATTCTACTTGTCCATCAAAAGCATTTGGGTGTTATTCCTAAAGATAGAGTAGATAAATTAGTGTATTAGACTTAAGATGGTGGGAACTTCCTACATACTTCAGCAAGTTTAAGGATGGTTCATCACAATGTACATCAGTTACCAGATAACCATTACAATTTCATTTGGTTTTTCTCCTCATACGCATTGCATTTACCAGAAAAAGGATTGGTTTTTTTCCCCGCTGCAATATAAATGTGAGGGTTTAGTGACTCAAGTTTGCCTTTCTGTAATTTCTTATAGTTACCATCACTAAATTATCATGAACTGTTCAGAAAACTGCAAGAGACTATATCACTGGCACAAGAGGATGTGGTGTTCTCTAATGGGCTCACTACAGAATGTTTAAAGGTGTCATTAATGTGCTTAAGCAGAATGGGACCATTCAGAGAACTGAGAACCTCTCCTTGAATTTAAAATAATGCTAAATTGCTAACAAAGTTTTACTTAAGCATCACAGAACTAAAAAAAGCAACTCTTTATAATTAATTACTTAGCTCTAGATGCTATCATAATGTGTTTGTAAATAATAACAGAAAAAAAATTGGATATTGTAAATATTCACTTATCTGCATTAATTCAGAAGAATCAGTTTAAACAGTCAGTAACGTTTTTTTCCCAGTGATTTTTATGGGAACAACATTTCACTTCAAAACTAGTCCTATGGATCTCTATTGTAGCAATGCCCTCCTGAAACTCAAAGGGAGTCTTCTTGAATATGGACCAAATAATTTAGTTGGCTGCTGGCCATGTGTTGTCTTTCAGAGGAATATGGTTATTCACTATGTAATAGTGTAGGAAGAAAGGAGACATATGGAAACAAATTTTAAAAGAAACAGTAACATTAGTCAATGCAGTTTTAGCCACACAAGTTGCCAAGCACTTAATGTAGTCATGAAGTAAAGAAATAAATTATGAAGCCCACTAGCCAGGCGCGTAGCACGCGAAAGTGCTGCTCTGATAGAAAACAAGCACTCAACTTCAGCTGAAGGCTGAAGCACACTAACAGTTCTTGAAGTTTGATTTATGGATTTCTTTTGCTGCTGTTGTTATAAAAAGTACACTATTATATACAACAAATTAAAACTTTTAAAAACAGCATTCTTGGAAATATATTTGTCCTTCTTTTTGTCTTTTGTTTATTTGCTGTAACCCAGCATGTCCCTGGCCCATTTTGTTATATTTTTGTTTTGAAATACGCAGTATAATCGTATGTATTTTCCTGTTGCATCTTAACAAAGTAATGTGTTTTTAAGCAGATGTAATTTTTCTCTAAATAAGCAATTCATTTGTAACAACACAAAAGACAAAGTGGCAAAAATAGTGACTGTAAAAATTGATGTCTTCAAATATAAATCAAAGATTATATAGGTATTTAAAAATACATATTAGTGCAACAATTCTTTTTCCAGTTCAGAATTTGTATTTGGTACAGTTTCATAAAATATTATATGTCCATTCCCTCTAGATGAGTCATGGTTTTGGAAGAAAGAGGGGAGAATATTTTTTCAGCATCATGATCATTGTAATAATGAACTGCAGAAACTATAATAGATTTTGTTCCTGGCTTGGCAAACTATCTAAAAGATTTTGCAAGAGAGTTTACATAATTCTTTCCATTGAACTTTCTAGTATTGCTATGTTTTAATTGTTAACTCAAACACACAACTTTTAGGTAGTTCGTGCACTATATAAATGTGGTTTAATGTTTCAGGAGTATTTTATGAGGAGAGTTGGTGGTTATACATTTTTGTACATACAACCTTAGTTCACTTGTTAAAATAGGCTCTCTGTTTGCTAATAGTTCCCAGCTGTAACTAATACATTAACAGATCTACAATGTAGTATTTAAAATGACGCATTTCAAAATCAATAGCAAATGTCCTGCTGTACGATTAATTGGAAAACTTGTTTTACACAATGGTCAGTACACAATATAAAACTCTTTTGGATTATGGTAAATCAAGGAATAAGAAACAATGATGTGTAAATTTCTAAAAACTTAAGAAAAGCAAAAATATTACTTACTGTAGTTGTTGTTTGCTTCTCTTGTCCCTTTCACTTTGCCTCGCTTATCAATCCTCATATACCACTGAGTTCGACAGAAAAGTCTTCTCACTCTTACATCCCCCCCTTCCATATAATCATAGCTTCTGGTATGTCGCTCAGGGCTGGAACAGTTCACATTTGTAGCCATTTGCTCTGGAGTCATGTCATTGCAAGCTAAAGATATAGTGCCCATTAGAAAGATAATGTAAAAGTATGATCTGTAGAGCAAAATTGGCAGGATCCATGTCAGTATCCATTTGTGCATTATAGTGCAGTGTTCTGGGTGTTCATGAACAACATAATGAAAATTAAATCTCAAGTAGACTGTTGCTCTTAGGTCACCGACCTGCCTTCTGTCTTTATGAGTTACAGATTCATTTAAGTGAGATTGCTCCCTCTTCTAGAATTCTGATCGTTATTCCTTAATAGTTAATGACGAAATAGAAGAGCTTCTTAAATATCTCTTCAGTCAGAATATCCTTTAAAGACACAAGTTATAAAAACCTTTGTTGTTGTGACCTTCTTTACTACTTGAATTTGCTGCTTGCACTGAAAGTAAAAGATCTGTGAGAAAAGGTGCATGTGTAAGTAGTTATGCTCAATTGTTACAAACGTGCAAGGATACGTTATGCTAACGAAAGCACTACACAGAAATACATGACATGCTGGGCTAATTTTTAAAAATATGCTAATGCATATACAATAGATATATTTCTACAACTTTATACATAACCAGACATTTACACAGTTCTCTCTTCAGTTTTAAGTCCTTCCAAAAATCTCCTATTGATTCATTTCAACTCTCATGCATGATAAAATTTTCCTGATTACTCCATACCTATATATTTACTATTAGCACAATCTATCATATAACTTTTCTCTATTTCAGGTTTCAAAACAGACCTCATGGCATTAGCCCTGTGTTTTTATTCCTAACCTTTTCAGATTATTAAAAATAGTTTTCTTAATTCTTTTTTTAGCATCTAGCACATAGAAATAAAGATAAGTTATTAGCTATTAGAAACTGTTGAATGATCTTGTAAAGGACAGATAACTTACTTGTTCCTGTTGATAAGAGCTGGATACCCAAGTACTCCATTTCTGTTGTCTCCTTTTTGCAACATGAGACACTCTACTGTAGCTACAAACTTTCTCAGCTCAGAAAGACTCCACCAGAATTATAATTGTTTCCATAAATCAACACGCTGGAGAGATGGTGTGTATGTGCTTATGCGTGCGCGTGCATGTGTGTGTTGAGCCTGTTCAGTCCTTTTCGATAAATACCTTTGCTGACCTCACTTGGAAGCAATTAGAATTTAACCAGTCAGCTGTCAGTTGAATGCACGAACAAAAGTAAAAGGAGACTTGCATTGTATCGTGTCCAATGGTCATCAGAGGGAGCTATGTACATAGTTTATGCTTTAAATCTCCAAGAATCTTCTTTCTAAAAATGTATATTTTGTGCTTGTGGATAGAATTGCTTCACATGCTAGCCAGTGTTTCTGTGCTCTGGTTTAGGTCAGTATTTTTCTGTCCTTAAAAAATTTCTCCTCCTCCTCTCTTTTACACTCACATGCTTATCTCAGTGTGCTTTCAAATCTCTTCTGCAGTTTGGTGGATTCAGAGTCTGCTTACTGCCTTTTTGAAAGATATGTGAAAGGTGGGTCTGTTACATACCATGGAGAAGGGTGTGCTGTAGACATTAGAGATCATGAGGTATATTTTTTATATAATGGAATCGAAAAGAGGAACCATTTCACTGAAGTTTTATTTGATCAGCCACTAGGTGAAAATGAGAACGTATATTTGGATATTTCAAAGTCTGACATTCAAAACCAACCTTTATCAGCTTGAAGGAAAAATTGCTACTAGGGATCAGCCTTTCTTAGCATATGTAGTTGGCTCTGGAAATTCACAAAGAGAAGATGAAAACTGGCAGCAATGTAAGAAAAGCCCTAATACTGCACACCAAGCAACTCGCTTAAAATCTAGAGAACCTGGTTTTCCACTTTTGTGTACCTATTTCGCTTTCTGGCACCAGCCTGCCCATGTTCCATTTCACCCCTAAATTCTATTGAGTTTCTGGTGAGTTTATTTGTAAAACACACTGAAGCAAAGTTTTCAGTAGCTCTTTATTCTGTTTAACTGCCCCGTTGTTGATGTGAGTACACCTCAGTCCCTTTAGTAAGTAATATCAACAAGGAAAGTTTGGAATTAATCCAGTTATTAAGAATAATTTACTTATGTTTAATAGTTTATGCTTGTTAATATAATGCAGTTTTCCATGCTTTTATCACATCCCCATACCCTTCCTTCCTCTACAATAAGGTAGCAGTTATTAAAAATTAAATGAACTATAGAGGCAGTTAAAAATCCCAGGGAGTACATATATGCCACCTTGTGGTGAGGGGGACATAAGTAAACGGAGTTTCACTGGACTGATCCAAAATTAACACAAAGGTGCACCAGGTAAACTTGTAGTACTCAGCCTTTCCTAGACACAAAGAGAATGAGTAATTTCCTTCCTTAACATCAACAGCCTCCTTGTCAGCACTCGCATGGATCAGTCCCATTTGTCACTCGCTTTGCATTCTTTTTTAACCATTTTCACATGTAGTCCAAAGCTGATAATTTTTTATTGTTGTTGTTTCTGTTTCATCATATTGGGCTGTGTTCTGTAGCTCAGCCTAATTTTCCTACTTTCTGATATGAAAGATGCGCTGCTGAGGGCTTCCAAAGGCTGCATACCTGCAGCTGATACACAAAGAAATGGCTTTCATTAGTTAACTCTTGTAAACTGTGGTCACAGCTATCTCCAGTTTGATTTCTGTCTTGTCAACACATGGCCACCATCCTGACAAGAACTGGGGACTGAAGTGACTTATCCCAGTTGTGGCTTTTGCAGTACATTTGCTGGATTTATATTAGCATGTTCTCTGACCCATTCCACAGTCTGAATTCAGAATGATAACAATGAAAAAAATTTGTGGTATTCAAAAGGCTTATCTCTTGTGTATTATAAAGAAAGCAATCAAGGATAAAAGGTAATCTGTGTTTTACTCAGCAAAATAGGATGCAAGTAGAAATGTTTTTGTAAATATTCTGAATCTTTTATGTCCAATAACAACCTGCACTTTCAGATCAATAGTGGTTTTAACTTTTCTTTTTCCTTGCTAACTTATTGTTTCTGACTGTTAGTACCAGGAGAAAAAAAACATACCTGAGGTTTCAGTTCCAGAAAGCTGGAGCTGCTTGTAGTCCAGGCATAGGCATGTATTTCTCTTGGCTCTGGAAAAATAAATCACTTGCTGTAAGTGAGTTTTCTCAAGTGGTGCCTAACTTCAGATCTCTGTAAACTTTTGTAGTTAAGAATAAATGAATAGTGGCTTAGATAAGGCACTAGCTCTAATTTTAGTTGGTGAACAATGCAGTGACTCTTTAATTATTGCTGCTAACATTCATATCCTCATATTTTGAAATTATGGAATAATACCTTTCCACTGTGCTTTAGCTGCAGTTTTCCTCAATTACACATTTTTGTGTCTTGCTATACAAATCCAACTCTGTATTTTTTAATGAAGGGATGGCATCTTGCTGTGCATGTGTACATTAGGCTTCTCTGCATGTATCTCCAAGCCTCTGAATGGCCCAACATGCATCTGATAAATCAAGCATAACTAATTTCTCTCTGAAATTGAATTGGCTTAAGTTTAGAGAAGATTTAGCTTGACTATACTTGTTATTCTATCTGTTTAATGAAGTGCATGCCCAGATCTTTGCATTACAATCCCAAGCAAATCTTTAATAATATATAGACATTTTCCACCTAAAATGCTTTTGATTTTCTGTTTCTTTGGTGATGTGTTCCGGTTTCAGGACTACAGAAAACATGGAACTGTGCAAAATGCACATTCTGTAAGCTATCCTTTAACACTTAATGTATGCATTGATGTCTCCTTGCTGTTGAAGAGTTTTCCACAGCTTTGTTACAGTGCACATGCTGAAAAGGAAAGTGGAAATTAATTGCAAGCACTTTGCTTGCAATTGTAAAGATTGTGCATAGTTCTCCAGTTAAAATAGAGCTTAATTAAGTTTATTCCCTTTTTCCTTCCATAGGAAATTACTTTTTGTCCTTTCAGATGAAAGCATGACCATAAAGACAGACCATGCTTTCCTTATCTCCAGGCTGGCCTGGTGCAAATTTACTGCCCAGCTGCAGCACTGGGTCATGAATGTGACTTCTAAAAAACCTCCATTTTGACCAGTTTGCCCTTAGGGCAATACATCCCTGCTAAAAAACTTATAATTCTCTTCCTCCTTGTTCCTTGATCCATTTAAAATTTGCTTTAGAACATCTTCCAGAACTTCCAGAGTTTAAGACTGTAGGAAGATAAAAATCTCTATATAAGACTAAACCCAAGATCTTGGGTCTTAATGCTCTGCAGTAATAGCTAAAATGGGATTGGAAGGTCCCAGGGAAAAAAATATCATGGATGTGAAGGTGGTAAATATTTTTGTGGTTAAATCCTTATCCACAGTTTCCAGATCTCAGAAATCAGGATCAGATCAAGGCTGACTTGTTATTACATGCAAAAGATACAAGGAAAATGCTACAGTTTGAGCAAATCTTTGGTCAGCGTTGCAGTACTTGAGAAACACTCGAACATGTGTGGAAAATAAACTTATATAATGAGGCAGTAAAAACAAGAGATACAAGGAATACTGTACTTCAATTTGGATTTCTTTTCAGGTTGTAAGGCACAGATTAAAAACAGTAACTATGAATCCTTTGTGTCCCTGATTATAAGAATGTCTTCTTGGTTTTGGGTTATTAAAATCATATTGAAAAGACAACAGCATTTTTTTCCTAGCAATTTTCAAAACAGATCTCTTTGACATCATTCCTTTTTTTTATTTCCTCCTATTCATCCAGATCATATTGAGCTGATTTAAATCTACAGGAAAAATTGAATGGGATGCAATAGATACTTGGAAAAAAAACGTCCTTCAAACTATCAAATAGTTTGACTATTACTACTAATTCCTTTTCTTTTAATTAGTTACAGCAAATGTGTTTTATATAGCTTATTTTAAAGAAAATAAAGACTGGGAATACCTTAGCTTAGTCTTAGTAAGCTTAATAGTAAACTTAAAGATAAATCCATCCAGGCTTTTTTCTCTTGGACAATGGAGTATCATAGTACTGACTTTTGAAGGAGATAGAATTAAAAGAGAATGCAATCGCAGCTGGATGAATCCTTCCTTTCTGAATGAAATGGTTATGCTAGATCTTCTTGTTATTCATAACTTAATAACCCTAAGCTTCAGGGGATTCTACTTGTGATGACATCAGGACACTCAGGCTATGTTTATCCTAACTTTATCAGGTGCTGATGCAGAATTGTAACAGTACACTTCTGGTGGAGATATAAAAAATAGAGAACTGGTATGAGAAAATACTGAGACCCATTTGGTTCATCTCGCTTATTACCAGGTGTGACATTCAGAGGTCTCTCTTCTTTTTCTGAAGTGATCCATACATTTGTAGTCAAATTTTTATTTTACCAAAAATTACAAATTTTTATTTTACCAAAATACTTAACCGTGCAGTGATTTCTTCTGCCTGACTTAAAATATTTTCTTTTTACAAAATAAAACACTTGTAGCATCTTTTTATATACACAGATGATTGGATAAGAACCAGCTTTAAGACCTGGATTTGTGGAATCTGTTTGCTTAGAGTCACTTTTTACAGCTGTCTCCAATTAAATAGATGTGATACATCCAATATCTACTGCCCCTGTTGCATACTGTAGGTGTCAAAATGCTCCTGTGATTGATTTCTAAAAACCTGGGCTCACATATATATACACCACACACTGAAACATTCTTAATGCTGTAAAACAGAACACTCAAAAGGTGCAAATTCTAGCTATCCATCTCATGCATTCAGCTGGGGGTAAAATCGTGAAGAGAACATAATGATAAAACTTAGTCTGTATCATAGTACATACTCACACACTCAACCAAACCAGTATTTATCAAAGTAAGCTCTTGGCATCTCTGTATAATTCAGGGAGTCCAGGATTTCACCCAAGGTTTATTGTAAATTCCTTCTTTATGGTTCTGTATTATTTACGAGCATCTTAAGGTTTGAGATTTAACTAGACATTTTTCAGTGTCTTTCTATGTTCAAAGGCAATCAATGCAACAAATACAAAATAACAAAAGGTGGGACTGTGTATGGCAGAAATGCTACTGGATTACTACTGTGTATTTATTATTTTATTTTGGGAAACAGCTGGAGTAAGACGTTTCCTAATTCTTAGCTAATTATATGGGCTATTGTTATGTGTGTGCTCTAAAAGCAAAATAACATACGGGGAAACTGCCCTATTCCCCTGTAAAGCTGTGGTCCTTGTTGAGTTCAAAACTCACCAGTTGACTTAGAGTAAGAGCCACTCTCTGTAATGATTGCTTTATTTATTACCCATTTATCAGAGACAGGGACACCACTTAGTCACAAAAATGTAAGGTTTTCCAGCTGTTTGCCATTTGAATGGTAGATAAGCATTTGCTAAACTGAGGGAATGTAATAAAAGGGTGTCGTTCCTAAGGAATCTGTGTTAGTAATTGGCTTGCAGAGTGAACTCCACCACATTTCCTCACTTTTTCCATTCTCTCACTTACTGATAATGAAGTCCATGATATCCTACTAAATCCTATGTAAATTCAGGCCAGAATAGTCATTTCATAATCTGGTAAGGGTGTGAAAGAAGGATGTGAAGTGCTAGGATCTGAGTGCAGTTCAGCATATCAAGTGCAAGGTTAGAACGAGCATGTCAGCATCATTCCTGAGGCCTCTGGTCTGGGCATGGACTGGCGAGACAGTTTTTCTAATTATAAAAGGAAGAAAAGAAAGTGCCAAAATACCTTTGCATTCAAAGGGCAAATTAAGGCTATGTCAAAACTGCATTTTCTTTCAGAGCTCCCTCAAGAGAGTTAGCAAGAAGGGGTGCTATTGATTTCAAACTGGCTGTAATTTAAAGATGCCTGGACTGAGGGTTACCAGATAGAGCTGTTTGCAATATGAACCATCCTGATCCTCTGTACGTATAATTCTGTAGATTGCAGGAGTGATCCCTTCTTTCTGGGAATAGCTGTGCTTCCAAGAGTTGAAATGCCTGCCAGTGCAGCTGTTGCTCTGTTAGATGGTTATTTGCCTAGCTTGTGGCATCAGCAAGGATTGAATTTTGTCAGCAACAGATGAGCGTCAGGCATTGAAACAGATCATTATCAGACTTGATGTTGTTTTGATCTTACTCCCTACTCCTGCCTTACTTTGCTTGTTATAACTATCACATTACTAAAATAATTTCTACTCTTTTAACAGCAATGCCAGTTGCTAGTTTTTCTCACCTTTGACAAAGTCTGTCCATTGCAACTGACATTTTCTTCACAAACCTAAATATTGCTGTTCAGTGAAGGAGGAATGTGGAACATTTGGGAGGTGATAGAGAGAAAGAGCAGGGTAAAAAGAATCTGTGTACTCCTTCCTCCCCTATAGAAGAGGAGAGAAAACTTAATTCTCTGATAGGAATTTGTCTAGTGTAATGGTAAATTCCCTTTATCAGCCTTTTATGATACTGGGTTGAGTGCAGCATGTGTCTAGTTTGTGTACCTCTTGCATCTCTGCTATCTCTGCTGTGCTTGACAGTGGGTTATTGCAACAGAGGCCTTTTCTGGAGTAGAAAACTTTTATTGACATGACTTTGTGAAAACTTTTTTCACAGTGTGTGTATTGGCTCCAGTGCTGAAGTCACTGTGCTGAACTCCTCCATGTTGAGGTACAAAGTGTGGAAGTCCCTTGACAATGCAGTCAACTGAATGAGTTTTTGTGGGTTTTTTAATTCAGTTGACTGAAAGCCCCAGAATAAGAAGATATAAATATTAAAGAGAAGTTACTGAAAAGATATTTTTTAAAGAATTTTGACAGGCAGTTTTTTGTTAGTTAACCACATTTCAATAAAATTCCTCTCTGAAGATCATGCCATTGTTTGTTTGTTTGTTTCATAGCATTGTTAGTCATGAACAATAAGTTGGCAGTGCCTGGTATGAATTCTGGGTCTCGAAAAAGTCTCTAATGCATTAGGTTTATCAAATTGAACATGCATTCTATGATCTTAAATTTCAGATTAGGGTTTTTTTTCTCAAGTAATTGTGATGTGCCCTTCCCCATTATTCCTAGTGGTGACTACCACTTCTTATATCTTTTCTTGATGAAAACCTGTGTAGGAAAAGACAGCTCTCTCCAAGTGTCCTGATATTTAGGGGCTTGTTACAATTTTGACTCTCCTGTGAGGATTGTGAGGTGTTTTCAATAGTCCCCCCATACCAACAGGAATTTGATAGCTGTACCTTCTTTTTGCTTTTGAAGTAATCTTTTATGGGAGTCTTGCATTATACAGATGTGGGAAAAAAGTGTGGTAATGCATATGTGTACACACATGACTTGAAGTAAGGTTTCATGAAAAATGTTAATTCTGGTGTTTCCAAAATTCAGTGTTGGACTTTGATCTTAATTTTTTAATGATATTGGAGTAATTGATAGTTGTAATTCCTGATTTACCCAGTTGTCACTAGCATCTTAAATGTAGCAGGGGATGTCTCAAAAATGGGAACTTTGTTCTGATAACAGTCTTCCAACATCCACTAGTGCTGCTTCTCAGGAAGGTTATTGTCTGAGTACACAAACTCCATCAACTTTTGCATGAAGTCTGTGATGGGTTTCCTGAAGTATCCCAAGGGGCTGTTAATGTATGAGCAGGTGCTGGCATGTGGGAAAGAATGGAGTACCAGCTATGGTAAGAGGAAAATTAGGAGCATTATAAACTGCGGAAGAGAAGAAATAATGGACAAGAACTGGTTAATTCTGAGGAAGAGAGAGAGGAATACAAGACAGAACAGAGGAAAGTAATGAGGTCCTAATGTATGCAGCATGTCAGAAGAAATGGGAGCTAGGAAATAGGGGAACCTTGGAAGTCACTTTAAGAAGACACAGGAAGAAATCAAGCAATTTCTCATACAAATCCTCTCTTCTGTCTGATGCTTTTTCAATATATATCTAAGAGAAATAACATCATTTAGCAAATCAAATATGCATTAGGCTGTAGTGCATGAAATCTTTCATTTCAAAGTTTGTATTTTGGCTTTGGTAACCTGCAGTGAAAGACTTCTAGGGATGGAATGATTACTGTACCACATGGTGACGAAGCTTTGTCCACCCAAGAAAGAAGATGCTGACAGCTAAAAAAGATCAGTTATTTCTAAATTATCCCTTCTGCCTTTATATGGTGTGCTATTTCGAGTTTTGCAGGCCTGATGGTGTGGCTTGTTCTTTTCCCATTGTAAGTAACATTCAGCTGCAGCAAAATGACCTGGCACAACTGGGACAGTGCTCATTAGAGTTGGTGCTGAACCCAGTCTCTCTTCTAGTCCTTTTAAAAATAGGGGAGATATGTGAGAGAGAACTTTTTAAATCTGTTTTTGAAATTACTATTTTATTTAGGCAATGAAGAAATCCCTTCTTTTCCATGCTTTCCAAAGGAAATGACCACCCTCTTCACTGGTCTCTGGTTCCTGGACTAGATGTAAATGTGCAAGGGAAAAAATACAGCTTCATTAGGGCCTCACTATCTGCAGTAGAATCTGTGATGTTGAGGAGTGATCCTTTGTGGTTTGTGATCCCTGTTCTTTTGTGACTCGAAATTCTGCTCTTTTCTATTCTGTGTAAAGAAACAGATGGTCTACTCTTCAAAGCAGTGCCATTAAGTCATACTATACTTAATCTTCAAGATTGCAGATACTGGCCTGCATTTAGCAGAAAAAGAGCTCCCATCAGGATTGGCACAAAGATTTCCATTTAGTGCCTCTCAGGAGTTGAAGATTGATATGTAGGTTCCAAAAAAATTATCTTACAGTCTAGTAAACCAAAGTGGCATTCTTGTAAAATGCTGAGGTCTAAATGTAAGTTAGTCTTTTTTCTGTGAGCATAACTTCTTGTGGATTTATGAGCAAAACAGAAAATAGAGATTTTTCTTTGTTTTAGTGTTGGCCGGTCCACCCAGTTTTAAGATAATGGTGCATTGGAGTATAATCAAAATAGGTGTCTAAAGAACTAGATTGCTTCATATTTCTTAGGGATTTTTTTTTTTTTTTTTGTGAAAGAGGAGATTTCTGGGTTTGAATGTTTTTCAGTTCCTACCCCACCCTTCTAAAAGACACATACACTCTCCCTCTCAGTTTCGAGAAACACCCCCAGGGCATCCTTTTTATTTGAATTGATTTTCTGGTTGTTTATCTTTTTCAATCTGGTCATGAAAAGCACATCTGGTTCCTATTTTAATCAGTATTCCAGTGGGAGCAACATCATATTATAGAAGGCTAACAATGCTAAAATAATAATCCGTAATGATGCAACTTCTGGTAATTTAAAACTGTTTTATCCACTGTTTGTAGAAGTGTGTTAATGATGTCGGCCAACTGATCTCTTTGTAGATTAAACTCACCCTGGGTCCTCATAACAGGGAATATCTGACATCCACGTAGGCGAACCCTTCCAACTGTCAGCAATTCCTGAAGTTTCCTGAGCATTTCAGTACTTATACCAAGTGCAAAACTGACAGTTGTGCAAACTGAAGCAATCACTTGACCAAGAGGTTGGGTAAAACAACCCTAGTGCTGGTTTAAATGTAAACTACTTCTGCCTTTTATTTGACATAGTTCTGCCTCTAGAGGTGACAGAGTTGGAGGTCTTGCTCTTGTTTTTCTTCACTTTGTTAGTTGATTCAATATTCAGCGTATATGGTAAGACTGCCAGAAAGCGACAGTGGTTATTTTATTACAAAGCTGCATGCTAGCAGATAAACTAAGATGGGTTGCCAAACAGCCTTCAAGTGGTAGGACTTGTTTTCTGTATTTCCTGTCTTGGTTTAAGCCAACAACAAAGAGAAGAGACTTCTACTGTTTCTCTAACTAATGCATATTTTGCAATTATGTAAAAGTGAAACTTTGTATCTCTGCAATTCCCACTTGAATGGTCCAGCAAAGCAGCCACCCCCAATACTTTTACTGATAAGGTGTTTGTTGAAGTGTGGACCTCTCAGTCATGTTCATTATTGCATTGCCACTTAAAAGTGTATCATTCTTATGCCATCTCCAGACTGGAATTCCACACAATAGCAGAATAAACTGAAGAGGCTGTCCTTTAAAACTAGCTTTGAGAGGTGGGAGAACATACTCCTATTTGTCAAGAAAGAATCCCCTGTTATCAGAGCTATCTAAAAATTTCATTCAGTCTTCCAAATATTTATTGGAACTGTCTCTTTGATGTACCTGCTTCTACCTTGGCTCTTCAGCAAGGTTCTCGATGAAGCAGGTTGTAACAAATCTTAAATTGGGAGGTCAAATTTAATACTGGTACAATCAAGTAAGGAGTGGCATACTTGACAGGATGATGGAGTTATATATTAATTATTTTAGAGGCTAGATTTACAAGTGATAGTTGATGTTTGTGACCTTTCTCCTCTAACCTGGTGTTAGGAAGAGCAAAAGCCCAAAATGAAAAGAAACATTAAGATTTTGCAAAATCAGTTTTTAGATAGGAATGGTTATGTTTTAGAGATCAATAACTGCAGTCACTGTTAGTGGAATCCTCCTAAAGGTCTGTGTTCTTCGTAAGAGAGTATGGGGAAGGTGTACAAGTAGACATCAGCAGCAGGTTTCCCTAGTTCTCTAAGAAACTCTGCTCTTAATTTATTATCTTACTTTCCTATTTTAAGACAGCTGATTAGTATCTTAACGCTTACATGGTTTTATTCTGTGGAATAAAATAAGCCATTTTCCTCACAGTTCTAAGAGAAGAAATTATATAAAACATCAGAGCAAAGCAATGCAATTTTCAGAGGAGCTAAGCTTTTGAAACTCTGTGCTGAACTTCTATGAATAATCTGTGCTCAAGGTCAGAATATGAGGTCAGGGATATCCAATGACTGCACACTAAAGCAGGGGAACTGCAATATCTCTCATCACTAAAGTTTTTGGTTTGCATTTTTAAATAAACCAGGAACAAGTGCAGGGTATATATAGTATCACAGCCTTATGCTGGCAGAGGGAATCTCTTGAATAATTTTATTCCAATATCTTGAAACATGGAGTTGGTTAAACTGGTGAAATATTGTGTTTTCAGCTACCCATTTACGAGAGAGAATCTCCAGAAGATAATCAAATTATATTCCTTGCTCTCATTTGAACTGATGCTACATTCCTGGTTGTTTTTGTGAACTGGATTTTATTATTTGATATACTTTTTTTCTGTTTTGACACTATATGATTTCAGAATTTAATCCGTATTTTAAAAACCATTCCATTTTAGAATGTTTCATTTTGAAAGGACTTTCATGAGTCAAAAAATGTTTTTGTTTCTACTGAAGGAGTGGTGGAGAATCACCGTACTGTCCCTTTGGCACATTTAGATTTCACGAGTAGCCAATTTCAAGCTGTGGATACTGAAACAAGTTTCCAATCTGGGTTGCTCTTCAAGTTGTAAATGGTGTGTATTATTTCTGATGTTGAAATTTTATCCTGGATGCAAACCAAATTTGTCTTTCCAGATCCTTTGTTTAATTTCTTGTGGTCTAACTTAAACACCTCCTCTAGTATATTTCTCATATAAGTTCTATATAAATGCTTTCAGGCTACTTGGGGAATTACTGTGGAAATAATGAAAAGGAAATAAAGCTTCCTATATGTAGACGTATGATTTCTGATATTTGGTGGGTTTCTTCAGAGAAAGTTTCCTGACTGCATACCAAGACATACCTGACTGCATACCATATGCAAGCAGCAGGTATTCTGAAGGAATTACAGAGAAAATCCTTGTAACTTGGTATCATAGGGGAAAGTGAGGTACAGAGAGGAGATGTACATTTTCCATGGCTATGAGGTGATGTAGCTATAGATCTTGGAGTTAAGTGCAGGTGGCCTCACTGCAGGAGCTTTCAGAAGATCAACTGCTTGGGCTGTATCTTGAGTGTGCATTTTGCTTTCTGGTTTTCCCTTCTTGTCATCATATTTTTCCTTTTCTTGGTACTATTTACAGAAGAGCTTATGTATTCAATTTTCTATGTACAGGTACTTAGGAGCAGCATATAAATTGTTAAATAAAACACATTCCTAGAATGGGATAAAGGCTCAGAAAGTTATGAAATCATGGAACTTCTGTGACTTTTAAGAACTACTTCAATATCCCACCTCAACCCCAATATATTGCTCAGCTGGTTGCATGTAGTTGTTCACAATTCTCTTCTTGACTTCATTGTCAGAGCAGATGTTTGTTTGCCAATTTTTTTGATACTTCTCCTCCTGTTCTCCCTCATGAAAATCATTAACTCCACCTTTTATTTTGAAAGATGCTACTGTCTTGTTTATGGCAGCCAGTTCAATTTTTCCTTTGGCTCAAGAAGTGTTTGGTTTCCTAAAATTGTTCTTTCTGTGTGCATGGTGCCAATTTGGAATTTTGCTGAATAAATGAGTAAGTAAGTTTTATGGCATGTAGAAGAAACACTAAAGGAATTATTTGGTGTGAGCTCACTTTCTGCAAGTAGATGCCATGAAATATATATTTAGGGTTAGTTTAAAAAGCAAAATTTCTCATTTTCTTAACGGGCAATCTATTCATATATCAGTGGCATAATACAGCTTTTTCTGTTTTTTTGGTCTTCTTTCACTTTCTCACTACAAGTAAGAGGATAGTGGATCACATAATTCCTCTATTCTGAAACAGAAAACCCACCTGACTTCAATGATTTTCCTTAAAAACTGATGGTGTGATAAAGTCACTTTATTTAACATCCAATATCATAAGACTATTAAGAGCAGGTTTATTGTACAAAATGAAAGCAGATAAATTATCTCTGATTTATCAAAGCTTTACACATTCTAGAAACAGATGCCTTTTAAAACCACTACAAAATTCCTAGATATTAACTTTTCAAACTAACAGCTGTTAGAAATCAATCCCTTTTGATTAACTACTCTTGGAATAGGCCAGATTTGTTTTAAAATTAAACACTATCACAGAACTACTTTCTAAAATCAATATATTGTTTTCATAAACAGTCCAAGGAAATTCATGTTAATTCAGAATTCATTGTATATTTAGCCCATATTTCATAATAAAGGAAATATTTTGTAACCTAAGTTAAAATGTTACTTTTGCATTTCCTCACCATTTAAAGGCTGTGTAATGCAGCTTTCCTATTTAATTTTTTATTGTTGTTTTACTCTATTCACGAGAGTGACAAGGGAATTAGGGCTGCTGTGGATTCAGTCAGTTGTATTCCTTAATAGATTAATTTTTTGTGGCATCTTCTTGAAGAAATGAGCCGGTTTAGGAGTTTAACTTGGACTTTTTTTAAAAAAAATATTATTTTTGGTTACAAACAGATAAATGTGTGTGAATTAAATATTTGGAGATAAAGTTTCAAGTTGTAGGAGAATGCCTGGTGTCACAGAGCTGGACTCTAGCCTGATCTCTGCCACATGCCAGTGTACACATGCAATTCCCTGGCCCAATGCACCTGTTCCAGCTTTTTGCTATTCTGAGAATACATTTGTGTGTGTGGCAACGAGGCTGCTTTTTAAATGGAGATGGATTTCTGGTGCCTCTGGGCAACGGTAGCCAGTGCATTCTGAGACTGGGATAGTATCATGCTTTCTCAGTTCTGATTCATTTTAAAGGAAAAAAGTTAATGATCCCCTCCCTGCCCCTCCCTGCCCCTCCCCTTTTGGGAATTTGAATGTTCTAATCTACAAAATGATGGTACAGTTTAGTGAGCAGTACTAGAAATAAGGAGTAAAGCTGAAATGATATTCTATTCATAACCCTCGTTCAAGACAGTGATTTTTATTTACAAAACCAGCTTCTTGCGTTTCAGGTGATCAAAAGCAAGATGCAGATTTACATAAAAAGGAGGAGGGTCTGTGCTTTATTGTCCGTCTTGGGGAGTTCTGCAGTTCTAACTTTCCCCTCCACTTAGAAGCAGCAACAGCGGCATGACTGCACTAATGAAGTTGCTGATTGTCCCTGCCACAGATACTATCATTTGCAGGGATGTAAATCTTTGCTGATTAATTTTATTACCATGCTTTTCCTTTACTTTGACACTGAAGACAAATACAACCCATATTTTATTAGACACCTCATACTGGATTCAAGCATGGTAATATAATAAGTAATATACCTACAGAAGTGTATACTATTTTTGCTCAGATGTTGAGTCTGTATGTCTGTGTGAACTAAAGTGTCAGACTCTCAAAATAATATAATCAAGCATGATTAAATTTGTGTTCAACTTGGATGCTTCCTAAGAGGGCATATCTGTAATAAACCTTCTGGTGGTGATCTTCTAAAAGCACTCAGATTGCTGTATTAGTGGCAATAATTATTAATGAAGGATTAAGAACTGTAAACTATCTTCCTGCATTCAAGCAGACAGGGAGGAAAAAAGCAGACTTTCTGTTACTGTGCAGAAAATAGAGAAGTGTGGAAAATCTGGTATTATATGTTGGCGCTTTCAGGAAAGAAACATAAAGTAGTTTTAGGTATTTGCACTAAGAAAAGTAGATCTCAGAAAGATTCAAGGTCCAGCTAGTGCACCAGTTCTTTTTGGCTTCCATCCTCAAAACTCGGGGAATGTATTAAAGTGTTACCAGGTTCTCATCACCTGATAGTTGTTCATTCAAAATTACTGTAATAATTAGAAACAGAATCTTAGCTCCTTCCTTTTTCTTAGTCTCAAATAGCCTCAGAGAACAGAAAGGCCTTGGAGTGTTTCGTAATTTAATGAAAAAATGGAAGCAAGCTGAATTCCTAAAGCCTCTTGGAAGTTGCTCTTTCACTCAAAAATCTCTTGAAGTCTGAGTGGCAGTAATGGGGAACAGAATTTCTGTACCTGTTTTTTGGGGTATGTTTTTTTTTTATATATGCATATTTGAATGACCAAGACATCACTGCCCACTTTCCAAGACTCCTGTAAAAAAACTTTTGCCACCATGCTAAAAATACATCAGCTTTCTCTTGCCAGTACTGTTCCTGCTGTTAGTCAAAGGGTTACATGCAGTATTTAATCAGAGAGAAAGAAACAATACACGTATGTTCTACTCCTTTTATTTTTCTGTCATGCAAAAATATGCAAAGCACTTTATATAGATTACTTTATGGCCAATAAAAAAGAGAGAGCAAATTTATTTTCTTAATTTTTTATTTGGACTTAGCCCATTTCTGTACCCTAAAATTGCTGCTCTAGATTGTTGAAATATTTTATTAGTACCTCCCAAGCTGAAAACAAAGAAAGACTACTTTTTTTCCTGCCAAGCATGCAAGTGCTGCTTGGAGAGGTTCTGGAAGCATTCATCCACCGTGTAATCTCTGACAGTGCACACACTGCTGGTGGAATTTCCTAGATAGGCATGCAACACTCGTTTGCCTCATCTCATCAAAGGAGCAGAGGAACTTGACCCATCAAAATTGTCATACTTTTTTGACTAGGTAATTATAAATAAAGCCTCACTTTCAGTTGTTAATAATGCCTCATTTCTTACTTTCATTTGTGGTTATTTCATGGCATGCTGCAATAACTAATGACAGCCTAGGTACTCTGGCTTTTAAATCAAAAACATTTTTAAGAGTTAAATGCTTTCGGTTAAGTTGGAAAAATCCCAGCAGAGTAAAAGCATATATAGCACAATTTGTGGATGATACTAGAGCAGACTCAGAGTTCATTCTAAGTTTCTGCATGCTAAGCATCTGCTGAAATCAATGACAGCTGCACATGAAGAGATATTGCAGAACCCATCCACAACTTAATGATAAATAAATAGTAAGTATGAGGTAATCTGACTCTACTTCATTTTAATTAGAAAATTTTGATTCAGAATTTGAGGTGAAATTGTACCTAGACTTTCGGATGAGTTTCTAAGGTATGAATTTACTTCTGAATATGTCCTGTACAATGGAATCAGGTACTCATCTTGAGCAGTTTGGTCATGTGACTTTTCCTCTACACCTTCACTTTATAAATCTGTTTTTGAAATCAGCTCTTTGTACATATGAGATATTTTCAACAAATTCCTCTGAAAATTTATTATAGCAGAAGTGATATTGTTTCCAGCTGTTTCTATCCAGAACTGATATTAAATACTGGAAGATAACACAACCAGATCACTTTCTCTATCAGATTTTGACACTAGGTCATGGAAATTAATAATGTTCAAAATGTATCTCAGATTGAAGCTGGAAAGGCTAGTCAGAGATATCAACCAGCAGCAGATGTTAAAGCCACATTCTGATCCAGTTATTACTTTGCAAAGGAAGCAAGATCTTCTGGGGGTCAGTCACAATGCCTGGTCTGTCTGGGTGGCCTGCATGTCTTCTCTGCAGCTGATCTAGTCCAAATATCACTCAAGGCACTTTCAGCTCATTCAGAGAGGAACACCTTTTGTTCCTTCCCACCACACATTAGGATATTGGTGAGATAGATGTGGGTAAGATATCAAGAAGGATACTGAATTAATACCATCAGGTTTGTTTCAAGTTTTAACTCTTACTGCCATATTTTGATAGGTCATAATATAGCTGTAGGTCAAGTTTCATACTATTTCCTAATTGTGTGGGAGAAAACCCCAAGGGTGATATATAAGTAACAATGTTGAAAGACTTTTGTTGGGACAAAAGTCGCAATTGCTTGTTTACTGAAAGCAGCCAATTAAAAGTACTGAATGGTAACTACCATCTTGAAATGCACCTCTAATTATTGCTGATATTTCTGGTGTGATGAAAATCCCAACAGCCTCTAACATGTGTCTGCTTAGACATTTGTTCATGAAGTAAGGAGTATGTTTTGCTCATATGCAGCTGATAATATGCAGTGCTTTCTGAAGACTTCAGACTTAAAGTACTCTGTCCTTGAAACTACTCTGGAATTGAGGGCAGTGCAGTAGTTGTGCCACTGAGAAGAAGCATGCCTAAAGCAGACTGGTCTGAAAGATTTCCCATACTTGCTGGGAGGCAGAATTTTTTTTCAAGGATCAAGGTGATCACCGAACTCCAGGTGTTTTTTTACTTATAATGTTGTACAGTAAAATTTGGCTTCTAAGAAACAAAGTAATTGAGGGGAGAATAAATCCTTCTGTTGATAGCAGCAATATTGGGTCTGTAGAGGCAGAAGTCTGGTCAGCAGTGGTAGCAGCAGGAAGATGATATGCTGCAGTAGCTAGCTTGCACAGAACATTCTAATGGTATTGGGTTACTTGTGGATTGAATGCCAGGTAACACATTGACCTGTCTGTAGAATGGGTGATTTTTGTCTGACTAAAAGATGTAAAATCATCTATCAGAAGAGAATAGTCTAACATCAAAATATTTGATTTAAGTGCTATTAAAAGTTTTGTTTATAGTATAAGAACTCAGAAAAATTGACTCCAGAAAATTTTCTTCTATTAGTTTGGGACTATTAAATGAGAAGAATCAGGAAAAGGATCCAATGATTACTGAAGTAGTTTGAAGAAACTTGTACAGAGCTATCAAACAGAGTCACTACCTCTGGTTCTTGAGCCACAAAATGCTTGTGGCCAAGAGAGATTTCTGTGGAAATATCACTGTGTGCTTGCCATGTTCTTAGTCTTCCTTAGGCATCCGATGTTGGTCAGAGCTGGAAATTGGATCTTGTGCTCTGTGTACCTTTGGTTAGTACAGCTATTCTTGTATTCTTCTGTTGTAACAGGAAACAACCCAGATATATTTTATTTTTTGTTCTGCTGCGAGAAGTCAGATTTTCAAGTCAAGTAAAGCAGTTGCAGCACTAAGCTGTCTGGTGACACTTAGTCATACAAACTCTCAATTTGTTAATTTTGATTTTTAATGTATTCTCATCTGCTGATGATCAGGCTCACTAATCTATAGATTCTACGTTTTACTAAGAAGGAACTGATAGCAAATTTTATTGATTTTTAAATTATCTAGTTCCACTCTTATTCAGAGCCTGCATGATTTGGCTCTATAGGCTTGTTTAGAAAGCCATCTTTTTCTCTCTTCCTTTTTTTTTTCTTAAGGGTTTGAAAAGATTCAGAGGAACTGAGTGGTTATCTGATGGTTTATCAAGTTCTTTTGCATTAGAACTGTGTTAGAATGATGTGTTGGTTATGTTGCAAAATATCCTTCTATCATTGGTCTCTTCTTGAACATCAAATTTTGAATGTACAGCTCCTGTTTGATTCCCTTCAGTACTGAATGTCTTTCCCTTTAATATTCCTTGGGTCACTAGTTCTTACTTCTTTTAAGAGGTAAGATTTTAGCAAAATTTTAGCAAATCAGTGTTTCTCCAGGACTCATAGGAACTGCAATGTAAATAATTTCAAACAGGAGAAACAGGTGATGTGATGTTTGCATCCTATTGAATTTTTTTTCCCTTACGCTGTGAGAAAAGGTAAGTTACCCTTACATAGTGAGGAAATGCTCTTCAGCTTTTTTTGATGACAAAATAAGATTGTGGATCTTAATGTAATAAAACAGGCTCTCATCTATAGAACCCTTAGCACTTGTTTAATTCTATTTATGTAAGTTACTTAATTAGCCCATCAGTGCTACTGTTTTCAAATTAATTCTTTTTCTTGGGAAAGTAAGGAGTTAAAAAAGGTGCCTCTTCAAGCCTAGTCTGACAGTAGACTATGGGCAGTTGTGATAGTTGTGATGTGATGTGAACATCACTAGTTGTGATGCAGAAAACCAGATTACTATTTCATTTACAAGGATGTCATGCAAAAGAAGACAATTGGTTTGGGACTCGCAAAAGGGTGCAGATACTTCCTGTGAAAGAATTGTTTGAAATTTCCGAAGTTGCTTTTACAGACTTTTTTTTTCTTTGTAAGAAAAGATTTTGTGAGAAGTAGTGGCTGCCTTTGGTTCTCCTTGAGTCTGTTCCATAATGGGCTGTGTGAATGAAGTGTCTGTGTGAGGCAGTTGTTGCAGCTCACTTTAAAGCTGACCTGCTTTATTTTTTTACTTTCTTTTCAGAATGGCTTTTGTCATCCTAAAGAGAACTTCGTTACCTTTTCACTAAGCAAACCAAGTTTTCTTCTCCTTTCATTCCACTTCTTTTTTCTTGTTAGGAGCAGAGTCCTGTTGAAAAGAAGGTACTAATTCCTTACCAGTTAAGGGAGAAATCAGATAAAATGAAAGCCTGTGAGGCTTCTCTGTAGGATGACAAGTTGTAAAAGTACAACTGTATGCTGAAAAGTGACTGTAGAGATGGCATCTTGGGAGTGAGTGGGGGAAGGTTATGTTTATTATCTGTTAATGACTTCCAGATCAAGTTTGCTCCGTTTGTGAGTATAAAAAAAACCCACCCTTTTTTAACTGCCTTCTCTGCAGGCTCAATTTGGGATTTAAAAATCATGCTGTGCTAATTTTAATCCAAGTATTACTGTCAATAATAAAAAGGTTCTTCAGGTTATATTGTGCCTTTAGTTAAATTGCCCATCACTGTACTGTAAATGAATTTTAATGCTGTTGATGAGAAGCTTATCAAACCTTGTCTTGTCCTGATTAGTCTTAATTGAGACTTACAATGTGTTTAAAAGGGTTAATATCTGTTTTATTGGTTTCTGAACTTCTCTGCTGTGGAGGAATGTAAAAAGAAGAAGAATAAACCTCATAGCTATTTTTTTTTCATTGCATATAAGGATTGTTGGGTGAGGTCATAGCAGTTATAAGTCCCATTGACGTGCTGGCCATCTTGTTAAGTTTAAATTTTGCAAGGATTTGAGTATCTAGTGCTCATATATAACACAAATGAAAAATTTGTGGGAAGAGTCAGTATCTTAATTAAATCAAATGATGTAATTTGAAAAATGTCAACTTTCCGTCATGAGGTCCTTCTTTAAATCCAGTTGGAATCATAATAATCATAATTGGAATCATGTTATCAGATAAAGAGCCAGCAATCTGGAAAATGTTGGAGTGCATTTAAATGTGGCCTCTGAGGGTGCTTTGATGGCAGCACCACTGAGCTTGGTGGTTACAGTAAAGGAGAAAAGGGATACCAGTGGTGATCTTGCACTCCTTCCTCTCTCTGACAGATATTTAGTGTTCCAAATTGTCCCCAAATCTTGTCAACAAAGACCTTATTACTGACTTGTCAGGCTGCAAGGCTGAGCCATGCTCTGAGATGTGATTTTTCCACTGCTATTCTCATTGGACTGGCAAACGGGGCGGGATACTGCCTTTGTCTGTCTCCCTTAGCCTGGTACACTGGGCTTCTTTCAGGATCAAGGGAGGAGGAGAAAGTGTTCTTCTTTGTCATACTTTTCTCATTTTGTTCCTGTCAGATCATCTGGCACTCTTTGATGACTGTAGCTTTTCTTTAGCCTTATGTTGTTGGTTACTGATCCTGTTCCATTCTGTCCACTTTATTCTTTATAGGGAAAACACTACTGCACAGCAGGAGAGCACTGCAAGGATTTGAGATCACTCCTGGTTTTAATAGGCAGTAAAACTTCTGTCCTCAATACTCTGTCAGACGGGTTCTTCATCTTTGTTTCTGGTACAAGGGTGTTTCCTCCTGAGCTGAACCCTGTACCTATGACTCCAACATTTGTTACTCCTATTGATTACTCCAAAAGCCTTTCAGGCCTTTGTCTGCCTGCACCTTTCCATTGAACTGGTTTTTTTGTGCATGTCACTTTTGCATGCAGTGGGAGGTTTCTGTGGAGCACACAGATTCCAGATAATGTGTATCCAAACCCCACATTGTGAGTAAGGTTAGATTATAATTCAGTTTGAGTCAGAACATTACTTTATTCCTTTTCTTTCCTAAACTCATATTTTGGAGCTGAAGAGTTTCTATGCTTATGGGTTTCAAGAAGTCCTGGGCTAGATCTGGAAACTCAGGCCTAAGATCTCTCTAAGAATTCAAATTAACTGATTTGGAAGTACTTGGTACCTCCTTCCCCCTCTTGCTAATTTTCAGCAATCTGGAACATTGTTCTCACACGTATTCTTCTTGTGAGTATATAAATTGTTTTGAAGCCCTATGGGATAATTGTCATTGCTGGAAAACTTTTATTGAATGGTGTTTGTCTGCCAGCATCAGAATTGAGGAGGTTATTTCATCTTGGCTTTCATTTCAGTTCTATTTTAGCAGTTCTTTGTCTTCAACTCCATCGTCTTCTCTGTGCACTGAGCTGCTGTGTTCAAAGACATTTTTTGAAATAAAATTCTTCATTTTGTGGTTCTTTTTCAATGATGTTATTTCTCATTTTAGGAGCTTTTGTATTTCTTTAAGGCAAATGAGACATGTTAGTGGTTATTTGTAATTCTTTTTTGTTCAGTGGATTTCCTGTTATGCAAAAATGTAAAGCTTTTCTCACTGTTCTTCCAAACTTTTGTTTTCCTGTCTTGATAGTTTTGTACATCTGTGTCTGCTTTATAACCTGTGGCTAAGATGTACTTGCCCAGTTAAGATCTGGCTTTGTCTTCATGGATGTCTGACAGCTTACTGTAAAACTGCAAGTTAGTACTCCTGTGTGTTTGTTTCAAGACCTTCAAGAAGTGAACAACTTTGCTTTTCTTTAACAGCTTTTCTGAATGGACATGGGGATATTGAAGAACTACATGAAATTATCAGCATGTTGTACTTGCATACCATGTGTCCAGTAATAATTTTATTCCTTTGTTACTGTAAAAAAGAATCCCAGGGGAAGCTTTACAGCATGAGTCTTGCACAGGAACCTGTGCACAGCACAAAGTGCCATGTTTGTTTGTGGAGCACAGGAAAAATCAGAGTCACAGAATGGTTTGGGTTAGAAGCAGCCTGAAAGGTCATCCAGTTCCAACCCACCTGCTCAAAGCCCCATCCAGCCTGCCCTTGAACACTTGTGGGATGGGGCATCCACAACCTCTCTGACCAGCCTGTTCCAGTGCCTCACCGCCCTCAGAGGAAAGAATTTCTTCCTGCTATTTAATCTGAACCTGCCATTACCCCAGGTCCCACCACTTTGCTTCTTCCTAGAGGGTTCATCTCCAGCTCTCCTGCAGCCCCTTTGGATACTGGAATGCTTTGCACACACCTCTGCTTTACAGTTATTAAACCCTTCATGGGCAGATGGGGTGGGGACAGACAAACATAGACACCCACCTTGTGAGACTGGATAAATACTACTCTGCCACCATAGAAATTCCAGATTATTAATATCAGTCTGTCCAGACGCAGTCCTTAAAAAACATCTGCCACAGATCTGTGTTTTATTGCTAGTGTTTTAGTGGATCAAATAACCTTCTTAGCACCATTTTCATTAACCAATTCATTATCAGTAGAGAAATCTCTTTGCATAGCGTTTTGTCTGGGAAGAAAAAAAAGTGTGGAAAATGTACTGAGGGGATATTTAGTTTATTAACATTTCACTGCAAGGGTGATGTGTACCCTAAAGTACCAAGTACTTCTTTGTTAGAAGAGGATTCAATTTGCAAAAATCTACCTAAAGATAGGAAATATATGGCAGATGAAAAAATAAGTGGATGTTGTGAACATATAAATATTGTGCTAAAGGAATCCAAGGCCATAACAGAGGTTTGCTTTACATACTTCTGATATTAAAAGGATCATACCATGGGTAATGTGCTTAAAAAAGCCATGATTCTGTCAATGTTTATAAACTATGTTATAAAATTCTTGACAGAATACAGAGGATTATGGGGAGAAAACAACAAAGCATGTAACTTTGAAGAAAAACTCAACAAAAAAGTATTTCTTTTCTCTACTGATATGGCAGTTGAAGTAATATTAGGTGTGATATATTTAAAAAACTAGGCAGAAAAGCCTGAGGTGAATGTCATCTTTAAGTTTTTTGTGTAGATTATACCATCAGAGGTTTTGAACAGTACTGTATTTATTTTGGACTTTCCCTTTTATAACTAGAATTTGTGCTGGGGTTTTTTTAACATGTTTTACATGCTTTTTTTTCAGTTCTCCTTTCTAACATATTTTAATGCTTTCAATGTTTACAAAAGGAAAGTGCTTTTGCCAGAGATAAGAATCAATTAGATTAAGATAAAAGCATTATTGTAGTAAACTGCAGTTTAAAATGTGATACACTAGTTTAATTCTTGATAAAACTTTATCACACATCTTGATTCTTCTTAAGCAGCTGTACACAAAAGTCAGCATTAATTTTTAAAATAATGCAGGCTTGCAGGTGTTTATGTTCCACACCTATTGTTATCTGCAGTTTTTCTGCTTGAAATGGAGAATGGTCTCCTGTAAGTTATTAGATCATTGCCATCAGTCTTTGTCAGAAATTTGATCCCTTCTGTACTGGTATCACCATTACGTAGTACAGTACTTCATTTGTGAAAAGCAAAAATCTTATAAGTATTATGTATATATATATACATGTATATACATGTATATATATACTCCTTATAAGTATTTTGTAATATAAATGTAGAATTTCTTAGTCCCTTCTGTTAGTCTTCTCAGTTTGATATCCTTTACTGACATTTGTCCCATTTTTGTAGCCCTCTTGTATTGTCTCAGATTTGAATGCACCTCTGTGCTCCTCAGAATTTGGTGGGCAAAGTTCTTTATCTCCTCCTTTCTTCATGTCCACAATACTGATAATGCTGTGTCATATCCCTTGACTTGAAGAGTAACTGTACTCAAGTTTACAAACAACAATATCCTTTTGGACTCCCTGGCCAACCTGTATTGTGTTTAAAAACCTTTCTTCAGAAGTTTTTGCCAAGATGGTTTAAACCAGCTGGGGCAGGGAGGAGAAGGCAGCATTACTCAAGTCTCACCCATTTATTTTGTTTCCTTTTTCTGCTATGATCCACAATAGCTGGGACAGTTTTCTCTTTTCTAGACTGAGACAGACCACAGTAATGCAGACAATCTCAGCAAGTGGTTTGCCTAAAAGACAGAAACTTAAAAATACAGAAAAAAGGTTTGATTGGTTCCTCATCTTGTTATCCTTTAACCTAACATATGATTAAAAATGTCTGAAGTGAGACTGCACTTCAGCTTGGTTACTTTATCTCTGTTCGATTTTTGGGGAACAAAGCTGAATGAGAAACATAAATCAAACCTCCCAGAATGTAATGAAACTCCTCTCATATCTGGATTCTAGCTTTATATATGGATTTGGTTCTATTATGGCCCTAAATTATGCTCTTTGAATCCATCTATAAATCTTGAGGAAACTTAGAGTATTTTCTGAATTTAGACATATTTCTATCTGGCATATATCCTTCTGAATGTAGAAAGGACTTATCTGTTATGTGGTACAGATATTCGGAGCCTTTTGTTCTTTTTATCTTAAAACAAAGAGATTTCACAAGCAAGATTTGCTAATTAATTCAATTTTTCCCTGACACACATAGAACTTCTTTAATTACAATGGTTTTGGAGGATTTAATGAAGACTTACTTGAGTTTCTCTGAAACTTTTTCTCAAGGGATTCTTAGCATTTTGGTTTTCTGTATATTGAAGAGTTTGCACACAACACATTAAAGGAAAACCAGTTTGCCACTGCTTTTCAGCAAATTCAGCATAGAGATGCCTCAGCCTGCTTGTAAAATCTCAGCAGCTTCTGTTACAACAGGACAGCCCTTATTCAGTGAATTCAGAGGTCAGTTTGTGTTATGGTAGTTTAACTTCACTGACTTCAACAAATTTCGCAACATCATATAGAAGAGTGGAAAACTTTTTTTTTCCAACTTTCAGTGTGGCATTTTTATATTTGTCATTGTTTTTATGAACTTCACAAGGACAAATTGTAAAACTTGTTATTAGGCTGACTAATGGGATAAAAAGAAAATTTTAGACTTCTTGTGAAACTGATTATGTTTTTCTCAGCAGATTTTAGGTGACTATTCACATTATGAGCACAATTCTGTCTAAAAATAAGTTCTGTCCACTTCTTTAGGGGTTTATTGAGAACAGAAATTTCCACACCATTCTCCCTTTAATGTGACCACAATGGGCAGTCATAATTTGTCCATTATAAAAAGAATAAAGTAGCAAATTGGCCACCATAAACTGTTAGTATATCCACTTTTGCTGACATGTTTATTGTAGTTTGCAATATGCATGATGTTGATTTTCAAAAATGTTCCATTTTCTTTTTTGAGAGTATGAATTATAAATTCATGAATCACAAAAATCAAGACTAGTACAATCCTGGAGTTGGAAGCAGTACATAGCACTCATCTATGTCATTGTCAAAAAATGGGGATGCTGAAATTTTTCATGATTTGAAAAGCTTCTATTCATTGTACAGCTGAAGCTGAGCAGGTCAGATAGGTTTTTATGCATTTATATAATGAGCAAAAGGCAGCTAATGAACATGTCAGGAAATGTTTAGAGAAAACCTAGAAAGGGACATATATGTAAATTTCAGTGCCCCACCTGAAACCATATATAGCATAGAATCTCATAAAATAAACATATAACTTTGCCTAAAGTCTGAAAGTATTTTTAATGTTTTGTTTTCATGGTATGTTTCAAAGGAAATGAACTTGACTCCAAAAAACACATCTAGGAATTAAAGATGGCCCCTAATGAACAGACAAAGGAACGAAAAAAGCAGAAGCCTTTTCAGCCTTAAAAGTAGAGTTCAAAATATCATCCCTCTTACAAAATATTTCCTGAAAATAGGCTTGTGGAGCACAAAAGTCAATTCTGGAAATGCGAGAACTATGAAAGCAAGTCCAGTAGTCGGCACTTTCAAAAATAAATAAAACCATCAGGCAACAACTGTATGCTAATTGCATTTAAGAAATAAAAGACCACCTACATAGAAATAAAATAAATCTCATTAGTGGAGCTAAAGCAGATAGCTGAGATTCAAACTCTGCTAACCAAAACCTTTAGGCTCACCAGAAAGAGCTTGTGAAGTCACTGCCATTTTCCTTGGGATGGGGGAGAGCTGTGCAAGCCCCCTCTGTGCCCCTCACTAGAGCTCTGGTGCTGGTGTGCATTTCCTGTCATAGCTATGCCCTCACTTTCAGAGCAGCCAACCCGATTGTTCTGGGTGAATGAGCACAGCAAGGCAGGGAGAAAGGGCACCCAGAGCAGTCATGTGCAAGGGGCTGATAGCTGAGGGTGGTACTAAGAAATCCCACAAATTGTGATAGTGTTGTTCTGTCAAAAAATTTTCATTTATTTAACCATTTAATTTGTTTTATGAAAAATCAGCTTCAGGAAGGCATGCTGCTGCAATCTTATAATCAAGAAAGTTAAACATTTTATGACTTTGAGGCAGGACAATAAATTTTGAAGGTTTTCAGTAACAATAGCAAGAGGCCTGTAGGTCCCTCTCCTGAAGCAGCTCCCAGAAACCATCCTATTCCCTCTAGAGGAAGTATTGAAAATCATTTGCAGCCAGTGACCCCTCTCTCCCTGCTGGCCATCATCGGGTTATAGATCTTCAGAAACAAAAGCTGCCCAGGCCCTTACTTACTCTCTCAAATGGTCTTTTAAAAATAAATGAAAAAAAAAAATTAAAATCAAGGCTATTCAAAGCTCCTCATCTATTTTGCTGCTGACATAGTTAGATTGGCTGTGGAAAGATTGCAGAGGAATTTGACTGGATATATTTGTAGGGCCAAGGCATGACCATAACCAACTTGAAAAAAAGCCCAATAGGTATTTTTTCCTTGACCTTTAACCCTTTGTCCCCAAATTTTTGCATTCACAGTTAGTATTTGGCTCTGACTAAGTTTATGATTCAGCTGTGGAGCTTTAACTTAATCTGTCAGAAGTTCTGTATGTCCTTGATAGATGTCTTTGGTTCTGATTTTAGCTCCTGTTTTTGGTTGGACTTTTTAATTCAACTGTGAAAGTTAGACCTTTATGTTCCTAAATAAAATTAGGTTCAACCCTTCATTAAAATCTTCTTATTCTTGGAGCTGCCATAGATACTTAAAAGTGGTGCTCTGATTTTTTAATATTTTTTCCTCAAATGCAGGGTCTTGTCTGAATTCTTTTCTAGATAGAAGCCTGAAAAGGAAGGAGACAGGAAAGAATGTTCCCAGGGAGAAAGTCAGTAGAAAATGCTTCAGCATTTAATCAGAACAATTTAATTCTGTTGATAATTGGTCAGCAGAACACCATTAAGAAATCCTACTCAATGTCAGAACAGCTTAGCCAACAAAAATAAATACATGTATTTGTCACATGAGGGACAGATAAGAAACCAGAAAATATAGAACAACGTGAATAAAATCTTCCACCATATGGAATTTGGCAAAAAAGAAGATATTTAATAATATTCCTGAGGAATTGTTGTAAGAGCTTCATACAAACCTGCTTCGGTGTCCCTTGAAAGATTAATTTGGATTTTAAAAAAAACAACCCCACACATCTGGCTTGATCATTGACTGACAGAATCTGTTTTTATTCCCACCCCAAATCACACACAGCTTGGCTGGAAAGAAGACAGCTGCTTGGGCACTAGATGTGTTTTAGTCTGAAGTACATCTAATCTTTATTGAGTTATTTGATCCTCTTGTGCCAAGTGCAGAAAGTTGTGCTTTAGGGGGCAGAGAATTTTTTTCCTTTTAATGTGTAATTTTGGCCAACAAAAAACGGTTTAGGAGATGATAGCAATTCTCAAAAAGCATTAGACTTAAAATCCAATAAATATATCCAGTGCTTTCATATGAATCTTCATCAGTTTGTTGCTTCTACAGGAAGCACTGCTGTTAGAAATCCATCCCAAGCATTTTAATGATCAGTTAATTCTGAAAGCTCCTTCTCATCTGAAGCTTAAAATCTTTTTACTTGTCTACAGCTTTTCCATTACTAGGTCTGACACCTATGATGAATTTGGTCTGAGAGCCTTCAATTACTCATGAGATTTTGGCACATTAGTTCCATGTGCAGACTCTCACTATTTGTTATTGTACTGCTTGAATTGTTTGCAGGGAGCATGGGCTGGGTAAATCCACGTTATGCTGGAATCAGCGACCAAACCTGCAGAGGTTGTAGGAGCTCCAGAAAACGTTCACCCACAGATTTAACTGGTCAGACAATGGTAGGTGACCTGAGGAAAAACACGTGCCCAAGAAGCCATGGTTGCCAGGGTAGCAGCTCCAGCTGTGCCCAGCTGTCTCTGTAATCCCGGGGCTGCCAGGGGAGGCTGCGGTCTGTAGTGTCTCAGGGAACCTCAATTACTGTGACACAAGTCCAAAAGCACAGGGCAGAGTACAAAAGATAAGATCAGTATCAGAATTAATCTCTTGTCTGTATTTTATGAGATATTGAATCTCAGAAGAGCATTCGAGGAAAGAGCTGGCTGAACTGCAGAGCTGAGGGAGGACAGATGTGTCGGCAGCATTGCTTGGCAGTGCTTCTTCTGCCAGTTCTCTGTGCACTGGGAAAATCTGTCAAACAGGGCTGTATCACAGCAAGCAATTTGCAGTTAGTTTTATATTTCCCACTGTAGTCCCTTCTGCGTTGTGAACTAGTCTCTCTTATCAATACCTAGCCTTCAATCTCAAAATTAAGTTAATGTGCTGCATGATTCATAGCTTTGATGACAATGTCTTACCAGCCCAGTTTTCACACTACTGGTACTTTTTAGTGCAAGTTATTTTATAGAGTTTGTTTTTTCTTGATGAACCTTATAATGACAAGAATTGGGGACCATTACTTCAGTCCTGCCCAGAATAGCTATGATTTGCATGGTATCTTTTTAAACAATTGGATACTCTTGTGAATGTTGTGTATCTTTATGCAGATCTGGTTGGGATTTAGCACACAAATAAGCTTCGTAGTTAGCTGAAAGTACAAATCTTTCACTTGACTGAAGCTGTAGTGCAGCAGTTGCTCCAACATATCAAGATGTTACCAAAGACACATGGACTCAGAGAGGAATTTCAGAAGGATTATACTGACTAAGTACTCAGCAGTTGCTAAAATAAAAGTTGGCATCCAGATCATATTAAGAAGAAACCAATATCCCTGAAAATGTTAAGTAATTTTTATATATTAGATTGCCATAAGCCCGTGTGTGTGTGTGCGCTTTGTCCAAGACAGAAAACATCAAATGCATGGTCCTGATCCCCTCCTGTTGAATGAATGGTAAAATTGCTCTCATGCTATTTCAGAGGATGAGCACGTTCCTGTGTACAGGACACAGTCAGCAAATGCAGTGATGAAGACATACATGTCAGTGGGATTACCATGGCACCAGGCAATGATGCTGCACCCGGATGTCTAACAGTGTCTCCATTCCAGATCCTTTTTGGAAATGTTTAGAGCCCATTTACTGCACACTAAGATTAAACTCGTGATTGAATGAATTACAGTCAGGCTTTCAGATAAAATTACACTCCATGGATAATCATAGCTTGTGCTGACCTTTATTGGGTGCAGAGGGTAACATAGTGACAAAGGATGAGGAAAAAGCCTGAGGTACTTAAAGACTGAGGCAGAGAAGGCATTAATAGTAAAAGCAGTTGTTCTCTTGAGCACCAAATCCCCTGAGCTGGAGGAGAGGGACAGGGATCAGAATGAAGCACCTGTAATCCAAGGGGAGATCGTCAGTGACTTCACTGCCACTTGACTTCAACACTCACAAGTCTCTGGGGCTGGCTGGATTCACCCAAGGGAACTGAGAGACCTGGTGGAAGCACTCACTGAGCCACTTTCCATCACTGATAAGCAGTTTCACCAGAGGGGGTTTAGATTGGATATTTGGAAAAAATTCTTCATAGCAAGGATTGTCAAGCACTGGATCAGGCTGCCCAGGGCAGTGCTGGAGTCACCATCCCTGGAGCGATTTAAAAGATGTAGATGTGGCACTTGGGGACACGGTTTGTGGTGCACTTGTCAGTACTGACTCAATGGTTGGACCTGATGGTCTTAGAGGTCTTTGCCAACCTAAACAATTCTATGATCTGTTTTAACAATTAGCATTACTCTAGCTATAGAAGAGATTTTTAACACGTAGTCAGGAAAAGCTACTAAAAATACAGATCTGGAAAGTCATGCTTAGGTGATATGCTCATGAGCTGCTATTCTAGATTTGGAAATTTTCATCAAAATCTTCTTGCTTTATTGTTAGAGATACTACTAATATCTTTGCCCATTATCATTCTCATGCTCTGATCACTGGGGAGTTTTACCATTATGTAAAAACATGTCCTTAAAGGTTTAAAAAGCAAACCAAAAAAACCCTCAAAACATTTTTTTTTGTTTGCTTAAACATTTCCTTCCTATATCTAATCAGAAAACAAAAATGCCTGAATGCCATTTTTCAGTAAATAGTTTGAATTCTGTAGGTTTTTCCATGAAAGTTATGTCTAAATTTTACTGGGAAAGAGATTCATTAGAAGTTTAGAACTTTTTGGGTTTATTCTTTTATATTGCTTTCCCTTTATATCTGGTTTTCTTTTCTTTGTTTATGAGAATATAATTTATAAGAGTCATTGTCAGAAAGATTTTGAAATGTGCTGCAGCCTGCATGTTTTGGGGAAAATTCTATGACTTTATGTGTCATGCTTAACTTAAAAAAGAAGACAAAAACCCCCATAATATATTTTTATTCTGCTCATATACTGATTAGTGCTTCCATGAATCCAGCTGATCTGAATTTCTATCTAAATATCTTAACGAAAGGACTGGTATTTACTGTATTTTACTCCATTTTTATGACAGGATAATAAATAGGAACTCACTGGAATAAGCTCTGGATTGTATTTCATTAGGCAGTTGGTAACAAAGCAATGGCAATATTTTCTTCAAAATGTCTGTGTTTATCTTAAACATTGTTGAAGATACTTACCTGATTTTTGGTTTTTTGGGTCCTATATTTACAGGTTTATTTGAATGCATGATATGTCTACTGTACATTACAAATGGGTAACAAGATATAAAACTTCAAATATGGCAATAGGGAATGTTTAGCCCATTCTATAATTCTGCCAGTTGTTTAGAACTGTTTCCCCTCTCCTTTGCTTTCCCCTTCTCACGTGCATCCTTTTAACTGTCCTCCCTCTGAATCATCTTTTCATCTCACCCCCCTGTGCACAGAGCTCACCCTTTTCCTCTTGAGTGTTTGATTTACTTGACTCAAGCACTCTGGTCCACTTTTCCTGGTTGTCAGAAATAAGAGATCTTCTCCACTGATACTACTGCCATGACATTCCGCTCTTGAGGTTCCTGAAGAGATCTGGTAGTTTGCATTGGCAATCATTCATCTGCTCTGCTCAGATTTGGCAGTCTTCTCACAGAATTAGGAGCCTCCGAGAATTTGTGTTTGGCCTGAATTAGCATGGGTAATGTACAGAAAATCTGACAGATCTCTAATTTGGTGCAGACTTCTGGACATTAACTTGTGCTTAGCATCACAAAAATGTGCCCAGGGACAACTCTTGCTGTGTCTTTTATAGTTGCAAGGGCTGTGACACAACCAAATCTTCTCTTTGGCTTTCTTTGGAGAGCAGGAAAGTGGAAGTTTATGCAATAGAGAGGCCACAGGAGCCTGACTTTTCCCCCTGAGGAGGGTTAGGACTTCTTTAGAGGATCCTGATGCACAGTCCCCTTTCTGCAATCACAACCATTTCTCCTGCTGAGGAGGCAGGTGGGTCTGTACTGCCAGAGCAGTTATAGGAGATGGCAGGAGCACACAGTGGCAGCAAGGTCAGAATTTGTCAGTAATGTCAATGACATTTTTCCTTGGTCCTACCTGGAACTTACTTTTGCTTAGTACAACTGAGCAAATTCTCTCCTTAATTATTCCTTATAAATTCTAATTGTTTTTTTAAATGGTCAGTGGATAATATTTAGTCCTTTATAATAGTTTTGCATAAAATGCAAATATTTTATGATGTAGGTGCACAGCTGGGACTCAAGTGTGAGAATATGGTGTTCGGATAACTCAAAATCCAATTTTGCTTCATTATTTGCTCATTCATTTCAGCTGTCATATTATACAGCTCAATAGCATTCATTTTTGCTGAAACTTTCATGCCTGCACAAAGATACCTAAGAAATATCACTAGGAGAAAAGTTTTCCTACTTAACACAATGTACTCCTAATGCTTTATTTGGCCTGCACATGCTCCTCCAATATTATCATTAATTACAACACTAATTATCCTACTTACGGAGAGTAGAAAACTTCCAGTGTTTAGAAGAAGGTCCTTCCAGTTTTTTGAATGCTTCAGTTTAATCTTCCTTTTTACAGAACACTCCAAACAAAACCAGGTCTAGGACCTGAAGAGAAAAAGCACTGAATAACACTGCAAAGTCTCCTCCTCCACTGAGGTAGCTCATTGCACACCTGGTCTATCTTTTATTACAGTAAAGGGAAAAGAAGAGAGACACACTAACAAATCATTGTCTTTATTTCAATTTCAGTTTTCCCTGTCAATAGGTTTTAGTAAATCAATATTTATACTGAAAGATATATTTAATATGGGGGAAAAAAAGATTTTTCTAATTAGAGTTTTCTTTTAATTGCTTTTTCAGAAATACATTTTGATAATAGCAACTGCTCATTACAATACAAACCAGAGAAAGCATTCATGTACTGTGGCATGGGAAGTACTGCCAGTTCTACATGCTCTACATAGTTGCTTTAAAATTTTTACTTTCTTTAGGCCTCAACAAAAACCAAAGCTCCTCTTCCAGGTTTGGTAGCAAACAGGCTATTATTCTCCACTGCTAACCTTTGGCCATCCGTTTGGTAATAAGCTTTTTTAACATTTTTTAGGAAAGTGTTCAGCTTGTCAGTAGGCACCATTGACACAGTGCAGCCACCCCATCCAGCTCCAGTCAGACGTGACCCAATGGCCCCAAATTGCCTAAAAGAAAATAACAGGGGGAAAAAAAATCATATAAAATAACCCCAAAAGAGGTACTTTGGCATATATAAAATTTTTATAGAAAACTCAGATGTGTTTTGACTATTGCCATGTCACTGGACTTTTCTAATGTTCACTTGCTTGTATGTAACACTACAGCAATTTGCAGTTACCCTTTTGGACCAAAGAAAAGTGCTGATGCTTTAAACTGCAATATAGTCATTTCTGTCAGTTCCAACAG
Source organism: Certhia americana (assembly GCA_018697195.1). Lineage (NCBI taxonomy): Eukaryota > Metazoa > Chordata > Aves > Passeriformes > Certhiidae > Certhia > Certhia americana. Next base: position 9,379,808 of record CM031866.1, read on the forward strand.
TCCCCCTGTTTTGTAATGCTTCAGCATCAGCTGTTTTTAGGATCACAGCGCAGCTGAGATGAAGAAAGCAAGAGAAGAAAGGAATTGTGTTAGCAACATTCATAAGACATCAGAAGTGAAAACAGAAATACATGACAAAAATAACAAAAGAGGGTTCATAAACTAATTGCACAGGATGTAGGCATGCAAGCCATTTTCTAATGTGGCAAAGACAAATAGCTCTATTCTTCCAGGACAGATCTAAACCATGCTGAAGATTCACAGGCTTCTGCAGGACTGCTGAGCATGCCAGTCAAGAAAAGGAGAGTTCAGACTCTCAGAAAGTCAGGGAGTCACTGCACTCTGTATAAATAAACTCACATAAACTTCTGTTTATGCTGAATGGACAGAGTTGGGTATCTCTCTTTAGAGAAACTTCATGAACTTAAGACTGACAGCAGTAGAGGTAAAGTATGAATGTAGTCCCAAAAGAAAAAAAGGCTCTTAATGAGGAGTGTGAACAGAAAGAACAATGACAAACAAATGACATGGGAAATATAAACCATTCCCAGCCTCAAGATACTAGCCTGCTAGAAATGTCCTAGAGCAAATCCCATGCTGTTACGCTCCAAGACTCAGATGCCATCTCAGAATTTAGAATTGTTTTCAACAGTTTGCTTACCTGTGTTCCTGATCTTTACTTAAGACTCAGAAAAAGTAGGAAAATAACATGTAATAAGCTAGTTTGGATCTTTTCTAACTAGTGAGAACAGAACCAGTCAGATTTAGAAAACTCATCTGAAATCTTATTCTTGTGGGAGATCTAATCTGACTTACAAACAAATACTTTTGATGTGTTTCCAACAGCCATGCACAGAGAGATTCACCAGCCCTAAAATATGTTAGAGGGAGAGACAAGATCATGTGAATAGCATTGGAAAATGACAGCTCATTTGGAGTGGGCTGTTATAATTTTTCATGTGTGCATTTCATGTTAAATGAATCTGGTGTAGTGCTGGGTTAGTAGAGGTTAAGGTCGTATTTCAAGCAAGTACTTGCATATGTGTTTGATTCTAAACACACATCTCTTCTTGAACAGAAACACTTTCTTCAGTGTGTCTGTGTGGTGCCACCCTTCATATTGACTCGATTTTATGTTCATTCTGCATTTCCTGTTGTTTTTTTATTTTACTTATTGTTATTCCTGTAAGCCACTCATTCTCTGATGCAATTTTGCTAGTTTCTAGTCCATGGAGCAACCTCCTAAAATGAGCAGGATCCAGTCCAGTCTCAGTTGCAATCAATAAGGAAATCCCCATTGACTTTATAAGGCCCAATCCACTTTTTAGAGTCTGTTAAATCAACTGTTCTCATTTGCTCTGTTACCTTAGACAGAACTTTGTATTTCAGATGGTGTCTGGCTTTTATTTTGGTAGGCAACTGAAATCCCTTCAGAATTGTTCTGAACCTTTTATTGATTTCATAATTCTCTGTGGCCATGCTCATGCCTCATTTTTACTGAGTCATTTTCAAATACTTAGTTGAAGTAAAGCATAAAGTAGACAGAAAATATGCCTGTTGCAGAGCTGAAGTCACTGTGTTTCAAAATACTGTGGCTTAACAGTGTCAAATGTGGTGATAGCAGCCACTTGGGGCTGCTGAGGAACCTGATGGGCAGTGCTGCACCATCTAAAAACCAGGTATCTGATACTACATGGATCCAGGAGGGAGCACCTAATTCTGTGTCAGGAGCAGATCTGGGAGGTATCTACATCAAGCATAAGGAAGTTGTCTTTGGAACAGGTCTGAAACTGCCTCATAAAAGTTTTAATCAGTTCAGTACTAAGCTGGACCCCTCTGGTAAAGTTGGGATTTCTGGCCAGACACTCCTCTTGTGCACTGGCACCTAGATGGGTTTTTGAAGAGGAGTCTGAGCAGACAGGCAGGCTGGGGAGCTCCCCTGTGCAGGGGGAGGTGTGGATTTGGTGTGTGGGAAAGGCTCTGTGTGCTGCTGGGCTGGGCTGCAGCACTGGGATGCAGGGAGAAGGATGATGTGTCTAGAGTCCAGTGCTGGGGGCACTCAGCTCTCAGTCCCAGGTACTGGCCTTTGCTTCTGGAAGTATCTTTATGTATCTTGTTCCAGCCTTCACTAGACACAAAGAGAATTAGCTTAATGGGGGTGTAAATGAGACTAAAAATATGAGTATTGCAGCAAAGGAAAGAAGAATAAAAGAATAAAAGGAGGGAGTAAAAATGGAAATCCCATAGTTTGGGATTTCTTGCTACAGTAGGCAAGACATGGCAGTAGTCCATTTTAAAAATAACTGTGCTTTTAAGAGGTGAAAAAACCCCAGAGCAATATTGTTAATTTGAAATATTTAATATTATGAAGTAACTTTTCAGAAAGCACAGCGTTAACATGGTAATATTTAAATATATAAGTGGGGAGGATTGTGCTTATTCTGCTTTGTAGTTGAGTTTGCATTTGAATAGCATCTTTAAGTGTTTCTGGCTTTGTTCAAATTTCAAATTATGCCATGATTGCAGGCTCTGCAGCTTTAAGAAAATCATCAGTGGAAATGGTAAGAGTCTTGATAAAATACAGAATTGTGCTGGCTATTATAAAGCACCTGGATGTAATGTACAATCTGTATATTTTAGAAGTGGTCAGAGAGGATTCACCTGTCTGTCATGTAAGAGGTATGGCTGGGAACACAAAAATTATCAGGATTTACAGCACCAAAAGTTGGAGAATAAGAAAATGAGAGTAAGTTATGTGCAACACTAAGGACTGAGAGATTTTCAAGAGTACCTAACTTACTCAGAAGCTCACATCCCATTTTTTGTCCCTTAATTGTTTAGTAAATCTGCTGTGTTATGCTTTAGAAGGCTAACAGATAAACCAGCTACTAACAGCATGAGGTAGGTTAGAAAAAGCACAGGTCTTCAATCTTTGCAAAATGAAAAAAGACCAACTGACCAACTCATGGTTACGGTTTTCAACACTGTGAACCACAGCAAGTATGGATCCCTTTCTTTCTTGGCAGAGGTTATACAGTAAAACATAAAGATCTAGGCAAAAGAGAAAACATCTGGATATGCAGATTATTCTTCACAGTTTAAACCTTGTAAGGAGAGAGCAGCAGTAGATGCAGGCAATTCTTTGGAATGTATTTTTGGAAAAGCTTTTGAAAGTTACAGGGCAGCTGTATATCATCGTAAATAAAGAATGTGATTTATGTAGTTCCTGGCCATTTCTATAATCACATCAGCCAAGTCTTCCTAGAGTGACTAGTGATTTTATATCCTTTAGGTTTTTTAGCGTACAACTTAAGAAAAGTTAATACTTTTTTTTTCCAAAAATTAGATTCTGGCTTAAGCTGCAGTTATCCAGAATAGCTATTCACTTTTAGAAATCTAATTACTGAATCAGAAAAATATTTAATACTAAGCTTCTAGAGAAGAAAGATGCATTTCTTAGGAAATATTCTTGATGAGACAAGACTGCTAAGAATAACGAACAAACAATTTGCTTCTTTCTGTGCAAATATTACAATAAAAAAAACCTCAGATGAAAAAATTTTAATATACAAATTTGAAATTATTCCATGTGAATGACACTTCTCTGTGGTACTTAGCCTATCCTACACTGTGGGCTCTTCTGCTGGTAAATCAGAAATCTGATGTAACATGGGCACACACATCACTTTTTTCCTTTACTATTTATACATTGTACCCTGGAACTGAAATGCTCTGATGAATTTTAATTTAATTTAGAAAAATCCTAACTGCCGCTTTCATTGTGATGCTGTGGCTGTGCTCCTGCCTGCCAGCCAGTGTCCCCCTGCCTGAGCTGGCTCACCATGGAGGCACAGAGCTCAGCACAAATGGAAATGGAAATGTAACACCATTTCCATTCCTGTGCTGAGCTTCCAGCTGTGAGAGGCTGTCACTCCATCCTTGCAGGTTTACTGGGATGTGGCACAGGTAACTCTACACTGCAGAGCACATCTGGCCAGCTTGTACCTGCTTGTTTTCCCCTGCACAGGACAGGACAGTTTCCTCCCAGCTTGTCTGAGACCAGGCCCTGTCAGAATGGGTTCCTCAGGTCTGCCAAGTGCAGTCACTGGATGCCACTGACTGAGGCACCAGCTCTGGGCAGTTACTGAACCTAAAGCAATGCAGATATTAATTAAAGGCTCCTGCCCTGCCAGTGGTGCCTCAGAACAGGCAGTGCTGATGCCTTGCATGGGATCAAGACTTTGTTTCCCAAGATCTTTGATAATTCAGTAGAGTTCAGTTTCTGTTTTCTGCTGACCCTAGAGATAGTTATCCCCTCTCACACAGGGACCAGCAGTTCCCTTTGAGCAGCTGGGATAACTCTGGTGGAACTGCCCTGCTGAGTGACTGTCACAGCTCATTGTATGATGTGATCACTATGTGATACAACTGAACACAGCCTGAGAGTTACACCCTGGACTGGGTCCCAAGAGAAGAATCAAAACTTGTTCTGCTCAGTTGCTGTCAGTCTGTCCAGTGGCTATCAGGCTGCTTTGTTTTAGCACAAAACAGCACCTGTATCCCACATGCAAAATAATCTGTCAGCGTCCAGAAGTCTTCAGTTTATAGGTTTGTAGCTTCCTGCCTCAGAGGCCATTCCATCTTGTCTGCAAAAGAAATCAGACTCACCTAAATAATCATGTTTTCTACTCTATTGATTTACAAACCTGATAAATGGGTACTGCAACTTAAAAAATCCATGAGTGCAGAAGAAAAAAGCATGTGGTAAATTGCATGCTTGTAAAATCTGTATTTTCATTTTAAGCTGGACTAATTACTCAGTTAATTTAAAAAGAAAAAAGAAAAGAAAAAAGCTGGTAAAGGTGGTAAGGTATTAATTATTCAATTTTTTAAACTTCAAACTGAAAAACCATTTACTTTCTTCAAGACTGAAAAGATGGGGTATCTGCTTCTAAAAGTCAGTGAAACAACATTTCTTGAGGCCTGCAAACACTTGTGTCACCCCACATTTCCCTTCTGGCAGGGCAACAATGCTTTGACTTAGGGCAGTTTCCCAAACTAAGCACACCCCCCCTCCAAGGAGGAGGAGGAACAATTAGGGGCACATTTTAGGACGGTGGCATCACCAGGGAACCATTCTGGGACTGTGGGAAGCAGCTGGAACATGATGGCTGGGGAAGAGGCAGGGATGGAGTAGAGGTGGGACAGCCCAGGTGGGCAACTGTTTATTTCCCCAGTCACTATTAAAATCATCACCAACCACTAAATTCCTTCTATAGGCACTGAATTTAGATCAAAGTTAGCATCAGGTGTCTGTCCTGTGATTAAATATACCAGAAAAAGAGAAATAAAGAAGGTCTGAAATGTGCACATTGTTTGATGCTGACCCTGTGGGAGGGATGAAATGCTATTGTAGGATGTGAGGACTAAGTGCTTGTTTTACTTTGTGGATTAACACATGATGGTACCAGATCTCATCATCCCCCACAGCTGAGTCATGGAAACAACTGCCTGATACCACAACAACCTGTGTGTGGGAAAAGAGAAGGGACAAAGTGGCACTCAGGGAATGTGCTTTGGAATTGAGATTGTTTCCTCACGACCAAACTGAGTTAGGAAGGGATCACAGCTGAAAGAATAATGCTGGGGCAGAGATGGGAGACTTAATTTTATGTGGAAAGCTCAGACAACACAGAGAAACCCAGAGTGTCAGCCCCTATAACAGTTAGCACACTCATTTCTTCAACAGTGAAATGCTGTCCAACCTATCTGATACTATGGACAACTTATTTTTAAATTGAAAAAATGCAAATGGCATTTCACTACATTTCATTATAATTCCAAGACAACCTAAGTTTGTAGAACAGCTTGTTTATACCCTGGAACTCCTGTGGCAGCAGTACTGAAATGCTTAAGAAACATGAAAAAGAAAGATTTAGATTAGATATTAGAAAGAAATTCTTTGCTATGAGAGTTGTGAGGCACTGGAATAGGTTGCCAGAGAAACTTCCCCATCCTTGGAAGTACTCAAGGCCAGGTTGGATGGGGCTCTGAGCAACCTGGTCTGGTGCAAGATGTCCTTGCCTATGAGAGGGGAGCTGGAACACAATCCTTAAGGTCCCTTCAACCCAAATCATTCTATGATGTCATAATTCTAGGAAATAGAGAAAAAGTAACAGTTCAGGTAGAACAAGTAAGATGATGTTTTAAGAAAACCACTTATGACTTCTTCTGCAACTTAAAAAGAGTAGCTGACAGTGTAACGTAACACTTGTGACGATGAGTCAGTCCAAAAGCAAAATCTGTAATAAAGCTGTAAACCGTAGCTTTCATCTGAAAGTATTACACAGATGTCAGCAGGGAAACAATTGACCATGTAATGTCCCTGCAGGAGATTAATTTTGTAAGAAGAGACAAGAATACTTTCATTTTAAGATTGCAATAACCAAGGATGTCATGTTTTCTCCTCAATTCGAACCGTATTCTCCACAGACGATTACTCTTCCTTGTGGTCACAACTTACAGGCAGATGTCGACCAGGCGATCCAGTTCAGGACAGCTGCATTCATACATCTCCCTGCAGCTGATATGGCTCTGCTTCATTAATTCTCCCAGCAGCTGGAGTGCATTGGCAGGTGCTTCGCTGCAAATCTTCTGGAATTCCAGCACTCTGGCAGCCTCACTGTACACATGCTTTGCACGCTGGTATAACTTAAAGGTGGAAACTACACAAAAAGAAAACTGCACTGTTATTCACTACAAAAGCAAATACAAAAACATAACACAATTGTGGGGTTTTAAGCAATTTATCCTTTATATAAGAACTCCCTAGACTGAATGTCTTCTGCAAAAATTCACTGACATCTTTAAAAGCTCTAATAAAAAATAATGTTTAGAGGTTATCAAAATGCAATGTACACATATTTTTTGTTTGTTTTGACAGCTTCATGCACATGTTCTGGTTATTTGCTGTGCTACTGAACAGGCTCAGTCTCTCACTTTGCAGAGGCAAGGCAGAAGCGCAAGGGCTGGCAGTGACAGCATTAGGGCATTAATATAAAGCTTTCAGCTTTTCAAATAGCAGCAGAACAGAGGCAGGAGAACACCTGGAGGATCCCCAGTGCCCTGCAGGCAGCTGTCAGCCAGCACCTGCTGGCCCAGGGCCTTGTGTGTGGCCGATCCAGGCCAAATCTGCATCAGTTATGGAACTGTGCAGATGGACCTCTGCTTGAAAAAAACCCCCACCACCAAACCACAGAAAACACCACCCACTTTCTTTTTTTTTTTTTTTTTCTTTTCTCAACAATGCAGGCTCACTGTGACTGTAGATAATACTGGATTAAAGGTACAGTGGAGAGAATAGGTGCTTTGACTTTGGTTTTCAGGGTTTATTTTTGATACAGGTTACTTGCCAAAGCATTAGTGCTGCCTGTGTGGATGTGAACAGATGCCAAGACCAGACATGTACTGAGTAGTACTGACCTACTAAGATCAAAAACTAGTGCAAGGATTTTGGCTAAACTTTTTCTGTTATGCCATAAAAAAAGCAATTCAGCTGGGAAGGGTCAGGGGGGTGTCCAAACCTGTGTGGCCATCAGGGTAGAGACCTCCATCAAGCCTGAATAACAGGGCATAAAAAGGAAGGAGATGGCTGTGGTTGAAGACTCCACAAGCCACCCATACTTACAGGAAGGTTTGGTCTACAATTAATATCTGAGAATTGATCTGCTGTTCCCAAGCTTGTACTGTATTTCATTGTTTTCCTCTCCCAATATAGTTCTGTTTGCTTTAATACCATGGCTACTATTTAGGAAGTATTGTTCACCAGAAGCATGCATGACATAATTTAATTTATGACTAAATTGGTTTGCACGAGCTGTTTGGGTGGTAAATATTAATGGACTTTAACTTCTGTATGGAGCACCTACCGCACTGTTCCCTTATTTTAGCACAGCAAAGCCTTGCTAAAGCACTTCAGAACATCCTTCATCTTCTTTCTACTAAATTCTCCTTCAGAGTAAAGTTTCTCTCTCAGTTCAGCTCCTGGTCTCTCTTGATTTCTAAAATGGCTGATAAAACACTCAAATAGAGGTAAAAGGAGAAGCAAGACCAACCCTGTATTTCAAGTAGAACTTGCTGTCTGACCCAGAGCCACAGAGTTCCTACTTGGCTCTTCTGTGGAGACTGCCAAGTTCTGGAACCACTTCTGACACTTTCAGTAATCTACATTTGCAAATACATGTAGAAATCTTTCTTGAAAGACTGGAAATAAAATTAGGTCCAGTATGAAGTTTCTCATGTTGTACACTCCAGGCAGCAACCCTTACAGACTAAAACTTCATCAGCACCTTTGTAATGCCTTTTTATTTCTCCAGAGTATTTCACAACTGTAAATGCTGAAAATAGTGCTGAGATGCAAGTAGTCTGAAATGAGACAAAAACATTTAACATAGCAATGTTCTGCTACTGCTGATATTGCTTCTGCTCCTATTTATTTTGTAATTCAATACAGCCTGCTACTGAGAAACTCTGCGCTGTTTGTCTTGTGAACAGGCCTTCTGAAAGCATTTCAAACTAGGACAGAAATGAGAAAATTGAGTGCCCCCCAGAAACATGGACTTGAGAGTATCACACAGGAAGAGCATATTTTGGTTTCTGATTTTGTTGCTGCTGGAGTTAGTTGTACTGCATTTTGCAAAGTGGTGCCTCAGTGTTTTTGAAAGCTGAAGAAAGGCAGCTTGGCCTATTTTTAAGGATGGTTTCTCTTTAAATATTCTTTTCTTATGAGGCATTGTTTTAGAGCAAGGGGATTTCCAAATGTGCATTCGTTTAGGGAATATCTAAAGTTGCGTGAGAGATTGCCATAGCTCACACTCTCTTGTAAATCACCATCGAACAGTAGTAACCCAAAGAATGAACTGAAAACATGTCTGGTTTCAATTGTCAGGCCACAGACTTGCCAAAGGCTGTGATTGATTCGGAGACCACCCTTTGGTAGAGCAATGCTCTACTGGCCAGATTACCTTAAAATCTCGGGTTGTGTTGTGCTCGTCATGTTAGGAATTGGCAACCACAATGGGCACTCGGCTCTGGCTGCCAGCCAGGGGCCCTGAGCTGTGTCCTGGGCAGTGCTGGCTCTCAGGAGAGCTCTCGGTGGAGAGGGGAATTTGCTACCTTGACACAGCTTCCTCTGGCCAGGAACACACTCCTTCCAGGCTGTGTATTACTTGCAGGCTCCGTTGCGGATGTTTACCAAATTAGTACTGGTTAAAGGCTGGGATCCTGGCATTAGCTATTGGTCTGTTATAGGCAGCATTTTATTTCCAAAAAATTGTGTTTGTGTTTAAAAGATTTTGTTATAGCTTGCTTTTCCTCTCAGGCAGTTTTCTTTTGAGGCAAAATGATCCCCAGGACAGCAAACAGCTTGGTACTCTCTAAGCCTTCTTCTAAAATAATGAAATGATTCATGTATTTTCAGCTTTCAACATCAATATACAGAATACATGATAATACAGAAACCTTCTTCTATCTCTATTCTGTTTGGATGGATAGTCCAAAACCTCTCTCCCTAACTGAAGACAGAATACAGATGACATTTCCAAAAGTCGCATCTATATTGGAATCTGTTTGCTACATCACAGCTTGTGTATTAGCTCCACTGATTTTCTAAGCCATATTCTGTCATGGTTAAAAGAAACAAAACCAGAGGGCCCACACCTGATTAGTACATATCTGAGCCAAGGCTGGAGTGCTCTGAAAGAGGAAAAGCTGAAGCCCTCAAAGAAACCCTTGCAGGACTGCGCAGAACTGGGTTATATGGTCTCACCCTCTGTGGTACTCAAAGGAGAACATAAAAAGCAGGGTTTAGGGAACTAATGCCAGGTTCTTAAAAGCATGTGGATCCTTAAATCTACTATAATGTATGGAATTAGGTAATTAATTAGACTGAAAACGTAAATATACTTTCCTAATCCACTCAACTATAATAAAGACCTGGTTTCTCCCACTTCAACTTCCAAGTTCTCTGAGCTTTGCTCCTGCAGAGGATTTCTGTCAGGTCACCCATGAACAGGTAAATTCAGTTCACTTACAAAGCACCAAATGCCCTTGAAAGAATGGTGCCATTTTCCAGGGTACTAATAGATAGCACTGCAGCAAGAACCTTCCAAGTTGCTGTCACCCAGCAGACTAATGTTAATGAAAGCTTGTTCAAAATCCATATAAAATCCCTTAAGAGACAAAAATCTGGGCTATTAGTCACAAATAATTCTGGGTTAACTAAATATACCAGAAATGTTTACTACGGATTTTCAACTGTATGCTCCTATTTTTAATTTTAGCTTTTCAAAAGTTGTGCAAACCTGTCCAGTCTGTTCACAGCAATTTCTTTTCTGTATAAGTAAATGTTGTGGCTTCTCAGTAACTCATAATATTTGTTACAACTTCAACTTCAGCAGATTCCTTTCTTTAGAGGCTTCCTGTACAATTCTATCTGACCTTTAGCGAAAGACCAACCTCTCCAGGCTATATATTTTTTTTTCTAGTTGCTTTGGCAGCTTCTAAAGATACATTTCACTGTAGATTAATGAGCTACACATGGCTGATGGGACTGTTAGAAATTTACAACCGGAAAAACTCACGGACATGCAGTTGTGTAGGGGACAGTTTCTAGCACCATTACTCACGTGGAATAGTACCCTTCTCTGTTAGGCATCCTGCTGATTGAACATGATGAGGGTGAAGTTTTCTGGCTCATAATGTATATAAGAAAATGCTGCCAGATGGCTTTAATTTGAGCCAGATTGTGAACCCCCTACTTGAAGTGGGGAACAGTTACTCTACTGGGACTGCTCAAGTAACTGTTTGCAATCTGGCTTTCTGAAAATAAACCAGGGGACGAGTCATCACTGGATTCGGTGACACATTTAGCAGACACCTGTTTTGAGATTACAATAACTACTGGTTTAAAGTGATTTTTCCTCCGGAGGAATGATGGCTTTACAAGGCTTTTGCAACTAACCTAGACTATTCAGTGTCTGTGCTTATCTGTGGCACACCCCAAAAGACTCCATCCTCCAGGTATGGAGCAGCCATATCTCTGTGTCCGTGATATGTCCCAGAATTTCTCCAGACATGGATCAGGGTGAGGCTGAACTAGGCACCCAGACCCTTAAACTGCAAAGTGCTCTGAGGTCTATCAGTTTGGAGGTGTAACTTCAAGTCATGCAGGACATCTACTGATGCATGAAGAGAGCTTTTTGTACCCCAGAGCCACCTGACAGAACACCCGAGACCCCCTCACGTACAACGTTCAGTGCAGGGCGTGTGGAAACTGTTCCTGCACTCAGATCATCACCAACGTGAAGGGCTGCTCAAGCACCACTCGTGGAATTTGCAGCACAGATTTAGAATTCTCTTTCCAGGGGACAAATAGGAGTTAAACAGCCAAATCCACACAGCAAATGGATGCCTGCTCCTCCCATGGCAATTTCATTCTCAGGTTTAAATGTCAGAATTAGATTAAAATTTTTTATGTGAAAAGGAAAAATGGGTTTAAAAAAATACCTCATTTAAGAAGAAAAAACATTTCATGGTTAAAGGAATACACTGTTTTACAGGAGAATATCCTTTTGTGGTGAAGCTTATAAATACTTAATGTCCCACAATCACCACATGCTATGTGTTCTGTGAAGCACTCGAGTCCAAGCCAAAATTATAGCACAGTGCACCTTAGAAAGTAATAAATATTATTTTTCTAGAGATGTTCAGAAGCCACAAGTGCAATCCATGTGTAAACACTCACAAGGGAGCTTTAAACTCAGGATTTTGAGTTGACCAAGGAACAACTGCAAGAAGTTTAAAGAGGCTTTATACACCATCTGTATTTCTCCAAACTCGGGTAACGAATGGGCTGTACAGTGGGGCACTGCAGAAATCCTTGAAAAATTGCTGTGAAAGGGATGCAAAGTTGCTGTGGGCTTCCAGACTGGGCCTGGGACTTGACCAAAGCCAGTCCATAGAATGTTCCTCTGAGATGTGGATTTTTAATCTGGTCATCCTTACCTACTGATAAAACTTTATGTAAATGTACAGTACTGTCACTGGAGGAGTAGAAGAGGGGAAGATGGACTTAAGGCTAAACTAGTATGTACAGAGCATTTGTAGATCCTTAAACATGAGACACAATGCCAGTACAAAACAGTATTTTTAACAATCTCTGGGCATGAAAAGATATCCTAAATGTTATGGTTTGTTCTTCGCTTGAACAAAGAAATTCAACGACACTGAAATTCTCTGCAGAGGTTACTTATTTGACAGTATGTTTTCTCTCTCACATGAAGAAGCCAGGCACTGGCATTAAAATAGAGTGGGAAAGTAGAGGGGAAGTAAGAAAAATGTTTTCTTCAAACAGCCTCTGGTATTCCAAAGCCAACAAAACATGTAATTTGTATAGTGTGTAACAAACCCAGCAGATTTAGATTTTTTCTCTGTCTTGCTTCTTCTGCGTAAGTTTTACAGAAATCTGTTATTTAGTTTTATATTGTACATGCAAAAAGGCTTTCAGCATAATCCTTTTTAATTGGTCTTATCAAATGAAATCATGGTCATGCAAGTTTAAGAAATTCTGTTCAGCAAACATCTGCAAATGGTATTCAGAGCTACAGTATAAAATTTCCTTGGAGTTTCTTCTATGGCTTTTATGTCTGAATTTTTCATCTAGACCCTGTTTTTTGAAAAAAAAATCAAGATAACCTGTATAAACAACTCAATTTTGCAGAACTGTAGAATTTTGCTTTATAAACCAGGTATAAGGAATATAAACATCTGTAAGTTAATAGTCTTGCATTGCTTCATGTAGAGGAGAGTGGAGGGACAGTAAGATTTACAACCTTGCACTTTCCCAGGAAAATGCTGTGGAGTGCAGGTACTTAGTTCATATATTCCTCATGTATAGACAGTACAAAGTTATCAAAACTCTTTCTGTGGAGATAAAGAGCTGGCTTAAGGTATCTTATTCCATCCTGGTATCTTCTGGCATTGTAATTAGACAAAAAGATGGTAACATACTGTTTGATAACACTGGATGCAGAACAGGTTAAAGATTCAGGACCTGGTCCTTGGTCAATATATAAAATTTACAATCACATGACATGGACAGAGTATTTAAGCGTCAGTATAGGTAGATATGTTACAGATTCCTGAAAGCAGTCTTGGAAAGGACTGACAAGGATTTGTCTCCAAAATTTTGACTCCAAAAGAATACAGAATGGAGACAAGGAAGAATTAATGCTAATTAATGGGATGTATTAATGTTAATTAATGCTACAGAACGGAGACAAGGAAGAAGGATTCTATGTAGTTCTTACAGAAATACTCTGATCCCAATTGGAAACCTCTTAAGAAAGCAAACAAATTATTTCATCAATTCTCTGTTGTTTGGTATTATTAGCAGCCATACTATATGCCTCCAGGGTACATTTCATGTGTGACAATGCTCATGACTGCGTGGTAAACAATAATATATGGGAAATACTTTAGATAGTAAATTGTTCATCTCCACCAACATCTTCCTAAAAGAAAAAGAAATAATAATAGTGACAGGAATTTTCTCAAGAAAGACCAAGACAACTTGCTGCCCACTGCCTGCTTTAGGAAGTGATCATGTATTTACCAGTTAAGAACAGAAGCACAAGCCCATCTATGCTGGTCTTAAACAGCAGTTAAGTGATCTGTTATTTTCATCATTTTAAAAACAGTTCAATCAAAATCAAAGGTTGCTCTATTTTAAGTTAAAAGTTAGAATGAAAATATCAATTAATGATGGTATCAATTCTTTCACTTCCCAACCAAGATTCCAGCCAAGTATTCCGGCAAGACTTCCACTTGCACTACTTATTAATGCATAAAAATTTTATATAATACAAACATTGTACAGTAAACCCCACCATTTCATATATGCTCACCATCTTGCATGTTTTGACTAAGGATCTGAGAGTGGAGCTCCTCCAGGCTAATTCCCAGGCATTTACAAATTTCCTCTGCGCTGTAAGGCTCAGGATGTAATACCTCCTCGACAATGGTCAGCATTTCCTCTAGGCTAACTCCTAGCTTGCTTTGCACATCATGGAGTCTCAACATTTTTCTCCACTCCAAGCCTTTTGACTTTGAGAGAAGCTAAAATTAAAAAAAAAACAAAACAGAAAATATTGTGCTTTCCTGTTCAAAACTATTTGTTGTCTGTAAATATCTTTAAGGCCCATTTTCTCTTTTCATTTCTTAATTGAGAACCATCAGAATGTACTTTCTATCAGTACAGAGCAGTCAATACTTATATTTATTACTTAACGTCTGTGAATGACAGATATTATTCCCTCAAATCAGATACTGTCTGTAAAAGCCCTACTGGCATTATTTGTGTGATATCAGATCAGTGATTTATCCTCTTCAATGGACTTTGTTACTTCTAGCACTTACTAACCTTTTACAATCCCATCTGGACAGCTGTTTATACAAGTGCTGTGATGTTCTAACACTAAAAGTCCTTAAGAAGTCTATTTCCATACTATTAGTATTTGCTCTAACATTTCAGTTTGACATTTCCAATATGCTCCTGGAATTTTCTGATGAACATATGAGGTTGTCAGTACAACCTTTTCTTGGAATAGCCTTAAAAACATGAAGGAGGTGATAAGATTTGTGGGGAGAATATTTAGGTAATTCTAGAATTTCATTCTGCTTTATTGTGTAGGAAAAGATGCCAACACAATATTAAGAATACTATATATAAAGATGCCAACACAATATTGAGAATATCTCAATCTCTGGAGTTTTCAGTAAAATTTAAGTACCTTCTTTAACATCCAATTTAAAGGAACTTTTGAGCCTCTACAGGAATGGTACAATGTGGGTCTGAATCTGTTCCATTCCTGCATGGTTGCTGTGATATTCATCAGTTATAAATGAATCTGCTTTTCCCACTTCTGGCAATGATACCATGCTTTGTGTATCTTTGTGATGTTTTGGCAGTTGACAGTTGTTACTTCAGCACACCAGGATGCTGACAGGCAGAATGTCCAATTTTCTGTGGAAGGTTGAAATATGTGTTGATGCTCCGATGTGTCTAATGAAAGTGGAAAAGCAGCTTTCCTCATAGGGTGAAATATTTTGATGTTATGAATTACAGAAGAATAGTCAGTGGTCATTGACATACCACCTGTAATTTCAACAGATTACAAAGTAAAACAAATATTAGCAGGTACACACCAATGTCATTTTACTGTATCCATAGGCACATGGAGTATCTCCAGTGTTGCACCTATTCAATTAAATTCAATTTAAATTGAATTTAAAACTTCTAGATCAAGCTGTATGTCTGGAAAGAGTTTAAACCAGTACAGAAAGACCACGGAATGAAATCCTTTATCCATACAAATCAGCATTCTAATGTTTTATCAAAAAGGCCAAGATTTCACCCAGTGTGTTTTATTCTTTTCAATTCACACCAGCTGGGACTGAGATTGGTTTCAAATCATTTGTCATGATTCAGCTAAGCCATTTCATTTTCTGGGTTAAAAAAGTCATGGGGTTTACATACATGTCTGAAAAGTACTTGCTTTGTTTTGTGCAAAGTTACACATGCATGAAATTTAAGCAGATCTGGTGCCCAGCAATCTGATGTAGATTCTCACTCTTCCCCAACAATGCTTTTTTTGCAGGGGCTCTTCCAGTTTTGCTTTACTGCAGTATCTAAAAATTAACTACTTTTGGTGCCATCTAGTGACTTGCTGAGATTGATGTGAGGCTCAGCACAGCAGAACAAACAAAATCCTAATCATATAACTTTGCTGCCCTTTAAAACACAATTTTATAAGTTCAGTGGTAGAGAAAGAACTGTTTAGTGCCTAATGCAGAAATCAGCGTGAGAGAATTTTTTCTCTAAAAGACTGGTTAAGTCACTTCTAGCATCCTTTTCAAAGGTTCTGAGTACCTAGAACTCTACAGGCCTTTATGTAATTTGTATTTTAGCTTACTTACAAGGTTAGAATAGAAATTACTGCTTCGTTTTTCTTAAATATGTTATATGTTGGTGCATATAGATCTTCTTCAAAGTGCTAAATGAATGGAAATTACTTTCCTCATGCTTTAATCCCAATAGTCAGCATCCCCTGGACTTTATGAGAAGTTAAACAGAATTTACAAACAATAATATTCTATAAGGCAACAATTTTTTTTCTACTTCCTTTTTTAATAAATAATCCCCTGCAGAAATATACCACATGCATTGTGACATCTGTTCCCATTTCTGTACTTCAGGGGAGATGCTGTATTTCAGGCAAGCCAACTACACTGGGGTTTTACAGGTCAAATGTTCCAAATGGAAACGGACCCTGGAGGGCAAGTGGGCACAGCTTTGTGGAAAGGTCTGTCCTGCTTATAGCAAAGTTTTGATTCTAACAGCACTGGGAAAAATATCATGGGCAAATAGAAACTTTTGAAAACAGTCTAGCTGCAGCAGCTCGAATTGTAATGGACATGGAACAGAAATGGGAAAAAAAATTCCATCTTTTTAATGTACAAAAACTAATCCAAATACATCTCCTACAGTTGGACATTTTCTTGATCATCTCTGACTGGATGGATTAAAAATATGGACATCAAGCAGCTGGCTCTTAACTGCCAGGATATAGAATTTCTGGACTTTATTGTTCAACATAGGCACACTGGAGAACTGTAAGTAACTGAGAGGAAAACATACTTGTTAAATGATGGGACAAATATAAATACAAGAAAGTCTGACTAGGAGTAAGTCCAGGAATACTTTTATAGCAACATCACTTCCTTACACATAACATTCTATAATGCCATCTGAGCATCTGTGCCCAGGAGCTGATGGTGGCCCCACAGCTCACTGAGGGTGAGGCAGGGAGAGCACGGCCCCAGCTCTGCTCTCCCCAGCCAGGAGGGCTTGGGATCCAGATCCCTGCAGAGCTGCAGAACAGAACTGTCTGAACTCACTGTAACAGAGTGCACGAGAGCACTCAGAGGCTGCTACAAGAAAAGAGATAAGGAAAGAAAAAGGCAAAACAATGATTGTCTAGAGGGAAGGGAAAGAAACATCATCTCAGAAAGATAATTTGCCAGGATGATCAAGAAGTCACTTGCTGTAGGACAGACTGATATCAAGATGCTCTCCACTAATGCTAGCAGGGATATGTTGTGTTGGCATCTTTACCTACACAGTAAAGCAGAGTGAAATTCTAGAATTACCTAAAGCAGAAAAGGGGAAAGAAAGCCTATCCTAAGGCACTTACAATGAGAATTTCTTTTAAAGCATTATTGCAAGGCCCAGCACATTAGTTCATGGTTCCATTAGCTTAATGGTGCTTAAAATACTTCCCTGTTTCCACTTATATACCTGCCCTCCTTCACCCCACTGTGACCTCTTCCTAAAGACAGTCTTTTCCTGGCTCAATGTATTTTTATAGTGTGTGCAGCTTTCCATCTGGGTAGCATATGTTTAAAAATAGACAGGTGTATGTTGTTAGTCTCCTTGCAATCAGGCATCTGCTAAACGTACATTTTTAGAGATGGCATCATAGCTAACAGGAATGTAAAAGAAAAGATGTTTCCTTACTATCTCTTTAGTTTACTGTTCAGGACTAATAATTTAAGTCAATTTAGAAAACTCTGATTCAATTCACAAAATCTGGTATATGGAACAATAACTTCAAAAGATCTCACAGCTTAATGCACTTGTACAGTGTTGTACAGTGCCTTTTAGAATAGATTATCACTGAAGGCTCTTTATTCCTTATACAAAAAAAAAAAAAAAAATTTACAAAAGAAGCTACTCTTAAAAACTCTTATATTTTGTCAATTAGCAATACCAAATTAGAGATTTGAAATAGATAGGTTCTTATCTTAGTTTTTTTGATTGCTTAAGAATCTTATTAACTTCAGCGACGACAGCTTTAACTGTGGGCATTGGTGCTGTTTGTTTTACCATGTCTTAGATACAACTGAAATGCAACTATTCCTTTTATACTTGACTTTAAAGCCCATTTTAAAAAGTCATCTGACGTTTAGCTTCCCTTCTCAAAAAATGTCTCAGCACATTATTTTATAATACATTTTGTCAGATCTTCAACTATTTTTTTAGCGCTAACTAAACCTTGTAAGAAATTGTTTTTTTATGGAATCATAATGCCAACAGATGTTCAAAGTACTTTTGAATGTTGATCAGATATAGGTCTAATGTTCTGTGGCAAGGAGTTTCACACTGCATTTTTCAAAGCTCTCTTCTAGACTTTGTAAGCCACATTCTGTTTTTTCCCACAGCACCCTGTGTTGTGTACAACTGTATGAATCTTTATGCTTACTCCTCATTTAATCTTATCAAAGAAACATGTTCTGTCTTCTCATAAAAAAAATCAAACCCTACATCTACATACTCCTGAACATACAAAATCCTGAATGAAAGCAAAACTTAGATCTCCCCTGTTCATTTTCCATACATTTTAGAGATAATTTCAAGCTGTAAACTGGCAGTACACCCAAAATGTTTGGGTTTAATTCAAGCCTGTTTTTAAACTTTATGGTGACATACATGCTACTTTCAGCATTTCTAGTATTACTTCCAAGCCTTCAACTACTAGCTGGATGTTCTCTAAATCCTAGAAAATACACATCTATTGCCATATATATGTATAAACTTGTGACCATACTGGTTGCTTTCCATTTTTTGTCATTACTCAGCTTTAATTAGAAACAGTCTATCTAATTAACTGGGGATATTTTTTTTCTGAAAAATAGACATTTCCTCCACAGAAATATGATAAAAAATAAATTTCATAGAACTAAATCACATCATCTTCTATATAAGGACACAGTCCTTACACTTCCATTAAGCTCGGCAGGAGTTCTGTTCCTACAGATGGAAGTGTCTGGTTCTGGAAAGAAAAATTATGCTAAGAGTAGCACCTAGCCAGGTGTTAAAGACACAACTGGTCAGAAGTGGAAAAAAGCACATATTTAGATGAAGGTTTCATTAGAGTTTGACATAAGCCATGTGTTACCTTTGTAGCCAGCCGACACTCCATTACCCTAATATTGTAATGAGAAGTTGCTGCTTTATTCATTTCAACACAACTGTTAGCAATAACAAACGTTGCTCCACTTGGAAGTCTAACATCAGTTGCCCTCAGTGGACTGAACTCTATCAACTTGGCCTATTGAAAGAAAAATGAATGGTTAGTTTTAATTTACTACTAGCTAACAGTGCACTTAGTTCTATAAATCAAATGCAAATTTGCATGTTTTTTCTCTTGAAAATCCAGGGACAGTTAAGGAAAGAAAACTGACATGAAACAGCAAGAAAAGAGGTTTAACCTCATTGGTCAAGTTACACATACATTTCAAACCTTTCCCTGTAGCTGGGTTTTAAAATGTTTCCATTAAGTCTTTGGGTTTTTTCAGCATTTTACAGAACTCCACCCAACCTATTTTTCTTGCCTGTTTAAGACAACAGTTTCACTTTGATCTGCAGAGAAGTACCAGGCCTGGATGAAGCTAATGTGCCTGCCACAAGAAACAAGGGGCTTTGCATTCCCTGCCCCTTCATCAAAGTCCATCTCCCCATCAGCCTTCTGATTTTGCACTATAGCAAGATTAGTTCACGGAGGTACAGTATGGTACCAACATTTTAGGACTGATTTGGGGTAGTGATCATGGTATATACAGACAGTCAAATCAAGAAACTAAATAAAACTATGTGTAAGAATGTAATTACTGTTTCTTCCTTTCTGACATAAGACTGCCTTGCCTCACACATGCTTACACAAGCTGCATAAGATGTTCCCAACATTTGTGACCTTTTCATGGAATAAGTTAGGCATCCATTAATTAAATAATTTAGGATGTAATGTAATCAAGAGATTAAATTCACATCTGGTTTTTCACTGGAATAAGTTGTAAATCATGTTCCCTGCTTTGGCTTCTTAGAATAGACTGTAACTGTGCAAGCAGGGACATCTTACTGGTTTTGGCATTGTTCACCCCCAGAGAGTCCCTTGAGCAGCTAGAGTGCTAAATAAACAATGACAAATCCCCTTGTACATTATGTACAGCATGTGTGTTACTCCATGCCATTGAGATTCTGGACCCCATCACAGAATTACTATCAAGACAGACAGACTTGCTTACATTTAAATACACCCTTTAAGATCTGCTACATTAGACCAGAATGTACCACTAAGCTGGTCTAGTGTCCAGATTCTGACAGTAGCCATAAATGGTTGTTTAGGGGGAATATAAAAATAGAACATGTACAAAGCAATCATTTCTTGGGGTATGTTTTTCCAGATTCCCATAAGCAAAGATTACCATGGTTATACTTACACTGGAAGAAACATCTGACTATTATGTTAAATACCTACATACAGTTTAATACTATATTAGTGTATCCACAAAAGTCTTCTTTGAATCCTTTTAAAAGTTCTGCCTTCCACAATGTATGGTATTTCTCAACTTAACAATGAATGTTTTGGAAAAAACCCCAAATTTCCTTGTTTGTTTTTTACAAGCTGCTTGCTAATGTCATTGTGTTTCTATTAGTTCTTCAGTTATGAAAAACATTGAATCCTCCATTTACCTTCTCTTTATTTGTTTAGGGAATTCACGAAGTTCAAAGTATCACCCTCAAAGTTTTTTGTTTTCCAGGCTGAAAAGTTTTAAATTATTCAGTCAATGCTCATATTTTAAAAAAACAGTTTTGATAAACCTCAGTGTCCTTTACTTTTCTTGATTTTTTTTAAGATAGGAGGCTAGAGCTGCATTCAGCTGCAAGTACACTGAGGCAAGGATATTTTCTGGTTTGTTCACAATTCCTTTTCTCATCCATTCTAAAATTTTCTTTGTCTTTTTGGTTGCCACTGCTATATATCAGAAAAGCTTCCACTTACATAATCATCTCTGTGTATGGCAGGAAAATATGCTGCTTCCTTCTTCCATTCATTATTCATGTAGCTGTGTTTTTACTACTAACAGTATAAACATGAAAGAAAGGTGTAGAGTAGGCACAGGTGATGTGAAATTGAAAATACATGTGTCTCATGATAGCATTAAATGTTTGGTGTAATTCTAGGAAACAGGGTTTTTTCTGTGTAAGCTCATCCAAGATATGTCATTAAGGAACAAAAGCTGTATAGCTATAACGCCAGTGTTAAGGAAAGTTAAGGTTGTTATGAAACACTACATTAACTCCAGTAAAAGTATTTTGACAGGTCTAGGGTTTGAACAGCTGCAGTCCTGTGCACCTTCTGGGACAGCAGATGAACCTCACTGTAAATTCCACTGCAAGCACTCATGCATAACTTGGCAGGTCCTGTTTATCACAGCTAGTTCACCTTCTGTCACCACATTTAAGACTGCTAAATGCCTTCTACAACAAAATCCAGCCACAGAATTGTCTGGAATTAGCAAAACTGTTGAAAAAAAAAAGTCTCCATTGTCTTTGTAACTGAACCTGGCAAAACTTCCTAGAACTGTTTGGTTATAAGAAGTTTCAAGAAAGCATTTTTGTAATAATTATCCCATTTGCACTGAATACAAGGCATGCCGACCATTCAGATTTCATTATATAGGAAACATTCTAAGTTCAGCATGAATTAGCCAAATAGTGGAACCTGGTGCTCTTCTAGAGTATATCTTTTCCCACATCCTTTCCTTCCTCCTTGCTGTTTCTGATTTTCCTCATCATATTCATTCAAACTTGTCATACTTGGTTGTAACCAAGTTTAATTCCAGGATCATTTGTATACCAGTGGTGCTCTACTTCTTACTAAGGAATTCCAGTTGCTTGTCTTTCTTCTAGATACCAATGAAGGTATTTTTTGCTTACGTAATTAATACAGCATTGCTTGTTTTGATTACAAAGGTACACATACAGTTCCTTCTTCTGCCAGAAAAGAGATTGACTGGTCCATTCCTCCACCTTCTGTTCCAATATAACGTTCGCTCTTTGTGCAAATTTCTGCGAGTTCCACCTGAAAAAATATTAATGTGTGAACCTTCAGCCACAGTTAAGGATGATATTTTTATTCTGTTTACATATTAATTAGTGAGAAAACAAAAGAAACAATGTCAGAATTCTAACTATTCTCTCTTACATGTCAAATAACATAAGCTGCTATCAACCAGGATTCCACATGGCCCCTTTTCCCTTTTGTTCTGAAGCAAAAAAGAACCAACTACTCATCCTCCAGAGGACCCAGCACAGCAAAATGCTTTTTAGATTATCCTTGTTTAGACACTCTGAAGTGTCTAAAGTGTCTTAGCTACTCTTGTAGCTGTCCTCCTCCCACCTTCCTTGTGCACTTCAAATCCTTCTATCCCAATAGCTAATGTTTTGTTGATTTAATTAGATGAATCTATCTACATGTGAATCTCAACTTAGCAAAAAATTGCAAGTTATTACTCCATATTGTTTTAATGTACTGACTCCATAATCAGAAGTTACTCCAAAATTGTTTCTCACTGCAGATATTCAAGTCAGTGATGCTTGTCATGTCTCCTTGAGATACTGTACTCTGTTTATCTGAACTAGTTCCTAACTATATGTGATGTGCATTCCTTTGTGACATTTTAGGCGTATCTTTGTGCATTCTAATACCTGCAGGTCAGAGGATATTATGGGAGGGTGGGATATCAATGTCGTAACTGTCAAAAATAATAATTAACAGTAAAGCTTTCAGCTATCAGGCCAAGTCAAAACAAAACACAAGAGAAACCTTGGAATATGGTCAAAGAACACAGACTAGTCAAAAAGAAGTGGGTCAAAAGGAAAGTATTTGTGTCCAACCTATTATGACCCCTACCAGTTTGTTTTTCTAAGCACAAGGTAACCACAGGGAAGATGGGAAAAGAACTTTAGAGAAGCCACAGGCCATTTTCCAGTCCAGTGGCAAAGTTAGATTCAGATTCCACAGTAAGGATGTAGCATTACAGGATTGAAACAAGCTAAGCAGCAAGACAGGGACACTAGCCAGCACACAGCTGTAAAAGGCAGCAGATAGAGGCAGTAAATCACGATGCTGAGAGAGGTATGTGCAGGGTGCCTGCCTGCTTGCTTGCTCAAGTCCTGTAATGGCCCCACTGACACAGCTGTAAAATTGGTGCTTAGATGAATGTAATCAGGCTGAACTGTTTCCAAATGCACTAACAACCAATTTACTCAGCTCACAACGCAGTTATGGCCAATAAGCCTTAGGCTGATAAGCAGAAGTTATCAAAAAACATTAACAAAGTTCCTCTAAAAGTATGCAGAATGGATCTCTGAATCAAACATAGTAAACGGCCTCTTACAAGAAAGAGACCATTAATGAGAGAATATTGAAAGTACAATCAGTAAAAATACTCTCCTTTTCAACACTGCCTTTCCTTTGTGTGTTTTAAAGATGAGCTGAAATAATGTTTCTTTTATTTTTCTTGAGAAACTACGGAAGCTTTATGCATTTTGGTGCTCTTTTCAGCAAAAACCATTTCCCAGGTTCATGAAAATTAATTTTTCCTCCGTGTCCCAAGTCCACTCAAGTCCCACTTCCACTTTGAACCTCAGATCTCTTCATCCCATCAATGAAAGTTTAACATCTAGTTACCATATCTCCCTACTCCATTATGAGCTGAAAATAATTCTGAATGAAATGCTAATAAATGTAACGATGCTTGTTTCCCATTTAATGCTAAATTACTCAGCAACAGCTTCACAGAAAATAACAAATCTCCACACACAGCAGTCTCTAAATGCTCACTCCTTTCTACATATGAAGGTGTGCCTATTTACAAACAATTGTTGCTGTGACATGGGAATGCCTGCATGTTTCAGCCAGTTCTGCTGAACCTGCCTTTTGTCCCTCTGAGAACACAGCAGTACCACATCCCTAATTTTTGTTGCCACTGGCAGGAGCTTTCAGACTGGAGGTTATGAGTATTACTCACTGGATGAGAAGACCACGCTGGCAGACGGGCCATGTGCACTCAAGTAGGAGCTGTGGCTGTGCAAACCTGGCCTGAAGTACTCCTGAGGTACTCACAACATAAATTCCATTCTTGGGCACAGCTGCCTGAGGTATTACTTCATCTGCAACTGCCAGATAAAGCTTGGCAAAGTCAGAAATTAGGCATTTCACTCTTCACTTAGTCTGGCTGCATCTCTATCTCCACATACACATCAGCTACCACTCAGTTGCCTAGATTGTTTAGACTTTATGAGCCTAGGCTTATTAAATAAGTATCAGGAGAAGTCTTGCAGAGGAGGAATGTTAACAATTAGGACAGTACCACTCCCCTGTCCCTTTCCAAGGTCTGGTGAACTGTGCCTGGTAGAGCGCTGGGCCTCGCTCAGTCCCGGCTCTCCAGCTGTCCAGCTGCCTATGCCGGGCAAGCAGCGCTGCTCCAGCTTGAGCAACTTCTGTTTTGAAACTTAGCAAGGATTGGCAGGACCACCAAGTAGTAACTGGCAAGGGTTGCAAAGAACCCTCTCCACAAGACAGCCCAAGGCATCCCTGAAATATTATTTAGTTTCTAATTTAAACGGGCCCTTGCTGACACAGGCTGGCCTTTAATATTAGGATGAGAAGCATGTGAATGAAGAGGAAATTGTCATCTGTATAGAGTGCAGTTTCTACTTACTATTGAGACAAATAGGCATATGTTTGGCTTTTTGCTAAAAGGGCAATTTCATTGGAAACTACTGTGAAGACTAAACTGGAGAGCCTTGTGTACATATTTGATACTTGGAAAAGGATGGTCAGATGACTGAAACAGTGAACTCAATTTCAGGAGGTCTGGGCTCAATTTCTAGCTCCACATTAAGTTTTTTGTTGAGTCAGGGAAGTCTCTTTAATTCATCATAGCTCCATTTCCTCAGTAAAATAAGGAGTTATCTTCCTCTTTCTAATTAGTAATTGCTGCTTGGGATTCTTACATTATAATGCTATAAATATGTGTGACTTCATTACTAGAAAGTGAAAAAACCCACATGTTACTACACAAGTTCTTAGAGTTCAGGCTTCCACAGAAAATATCTCTAAGGTTAAAATGCTGTGATAAAAGGAAATAGCTTTTGCCTATCTCAGAGCAATGCCTTGTTTCCATTCAACTTGCAACACTCAGAAACTCTTTAGGGCAGGGACTGTTTGGATCGTCTGCTATTTACATCTTTTCAGTGTATCTCTGACCTGTAAAAATACAGAGCTTCTTGGATCCCTGATTTCACTGCACAATTTGGCAACATCTCAAATGTCTGTCTGAACAACAATACCTGAGCATGGAATGCCTTCCTTGTGGATGCACTGAGTTCCTGCAGAGAAGTAACTCAGAACATTCTCACAGTCACATTTAGGGGGAGACTGCACCCCAGGCTACACCACAGCATCACCTGTCGGACTGGTAGGTTAGAGGGGACCTGACATTCCTTGGTAGACTTCCAGATACAATTGTTATGTGTATAAAACAAACAATGTTAGCCCTATTGAGTTCTGCAGAAGTCCTAGAACAGGCTTTCTCATTGAACTTGGTGAAGGCAGATATTTGTTCCTCATGAAGCACCATGACAAATACAGAGAACACATAAACCCCATCTGCACACAGACTCCACCTGCATCCCACACATTCTGATTCATATGAGAGATCATTTTGAGTCAGACACAAAATATAGCTAGTTCTATGCACCCAAGACTCATTAGCATGCTTTTGCATTCCTAAAGCAGTATTTTAAAAATACTAGTAAATCACAATTGAAATCTTCATAGAATTTTACATAGTTTACTTTAAAAGCATTCCTATATGGCTCCTATCTTCAACTTAGAGACAGCACAGATACATGAACATGATTTGTTCAAAGTCATGTGAATCAGTCACAAAGCTGAAACGAGAATTCAAAAACCTCCATCCTCCATATTTCCAGCATTGTGGCTTATTCTGTAAAAAATATAGTCTCAGTGAAACAGCTGCAGGGTGGATTTAAAATCTTAATCCATATGATGGTAATGAAAAGTGGAATAGAAATATATTAAAATCATAGTTAAAATCTGAATAGTAGCATTATGACTCTACAAAGAAACTACTTAGATAAATATTTCCTTAGCTCACTTATTGTGAGGTCTATATATTTTACTGCCCTCTGAATTTCTGTATTATTGTTTCAGGAAATTGTTCCATCAGGACTAACTAGACCAGGTGAACTACAACAGTCCTGCAGACAGTAAGTCCTAAGCTGTCATCTATGCTATTAAACAAGCAAAGTGATATATTTCACACAGTAATTCAAAAATCTCAAATATCAGGACATGTTTCCTTTGATATCACCCCTGCAAAAAAACCCCAAGGAACCCAAGCCAAGAAGGGAAGTGCTTATAATCACAGAATATCCTGAATAGCCTGATGTGAAAGGAACCCACAAGGATCTTTGAGTCCCTCTTTTGGCCCTGCTCAGGACAAGCCCCAGAATCCCATCATGTGCCTGAGCACATGCCCATAAGTAATTAAAGTATTGTCAGCTAGATACAATTCATTAAAAGACTTCAGTCAGAATAAAAATCTAGAATGTATGAAGATAAAAGCAGCCTCTGTGAATCAAACCAATACCACTTCTAGTCTTTATGTTGTAACTGAAAGTGGGCTCTTAGTATGGACCAGAGGCCAAGTAAAGATCTTAATTCCCCCAGGCCTTTATATTTTGAGTTCCCTAGGCTGAGTGTCAGTTCTGCACCCTCAGTTACCAACAACAGATTTCTTATTTGTGAATTTATCCAGACTCCCTTTTAACTCATGCTTAATTTTAACATGTAGATCATCCAGGAACAAGGACTTCTACACCACATCAGGTGAAGAACTGTCTCCTTTTGTTGATTATTAATGTGTACCTGACTAGCTTTATTTCATACCTGCTGGCTCTAAACACTTGAGGGGGTAACAAACAATTTCCCATCCATTCCATCAGTTACACTCATCATTTGATGGATCTCTGACCCTTCCTCCTCTAAGTGATTTTTTTTCCAGAGTCCTAACACACTTTTATGATGGTCATTCTGTACCATTCTGTACCTGTTCCATGTGCCTTTTTCCTACATCTATTTCAGTTTAACTATCTTGGTAGGTAAGAAAGAAGAAAGGCAGACTTAAAGCTTTTCTTAAACACCTTAGAGAAAATGTCACTGTATCATTTGCAATTTTAATGTGACAAATGAGCCACAAAAAATGTATGTTAATTAGTGTTAACATAAGCACGTTCTAATGCAACCTCAAGTAGTTCAGCACTACTAGTCCACCTCTTTCCTTGAGGCTGGTGTGCCAGAGTCCCTTTGTTTAAACCTGGCAGTGACATAGCTGAAGCAAACTGTTCCCTTCTGCTGACTGAAGTGAGGTCAGTGAGTGGGGTAGCTGGGATGAAAACTGAAAATACCTGAAGTTATTTATTCTAGCAATATTCTGAGCTGCTTCACACACTGGCTCTGTTCAGCCTCTGAACATGGGGGAGGGATAAACGTAATGTGACAGCAGCAGTAGCTGGCAGGTGAGTAAAACCTTGAAGTCTCCCTGGTGATCTGTCAAGAAACACTAAATATTGCAGCTTTTGAATGCCAGACCAAATAACATCCAAGCAAACACTACTTTTATAGCTGTTGGCAAGTACACGTGCCAGGTTGGCTCTGCTTCCATGGAGATGTTTAGAATCAATGAGTCTCATGATATATTAATATTGGGGTTTTTGCTGTTTATCCAACAAAAAAAGATACAACATAATAAATTAGAATAGCCATAATTAAAACAACATAAAGGCACATCACTGGGAGAAGAATCTCAATACATACAATTCACTAACAAACAATTAAGCATTAAGAAATCCACGTAAATTAATTACTGAAGGAAGCTGCTCTCGGGTTTTAGTCAATGTTAGTTGGAGCACTAGGAAATATGTAAAACTAACAGTTTTCAAAAGGTATTTTTTAGGCTGTTCATTTGTGAAGCTTAATTTTAAAGTCTATCCAGAATGTATCCTACTGCAGAAGGTAACACCCATTTGTCTAGCAGGGAACTGGCCTCCCTGTGCAGACCTAGGCTAGCTTTTGATCTAAGACTCTACTAGCTACCCCTGCTTTTTGTTTGAAACAATTTAAGGTTCTCCCTGATAAGGAGCAAGTCAGTCTTGGGTTACGAAGAAAGAAATTACTACCACTTAAATCCGTTTTATCTTTGAGTCACAAGATTTCCTATCCAGCAGGCAGAAAGTCTAATCTGGAAAATCGTTTCAGTGGAGATATAATTTAGTCTGACAAAGATAGGTTGAGGGTTTTTTTTATTAGTTGCCTTATGTGTAGTTATTCTAGATGGAGAGATTTCTTCTATTAAGAACTCATCAGTAGCTCTGCATCGTGTTACCTTGTTTTGGGTTTTTAATGAAAAAAGTGACTTTTCAGTGAAAGGATACTTTTCACTAATATGTGCTTTTCTCTACTTATGTGTCAATATGTAATACCTCAAATTCAGGTTTAGATTTACAGCTGAGTCTTTTTGGTCTTTCAAGTCAAAGAACTGATAAATTATAACCCACCCCATACAGCTCACTTGATTCTCTATTGCCTCATCATTTATTTCACTTTCTATCAGTTTGATGTTAGTGATAATGAGCATGGAGACCTAAATGTAGAAAGGTATTTAGATATCCTAGAAAGAATGGAAGTGAACAGATGATCTCTTAATTATAAAAAAACCCTAAAATTAGAAACCTAAAGAATTATCTGAGTGAGGACAGATAAGGGAGTTTCACCTTTAGTAGTCCTCTTGCTCACAAAAAGGCAAAGGGCCAACTGCTCTGATTTTCACTCATGCAATAATGGGTCTGGACAGTGTGTAAACTGTGACAGAATTTGTCCCTATATAACTGTCACTGTTAATATGTTCCAAACCAGTGATCAATCCCTTTCAATCTCACACAGCCCTTCAAGCCCTTCAAAGAAGTAAACTTGTGTAAGAGTAAACCCCTTAAAAGAGTAAGACAATTAGTGAGTAGGAGACAGGCAAATATTTGTTAGTAAAACAGAATTAGTGTTGCTTAGTATTTTTTTGGAACAGCTCACCCTACATTACACAGAAACTTGATATACACAAATCCAGAATGACAGCAGCCAAAATAAAGCAATCTTCTCCATAGAATGATAGTATTAAATTACATCTGCCTCAGTGGTTTAATGTAGTTCATTTTGGCCCAAGTTAAGTGAGCTAGATTTTCTATACACTGCAGTGCAGTAATTATGGTAACTAATCTTTAAAAGAAAAAACCAAAACAGTTTTCTTCTTGTTTTAAATTTTATTGGTTGTGAATGGAAGCTCCATGAAGAAAATTAATTTGTTAAGGTAAGTTATTTTTAGCACTGTCATTTTCAGTGCTCCAGAATTCTCTTCATCAAGCAAATTTAAGTAACTGGAGTATTTAAATATCAATTCAGTCAAAAGTGCTGTGCATATATTTACTCCCTCTATGGAAATAGAGTAATGGTCCCCCAATGAACATTCCTTAACATTTTGGAAGGTTAATCTGAAAAGTCAGACTCAGTCTGCTGCTTTCCTTTACAACAAATAATGTTGGTAATTTAATGGCAAATGCAGTGTACATTTTCTATTAAATTCTACAGAGTTTGGTTCATAACACACAAGACTGAAAATGCAGAAGAAATATTTATAGCTAAAGATGAGTGCTTTACAGTAAGAAGGGAACATTCTCCATCACATATTTCAACTCTAGTTAGACTGTCATTTTTTTTCCAATCTCTGCACATTTTATATATGTATATAGGTATAAAAATAGCTTCTGAAATGTAAGATACTCTGCTTCATTTAGTAAGGTATAAAATGATGCCCAAATTTTTGAGGTTATTTTTACCACCAGGAATGCCTTTATTTTTAATATCTCATCTTGACTGGGAATAGGTTGCTGAAAGTTACCATCTGCTTCCAGTTTGCACATAAAATCCCAATTAGCTGAACTTCATATATGTTTTGCAAGGTAATTATGCTTACTTTTTTCCAGAATGGGAATATATTTGTCAGATAGTATCTGGATGTCCTCATAAACACAGCAATCTTAGCTTGACTTTGTCTGCCCCCTAACATGCTCAAATAGAGGGTTATCAATTTGGTTGATGAGAGATTATGGCCTCTGATTACCACTGCTCTAAAGTACTCTGTTTCCCCTTGATTACAAACACACAGTCAAGCTTAACAAGAATCCTGTTTTTTCAGTTCCACAGGGAGAAGGGACCTTTAGCATTTCTCTGTATTAATAGTACTTTAAAATACAGTATCTATGTGCCATTTTTGTGTAAACAATTTGGTTTCTCATATAATTTACCTGAGTATGCATCTATCAAAAGATTTTTTGATAGATCAGTAAAATAAATTATAAAAAGAAATATTTTTTTTAAAAAATAAAACAGATCATAATCCAATCCTAAGGAATATTATCAGCAGAAGTTACTCATTTCAAAGTCACACTATCAGTATGGATATTCACAGGTTTTCTTGCCAGACAGCTATGGATTAGGAGTGGCAAGGAGTTCAGCTCAAACACTTTCCTTATTATATAGAAGCTTCAGCAACAAAGTAGAAAGGATTCTAGATGGCCTATCTATTCTCCTACTGAAACCACTGACACTAGCAGGTACAGTAACTGTTGAAATACTGTGTAAAAATGTTTAACACCAACACTCAAATTCATCTGAGCCATAGTTTGGGAAAAGTGAAACCAACTGACACTGTGCCATTAAAGATTAGATTTAGATGCTTTATTTACTTTAACTTAGCTTTTTCTCAGTTTAGATACAGCCAAATATGATTCCCATTCCTATGCTCAACATTAAATTACATAAATTTAATAACAGTTCTTCCCAAAAAGTATATGCAGAGCTACCTAGCTTTGAGTAACAGAAAAAAATGTTAAGGCAGCTGAACAGACCTTACTTTCACAAGAGCTAACATCTGGACAACAACATTATCATCACATCTTTCAAGTAAATTCCAACTACTCAGTCCTAAGTGATCTGTACTCATTGACTCCTGCCACAAAACACAAAGCTGTGACACTGTAGAGCATTATTATATTTCCTTTACAAAAAGTAACATCTCCTGATGAAAAGTCATACAAAAGATTGATTTTCTAACAGTGAAATAAAAATCACTTTAAAATCACGAACTACTACTGCTGAGCATTGCTGCTGTTTGAGTGATGCCAGCACAGCCTTAGACTGGTATCCTATTTGGAGGAGAAAAATTAATTCTTTTTAAAGATCGCATTCTACATTTTCCGTCTTGTTATTTGAATGCTATTGCACTGCTGCAACTGGTTAGCACTGCACATCTGGCTGAATTGTCTTGAACTGGTATTTTCCCTAACTATTGTGTATGTGTACGATGGGTTTTAAAAAAAAATAGTGTATGCACACTGAAACAATGCCCTATTGCAGACTGCTACACACAGTTAGTGAGAGCGTGTTTTTTTCTGATTTTGTTTTCAATGTCAAAATGTGCTATTTTTAAAGTTAGCCACCATGAAATTCTAGCCATGCTTTTACAATGTTTTTTAATTTTGTGGGGCTTTGGCTCTTAACCTCATAGGCCTGAACCTCACGCTAGAAGTGTTATCTCATAAAAGCTCAAAATTTCAACGACTTTTACTCTACAGCAACTATTTTAGACTTATATTTGTCAGAAAAAAGAGCATATAACTAAAATATTCTCATAAAAATAGTTTCACAGAAACAAAACAGATAAATGTTCCATTCAGTAAAAGGTCATTTTTTCATAACTTTGGCTACAGAAGCCCTACGATGCAGCCAAATTTGATTCCAAAGCCAAAAGTTCCCTGTCTTCCTGCTACAAACCATCATACTAAGATTTTGCAAAGTCCATCAGACTAGTGAGGGGCAAAAAGTCAATCTTTTCTCATAAAATTACCATCACAACCAAATATTGTTGCTTATAAATACGACAATTTACAACTTTCACAACTATAAAGCATTTGGGAAAAAAAAAAGATGGATGGGAGGGGTAAAGCAATATTTCTTGTTTAAAATAAACAAACACATAAATATCCAGAGCCTTGAAAATGCACGATCCTGGTTTGCTTTCTAGTAGAAAGGATCTGGAAAGTCCTGACTTGTGCTCATCTAAGAATTTCCCTGCCATGGGGGAGCTCCCTGCTGACACAGAGCCAGCAGGACTGGATCCTGCACAGATCCCACTTGACACCAGCACAGGATGCATTAGGAGCTGGCAAGAAGTGGCCAGAGCATGTTTTTATACTTCTGAGGACTCACATGTCTAGATTGCTCTGATTTATACTCAGACTAGCCCTGCCTTATACAAGGCAGTTCTGAAAGGCTAAGCATAAATCCAGTGCAACAGAGACTCTGGATTTAGCTACACATAAGAAGTCTTTAATGCTAAATCATAAATTAGCCAAAAACACAAAATGAGTTTTTACTGTCCTGTAAGATTTGGGAAAACTTAAAGCCTGGACAAAAGCAACCAGTCTTCAGAGCTGTCACCCTCTCTCCTAACTGTGACAACCAAGGTGATTTGGTCTATGTAAGCATACAGAACCTTGGGTATATTCTTAACTGCTCCTACGGTGGCTATTGAGAAGTCTCATCTGTACATTAATTGCTCATTTTTCATCACAAGTGCAAAACATCCGGCTGCAGACAGCAGGGTTTCCTGACAAAAATGTGCAATTGTGTCTCTTGTGTTTGTCCAACTGTATTTCAGACACAAGCTTAACTTTCAGCACATTTTTCAACTAGCAAGAAAGGATTGAACAGGACACATGAGGAGAAGAAAAGACATTCAGTAGAGTCTCTGTCTTCCTTCCGTTCTTCCACTATTTTCTATGAAAATGACAGAAGGAGTTTTCCACCTTTCTTTACAACAAGACTGGCATAATGTCAGCAGGTACTCCCAAGCCACATGTAAGTTCAGCTCAAGATACACACTGTATCATTTATTCTCTGAAGAACACTGTGCAGAATTGGAATAATGAAAATCCGGTTTCTGGATTTTTACCACCTAGTAAAATTTGGGCTTTTTGACCTCTGTCAGTTTTATGCTTGTGCAGATACCCAATTTCTGAACATCTGCACTTAAGTGATTTTGATCAGTTGTTCCCAAGCTTCACTCTTGAGGTGACCACCACCAGAGACGTTGCTGACCTGTGATAAGGACCATCTGTGCAAACCCAGAAGCTTCTTGTCAGGCCAGGTACACATTCTGTCATCTCCAAGCCTTTAATTGCAGTCTCATTCATCCAAGAAGGATCCTCAATTCCATGTTTTCATCTACGACTGCTCTATGCGTCTCACCTCCCAAACCAGAGCATCTCTTATGGTGTCCAATCCCTTACTGACCTTTGATCAAACACCAACACAAGTCAGGGTGACAGCAACCCTAGCCACATCCTCCTCTGTAAAAAGCTTCCCAGCCTCACCAAACCTTCTCTTTTCTGCCTGTTGCTCCTGAAGCCAGTCCTGAGAGCTGGGCAATGTGGGATCATGCGCTCACAGCTAAGAGCCTTCCTGCAACTGCAGCCCCATAGAGAAGTAAATCTCAACAGATCAGCAAAAACCTTCTGTGTGGATCTGTTCACCTCATGGCTCACAGAAGTGCTTGTTACAAGCAGAGTTAACATCTGCCATCATCACGTGCCACTTTCAGTTGGCTTTGTACCACAATTTGGGAATGTCTGTCTTAGACAATAGGCACAAATATGTGTAACAGTCACATTTAGATCTGTTCTTTTCTCTTCCTGACAATGTTCTAATTTAAGATCATAGTTTCACTTAACCAGACATTTCTAATGGAGAGAACTTCATTCCCATATGGCACCTTCAAGGACCATGACTCCTCCAGAAATCTGTATAACACAAGCCAAACAGTGCTAACAGTTGTACTGCTAACAGGTCACATACTTGGGGTTTGTTTTTAGACTAATGTTTGTTTAAAAGTGAGGAATACATTTTGGATTGTAAATATGTTCATTCCAAAAAAACTGTGAAGAGAATAAGGACAGTCAGATGGAAGAATTTTACCTCTACTTTGTGCTGATTACATAATTTATCAAGAAAATATTCCACAGGCCTCCAACAGATGCTCTGCTGTTAAAGCCATGAAAAGTCATTCAGGGAGAGAGTAAAGGCCTCGGGGGTGTGGTCCACATGCTTCAGCACATATATCCTCAGCCCTGGCCTGCAGATAGCACATCTGGTCCAGGCATGGACCTGATGGTTGGCCAAAATACAGGCTTACAATAATGCTCCTTTTTTCAGCTTTAATGTAAGCCTGTTTTCTTGCCAAATTCAAATCCTGCCAAAATTTGGCCAAAGATGTTTGCTCAATTGTGCAATATCTTGAGTTTATATCCAACAACCCTTTGCAAAAACAATTGTATCTTGTTTTTAATGTTTACAGGCATTAACAATATTTAATTTTAAGTAGAATTTTACTGCTGACACTCTCGTGTTTTACAGTAAATTACCTTAGAGAGAGTTTTTCCATTAGCTCTGAGTGTCACGAGTCCTGCACAGCACACCAAAGCACTGGAGCTAGAGAGACCAGAACTTGGAGGGATGGTTCCATCTAGCAGACAATTCATTCCAGTTGGGTTATTAAGACCAAAATGTTCCTAACAATGAAAAAATAAACAAACTCAGTTTCAAGTACAGACAGGCTCAGGCTTGCAATTATCTGATACTTAGAAAGAGAATCCTTCTGCTGAGCTGCTGGAAGCAAGGACCTGCTTCTGGTATCTCCAAAATAAAGCAAAAGCAAAATTTCCATTCTATTCCTTAAGAACAAAGCCAATGGTGGGGCTTCAGCCAAAGGTATGTCTGCAACTGCTGTACACAAACATATAACTACCCCAAGCAGAACTCAGGATGGGCTGCACGCCCAAGAATTTACCAAACTTCGTGGGTGGGTTTTGCAGCAACTGGCTCTGCTTTGAGCTGCCGTGGTGACAGTGTGAAGTTACCAATCCTTTTATACCCTACTTTTGTCTTTTTCTTGACAGCTCTTCATTTTAGGCACCACAAAGAGCTCAAGGTCCACTTTATGCTTCACTTCCAATGCTGGCATGTGGTATTAGGGAGCCATATGATGCTGAGGGGTATCCAGTAGCCATGCAGCTGTTTTCAAAGGCAGATATTTGTGTCCTGAAGCACCCGCAGGATTGACACTGGGAAAACCACAATAGTACTTAATGAACTCTGTGCTTTAGGGTCACAAAGACACACCTACCAGTGGGGATAGTCTCTGGCATGCTGTTTTTTGAAAGAAGTTTAAAATATTCTAACATACGTGATAGGTATCACAGATAATACATTTTATCTAGAAGTCCTAAATACTCATGTACATCCCCTTTAATTATTCTTTAGTTGCTTTGTCTTTTTATTTATGATCACTTTTATATAAATTTCTCTATGCTATTAGTTTGAACAAACATGCAGTACTTTAAAAAAAATCATTGACTGTATATGGGGGGGTATATGAATAGCTAACTTCTGATGCAATTTATATGTCAATAAATTATATTATGGTGTCAATAATCAGAAAAACCCACAGTATTTCCATAAAGAAATGTCCACCTTCAAAAGATTTCTACTACTTCTCCTGAAACAACTTCAACCATAAATGGCAATGGTAGAGATCAGTAAATATAAAGAGCCTCCTTTAAAGTCTTCTACCATCACTTCAAATTATATTTTGAATTTCCTGTTTTACAAATAAAGGAAATTCATATCTAGAATACTATTCCTGGCCATGCCCCTTCACGAAGAACACTAGACAGGCTTGTTCATAAACAGAAAATGCTTGAGTAACCAGAAACTGATCCCCAGTTTCTGGATTGTCTTGAATGTGAATCAGGCTTGCAGACTTATCACGCGATGTTTAAATAGAAAACGTACTTCAGTTTCAAAAATGAAAATGGACTTTGCCAAGTTCTGCAACAGTTCTGTCCCAAAAGGATAGCATGTTCAACTCAATATAAACAGATTATCCCGCTGGACCCTCTGAGTACTTGTATTTCAGAGTTTCTTAAGTCTGTAATATTTATGCTTATTTTCTGCCAGTACTAGAGTCTGCAAACCTGCTCTGCAAATTAACCTTCAAGTATGAAAGCCTGTCCTTAGGAAACAAATCTCAGTAGCAGACTGCAAAATAAATAAAGTCAATTGGTCATGCAAGCCTTAATATAAGAAAGGATATATTGTAAAGAAACCTAATCTATATCTGTACAGTCAGTGCAATTTAAATGCCTGTGTTACTGAGCAATACAAAATTGAAAATACTCATGTTACTGCATACGTAAGTAATTTATTTGGGTCTGTGCAGGAGCAGGGGGCTGTTTAGGACCTGTGAATTGTAATAAAGTGATCTGTGGAATTGATTGTTCTGAATATTGTATTTTGAAGACTCCAGTGGCAGGTCTGAGATAGGCTTTTCAGCAGTCTGCAGTCCTTATCTACTGAATCATCCTGTGGGGTGACCTAGATGGCCTATCCTGGGGCAAACTTCATGTGCTATAAAAAGCACATAATTTGGGCTGGCTGTGGCAACCTGTTCCTGACCTGCCATCCCTGTTTACCCTATCTGCCCTTCCAGAAATAACATTAGATTGACATTGAGCAGAGAAGTCACCTTTTTTTCCCCCCCTCAAAAGGCCATGAATTCTGTGAATTCTGTGCCTCACCTGCGAACAGCAGGTGGAATTTCCAGGAGTCTCGATGGTGAGTGAAGGCTGCCTCCCAGGGCAGCACTGAGGACCAGCACTTGCTTTCACAACAGTCAGGTCATCAGGTCAGTCTGGAGAGGGGAGCTCCCCAGTGGGCAGACAGGAAAACGTCTGTGTGTTTGTGCTCCTGCCTTTACCGTAAGTGTGCCCCTTCCTGCATAGCTGCACTTTTAACTCAGGACATTCTGAAAGTTGCATTCAAATTCCAAACCCTGAAAACCAGGATGAGTAATGGTTCTTAATGGATTATTTCTTCTGTATGCTGTTTACTTGGCTTTTGCATTTTCTTTTGCCTACTGCATGAGTCAGCTTCACTCAGCTGTTGTGCACAAATTATAGGTTTTCAGCTTTAATGGAAGCCCATGTTTTTTAAATGCTTTCACAGTAAAAAGAAAAGGCCTAAGATATGATCTTTGTGTCGTCAAAGACAAACCTCCAAACCTTTTTCAAAGCAGATTTTAATTAAATGACTCCATTGGAAAGCATTCCATTTGACTTCAAAATACAGAAATGTCATCCTCATAATGTTTGATCACAACTTTCCTAAGCAATTATGTGCTATTGTAATTTGTTTTATAGAGATGAAAATAGTGCTCTGCAAGTATTTTAAAGCAAACCCACTCGTATCTCCTCTTCAAGTTTTAACACAGAAATACTTAACTCTATGTTTAACAAGAAGCTATAGAATGCAGGGAAACATTTTGAGGCTAAATAGGTATTCTTGTTGTATTTTACTTCTGCATTAATTTCATAAATTAAATGGATTTGGCTTACCTGAATACCTTTCAGTCCACACAGGAAGTAGTTATGCCACTGAGGTTTGGTTTTGTTAATCTGAATGTTATTAACACTAGTACTGAAATCCCTGCAAAAACAGAAAAACCTTGAGGCTTTAATTTGTTTTAAATTTCGTTTGAAAAAACATGGCTTGTTACTGCCACCTGCTGATGGACAAAACTGGTTTGACTGTTTTCCGTGCAATGTTTTCTGGCTTCGTTTTTTGTTTGATCTTTATACTTATCTTCTTTATTAATCATTTCTACATGGCTATTTTAGATGAAAGCATTAAGAATTCTTGATTAAGTATAAAGAATATATTAAATAAATCCAGAAATGAAGCTGCCTTTGACATCCCTAATTAAGGCAGGATGCCTTCCATCATGTGGAATGTGTACGCTATCATGATTTCTTAGAAGAGAAAATTTAAATAATCATATCTGTCAAACCTTGACTAGAGACAGATAAACTTCAGGCTCTCTGGAAATTCCTGCTCAGGATTTCACCTTCATTACCTTTGCTCTGAAGGGTACTTCAATAAAACAGGCCTAATACTGCAGAATTATATTATGTATGTTACAAGACAAAAAAATTTAGTTTAAATATTTCATCTGTTTCCTCCAGGATAATTTCTACTCTACCTTTCTTTCAAAATAATAAAAAATAGTGAGCTTGAGCGTTCCTAAAGAACAGCTAGGTGCTGTCAAAATGAGCATGGGTGACATGCAGAGGCCTCACAGAGACACCTCAGTGCCCACAGTGTGCAAGCTGTACCTCTGAACACCAGGGAACTTTATCTGCTTGATGTCATGACAGCAGGTACCCAACACAGAAACAGCAAAGGCACTGAGAACATCAAGAAATCAAATTAAAAACATTCAGACATTCCAGACTAAGATGTGCTCTACAAGGCAAAGTCTCCTAAAGATTATGAACAGAGGCAGCTGAATTCCTGGAAATATTTAACAAGAATAAAACTACTTTCAAGAAATAATACTTCAGGGGACAGTCTGTAACTCCTAAGAGGAAGGAATTTTTCCTTCTTTCACTGATCCAAATAAGTGACATAAATTATTGATTTCCTGGGTTTATTTTTGTCGAAAAGGACATCATTAATTAATACTTGTAATGGATACCAGTGGAAAGATGTTTTTATCAGTTAATTATTCTTTTACCTATGGAGAAAAAGTTAAACAAATATAAAGCATCTTTACTATGATAAAAATGTCTTCAAGCAATGTCTGAAAAGATTACTTTTGCACTTAAAAGGCTGCAATTTTTGTGTCATGCAACCCCCAAAGCCACAAGCAGTTTTGCACTGGCTCCACAATTCATCATGTCTATTCCTTGCCCCACTGTAGTGAGGAACTCCACTTGTACTCTCAGCCTACAACCTATTCCCAGCTCCATGGCACATGACAGAGCTTGCACTTTGAGTATCAATTTAGAATTCCCATTTTGCCAGTTATAAATTCAAGTTCAACCTTAATTAGAGTGCAAACCCATCAGATTGGTGTATGGTTTAACGTGCAAGCTGCTATCTTAGTTCCACAAACAGGTTTTATCAACAGTACAGCAGCAAAAATTTGCACAAAGCTAGTGTCAGAAATTACAAGATTTTGTAGAGGAACACAAAAGATATGAAAGAGAATATTGAGATTAGAGTACTAGGAAAGTTTTGAGAATGGCTGGAAGTTCTTCCAATTTGAGATTCATGTGTATTTAGAACAATCTCCAAGAGAATAAAACATGCCTATGTTTTTTGACTAAAATAACCCTCCATGAGGTATTTGTAAAATATTTTTCGTAAGTAATGAAGATTTAAAAATTCTGTGTTAGTTTATGCTTGCTTCCTGCAATAATCCTAAATTATTTGCAAAACCCAAGGTTGGTGGAAAGCAATGTGTGAACGTGATTAAGAGAAAAGGAATCTTAAGTCCTTTTTGCCTCAAAGAAGAGTTCCAAAATATTTTATCTTCATAATTCTTTTTACCTTTTCAGACAG
Source organism: Certhia americana (assembly GCA_018697195.1). Taxonomy (NCBI): domain Eukaryota; kingdom Metazoa; phylum Chordata; class Aves; order Passeriformes; family Certhiidae; genus Certhia; species Certhia americana. The sequence goes on from CM031866.1 coordinate 9,419,428, forward strand.
AGTAAAATTTCAGTGAACAAGAAGACACATATGACTATATTTGCTGGTTCTCAAGATAAATTAAAATAATGACTTCTTAAAATGCATTTTGCTCTTTTCTCGCATAGAAAATGAAACAAACAAAAAAAAAGGTTTGGCTTTGGCAGGTTCTATATGGACGTAATTCAGACAAACAGAGAATGTGGGACTGTCAAAATTCCCAGAATCCTTGTCTTATTCTTGTTATCACAAGAAACATCTAAAATATCTAATTTGTTGTTATCACATTCAGATTTTTATAAAAAACAGTTCCTAAATATCCAAGCTTTATCTTACATCAGTAAATCTTCAGGCTTGCCTTTGAACCTCCTACTGAAAATCAGGCAGTTTAATATAAGAACTTTATAACAAAATAAAATAAAAGATTGGGAAAAACATACCCATAAATTAAAAAAACTCTGATATTGTCTGTTCCAGCCGTTCTGTTTTAAAGAATGCTTGGGAAAGAATGCGACTTCTCCATAACCAGCCATTAAAACTTCAATTTTTTCTGTATAATTAGAAGATATGGGATTTTTAAGTAGTGTGACTGAGGTGGTTTTTACTGCTGGAATAGTAAATAATCATTTTTTGGGGGAGATTATTTCGTCTCTTTCTCACAGAACCTTATTGTCTTGTCAACCTGTTAGTTTATCTGCTTGAGTCTTCTGTACAAATGCTCTAACATTTGTACTAGTTACAAGTCTTCTAACAAATGTTTTGTTAGAAACAAACAAACAAACAAAAACTTTCTGTTTTTGTAATGAGATTGAAACGGATTGGTAAGTAACATCCTCTGGTACTTCTGAAGGCATTTTGATAAGTATAATGATAGATATTCTCTCTATAGATACTTCTCAATTACAAAGATGTTTTGTGAAGGGGGGGTATCAGAAACTTCAAAAGAATGTATGTTTTGAACACCTTTTTAGTCTAAATAACATAGAAGGCATCAGATTAGTTGAGATAATTTATGATAAAAAACAAATAGGTGGTTTTTCTAGCAACCTGTTCTCTGTCCTGTATCTACTAAAAGTTAACATGAACTATCAGGGTGGAAGAGTGCTACAGAACTGTTCCACAGTTTACTAGTTCACAAAATAAGAATTAAATAAGAAATAGTGATTTTACAGAGGACTCTGGGTAGTCCTTGTTCACCAAAGGCCTATAGATATGCATTCACCACAGGCATAAATCTACCAGTGTAACAGGCTGGGAAAAAAAGACATACTGTCATCAGTTTTGTTATGTGGTGTAACGTTCAAAGTGTTGAAAAATATTTCTTTGTTATGAAATTATGGGCATGTTTTAGCTTTGTTTTTAAGCAACAGTGTCTCAACAAAACCAAGATGCTTAATGCTGTTTGCTGAGACCTTTTCTTGGTTTATGGCTTAAAGCATATGATTTCAAACTGAAACCATGGCAGATGTAAAAATATAGTCACAGTGTGTGCAACTGAAATTCAAACGCTCTAATTCTACATTTGGTGGAACTGTCCTGAGAAGGTCATTTAAATTGCAATATAATGCAGCAAAGCTTGAAAACTGAGTGAAAACGTTTACCTTTTTCTTATTGCTTTATTTAGTGTTCATTATAACAACTTTTCCTAATCAAAACTATTGTAATTCTGAAGCTATTGTCTCTTGCAGAATGGTTTTGCAACACAGCTTAAGCCTTGGTGGGAGGTTGCTGTTGAAGAAAGGGAAAGGTCCCATGCACACCTTCCATTTCCCTTCCCTGCTCACCACTGCTTGTTCCCACTGTTTACCCCAAGACAGCTTTAATGCTGAGTGCACGGCAATTCACTAAAGTGAGAGAAAATTATCCAAGCAAAAACTGGGGGAATAGTGCACTTTAAGATCAAACAAGTACACTTCATTTGCTAAAAGGCAGAGGCTGAGTTGATCTTAGAAGCAAGTACAGGCAGACTAGGGGTAAAAGAAGCCAAGTCATTGCCTTTTGGCAGTGGCAAACTCTTAATTCAGCCCGGCTATAATGTGAATATATACTCCACAAAGTGAAAAATCTGAGTATTTTTACTCAGCATAGAAGTACAAATTCCTTTCAACTGTCTTAGTCACAGGCAGCAGTTCAGAACATGTTTATAACAAACTGAGCTTTAAGCAGGACTATGTGCTCAAGTATTTCCCACTTTTGACAATATGTTCCTGTCTGTGCTGCCACACACTGTGCTTTCAGGAACTAATTTACTAATTAAACCAATGGCTCAATAAAAATGGCTTAAACGAAGCTTTTGCTGATTCTGATTTTTGCAAAATATCCACAAAAGCTCATGTAGATGAGTGACCTGATCTGAACTGCCATGCAACTACACAAATACCAGTCTGTTACAAAGAGGCAGAAACACGTGTCTGAAGTTGGAAAGAGTGCAGGATTATTTCCCTTTGTTCAGCACTTGTGAGACCAAAGCTGGAATATTGCATCCAGTTTTGGGGTTTCCCAGTACATGAAAGACATTGGCAGGGAGTTCAGCAGAAGGCCAATAAGATGATTTACAAGAGATCTTCAAAGGCCCTTTCGATCTACACTGGCCTGCAATTCTGTGAACAACAGCTGTGGAGGAAGTGGAAGCGAGGGAACACAGACTTTTTGAGCCAGGATTGTTGCTAAAGCTGTTGTGTTGTGAAAAGACAGCCCCAGGTTCTCCAGAGCAGGGAAGTGTTACCTTACTTTTGCAGTAATCAATTACAAAACATTTCACTCCCTTCTCCAGGAGAAACTGAGCTGCTGCCAATCATGAGATTATATCAAGACAGAAGAGATAAGAAGGGAAGATAGAAATGCAGTTTTAGAAGGATTGAAAAATCAGAGGCCTTACAGAGTAATATGAACAAACAGGTGAGAGACAGCAGCTGCAAAGCTATTGCTCTGAACTAATACACATGGCATGGAGTCAGTCTGTGGGATTCCATCTGCTGATATAAATTGCTTTACACAATCAGACTCTGTATTGCAATGGAAGTATGTCAGATCTCTGAAAAGGTAAACTGTACTGCAATGCATGAAGAGGTTCATAAAAATTAATGAATAAACAAAGTAATTACGTACAAGTACGAAGAATTGATATTTGCCAGTTGCACAACTTGAGTTTGTACAGGTTCTACTGCAATCAGGATATCTTGTTCTATAGCCATCGGGAGCACAGCATAACCACAGTAGTCTATGTGTTCTCCTAGCAAAGAAACAAAGAAAACACTTTGCATTAATTCTTTCTAGAATAGCAGTAACAGGGCTTCTACAGGGCTTCAGTGTTGTTTACTGGATGTGACAATTTTTACTGTAGTTTCAACTCATATTACCTAAAGTTTGGGGTACATTTTCTCCTTTTCTTAGTATTTCACAGAGTTTTTCTTTCTTTAGTGATTTTTATCTATTGCACCTATTTATAAATGTTCATGTTTTAACAGTGGCTAACAAAAATTTTTTAAAAACCTCATCATGTAGTTTATTGTCTAAGAATGAGAACTGTCATGTACATACAATTTCTGGACCTTTTTCCAAGAAGATAACTACTACATTTAAATAATCATTAATACAGTTGCATACAACACATAAAGTAACAAACAGAAAATGTATGTAGTAAATATTCTCTCCCTTGGGAACAATTCACAATTACCATATGCTGTCTATTTAGTCTATATGAGATGTTCACACAACACTGAGATAAAAAATAGTATCAACTGCACAATAACTTTTACATCTGTTTTTCAAGACCCTCTTACTACGTCTTCAAATGCGTAGGGTTATTTTACGAACATACGTAAGAAATTCAGCTCCAGGGAGAACACAATCCTAACATGGACAAAGAATAATAATCTCAAAAATAAGGCTGAAAGAAATAAAAGTAAGAAATAAAAGTAAGTAAAAATAATTGTGACTCTCCAGTCTTCCAGTGAATCACGCCCACTGGTTTAAGTTCTGTGGACACATCTCAATGGAAGAGTAAAGAAGAGATGATGGTAGAATCATTTCATGCTTTATCAAGTGCATTGCTGTAGGGATGGTTATATTTGGTAACTTAATTTTAAAAAAAACATCAGATGGCAAGTTACTCCAATTTTCAAAACCATCACTACTGTCCATAGATGTTTTTCTCCAAAATCGATATCATGTAGAGTTGTTTATAGTTAAGATACAGTAAAATCAACTAAATTATATATGATTTTCCATTTATCACAAGAAACTTCTCTGAAAAAATAACAATAAAACCAGCATTCTCATTCTGTGTTTTAAACTACTAGACTTCCATGATGAAGAACAATAACATAAGGTTAATTTTTTTCTTTTACCTATTAAGTTGACTCGTCCTGGTGCACGAGCATAAAACTTGGGGGCTGATCCAAACTTTGACATAAACATCTCCTTCAGCTTCTGCAATCTGAAAGGCAGGTTAGAAACATTTAGAAGGACTATACTTGCATAAAAGACAGGAAGTTTCAATGCTTCTTGAAGCAAATTCAGTTCAGCTTCTTGAAATATGTGGAGTTTTCACTGCTACATCAGGAGTCACATTAAGCTGCTTATTTCTGCTCTTCACGTAACATTGAAGACTCTACTTAAATCTTGATTCTTATCAATTTTCGTATTTGACACTACCCCATCTTTGTATAAATACATACACAGAGAACTAAAATTCCAAACCTCAGATTATCCCCATGACTTACGACAGTATTTTCTCCACAGGATTCCAGCAGAAGTACTTCGGGAGTGCCTGATGTGCTACTGAGAGTTCAAAGCAAACATACTGCTTTATTTCCTGCAACTGTAAAGGTACCAGCTTTCTGCCTGATGTTTGCAAAGTTGGAATATTTTAGTGTGTCATGCAGAACAGTAGGAAAACAAAGGCTGAGAACAGATAAAGCCATTATCTTAGTGAAGCATAGGAAACTTGATAGTAATTCATTTTGAAACTACCTTTAAGCAAAATTTTAGTCTACTGACAAAAATCTAGTAACAGTAACCCTGATAAGGTTTTCTACGTCTAATCTAGATCTAGAAGCGTAGTTAATGCAAAGTGGAAGTAAGAAGACTGCAATGAGAAACATATGTTAGAAAATTCCACAATTATTGTTTCTACATCTTTGTAAAGGCTATGTTACTGTTCATCTACATATACTCAAATGTTTTGTAAGATTTTTATAAATGGAAAGCTACCAAATAAGATTTGTTGTGGTATTTTTTAGAAGATCTTTCAGTATGTTTCTATCTTTGTGCCCAGTTACAAAGCTGTATTAGGGCTATGATTTTCCCTTCTTATAGTGTTCCCTAGAATTGACTGGTACATCAGTCTTACAATTAGCAAAAGCAACTTCTGACATTTCATTGTTCAATCCCTTCTCTAGATCACATTAATAATATAGTCCACAGGGGAATCTTTTGGCAGAATTCTAGGTGTTAACTTTAATCCTTTTTGTGTCAGTATTTAGAATGCTGCTTTGTTTCACAGATATTTTTATAGTACTGTTGGTACCAAGAGACAACAGACAAAGCAGTTATGAGGGCATGTTTATCTAAGTGCTGATTGATCTCTTGTTTTAATGTGGTTTTACAAGCAGGCCTGATGAAAGGCTATTTACAGGCTTTGGCCTTGATGTTGCAACACGCACAACGCATTTCAAGCACCTACATCAAGAAGAAAATTGTCAGAAGCCTTAAAGCAAAGGCACTCCTCACAACTTCACACTTCCAAGTTTGGAAATGCTGGACTTGTCGTTTCCGCGGGATTTACGGTGCAATCGTATGCAAGTACCGGCGTTTTAGAAAGCGCCCCTTCTGCGGTGCTAAGGCAAGCAGAAAGAAAGGTTCGTTTGTGTGGTTCTAATTCCACACAGCGAGCCCAACTCCGCGGACAAGGTCAGCGCTGCTCCAAGGGCGTTTTACAGCAAAAAGGACGAGAGAATAACCAGTATTCCCCAAAAACTCTGGGGGAAGAATGACGTAGGCTAAATGATGAATGAATAAATGAATGAATGAATGAACGATTCCTCCTGCGGCCCCAGCGCCACGCTGTGAGGGGCGTCAGGGCGGGCCGGGCTGCTGTGGGTGGGAGAATGGGCCGGAGCCCGCCGCGCCACGGGCCGCGGGAGCTTCCCGAGGAATCTTCGGTCCCCTGAGGGAAAACCCACGATGCTACGAGTCCACACCTCCTCGCACCCCAGCCCGCGGCATGAGGACGGCCTTACCCACCCGTCCTCCCACCTCCACCCCCCTCCCGCCCGCAGACCGCCCACTAGCCCCGGGATAAGGGGCGGCGGGGCCGGGGACAGGCCCACCCACCTGGGCTGCTCCACCAGCTGCACCGGGAGGGCGCTAGGGCTGTCCCCCGCCATGGCGGCTCCACCGCGGGCCCGGCTCGGGCGGCTCCGGCGGTCACGGGGCAGGCTGAACGCCGCGTCCTTCCGGGCGGCAGCGGTGGCGGCCCGGCCCCGTCCCGTCCGGCCCCGTCCCGTCCGGCCCCGTCCCGTCC
>CM031866.1:9425942-9797627 GCA_018697195.1 Certhia americana
CCCGTCCCGCCCCGCCGGAGCCGCTCGGCCCTGGGCAGCCCGCGGACATCCCCTCGGCCCCGCGCCCTCCACAGCCCAGGTGGGACAGGAAAGCTGCTGCGACGTGCGAAAGAAACGTTTGGGGCTTTCCGGCATTCCTGCAAAATGCACGTGCAGTGAAAATAATAACTGGACGGTCGCATCCCTCATGGCATGGAGGAATGGGTATCTCTCGCCCTGTGTTTTTTTATGGCGTGTGGTTCCTCCAGCTCCCCTCCCAACAGGCAGTCTCGTGGTTCCTGCTGCCCTCGGATTAATGGCTGCAGATATTTGCAAGGAACCGAGCATTTCAAAGGGGTTCGGAGGCTCACTCGCTCAGTGTTTTGGTGTATATCTCTGTCCATTTTGGTATGTATCTTACTGCCTCTCATCCCATTCAGGGAGCTTTAAGTGCTCAGACTGAAGGAAGCATAGCAACAAATCTCATTGTGGGTTTTCTGAGATAAAACATTTGTTTCCCCATTAGTATAGTTGCAGAATACAAATACAGCTTTTAAAACAATTGGCAGTAGCTGCAGGGGAAAAAAAAAAAAAAGCAGCCCAAACCAAAAACCCACTGTCAGAAACCGTAATATAAAATGACCAACAGGAAAACCTGGAGACCCAGTAAATAATTCAGGTGCATCTGGGTGTCTGTGAGAAGCCCAGATCTTGTGGAGATGGGGAGGCAGAGCTGGTCTGTTGGGGGATTTGCCTCACTTAGTTGAAGGCAACAGCAGAAATTAGCATGTAAAAGTCTTTATAAAGCCATTGCTTTGTAAGGTTTGTGGATTTAAAGAGTTCAGGCCTTTAAAACTGCTGCTCTGGGATTACTTGCTTATAGTGAACACAGCGCAGATAAACTGTTCAGCACCACTGAGTAAAGCAAAAGGGATCTGAGCAGCGATGCTGGTCACAGCAACAGGGCGAGCTTTCACAGAATGGGTCAGGTTGGAAGGGACCACTGTGGGTCATCTGCTCAGGCAGGGTTATCCCAGAGCACATGGATAACCAGGATTGCGTTCAGACCATTCTGGGATATCTCCAGTGAGGGAGCCTCCATAACCTCTCTGGGCGATCTGTTCCAGTACATGGTCACTTGCACAGTAAGGAAGCTCTTCCTCATGCTCAGGTCGGCCTTTCTGTGCATCAGTTTCTGCCCATTGCTTCTTGTTCTATTGGATGCCACCACAAAAGAGCCCAATTCCATCCTCTTGACACCCACAACTCACACAAGAGCCCCGCTCCTCAAGCGTCTTTTTGAGGCTGAACAGGCCCTTCCTCATGAGAGATATCTCCAGACTCTTGGCCAACTTATTAGCACTTCACTGGACCTGCTCGAGGAGTTCCCTATCTCTTTTGTACTATAAAACTCATAACTGCACGCAGTACTCTAAATGCGGCCTCATCAGGGCTGAGCAGAGGGGCAGGATCACTACCCTCGACCTCTCCAGAGACCAGCCAGTCACCAGACTCGCAGCCCCTGTGGGGGATCCGGGCTGGCAGCGCCCACGCCGGACACAAGGCAGGCGGCCCCGGCGACAGCGCCGGGCCGAGGCGGTTCCGGCGTGCAGTGCCCAGACCCCGCCCGGCCGCCGTTGCCAGGGGCCGGTCGCTGCCAGGGGGAGGGAGCCGGCGACGGGGCGGCGCGGATTGGGCTCGGAGCGGCCCGGGACGGGGGCGGGAGAGGCGCGGGCGGCAGCGGGTTCCGGGCGGAGCGCAGCCACATTGGGCAGCGCCGCGCGGGGTTGTGGGAGAAGGGGCCGTCCCCGCCGCCGCCCCCCGCCCGTCCTCCGGCCAAGATGTCTGACATGGAGGATGATTTCATGTGCGATGATGAGGAGGACTACGATCTGGTAGGGTGCGAGGCGACGCGGGGGCTCAGCGGTACAGCCGGGGGTGCCGCCGAGGCGGCGCCGCTTCGGGCCGCTGCTGGTACGGCGCGCCCGCCGCTGCTGCCGCCCCGCCGGGTGCTGCCCCGGCAAGGAGCGCGGATACCCAGGATGAGTTTCCCTCCCGGAGAGGAGGATGCGGGCAGGGGCTGCGAGGGGCGGGTGCTGCTGTGGGAGCAGCCGCTGGGCCGTCTGTCGGCGGAGGAGCAGGCCAGCTGCGGGCCGGGCAGGTGGATAGGCCCGGGCTCTACCCCGGCCCGCTGTGTCCCCCGCAGGGCTCCGGCTGAGGGCAGGGCTCCGGCTCGCTGCCTCCTTCCCTCGGCCCTCTCGGCCCGGCCCAGGGGTCGGGCACGAAGGGATCGAGGTGCCCGCTCTTCTCCCCACGCGTGGCTGCTGGAGGCCCTTGGGGGCAGATACTGTTCGTGTGTTTGTGTAAGCTACAAACTGAGCAAGAAGTAGGGGGAAGAGAAAGGGGAGTGAGGAGGAGTAGCCTCACGGATGGTTTCTGATCCAACACGCAGAAGGGTGCACTTACTTCTAACTTTTTGTCTTTATAGTCTTTGTAACCTTTCTACCGCTCCCTTCTTGTTTTTAATTGTAAGGTTTGGGGTTTTTCGTTGTTGCATTCAGTTAAATGTTAACATCAGGTTTTGTCCTAAGCTTTTAACGTTAAAAAACTGCTGCTTGTCTGATTAATTATAATAATATTGCCCTTATATTATATTGGAACTTGAGGTTTGCTTGGTTGGTTTTTTCCCTTTTCTGAACTTCAATTGGGTTTTTAGAGACTAGAGACTTTTTTTTTTAAAAAAAATCTATGTATGGTAGAAGCTTGAGAGCCTATTAAATTAATTTCAACTAAACCTGTATTAGCACTATTGCAGTTTCACTGAAAAACTCCAGACACTTGCTTCTGGAAGACTTGCTTTCTCTTACATTATTTGGTAGTCATTGCCGCTTATAAGTTCACTTAAAATGTTTGCCTGATTTTATTTGGAATAGTTTCTGGGCAGTTTTTGTCAGGAATTGCTTAGAATGGTTGAATTGCTTAGAATATTAGATATAGAACAAAAGCATCTGCTTTTGGTTTTGAGGTTTTTCTTTCTATTCATAGGAGAATGCTTGTTTGACAGGTGTTGTCATCAAAATACTGAGCTGCTTGTGTCACTATTCCAAAAACTGTTTGTGTTCCCCTTTCAGTCTATGAATGAATTTGTATTCTGTAGAGACAGGGTTACTGAGGGAAATACACAGAGACCATTAAAAACGTTTTGTTCCAAAATTAATTTCCATTCATTTCCAGTAACAGTGAAATTTGTGTCCTGATTTGAAATATTGTGTTGTTTTTCTCCATGTGATACCATCAGAGAAATAATAAACACAGCAGAATTGTTCCATATCCATTCCAGATATGTTCCATATCCTTCCATACCATGAGAACTAGGTGTGTAGAGAAACCACTGAAGTGCCTTTTTCAGTCTGTAGAGATATGAATAAAAAAGCAGTGTAAGTGTGAGCTGCACTGTGTCAGCTTTCTCCAAGAATAACTGGTCTAGTGCTTTTTCTTCTGTTTCTTTTTTCTAAAGTACTTATTTTCTCATTGGAAAAACATTCCTGAAACACCTTGCTTGTGGCAGATTTCCACTTCTGACTGTAGTTACTTTTACTGGAGTATTTTCATTCTCATTAATTACCCTTAGCTCAGACCTTTCAAAAATTTAAAATACTGCTTGTAATAATTAGGAGTACATTAGTGTTTTTTCTTTTCAGTATGTAACTCCCATGTAAAGCATCAGCTAATACCCAAGCTTCAGATTTTTAGAATTTAATTTCAGTTCATAATTGATCGGGGAAAAAACCCAAGTATTGAAGGGTAAAATATTACAGCTAGATTAGTTTCAGCATTCTGGGACTAATAAACCATGATTGTTGTTTTCAAAAATGCTTGAGACTGTAATTGTAGTGTTCCACAGAACTGTTTCAGAAAAAAAAGTTAAGGGCCTTGAAGATAGGGTGTTATTTCTTCCTTTCATGTTTGTATCTAGTTAAATTTCCAGCAGCCTGTAAGGGGATGTGTGATTCTCAAGGTAAGCAGAACGGCTGCTGCAAAGAGGCTTTGCAACAAAAGAATGAGTACAAGACATAATGCTCGTATCAGTGCAGAATTGAAAGTAAAAGAGCACATGTGAGTGCTGTGAATGCTGTTTTAAAGAACTGGAGGAGAGGCAGTGATTTCAGAAACAGTCAATGAAAGAAGTAGCTATTTTGTCAAAATACGGTGAAACTAGGTTCAGGTCTCCCAGGGTAGCTGCCATCATAACAATAGCAGTGAAGACTCCCTAAAAAATTAATTTTGTCAGCTTTTATTAGAAGCGATTGTGGTGTTCCTCTTTACTGTGCACTTGACCTGCTGATTATGTAGAGCTAAATTTCCTCAAGTATGCAAATGTTTCACACTTGAACTGAAATGTGAACAGATATTCCAAAGGACCAGATCTTCCCCAGCTTCATCATGGAATTTTATATAATTAGAGTAATTACTACACTGTTAAACAATTGAAGACTATCCAAGTTGTACTGGACTGTTTCTGTTTAGTTTTTCAGTGGGTAAAAAGTCAAAATTTTACATGAAAATGACCTCAGCCACTCCTACAGAAGTTGAGTTTATTCACTGGAGTCTTGGTGTCAGAAGAAATTCCATTTATATTTATGGGTGGATGAACCTAGATTCACCATTTGCTAGTAATGTGCTGTGACAGCTTTGATTATAACATGAATTATTCCACTTTATGCTTCAATGAACAGAATAATGTTTACTGGTCATTGTGAAAGCCACTCAATTTTAATTTCTAGTTTGGTGCTGCTAGGTGCCTTACATTATTTCAGTACAAGTTCTTTTCTAAATCCAGCTTGAGGGTGGAGAAGGACAAAGAGGGAAGGACCATTGTAAATTTCATTTTTGTTTTCTGTCTGGGACAAAAGACTATATTTAGAATTGACTTGGAGGCTAAACTCAACCTTCCTCCAGAAATTGATTCTTCCAGGCACAATAACACATTGACAGTTGTTCTGGTACAACTGCTGGATTTTCTTGTTTTGTTTTAAATAAATAAGGAATCCGTGGTGTTCTTAATGAGTGATCCTACTGAGTTCTGAAGTTCAACTTTAAAATTAATCTGAGGAATGGCTGAACAAATATATTAGCAGAGCAACTGCTCTTGTTTGCCTTACAGAGTTGTATTGTTTCAGTGACCTGTAGGAGATCTGTAACAATTCCAATGAACAGCATCAGTTTGCACCCTGGAGAGACGGCTGCAGGTTCACGAGCATTGCAACAACTCAAATACAGGGAGCATCCCTTCAGATTACTGAGAATTTCCTGTTTCAGGGTGTGATGATATTAGGAAATGGGCAGTCTTACTATTTATTTCAAGCTACGTAAGTTGGCTCTTTCTTTCTTTCCAACCAAGTGAAGTACAGTTCATTGCAAAAGGCATTTCTGTATGTTACCAAACTTGATAAGCAATCTCATCAGTAGACAGAGACATTATTCTGTCTTTTCCAGCTGAAATTTTGTGTGCATGTTGTCTCCTCTTCCCAATTGCTCACATTTCACTATTACCATCATTTTGTGAAATGCATATATATGTTGCAAATAAGACCATGGTAATGCTGCAAAAACAAGTATTCAGATCTAGGGAAGTACCAAATCAAGCAGATCACTTGGCCCTTTTCTGTTTCTTAACTAAGTTTAATCACAGTAGTATGTGATTTTAAAAAAAGTGTGCTTCACAGTGGACATAGGATGTACTGTTCTGAGTTATTGTTTCACATTTTATATGGATTCAGCATGTGTTGTGATATTTTTTATGCATTCTCTTCAGACTCATCTTCAAACACAAAATTAGTGTATTTGAGGCTTATTTTGCTCATTACCATAATGTCTTAGAAGGAAGTATTGAGGCAAAAAGCCTGAGAATAATTAGTCAGTAAATTCTTTCTATCTAAATGTTGACAAGTGTCAGTAAGTTCTGATTTTTGTTGGCTTCTTTTGACAGTTATTTAGGGCTGTGCTCAGAACAGTGCTCTCCAGGATCTGATATGCAGTTGGGTGTTAAACAGTAAATTAGATCTAAGTTATGCTAAAAAGTTATTTCAGAAAAGGATGCACATAACTACAGGAGAGCTGCATGACAGAGGTAGAAAGAAAAGGCATTTTTTTGCTGTACTCTTTACATGTTGTAATACCAGGTTTTTCTTTCTGCTGTCTCCTGTCTCATTTCTCTGCATCTTCCAGTTAAAAAAAACAAAAAAAAACCCCAAAAAACCAAAGGCAGAGCAGTGTCTTTCATGGAACTCTTCTGACGCCATTGCAAATGGCTGGTTTCACAGACTGCTATTCCTGGTGTCAGCCCTGGTGTGAGCCAGCAGGCACTGGATGACTTGCAGAGTTAGCGAGTAGCAATAGAAGAGAGAGAACTGGAATGTGGAAAAGAAACCAGCACTCCCAGTGCATGGCTGAGCACTTGCAGGCTTCTTGCACAAATTGAACTCTTGTTTTACTCTCAGGGTTTGCCTCTGTTCTTTTCCTCTTTGCTCTTTTGCATTCCAGTCTGATTGCTTTCTTTATATTCGTGTGCCTGAATGCTAACTGGCAAATGCGCATAGAACCTGGGAGTTGCTGTTTGTCCTGGTGCCTGCAGGTCAGGAAGAGCAAACGCAAAGAAAGTTGTGCTTAGCAGACCTCCTAAATGCCGTGGTTATGAAACAAAGTTAGCTGAAGTAAAATCAAATTTGTACCAGATTTCTTCTCGGAAACAATTGCATTTCATAAAAAAATAAATTTGAGTCAGCCAAGTGGTTGAAATTTGTGAAAATCACCAGCAATTGACAATTGACAGTAATAAGTATTTCAACAATGTCCTTGAAAGACTATTTTTTACAGAAATAAAACTCTTTGTATTGTCTTTTTTTCTGGAAAGTTGCCCCTATATAGCTACTTTCCCTCTACTCCTTTGTTTAAAAAAGGTTTGCAAAGTAGGAATTCAGTTCCTGTGGTGGTGGTGAATGATAAACAGAGGAGCACAAATTTAGGTAGATGTAGAATTTAGAGAAGTGCTTCAGGCAAGAGAGGAGACCAGAAATTGGTAACAACAGTAGTTTTCACAAAATACTTACATTCGGTTTTGTTCATGTAGAACTTTACCAGGTCAGCGTAGCACTCTTAATAGACAGAATGCCACACGTCTGCCTTTCAATGTCACTGAGACACTGTTATGGTCTCCTTGTCCCTGTCCCGGAGCACAGGGGCCGTGCTTCAGGACCTGTAATCTCTGGAGGCCACATTGAGGAGGCTCTGGGAAACCAGCAGGGTTTGGTTTGAGCCAAACCAGTTTGGCTCCCCAGCAGGGAGCCAAAAAGCACAAGGCAGGGGCCTGCTGCAGGGCTGGGGAAGGGCAGGCTCAGAGCAGCCATGGATGGGCACAGCTGGGAGTGCTGGGTGCTGTTAACGTGCCCCTGCTGCTGCACGAACTGCAAATGGATATTTCTGTGCTAGAGATTTATCTGTGCGCTATAAACAACGACTGAAGGAGACTCGGGGAGTTGTCTTCTGTGTGTGATCATTTTAGAAGCTGAGGCTCAGTGTTTTAAAGATGTTTACTAGATAGAATTGTGCGAAAATTTAATATGTAAAATAATAAAGACTTCTTAATTAAATTGGTTTCTTGATACTAATTTAAGTTTTATTAAAACTATTTGAAAGAACAGCATTCCAGACAGAGTAAACTCCATCACTGTTACAATTGAGCTAGTGTAGTAATTTCTCTTCCTCCAAAAATCAGTGGGATGATTTAGGGTTGAATAAAAGTGACTACATGCAGATTTTCAACATAAATAATATCCTAACTTACTTAAGTGCATTTTTTCAAACTCTATCAAGGCTTTCTAATTTCTTGAGTAATGATAAAACCTCCATTTGTTTGTTTTGATGGTCCTCCAAGGAAGGAAGAATTCAGTGGGTTTCAAAGACCAGTTCTGTGTACTCAGACTGCTTTTTTTCATTTGTACTTATACTGTTGATGTCCATTTGAAAAATATCACCAGGACCTTGGTTTTAAAAATTCCTAGGCCTTTTACTTTTTTTTACATCGGCTAGCGATAAATTATATCATCCAGCTGCTTTTATATCTCAAAGTTCTAATTAAGGATGTTTGTCACTATGCAAATTGTTAGGTCTGGATGCTGTAGTGGAGATTTTTAGAGTTGTGTAGAAATACTATTTGTAAACCATATATTTCTACCTAATTTGCAGCAAACTTCCTACCTAGAAGGTTTGAGCTGGGGAAGTTGTTCAGGCAGGAACCAGGGGTGTTAAAAATGAGGGTGAGGAAAGCCTAGGCTTTTGCTATCTGAATTTATTGTTAAAAGAACTTTTCAGTTTTCAGAACTGAGGAGGAAATTCATCTTTTTCTTAATTGGAACTTTGAGGACCCAGCTTTATACTTTCCTCCTCTTTTGCTTTTGGCAGAAGCTTAATGTTCTCACATTTGTATCCTGGGCCATCTCTGCATCAAAAGAAGACAGAATGCTTGTCCTTCTGAATTTAGCAGCACTGGCAGAATTAGCATCAGTGCTTGAAATAAGATTCAGTATCTAAATGGCTGATTTTTTTTTTTTTTTTAATATTCTCTAAAGATTAATGGCATCAGCTCATACTTACTTTGAGGTTTTAAAGTTTTCTTCACAGCCATTAAGTCTAAATATGTCTTTTTTAAAGTAAACCACCTTACATTTTCTGCAAGTAGGAAAGCCTTATCTCCATTACAGTTTTGTGTCCATATCATCATCCTAAGTTTGATGTGAGGCAGATAGGAATCAAGTGAGGAAAAAATATAGCTGTGAAAACATAAACCAGTACCTTTTATGCATTTTAATGCATTTCTACTGGGGGAAAAAGTATTGGTAGACTTAACACTTTATTATATATTAATATTATGAAAGGATCTTATCACATATTTAAGGAGCATTGAGAAAAATTATCTGAAAAAAGGCTTCCTGCATGAATCCACATCCAGAATCATTGCTAGAGCTAAGATGAAAGTTCAGATGTTTCTGGCTTGAGGCTAACGGAGCACATTGTTTCCTAAAAGGAATTAATTTAGTTTGCTTTCCTTTTATCTTTGCAAATAGACACTTCTGCCAAAAATATTCCCCATTGTCCAAGTTAAGCATAAACAAGACATCAGCTGATTATGCCTATCTTACACTCTGCTATGTTGTTTAGTTTTTGGCAGCCTGATATATAAGGTGCCTGATACAGCTGTTGACAGCTGTATGGGTGTATGTACCCATAGCTGCCTCATTGGCGTTGGATCAATACAGGATAAGGAGTTTACAAAAACAAGCTAACCAAAATGAGAGCCTGCCCAGTGAAATAAGACTCTTGCTTCCTGTTTTCTTTGCTGTTTTCAGTATCACATTTTTATAGTTCTGTGGGAATTCAGAAAACAGGTTTGTGGAATTCACAAGACATAGCAGTCTTTTCATTCTCACTAATGATAGTACTTCTGGGTGAAAATAAATATATATACTGGGCAACTTGCCTACATGTTACAAATAGAAACATTAAAAGGTAGAAGGACAAATGTCTCAAGTACCATGTTTAATAAAATTTGGTTTGACTGTGGGCTCCCATAATTAATTTTTGCTTTAAAACTTCAGAAAACTTTGAGAGATCGTTTGCAGTGCAGGGAGGAGAGAGCTAATTTAAAACTTTTCTTTTGCCTCATCTTTTTTTTCAGTCCTTCCCAAGGTTTTAGAGAAGTCCACTAATAGTAGAAATATACAAATGAACAAAATAATAAATATGCCTGATGAAGAGTAAAATCCACCATAAAGAAGGGAACCTGCTTATGTTGGAAAGTTACTCTGACAGCAGTAACCTTGAGATTTAAACAGATCTTGTTAAAACAGTTCAACTAATAGCCAAAAAACTGTTCAGAGAAGTTAGCTTGGAAATGCAGAGGTGTGAAGTGGTTTAGAATTGTGTAAACATCAAATGAAATTATTATTTGAGCTTTGTTAGAGTTTTCTAATTTGGACATGCAGCATTGTCCTTTAGCAAAAGAAGATAAAATATGCAGGAGTTTGTCATCAGAAGTAGTTTCAGAGTACTACTTAAAAAACTTAACTAGTAATTGTTAGAAGTAAGTACTTCAGTTTGTTTGGCACTAGTGTACATGATGGATAATAATTTATTGTGCCTGTGCTGCACCCCAACATATTTGGCAGCATTTTTAGCATTTTTTCAATCATCTGCTTCTCAGTGCAGAAGCAGCTGGTGTTATCATCATTATTCTTTCTTTTAAATTTCCTTAGACAAGGATGAATCGTTGTGGCATAGAAAAGCAGATTATAGAGAGATCCATGGAAGCATTTGATACCCTCCATAGCTGAATCATTACTTGTGTGGCAGCTCAGCCAGTCTTTTCTGTGGCTGGCAAAGGCTGGATAATAGAGTGCCTTTAGGAGGACCAGTGGGCAGCATGTTCTCTCCCCTGCCAGAAATGACATGTGCTCTTGGGCCTCTGTGCTTAAACTGCAGCATCAGCAGGGTTTCATCAGTACAATCTGTGCTTGACATGAAGGTGAAGTTGGGGGAACCCTGAGTTTGTTAATCCAGAAAGGAATCTGCTGAGAGGCAAATGGTGGTGGATAGTGAGTCTGGCCTAGTACTGGGAGAGAGAGAAAATCATTACACTGCTCCATACCTGGTAATGTGCTCTAAAACCAAACACTTGTTCATGTACAAGCATTCTGTGCCAGTTAGAGTAATATGTCTTACTATTACTATTTTCAGCAGATTATTAGATGTTCTGAACATTTTTTTTCTGTTTTGTTTTTTTTTTTTTCTTAAAATGTAGGAATATTCTGAAGACAGCAATTCTGAACCAAATGTGGATCTGGAAAATCAATACTACAATTCCAAAGCTTTGAAGGAAGATGACCCCAAAGCAGCATTAAGCAGTTTTCAGAAGGTTGGTTGTCTTTTTATATTAATTCACATTTTAAAGTATTTGATTCTGTTTGAGTTATTTTCTGAAATTTTAAAAGTAGGATTTCTCTTTTAAATTACTAACGTGCTAAGTTTATTGTTGAGTATCTTCGACCTCCTGGCTGACTGCTTTTCAGAATCATTCTTAGGGATAATAAATAGAACATGGTACAGTCTTATCACAGATCTGACTTTTTAATCTTCAGGATTTAGTAAGTTAATTAAACAGTTCTAAATGTGTTTTCATGCATCAACAATAGAAACCAGATCCATTTGAGTTTTTTAAATGAAATGGTGTTTTCCCCAGTGTCTTATGTAACATTAAATTTGCTTTGCTATCTGATTCCAAAGCTTTAAATGTACAAATAAATGTATAAATGTATAAATACAAAGTGACAGAGAGTTTATTTTCTTTTTCACAGTTTTAAATTTTTGATGTTTGCACACTGCTACCAGAAACCAGTATGTTAGATACAACTTTTTAAAGAAAAAATGGATTTTTGCATCTCATGGCTCATTTATAGTGTATAACAAAATAATATACATAACTTAAAAAAAAACAAAACAACTTTCTAAAGCTTTTACTTATGTTTCCTTAACTGTGTTATATTAAAACCTAAAAGCGTTTCTCCTTTGTGAAGGAACCATAGTAATTCAGAAGAGCTTTTAAATTTTTTAGTCAAAATTTGGTTGACTCAGTTTTGCAGGAGGTGTTACAACTATTTTTGTGTGTTTATGGAGTGGTGTTAAAATTTAGTGTTTGGCATTAAAGTGTTTGCTGTTAGACAACAACAATCATGTTTGCCCTCCCTACATCAGCTAGGTTGTGAAAACTGATGAGATAAACTCTCACTTTTTCAGTAACACTAGGAAAGAATAAAATTGAAGAACAGGGCAGAGTCAAACATTACTTTGTAAGGAACCAAAGTGGAGGGGGAGAGCATGTATGGGGTATGAGTATTTTAAACAATTTAAGTTTGAATAAAGCTTTTATAAATACTGTTTTTAAAATTCTTCTTTTTCAGGTTTTGGAGCTTGAAGGTGAAAAGGGAGAATGGGGATTCAAAGCTCTGAAGCAGATGATTAAAATAAACTTTAAATTGGTAGGAATTACAGCTATGATTTGGGAGTAAATGGCATAAATATGTATTTGATCAAGAGATCTTAAGTTATTATTCTAATTTATGGCTATGACAGCTAAATTTACCAGAACTTGTCTTCTGCAGCCTTCGATGGCTACTGCAGATATGGCAGGAAAATGATGTGGTGTTTGCAAGCCAAAGGCAAAATGGAAGCAAAATAACTGCTGTAGTCAGTTGGTGCTCCATGAAAGTGTGAGGGTCAGTCCCTGCTGTGCTGAGGTGTCACACCACTGAAGGTGGTCTGTGTGTACTGCACCAAGACAAAACAGTGAAAAATTTATATGCTATGTATACAACCATTCCAAAGAGTTGTATGGCCAGCTGTTTTCTTTATTGAGATAAATACTTTAAATGTGTATTCTATGCAGTCCTGAAGTTATTTCTGATTCTGAAGGTAATGAATAAAGTGGTGATATGAAAATTTTAATATCAAGTACTACTGCATTGTCTTTCTTTATGCTTTTTTTTCTTCTATGTACACCTGCAAGATATCTCAGATTTAATAATTTAAACAAAAATTATAATGTGATTTTGTTTTTCTTTTAGACTAACTTTCCTGAAATGATGAATAGGTATAAACAGCTGTTGACCTACATACGGAGTGCAGTTACAAGGAATTACTCTGAAAAATCCATCAATTCTATTCTTGATTATATCTCTACTTCCAAGCAGGTTGGATAATCAAGTCTTTCATCTTCATAGTTTTTAGTTTTGCATTTTTAATTGTGGACATTTTTCGTGTTTGGTTTGGGCTTTTTGGATCTTAATAGAGGAATTTTGAGTATTCATTTGCTGTCATATGTAAAAATATATTTCCCACATATAGTGGATTCTGTTAACACAGATAAATCTTCACAAACTTCTCCTTTTTTGGCAATATTTACCTGGAATTTCTATAGTAATAAATAAGAACTTTTAGCATAGCTACAATGTAAGTGCCCTCTCAAGTACAATTTTTAATTAAACGATGCTTTTTCTTTTTTTTTAAAATTTTGAGGGAGAGGGGAGTCTTTGCAGTGAAGTGTAGGTGTGAAACACTGTCTGTCCAGTGCACTGTGCAAGTGAGCTACACAGCCCAGCTCCTTTTGTTTTGTGTTGTTGTAGAAGCTTTACAGAGATTAGCAAGTTCTCTCACTGACTAGGTGAAAGTTCATTAGTCTTTAGTGCTGAGTCCTTGGTCACTATCACAATCCTTCCTGTCCTGCTACTCTTAGAAATGGAAGCTGAATGCTGGGTTACTCTGAAGGGCTGAAGGGTTGTCTTAGACTCTCCCTTCCTGGCAGAGGTCAGTGTGTCTGGTTTGTAGTTGAGCCAGACTTGGAAGGACAGTCTGGAAATCTTAACTTGATGTATAGTCATAGATTTGCCACCCCCAGAACTGGTGGCCATGAACAATACTAATGCATTCTTTGTAGAACCCTTGTAAAAGGTAACACTCAGCACTTTGATTTCCATTTCAGATGTTATATTTTGGGGTTTTATGCAAAGAAACAGTTTGATGCACTCAAGAGCTTTCTTCCACTCAGCATTGTTAGTCCAGAAAGAGGAAGGCATCTTTTCCTTTGACCATTTTCCTCTCTTTGTAAAGCGTATTTCTTTTTGATATGTAAATTATTTTTATTCTTTTAAGTAGGAACAATATTGCTTGTGTTTGTACGACATCAGAGTTCTGTTCCTTGGTTATATAAGATGGATTTTATAAGGTGGCTTTCATTTTTCACAGATGGGTACAAATCTTAAAATGTGAATACTTCTTAATTATATCTGTTTCATATAAGAAAAGATAGTGTAGTTAGTTTGGTTACTTTAGATGCTGTTTGCAGTTTAAATGCAAACATTAAGTAAGATACATATACCTTTCTTATTTTGAAGTTCAAGCATGCACTTTTAGTTTGTTCAGATTGACTTTATTAACAGGTACAAATTTGCTGTTTACAATTATAGAATTCTGATTTTTTATGTCAGATGGATTTGCTTCAGGAATTCTATGAAACAACACTTGAAGCTCTGAAAGATGCTAAGAATGATAGATTGTGGTTTAAGACAAACACAAAGGTAAAATATATAACTTACTATTTTTTGCTTTTCTTTGACACAGTGAGCTAATTCTTATGAATTATAATTGTGAAATTTTAATAGACCTCAGTACTTTAACTTTCTTTTCATTACAGCTTGGCAAATTATATTTAGAACGAGAAGAATATGGAAAGTTACAAAAGATTTTGCGTCAGCTACATCAGTCATGCCAGGTACCTTTGTATTCTAAATCACTGTGGCTTAGTAAACAACATTGATGCATTGATTTTTATTTTTTTCTAATACATCTTTTGTTGGCCTTTGAGGCATGTTGTTGAGCTTTAGTACAGAGGGAAGAAATACTGTCCCTGATTTTATTTGTTATCTGCTTGATAATATGAACAAAAAATGCTAAATGCTTTATTCCTTCCTTAAAGATGATTTTTAAAAAATTATTCCCAACTGCTGACTGCATTTCTCTTCAGATACAAGGATGAGAAGCACCTATCAATAATCTATAATGCACAGGCATTTATTTTAAAATATAGCCAAGATTCCAAGTGAGCTTTTTTCAAAACTGAAAGTACAGTTGTTACTTTCCCATCTGGAAGGGGAAAAATAAATTAGCCATGCAGTCTGCTGTGCTTGTTTGTGACACTTTTCCTCCTTTAGTATGGAAATAGGTTACAAATATCTGGAAAAGGGTTCTGTTAGAAGAGTCATATGTGTTACCTATGTGTATGTATGTGTGGTTTAAGGAAAGTGGAAAAGAATTAAGGTTAAAGTTTTGAGAAAAACATTTAATTAAAAATACTGATGTTTTAAATAAAGGGCTTCAAAATGTAGCCTGTGGTAAGTTCTTTGAGTACTGTTTTCTGTTAGTAGTTACATCAGAATTTCAAGAGTTTCAGGAGTATTCTTGTTTTTGACAGGAGATTACTGAGAGTGTTTGGTTATCAGTGTTTTATTAGTATTAAACTGAAATTGCTGTTCTCTTAAAATTTCACAGTATTTATTACTTAATCTGTCCTAGACTGATGATGGGGAAGATGATCTAAAAAAAGGTACTCAACTATTGGAAATCTATGCTTTGGAAATTCAAATGTATACAGCACAGAAAAATAACAAAAAACTTAAAGCACTATATGAACAGTCATTGCACATCAAGTCAGCCATTCCTCATCCACTGATCATGGGAGTTATCAGAGGCAAGTTCATCTTGAATTTTTCATTTGTCTTCTGTTGCAGAGATTTGCTCCATGAATAACCAGTGATAACCAGTGTTTTTTTCCAGTTCCAGCTATAAAGACAGAAGCTTCTGTAGGTTCAGTCTCATAATTTTCTTCTTGTAGGACTTCAGCTTTGCAGTTTTGGTGCCCAAGTACCGTAGGCACTGGTCAGAAAGGCAGGACAGTTGGCTAAATAACTGTTAGGAGAGAAGCAGTAGAAAGACAAGAGGAAGACTTGCTGTTTGACACCATGGCAGGCAGCAAAAAGATGAACGCAAAGGCATCTGAAGGAATAAAAACAAAGGTTTGAAAGGACTGCTAGGAGAAGGGACTGCTGTTCCTGCAATCCACTTTTATAAATTCGTGTCTCACCTGACTAAAACTCAGCAAGAACCAAAGGGTTTTAAGGTGTGCTTGAAAATATTATCTGCAATAATGAATTGTAGTGGAAACAAGCCATGTGTCTTGAAAAAAAGCCAATTTTTTTCAGAACAGTGTAATGCCTTCCTCCTTTCCCTGGTGTTGATACCACACAGACAATCAGGCAGCAGTGGGTACTTCAGAAATAAAAGGATACAGAAAGTATTTTTTGTTTTTTCTGTGTGGTTTTGCTCAACAGATGGTAGAATTCCATAAATACACAAAGTCAGTTGCCACTGAAATGGAGATAAATTCTCTCTTAGTTTTTGCAGTATTTTAACATAATGGTGACGTAATTATTGGCTATGAGGATTAGTGTTCTTTAAATTCTGTGGTGTGGGTTGGGTTTTGTTTTTTATTCTTTGGAATGGGTTTATTCAAATGGCAGTGCTGTATGTTAGGGCCGTAATGCTTTTTTTTTTCCTAGTGATTTCAGAGAACCAAATGACTTCTGAAAATGTTTCAGTAATCTATTTAGAAATAGCATGGAACTTGAGTACAATTATTGTAGTCAGCAACAAGCACACAGTGTTCCTTTTCATCTGTGTTTTCTTTTCAGAATGTGGAGGCAAAATGCACTTAAGAGAAGGAGAGTTTGAAAAGGCACATACTGATTTTTTTGAAGCATTCAAGAATTATGATGAATCAGGGAGCCCCAGAAGAACCACTTGCTTAAAATATTTGGTCTTAGCAAACATGCTCATGAAGTCTGGAATAAATCCATTTGATTCTCAGGAGGTATCTTTTTCTTTTTCCTTCACATCCCCCCCTCTCCCCCATTCTCTCACCCTTTTCTGAATATATAG
Source organism: Certhia americana (assembly GCA_018697195.1). Lineage (NCBI taxonomy): Eukaryota > Metazoa > Chordata > Aves > Passeriformes > Certhiidae > Certhia > Certhia americana. The sequence goes on from CM031866.1 coordinate 9,442,521, forward strand.
AGAAATTACCCATGGATGGAAATAGAAAAAAAACCAACTAAACATGCATATTATGCTTTCTGTTCTGTGTAGGCTAAACCATACAAAAATGATCCAGAGATTCTAGCAATGACGAATTTAGTAAGGTAAGATTTTCATTTTTTTGGAGAAGAGAGCAAAAAGATAAAAAAGATACATTGTCCAAACCTGAAAGGGAATATTTTTAGAAATGGCTTTTCTCTGCACAGTTAACACAGTTATTCATAAATATTGGGCAAATATTTTGAGGACTGTTTTTCTTTAGAAACTTATTATGAGAGACCATAGTATAGATGCCATACTATGTAGGGTAAAGAAACTGAACTTTTGTCACTTTATGGTGTGACAAAAACCACATCATTCCTCCCCTTAAATAAAGTTGTCCCATCTTGTACTGCAACTGGTCTTTTTATGCTCTGGCTGATTACGTAAGAGAAATGGAGTTGAGTAACATCTCATACCAAAGCAAATAGAATAATTTGCTGCATGGATATGTCACGATTTCCTAAGTTAGAAATACAAAATTTAACTCTTAATGATCTCCCATATCCTTCAAACACGTGCAAATCAAAAGAAAGCCTCATTACCTCTTGCAGGCAACTGTGAGAACTTCTAGTGTATGAAGGTCATTTGGTCAATGAACTGAGGCAGATTTTATACACTGGGTTTTGAAGCTCACCTTCTGTATCCTCTCTGGCCCACCTCTGCTCCTTTTCCCATCTTTTCCCTACATAAGAAATAATGTCTGCTCACATTTTGAAACAGTTGATGCTGTGTTGGAACAAACTACTGTGTTATTGCTGTTGTGCTTTACCATTGTATACATACATATTGTTTCTGAAAGTGAGGATATTCATCCATTATTGACATGGTGATTGAATAAATTATTTAGCAGTTTATTAAGGTACTATTTCCAGTCCTCCTAATTCATTCCACTTTGGATGTGTTTTTTTTTCCTAATTCACTGTCACAGTTTCATGTGAATTTGAGGCAGAAGGAACTCCAGATGGCTTTACCCAATCTGATTTTACTCATATTTCTAATTTATATCTTTTATCTTGACATTTGAGTATAACTCCTTCTTTAAAATTAATAATGCATTTAAAGCAGTGTTGATAAGAATATGCAGAAGATAAAATTAATTTCAAAGATTACAATTATATTTTTAATCCTTCCTATACTCTGCAGTGGGACACTTGCATGTTTCACAAGTGATAAAAAGAGACTTCTTAAATAAACAATAAAATGCACTGAACTGAAATTCTTTTTATTCTGAAGTAAATCTTACTGGTTTCATGTGGTACAGTCTATGCCACTCATAACTATTTATAAACTGCTCAAGTTCTGCCTTAAATTTAACAGGACTTTTTCTTGGTCATTTTAGTAACAGATGAACCTTTTTTGACCAGTTTCAAAACAATTTTTAAATGTACAGAATATAAAGGACAAATAGATATTGTTATTAAAATGTTTGATGTTAATATTACATAGAAATTAAAAGTTTTGTTTTGAAAGAGTGTTTTTCAAGAAAAGTCTTCAGAGACTGCGGCTCTTGATCCTTAAATGATGCTATAGTGGCACCTTTTTGCAATTCTTTCTCAGATGACAGGATTGACTTGTGAAAGGATATATACACAAATAAGCTATAAATAAAAATCTAAAAAGCAGTATTATGCCAAAATTAGTGATGAATGATCCTGGAAGTCCATATTTCTTTCATCTTCCAGTATTTTTAGCTTTCAGCTTAAGCTGGATGTTATAGAGACAGAAACAGCCTTGTAGACTCTTTTTAGCTTGAATTTGTTCCATAAATCATGACTTCATGAAGCCAAAATTCATGTAGTGATATTTTTCAAAACAGGGTATTTAAGAATATCTTCTTAAAGTATAAAAGTTTTGAAACTAGAGTGCATTTGTGGAACAACTAAATGTTCATCCTAAACTTCAGTAAATGCTGCTAAAATTGAAACTGGAGAAAGGTCATTTCTGTTGCTTTTCATCTTGAAAGAGTTTTTGCTCATAAAGGTTCTGAATATAAATATTTTCCACTGTTGCTTAATACGTGTTTTTTTAGAAGTTGTGGAACATAATCTTATGAGTCTGCTTAACTTTTAAAATTAGTAATTGAGTCTCTTTGTTTTTTTTTCTGAAGTGCCTATCAGAATAATGACATCACTGAATTTGAGAAGATTCTGAAAACAAACCACAGCAACATCATGGACGATCCCTTCATAAGGGAACACATTGAAGGTATTTTGGAGGCTCTTTTAATAATTTTTGTATTCACTACTTAGTAAGCTCCTTTTTTTTTTTTTTTTTCTTCCCCTCACCTTGGTTTGTTTGGTTTGGTTTATTTTTTGGCACTATGAGTTCCTTGTAATTACTCGTGGATGATTCCTTTACAAGTTGTTTTGAAGTTGGTCAGGGCTAACTTGCATCCAGGCATGTGGCATGACTGCAAAGATAGGCAGGATTGGTAGAGAAAGTTCTAGAAGAGTGGATATTGTAAGATATCTATGGTAGTGTTAAGACACCTGAATATTTTGAGTGTTGTTTTTGTTCTTTCTTCTTTTCCCATTGGAATAGCAAAATAAGAGCAACCCTCACCTGTAAAGATGGTTTGTATCAGTTTCATCCATTTTGATGCTTGCCAGTTTGTTTACTGCTTCAGATTACAGACAAAATACATAGACAATGTAATGCAGGTTGTACTAACAAATATGTGGTAATATAATATGTAAAAAGATGCATACTTTTCATCTCTCCTTGTAAACAATGGTTGGTCTCTACTTAATAGAATGGGAACACATGCCTTTCACATCCATTAATGGGACAAAATAAAGTTACCTCATACATTTTTCATGTATCTGAGAATTGAAGAGTCTTCACTTGAGTATAGTGCTCAGTTTTTCAGCTAACTCTTGTTTTCAAAAGTGGGTCTGACTGTGGCTGTGCAAGATCATTTAGCTGGATACTTATATGAAAGAAAAGAGTTAAATCCAGAGACCTGGTTTTCTTACACTTGTTTTTAAAAGAGAACAGGGCAAACAGCAGGGGAAACTAAATATAACCCACTACTGCTGCTCCACGTGGACTGCTGGTGAGCTGCAAAGTCTTGGAGGGAGACTCAGTAAAATTAGAGCTGGATGCTCATGGAAATTAGTGGGACAGAACTGGAGAGCAAGAGGAGGAAACTGAATCAAGGCATTGAAGAGAATATGAGTGACACTCCTCATATGCTACTGATATCTCACCATTTTCACTCTGTAGTGATACACAACATGTTCATGGTTATGTTTACATACCTTGCCTCATTTTAATCTCCATAGTATTTTGAGACAAATAATCTGGTGTTCAGTGGTATTTTATTATATAAACAGTCCTTGTTTAAATAGGTAAAAATAGATCTGTTTTTTTCTCTGCTAATTTATAATTTTAATTTATGCTTTCATTTTATCCCAACTATCTTTAATACTGTAAAAATTTATAAAACAATGACTAATCTAAGCAAAATCAGCCTCTCCATGCAGACCATTTTATACGACTTCAGTTCCTCGTTGTAATTACACCATTAGGCCCTGACTTCTGATTTTTAAATGTGAATATTCCCCATGAAGTTAAGTGCAAAGACATTTTAAATTGCATAGCTTTAAGAATACCCCTTTTCACTCTTGTACAAGACAAACATTCTAGCCATAAATTAGGGGGGCAGACATACCAAACAATGATCTCTTATGATTTATCCAGTTAACTTGAATAAATAAAATTTTTACCTGAGGACATGTTGCTCCACATTTGAACAGTTTTCAGCTCTGTCTGTCCACCTTCAGAGTTACATACTGCTTGGATCCCTGGAGAAGGTGGGCCCTTGTTATTTTGCTGGGCTCCCCCACCCATTGAATTACTGCCTTCAAAGATCATTGTGTTTTGTGTATCATTCTATATAGTATTGCAGCTTTATTTCAATATTGTTGTTTTTACAGTGTTTATGTTTTCTTCTCTTACAGAGCTTTTGCGAAACATCAGAACACAAGTGCTTATAAAATTAATTAAGCCTTACACAAGAATACATATTCCTTTTATTTCTAAGGTATGTGACAGTAGAGCCTTGCATTTGCTTAAGTAAACGATTAACTGTGAATAAAAGCTTTTAAATAAATACAGTGCTTCCAGAAATAGAACATCTAAAATACGCTCTAAACCCTAAAGTACAAATGATGCACTGCTTTGCAGCTTTGCAGTGCAAAAATGTAAATTTCAAGTGTCATCCAACAGCTTTTTATAATATGTACTATGATACACTTCTAAAATACTCAACTGCCATACTCGACTTGGTGTAGAAAATCACATTTCTTAAGAAAAGTATAAAAAGTGCAATTTATATAATAAAAAATTAAATTATGAACACAAATTTTATGAATGTAAAAATTAAAGTTTTAATCCATTTTGTTTATACTCTGTGTTTTATGAGTCACAGAACTGTGGTAGTAAAACAAACCAAGTATTACCATAGAATCACTGATTTCACTGCCTAATCTGCAAAGAATGAAATAAAAACCCAATGGTAATAGATCACGATTTCCATCTCCTGTGGGTCTGTGATTTTGCCTGCAAAAATACACAGCATTACAAAATATATCGTGAAATATTAGGGATGCCTATTTTTTATGCTTAAATTCTCTTTAGAACTTGGTGTGTGCTTTTTTAAAGCTTGACTTAACACTTTTAAGACTTGCTTGAGCCAGAAGATGCAGTTACGTCTCTAAATGGTTTTGAGTGCAGATCCATTCTTTTCTGATAATTATTGTCTTATTTTATTTCCTGGGTTTTTGTGGTTGTGGTTTATTTTGTTGTTTGCTTTGGGATATTTTTTATTTATTTGTTTTTTTTCAGTAAGTCAGTAAAGGAACTTATTTCTGGAGCTTCTAAAATTTTGCTTTTGTCTCCAGCTTTTTCTGAGGGGGTTACTCTTGATTCTTGGCCATGTGTCCTTTGGGTAGAGGTCTTTTGTTTGATAGATCATTATTGAATTGATACTTATGAAGAGTAGGAAACAGAGGTTAAACCAAATTCTGTCTATGAAAATAAAGATTGGAGGGTTTTAATGTTGCAGAACGTAGTAGCAGCAATAATGAGTTTTCTTTTTGTTTCAGGAGTTAAACATAGATGTAGCTGATGTGGAAAGCTTGCTTGTGCAGTGCATATTGGATAAGTATGTACCTGATTCTTGATTATTGATCTTTGATTACTTTAAAATAATCAAACTATAGAAGAAGCAACAATAACAAAATATTTTGGGGCAGTGTGGTATTACTGGTTGATTCTAGAAGTGAAAGGTAATGGTGCTGACTTTGGATTTGCTTGGTTTCTGAGCAATGAAGTATGGGAGTATATCTTTGAAAGATGGGAGCCAAGAAAATTATACAGGGAGATTGAGTGGTGTCTTTTAACTTTAATTCTTAATTAATAATAAATTCCCTGATTATTATGAACTTATGGAATTTGTTATTCTTAGTAATTGCTGCTTACACCCAGGAATATTTTTGAGTGCATTTTCAAGTTCACAGGTTGGTAGTCTGCTCTCTTAAATAGAAAAAATTAACTACAATTTGTAAAATCTGTTTTTCTGGAGGGTAACTTGTTATAACTGTTACAAAAATATAATCCATACATGGGTTTGTATTGTTTGACTTCTTTTCACATAAAGAACCATGAAAAATGAAGAGTTGACTTTAAAGAACTGTTTATGTATATTGCTTCAGACTTTGTGTGGGGTCGTAGCCAAGCAGATAAAATATGCATTGCCCAGTGAATTAGTTCGTTTGATTTCCAGTCATGATGACAGCTTAATAGGCATTACTACCCAGGACAATAATTATAAAAGTGCTGAATTCTGAAATGGACTTTGTCTCTTTATAAGACCTCTTATTTTACCTCTGATTTATTGTTAGCTCCTATTTCCAAGTCCGTTAGCAATTTATAGTTGTTATTTATTTACTTCTAGCACTATACATGGCCGAATTGATCAAGTCAACCAGCTCCTAGAACTGGATCATCAGAAGAGAGGTGGTGCACGTTATACTGCGTTAGATAAATGGACCAACCAACTAAATTCTCTCAATCAGGCTGTAGTCAGCAAGCTGGCCTAACAGAAACCAAGCTTCTACAAACGTACTTAAGGCAACAGTGCAGTGATGTAAACCTTAAAAGAACTGGGAATGGCAAAACTACTGTCGGTTGGTGTGCCCTGAAATTATTGGAGTTATGGCAGAAGTGCTTTTTTGATCAGCTGGTTTGTGTTTTGCTGCTGCATTTATCCCAAGAAAAAAACAGCTTTAATCTCCAGAAGAAAACCAAAATGCCACGGGATTTATGCTGTATTGACATCTTGCCCTAACCATACAACATCCTAGTAATTTGTCAAGGGGCAATTAATGACCAGAGAGAAGATTTTTGTCATGATTTTAAATACACTGACACGTTACTGTTGGTTAAATTTAAACATGTTTTACCTGCAGAAATTCTCTCACAGAAATAACCTGCAATAACTTGAAATGCATACCCTTTTGAACACTTCCTTTTCTCATGTATAAATTGAAATGTTTGCTGCATTTTGCAAAATGTCAATTCTCCAAAAATGTGTCCATATATTTCTGTACCTGCAGTGTAGTAAAGGTTTAGAAGAAACCCCATAATTATAGTGGCATACTGTCACTTAGGTTTCAAGCAGCAAAATAAACAGTGCAGTTCAGAAATTGTACAGTTTGTTTCTTGATGTGCTTTCATTATACTTGAATTTTACTTGTGTTATTTTTAAAAGAAAATAGGTATTACTTGATCTCATCACATTTGTGAAGGACAGACAACATGGAGATTCTAAGTCTGAACCCCTTGGTATGTGTGCTGTTGATTTTTCTTTTTTCTTCCCTCTTGAAATAGTTAAACATAAATAGTAAGGAGCTGACATTTAGCAGTCTTGCTAACTAACTTTTAGCTTTAAGATGCCAAACTATTATCAGTCCTGTCTAGTTATGTTGGTGGGTATTTGGCAGCTCTCAGGGATATGCTTGGTTTTTATTTTGCTACTTCAAGAATGGAGGTTTTCCACACAGCTCTGTGGGAACAGAGGTGCAGACCCTGATTGTTCCCTCTCTTTGCCTAATCTGTGGTCCTTCTAAGCAGATTCAGTGTATACAAAATGAGTGTGGACCAAGTACAGTGACCTTGCTGGTAATGGAATCTGTTCTGTCCCCAGTGTTTGAATGTATTGCAATCCCTTCAGAGCTGCTGTTCCCTACCACAGTATAGCCACATGCCTTTTGTGGCCTAATATTTTGGGATCATCAGATCACTTTAAAATAAATACAGTGTTGACCACAGCAGATTTTATTCCTGTAGCAGATGGGAGCTGACAGTAGAATTCCCTTGCAGGTCTCAGAAATGTAGTAAAAAAGAGTCAAATTTTCCATAAATGCAAGCACTCCAGTTTAAAGCTGAGACTAGTGTGTGATGGTACACAAGCAGTGCCACACACAGACACTGTAATAGCAAAAGGAAAAATCTGTATGTAGAGTAATTAACACCTCAAAAATAACGAAAAAGTCTAATAAAGTACAAATGTCCATCACATACATGCAAGGCAGTGTGGTAAACTCAATGTTCTAGGGCAGGATTTAAATTGGTAACAGGGTATAATTAAATAGGATAAAATTAACTTCAGTCTGAGAAAGGGACTTCAGTCCCTTAGAAAATTATTTTGCTCTGCAGTTGTCAAAGCAAGTGATCTTTTTTCCCTAGTGATTACACCATAAAACTTAATGTGTACCATGAGAAGCATGATGTTGAATCTTGGGTGAGAATTTCCTCTTCACTCGTATTTTTTTACCAATAGGTGTTTTTAATTTATCCACTTACTGAATAGTAAAATTTAAATTTTTAAGCAAAGTTTTTTCCTTTGTAAAATCTGTATATAACACTTGACTAAAGCACCTTGTATTTTGTTTCCATATAATGCTGTGATGTGTAATGTGGTTTTTACTTTAAAAATTCCAGTAATACCTGGTGATGTGAAGTTGAACTTAACAACAGAGCACAGTCATTGAGACCCTTACCTACAGATCCAGAGACTTTATTTTGGATAGCAGATCTTGCAAGATTTGCTATTCATGGGGACTAGGGATTGTCACAGCTATTTCAAGTTCTCCTTCCCATGGAGACAGGGGACAGTGACAGCTATTTATTTGAGTAGGTTTCCTTTCTCTGCCGTTTTCTGCCACCCTTGCTGTGAGAAAGAACAACTCCTCTCTTCTAAAGGAGGGGAAAAAAGACAACTGTCCATTAATTTGCAATCATTGAAAATAAAAGTCTTCTTGACTTTGTTGTACCTGATGTAACCTTTTCCAACTCAGCTGTATCTGCTGGGGAGGCATTTTGGCATTTTTGGATTTTTTTCAAGAAGGAAATGGGAATACTGCAGTAAATCTTGTCTTGTCCATCTACTTGCCTTGCTTTATCTTTTTGTTCTGAAGGACTAATTGTTGTAGGACTAGTCCAACTAGTGAAGGACTGTCAGTCTGAACAGTGAGGGCTAGCACTGGTTTTGGACAGAAAAAGGGTCAATCTACCTCTACAAATGTTTGTGTGTTTTGGCATACTTCAGCTCTTATTCATGTGTAGAGTGCCTTAGCATCTGTGCTCTAGGCACATAAGGAAGATTTATATAATCCCTAAGGGAATCTGTCTCTTTTCTGAGTTCTCACAATTCTTAACCTGAAAGAAGATTTTCTCTGGGGAAATACTGAGGAGCACTGTTGTCATACAACTGCAGCAGAAATCACCAGTAGTTGCTATAGCCCACCTATAGTCCCTGGTAGATCTGGTTCTGATGTTATTTCTGTCTTAGGAAAAGTGAACAAGCACTTGAAGGAAGAGGGTGAATGATTTTTTTTTTTTTCTCTTCAAGAAACACCATTGCACTGCAGGTTGTTTGAGAAGTGGTAAACAGCCTCACTGCATTCTCAGTCTTGGGTCCAGTCATTAAATTTATGCAATTATTAATTGTTAGATCTACACTTGTCACAACTTCTTGGGTGTTTTTATACACCTCTTGTTGCTGCTGGTACAAGCCAAACTGGCATTTTAGCTAGTTACCATAAGACTGTTTGCAAAAGAACATTTTAATGGCTGCTGTAATCTTATGTAAGATTACAACGGTGATTAAGCTGTGTATATATAAACCCTTCTTTTGAGTGGCTGGCAGCTTATGCATTAAAACTGAACAACAGGCAAATCTGGAAGGATGTGGGTGCTATGTCTGCATTTTAGATTTTTACTATTTTTTTAATCAAACATACTTTGAAGGAGTATATTCTTTGTGCATCTGTAAGTCCTATTCTAATGGGTTGGATCTGAAACCAATTTAATTTCATTTTCCTTTTAAATCGGCCTGAAAACACATTGAACAACAGCAAACCCCAGAAAAACGGCAAGGCAGCCGAAATGCACCCAGCAGAATAATATTATAAAGTTATTTAATTTTTTTTCTTTAAATAAACTCTGATTTCATAATTACTCAGGAGTTGTCAGCGGTAAAACATTATGTCTGTAATTGAAGATTGTATTTTAATTTTCTTTGAGAGGTAGTGAATTAATTTGAGTAGGAACTGTGTATGTATGGATTACAGTAAAATTACTCCACTTGGGACAGTACCCCTTGCTTTCTCAAAAATACAGCCTAAATACAGAACTAAATTTCCATATATAGATGGTAAGTTGGATTTTAAATATAAAAGTGCAGCTGTTACTTTATTATTTTCAAAGTGCTAAAAATGTATTTTAGAACTGGGTTAGGTAAACTACGTTACAAGCTAATCAACTATTTAAGTGTTAATTAAGATATTAAGAAAGTATTATCACCGTCTTAAATGCCTCTAACTGTGTGGTAAGGTAGATTGCAAACTATCTGTGGTAGAATAATTGCATATGTAGTGCTAAATTTTAGATGTAATACGTGTAAGCATTACAGCAAGAGTAAAGGCTAATCCCTTCCTGGCCGTGTTAGGAAGAGTTGCATGGCAGTTCTGTCCTGGCTGGCTCTACTGCTTCTCTCTGCAGCTGCTCTCAGTGGGAGTGCTGTGCTCACTCTGGCTGCTGCCAGGTAGTAATTGCCATTGGAATTGTGATTCTCAGGGCCCTGGAGTAGTTCCCAGCTCACCTTCCCACTTTGGTTCCAGTTCTGTTCCCTGCTGCGTCTGCCCATGGCTGTCTGTGCAGGACACCACATGTCACATTGCCAGATATGGTTTGATTTACCAAGGTACACTTCGCTTTCTGTGCTTGTTTTTTTCAGTAATTAGGTGGAAGATTTTAGTCCCAGGCCAGTAAAACTCATTTTCGAGTCTGCTTTGTTCCTGCTGCCTTCTCCACTTGCTCACCATGGCAGCTTCCAGCCCCACTAGTGCTGCTGCAGCCCTGCTCAGGTGGTGCTGCTGCCGTGGAGCTCAGTGTGAGCCTGCCTGGATGTCAGGCAGAGTGTGTTACTGAGCAACCCTTATTTCATGCTTCCATGCCAGTGCCATTAAGCCTATGCATATGTTCAAGCTTTCTATACAAGAAGCAGCCTTGACTTCAGTAAGACATGTAATCACATCCTTGTGCTTTGCAGGACTTTGTACCCACTAGATGTAAACAGAGCCCATGTACCTTAGGGTGTGAGTAGACACACATGTGCTGTTAGATTTGCTTGTAATCCTGTGATTTGAATTCTGAATGCAGTCATTACCAAGTGCCTTTCCAGCTTGCTATTTTGATTTAGACTCCCATTTTTTATTTTGTGTTGACCTAGATTTTCTTCTTCATTTGCTCTGTTTCTTCCATTGTGTTCAGGAAGGCTATATCCACTATCCAGTAGATGAAGCAATAAAGCAAAAAACTTAGTAGCAAAATTGCAGTCAGCACCCGCTGAGTTCAACCATTATTTTTGCTTATGAACTATTCACTTACTTGGTGTTGCAGCAAAGAAGTAGTAATAATTGTTTACAAACTGCCAGATTTGAGAACTGGATCTTAAAATTGAGTATTCAAAATCAGCTACCAAGGGTGTTTAAATTCAGCCCTGTGCAACTGCAAAGTGTTTTAAAATGAAACGGGGTTTTTAGAATTTTTTGATGGCTTCCTTAAGAACTGTGACATTGTCACATTCTCTTACACAACACTTGATCAAGATGATGTTGTAACCAGATACCCTGGCATACCTGTGATAGCTGTGGATAGAGGATCTAACGTAACTGGTTCTGAGTGCTCTGGTTTATTTTTCTTTTTGGTGATTACACAGTTAAATTTTATGGGAGACTTGAGTTCTTTTCACCTGAGTGGCCACTCAGGTCACCCAACATGACTTTCTGTATTATGTACATTGTATAGATTTATGTAGATCTAATGTCCATTTAATCACTACCCAATTTAGATCTTCAACAGTCCTGTTACTTGAGTGTGCATAACAGCCCTTTCAAGTGTGACCTTTCTGTTGGTATGTATCTTGGGAACAAAAGAAGAATTTCATAACGGACAGCCTTGCCATAATGAGTCATTATTTTTTAAAAACACAGCAACCATCTTAAGCAAATGTCATAATATATATTCCATGGTCAGCATCAATTTGAACAAATTAAGCTGCATTCCACACTGAAACACTGGTGTGCTAATACAAGAAGACGATTGTTTCAGTGGGATTTTTTCATTGTTTTTTGTCCAGTCAGGCAAGTTCTCCCACATTACTTGGTGGTGAAAAGTGATTAAGTTTGAAATAAATCAACCTAATTTCACACAAATAAGCAAAACACATTCAACTACTGGAAATGAAATGCATTTTTCTCATTAGAGATTTGTTGTTTAATTGAGAAAGTTTAGGTAGCTTATGTTTCATAATTATTTATCTGTAGATTTCCATCTCAAATATATTTAAGTTTATCAGTTACTGATGAAATGCTGTTCCATTGCATCAGCTGAAAGCTCTGTGTACAACCAGCTTAATACCCAGTTTTACTTTCATGACTTCTTGTGTTGAAATAACAAATCTTATTGTGTAAAAGCCCCTGGGAACATAACCTCATAACCTCAAATTAGTCTGTCTTACCACCTTGAAATGGCTTCCCAGTATTATAAACACTTACGTGAGTTCTGCTGACCATTTAATCTTGTCAAGTGCTGGGATACAGAAGTGCATATAAAGCTATAAAGCATACAACTGCTGCAGCTTCTGCAGTTCAGATGAGGTTTCTCTATCAGTTAGGACACTGCAGCAGCTCTCTTGTTCTCTTCACTGGTAGTAAAACACTGTCCTCACCGAAGTTAGTAGAAACCTGAAACTTCAATTGAATTGGGATTACAGCCTGGCCCGCTCTCTTTCCCATATGCTCAATGGGACCTATGATTTTCTGTACTGTGACATTATGAAAACTTAAATCACAGAACATACGTAATGTTACAGACATCTAGGCAAAAGTTACACTTAGATGGTGATCCTGCTGATGTGGATGGAATAAAAAGCAGTGACAGTCTGCACAATTCTCTGTTCATGTCATCTGTTTCCAAGATGAGATCTTTCTGTGCAAGGCAATAGCCCTCTTCATAATCCCATATGTCACATATGAAGTTTTAATGGCAAAGAGAACTCCGAAGAAAGTAAAAAGCGATTATGTGGGTTTATTCAAGAAATAAAATGTTTATAACATAGGAAAAATTGTTATGTGGTATCACGAAAATGAATCTGGAAAGATTAAACAATTATAAAATAAAGGTTCAATCTAGGAAGCTATAGCAAGATTGCTCTGTCAAGACATTATTGATATCTTTTACTGCTGTCAAATTCAAATATAGGCTTTCTTACTTGTTTCTTTAAAATGCAAGCCATTTATTCTTCAAAAGAACTTCTCTCAAGCAGGAACCTGACTCATATATTAATATGTAATACATTTATAATGTATTTCACCTGGAAGTGCTCAGCAGTCTGATCTGGGATATCCTTTGTGTATTACTTTCACAAAGGTACTTAGTCTAGTTCTGCTTTTTTTTTTTTTTTTTTTTTTTTCCCCCCCCTTGCCATGAATCAACCAAGTTGTAAATAAATCATGCCTCATTTCCATTAAACCCAAGCCAGCAGACTTAGCTTAATGAAATGCGGGGGCATCCCCTGCAGAATACATGTACGGGATCATGTGGTTTTTATGCAGCATCGGCTCCTACATGCGTTTCCCATTCTCCAGGCTCGGGATGAACACGGTCTCACGGATTTCGCTGGCGTAACTCATTATTATCCACACGTTAAAAGCGGGGCAGCAAAATTAAAGAACGTCACACAAGCTGTGCCAAACCTCGTGTCTCAGAACCTCACGGCTTTGCTGCCGCCCCAGTCCCTGCACACGCGGGACCCGCTCCACAGCCCAGCCTTGCACTCCAGACGCTGGTGCGACATTTTTAGATTTCTGCCTCTAAATAAATCACAGGGTTTTTTTTTTTTTTTTTTTCCTTCGGTGTTCCAGATAATTTCAAGGACGCCGTTGGCCTGAGCCTCCCCCGGCGCCGCCCGCTAGCAGACGGGCCCACAGCGCACCTGCCGCCCTCGCTCGCTGCAGGCGGAACGGCCCCGGCCGGGGACAACAAGGCTCTCCGCGCCCATTCCCCCGCTTTCTGCAACGCTTGTGTCACGGCCTCGCTTGTTTTCGGGCGCCCGGGAACGCCCGCCGCGGGGGGGAGCGAAGGCGTTCCCAGGCTGAGCCCGCCCGGCTTCCGTCCCAGCTGGTCCCTCCCCGCCGCCCGTCCCGCCCCGGCCGTGGCGTAGCCGGTCCCGGTTCCCGTGATAACCGCGAGCGGGGCCGGCGCCGCTCCGGGCGTGTGTGCAGCGCGGCGGGGGAAGCAGCGCTATGGAGGAGGCGGCCCGGGCCCTCCGCCGCCCTCATTAGAGCCGCCGCCCGGCGCAGCTGGAGCCATGGACAAAGCGGACAAGGTGCGAAGGGACCGGGAGGGGCGGCGGCGCGGTGGTGAGAGCGGGGAGCGGAGCGGGCCCGGCCCGGCCGTGTCAGCCCTGGCAGGGCCGTTGGCAGCGGCCGAGCGGCGGGCACGGCACGGCAGGGCACGGCACGGCACGGCAGGGCACGGCACGGCAGGGCACGGCACGGCAGGGCACGGCGGGGCGGGGCTCGCGGCCTGCGGGGCGGGGGGCGCCGGGCCGGGCCGTGAGGGGCACACCGGGACCGGGCCGTGAGGGGCACACCGGGACCGGCCGTGAGGGGCACACCGGGACCGGCCGTGAGGGCACACCGTTCCGCCGCGGCGGAGAGCGGCCCTCGGGAGGCAGACAGGGCGTTCTCCGGGCTGCAAGCGGCGGCTCGGTGTGTGTCCCCCGGCGCCGTCCCCTCCCGGGCGGGAGGCGGCAGGCCGCGCCCGGCCCGGCTGTCCGGGGGAGCCGGGAACCCGGGAGAGGCTCCCCTGGGAATTCCAAGGGAATTCAGAACTCGGTTCTGTTCTTCTCCCCGCCGTTCCTTCAGGCTTTGTTTCAAGCTTAAGGCAGTATTGCAGCTAGTGATATTTAGTTTAAGCCTGCCTGGTCATTAGTACAGACTTGGTTTCTTGAAAAAGAAGCAGGTTTTTTTGAGAACTTAGCAACACGACTGAGGTGTCACTCTTGTTGAAATCCTGTAAATGTCACGGTCGATAGGACCGTGGTGAGTGATAGGACACACTGATGGTCTCCTCAAAGCTGAGTGGGTGTAGCTCACAAATTCTACAGGTCGCTATTTTTTTTTTTTTTCTTCCTTATTAAACTTGGCTTTGCGAGGTAATCAGTTTGCATTATTCTTAAGAGCTTTTAAAGTGTATGTATGAGGAAACAGAAGCAGGGACTTAAGAACTTGTATTATTTGTTACAGATGTGCAATAAAACATTTCATCATCAGGAGGAAGTTCTAAAAGATACATCTGAAATGAATGATGTCATCCATTAGAGCCCGATATTACTTTTAAGCTTCTGTTTCAGCAGAATGTGTTGCAAATTGGTGATTTACAGCTCTTTGATTCTTAGTTTTCAGCTTTGGCATCTCCAGGGGTTCTAATAGTAGGGTTAAAGAATAAAATAGCACAGGTTCCTGTAGCAAAGTAGACAATGACTAATAATGCACTCTCTAAAGATATACTGCTTTTCATCCTGTACATATATCTAAGGAAGTTTGTGAACATTTTGTCTTATTACAGTATGGCTCCCACTGTGGTTTTCTTCCTGGGATTTCTGGTGTGATAATGATGTTAATTTTTTTTTAATGCTTTTCAGTTGCCTTCATGTAGAAAATCTGCTCTTATTCTGTAAAATTTACGCTAGTTCAGTTCAAAGTACTAATCTGTAGTACTTTTTGCTTTCAAATCTTGGATTTTGGTGTGGTGGGGTTTTTTCCCTCCCCTTTGTTTCATCTGTAATTAGTACTGCAGTACACTTGTGAAATATTTATTCCTTGTTGCTTGAGCTCTTCAGTACTGGAAGTTCTGAACATGACTGAAGTTCACACGCATGTCCTTATCAAACCATTCTCTTTTTATCTGTCAAAATAGTTCATGAAAACAGAGTTGCTGTGTTATTTACAGCATAAAGTGTTGACTTCTGAGTGATTGTCTTAACTAAGTGCAGTATTTCATCTTGCAGGTGTAGTTAAGCTCTAAAGCAGGAATCATCTTGTTTGTTATGTTTGCAGCACATCTGGTCCTGTTGGTTCCTTATCTCCTAATAAGGCTTCTAGGCAGACAAATAATTAATACCTGATGAGTTTCTAAAATGATTCAACAATCTTGTTGCTTTTGTCTTCTCATTATACAGTAGCATCTTGATTAGGAGATTTCTAGATGCTTTGGGTTTGAACCTTTTGTGCTGTAAGAATTGAATGTAATCATTGTTACCAGTGTAAGTGTTTGGGAAGATTGCATCAGTTTTGGGAGCCATTTCATTTTTTCTTTATTTGAGCTCCTCTCTGTGCCTGTACTGCATGACATCTGATAAATGAATATTAAAGCCTACAGATGTGTGTTAGCAGTACTCACTCTCTCCTTCCTTGCCCTCAGAATGCTCTCACAGGCACAGTATAGTAACTGTATGTGCTTATAGGAGTAACTACTGTGGAACTGGAGTATGAGCAGCTAGGACTGTTGTAGTGTTAGTGTGGTATTTCAAGAGTAAAGGAAGATCACAAATGCTTTTGATGGGTAAACAGAGCTTTGTGGCGTTGACTTAAAGAATCAATTCTTGTTGCAAGATCATTTGGACAACTAATTGATAAAAAAGGTGCTGCTTTTGGCTCGCCTTTAAGGTTTCTGTTACCTAAATTCTGATATGATTTGTTATAATATGCTCAATGGTATTTTGGCAGCTGAAAGAGATGAAAACAGAATAAAGCTGCTTAAAAACAATTATTTTATGATAGGAGTAGTTGTAATTTTTGTAGTGGGTGTGTAAGTTTACTTCTGTCTACGCCAGAAGAAAATTGTTCCCATTAAAAAGTGTTTAGGTTTCAGTAGTTAAGTGTAGGTAATTTTCCTATGAGAGAGAAAACTCAGCAGATGATGGTCTTTCTGTTTAAACAGAATATGATAGAAACTTAAAGAGAAACAACTTCCACTTTCAAAGGTACTGCTGTGCTTTTGATTTTTCTGTCTTATACTATTGTCTTGCTCAGTGATTAAGATAGTTGGTTCCTTTAGTACAATTGAGAAATCAGGTGAGTTGCAAAATCAGTGCCCTGTGTTTTGTTTTAGTATTGCTTAAAGACAGCCTGTTCTGCTTGCCTCTGCTGTTCTTGACCACTCAACAGGTGGTTTGATAATATGGTTGCCATAGAAGTAGATCTAGATCAATGCTTTGTGCTCTTTTATCCTATCCAGTTTCCTTCAGTGTTTCTTACCCATGGCAGATTTTTCAGTTGAGGCAAACTGGAAAATGTCTGGTTTCCTGTATTGTGTATACGTTGCTTTCTTTTGAATGTTGAAAGTGCAGAGCAGTTTTGGATTTTGTGAGTTTAGTATTGTCTTATTTTAGAATATGTTCTCTGGTGAATTTAAACGTTATTGATGTGATTCCATAAATATCTTAACTGTTTGAGCGCAAAATTATTTATCATTGACTGGTTTGTGGAGGTCAGAAAACTGATTTGCATAAATAGTTTGGATTAATCCTTTTAGTACACTGTCTACAAAGCACTCAAATATTGCTATTTCATTTGGATAGCATGAGTTTACATTTTGTACTGTTAAATGCTGTAAAGTAGGTAAGCAGAGAGGATTCTTTTGGTAGCTTTTTTTTTCCCTTTGGATAAGCTTTGTGTAAGTATTAAATTTTAGTTCCCCCCCCCTTTTTTTTCTTAGAATATTCTGGCTTTGAGTTTAAACATACCAGCCTGTCATGTTATGCCACTTGCTTGTTTTCTATATATAGGTAAAAATGTTAAATATTTAGCTTTGTTATGTCCTTCTGATCCTGATACTTAATCCTGTGAAAGGGAAGAGAATTATGCACGATTGCCTTTTTATAAGCTGAGGGAAAAGGGAAAGACTTACTTCATAGTGTATTTGCTTTAAGTGCTGTGTTGAAATGACTATGTTGAATGTAAATAGGGAAGATTAAATTTTGTGCTTCGTTAAATGGCCTGCTGCTGGTGTTTCCAGTTGGACTGCATATTTACCATTCCCGAGGTATCTGCCACTTAGAAGCAACTAATTATAGAAACAATGGCTTCCATATTTGTGAAGTTTATCTTAAAATAGATGAACTGTGACTTGCCTTACTACTAACATGGCGTTTAAATTATGAAATCTGGAATTCAGAAACAGGATTATTTTTCTTAAAAAAAAAAAAAAAAAAAAAGAGTTTGAGCTATGTTTTTATTTTACTTCGGGATAAGACTTCTTGTTTCCAGACTTTGAGACAGTAAAACATCTGATTTTGTTACAGCCCTCTGAGATGTGGCATCTGTGCCTATTTTCTCACCCTGTAAATGGTGAGATTGATATCTAAGTGTTCTCCTCTGAGAGCAGGATGACAGAGATCCTATTTAATGGAAAATGCTGAATGACATTAGTTTACAATGAACAAAAACTTTTCTAAGATTAAACGTACAGTGCTATAACTATAGGACAAAGTTTACCAGTCTGTTCCTGCTTGTGTCATCTTCTGTCTTTGCAGCTGTTGATGACTACAGTAGCTTTTATATAGGAAACAAAGGAGCTCTTCAGTATATATGCTGTCTTGAAAGACTTGTAATTGTTGGACTGAAATATGTAATGAGCTACTGCAAAATGTTTTGTAAATTGAAACTAGGGGTATGTACAAAAGAGGCTTCTGTCTAAGCCTTGGTTTCTTTTGAAGGGGGTGTTTCCATTAATAGGCAGCTGATAGAAAATCTGATGTTTCAGCATGACTTAAATTTATATTTAGAATTGAGTTTGGTTATCAAATGTTGATTTCAATAAAGCTCTGTTTGGTTTTGTGATATGAAAGGTTGAACAAACATGAAAAAGTTGCAGTCAAAAATAAGTTGGGTCTTGCAGTATTTTCAGTGTTTGCTTTCAGGTGGCATGATCAAACCACATAGTATTTTGTACTAACGTCTGACCCTGCATGTACTGGTGGCAGTGCCAAAGGGCTAATTTGCTTTAAAGGATGCTTTAAAGGACTGGAATAAATCTCAATATTGTGAGAGCAATTAAAGCATAAGCTTGTATCACAAGCGCTGTGTTGTAAGGATTAGGGAAAAGTGTAGCAGCCTTCTCCCAAATCTTTTTGTGTTTGACAAATCTTTCTTGTCTGTGGTTATAAACCAGTGGCATGATCAGTCCTGTTTGTGCTGTTAATGTGCACTTGGCACTCCATTTGTACCGTGTGGGTGAAGTCTCTGAGGAATTGTGTTCACGTATATTTGCATGCACTTAGTTTTATACATTTTCTTGTTTGCTTCTGAAACAAAAAGGAGCTTATCTTATGTTCTCGAGTTTACTTCATTTGTTATTGGTTGCATTTTCCACTGAGTGTCAAGCATGTCAGTATTTAAAAATCCAAACCCACCACCAAACTGCTTCTTTGGCGTTGTTGTTTCTGTAGCTCACCAAAGGAGCCTTTCCTGTTAGAAGAAATAACAAGTTTCAGTGGACAATACTTTCTGCTTGTCCAGTGCAATAAGAAATTGGCAGCACCTTTACTTGACGCTAAATTGATTGATGGTTCTTTTTTGTTTTCTTGTTTCAATTTTTCTCCTTACGCTATGAAGGAAGTAGGCCATTTATCAAAAAGAGGAGGTACTTTGCTGTTTATCTTCACCAACATTTCCTCCTATCTGAGAAATCTATAGTCCTAAAAAGATCTGCTAAGATGATAACTTGGGACAAATTACTTATCGTTGCTCTTTTGTTTCCCTCACTTTTCCAGTGAAGCCACTGCCATCTGTGAAATGTGCTGAGATGTTTGGGGAATCACCCTGGGGAGTTAATTCTGTTGATGTGTTGGTTTGGTTAGCATTCTTACCTGACTTAATACATTTGTTTCCCCTTTTTGCTTTATGTTTGGTAAATTTACTGCCCTCATCTGAAGACACAGTCTGTGTAACACAGAGCTTTTGAAGTGTTTTTGAAAGACTGGTAAGACGCTCTAAGGAAGCAATATGCTGAAGTTAATTTAGTTTAGTTGGTAATATGCTTGAGCTGCCTTTCTGTTATCTACCCCAAAGTGAAAATGGGGCCTTGTTGTCTAATGAAAGGTAAAAGTTATGTAAGGATTGGATGTATTGTGCTTGCAGAATGATTTTGGAACACCTGTATTGAGGTTTCTAAGTTTTCAGTTGCTGTTTTGATGAGTTGGCATATATATGTGTATGTGCATTACAGAACAAATGCAACATCTGAAATAGAAATTTGCCCTAAATCCTTTGCCAAAACAAGTTTCTTGAAAGGACTGAAACAACCCAATCGCCATAAACCAACCAAACCTGTAGGTGCAGACTAAACTGTGCAAGAGGAGTATTTAAGGTGTAATGTGTGTTAGAGCTATGTGAAATACAGTTTTGATTCCTTTAAATAACAGACACTCCCCAAGTTCTGTAAGCAGAAAAATAGGATTTAATTTTCAAATGTACCTGTATGTGTTTATGATTACAAGATCTGCTGTATATTTATTTTACCATTACAGGTAAGCAAAACTTGTTTGGAGCAGTACAGAAAATGATAATTAAATATATCAGGCAATTGCTCTGTCATAGCAATAGTAATCACAACCTGTATAAGAGACTGGGCAACAGGAAATGAAGAATTAAAGCCATCTTTCTAGTTTGGGCATCTCTGAATTGTTTGAGCCTAATAAAATCAAGCAGAATAATGTACATTATTTTCCTAAAATCATGAGCCTTGGGTAGGTTTTTTAGTAAATTTAAAACAAGCAAACAAAAACCCCAACGTGTCCTTTTTTTTGCGGGACAGATTTAAAGAAGTCAAATTTTATCTAATCCACCTTGGATGTAAAAAGGTAAGATAAGGATTATGTCTGAGAAATATTTGACTATGGCAGCCTTGCAAGTGGGAATCACTCACCTCCTGCTTGGATCAGTTACAGCTCTGTCTTTAATATCTGATGTGAAAGACTGTTCTCTCATAATCCTAACAATGAATGATAATGTATCACAAAAATCATTGTCATGAGACCATTCTGCAAAAGACTTGTCAATAAGGAACAATTTTTGTATTTTCCCATAAATCTCCCAAGTAAGGGAAAGAGCAGACAGCCACATAGGAAAGGTCCTTAAAACGGGAAATCTGGTCCCAGCATGAATTACAAATAGAATGTTTTGACTATCTTCTGAGCCAGTACTAGAGTTTATTTTTAGTATCTTGGCTGAAGTTCACTTGGCACGTTGTGGTAGAATAGTGACCAGCAGGTTAGGAATGGTTGTTTGACAGTTTTCAGTGTTTCCTGAGGAATGCCACATTTATAAAGCACTCATGCTAGTTTTCCTCTTGTGTGTTCTGTGGGTGAAGCACCCTGGGTGTGTTCGTGTCATGTTTTGATTGCTCAGTTGGTTAGAGCAGGGTGCTGATGATGCCGAGGTTGTGGGTTCAATCCCCATATGGGCCATTCATTTAAGGGCTGGACTCAATGATCCTTGTGGGTCTCTTCCAATTCAGAATAATCTCTGATCTAGTTTTGTAGGACAGCCCATAAGTGAATCTATTCTTAAGCAAATATTTTTGCCTCACAGTCTTGAAATAGCGTAAAAGAACCTTCTTAGCTTTCAGGGAGGGGTTTCAGTGTTGGTATTTCTGGTACTTATTATGTGCTCACTGTACATAAACACTTTAAAAAAAATTATGAGAAGTCTTTCTCTTGTGTTGAGGAGAATGCCTTGGAGCTTTGCAGAGGGGGAAGCGAGTCACGAGGCAGCTGAATGATGTGCCTGGAGCCAGAGAGGAAGCTCTGGCTAGAGTCGGGTTTGATTTGTGTTGCACAAGTTCAGTGCTGCTACTGCAGCTGCCCCACAGCTTTTCCTCTGAATGAAACTTCAGGAACTAGAAGAGTTACTGTAGAAGAAAGGAATGTTCACCCTCTACTAATGATAAATAAAGGCATTTAATTGATATGAAGGTGACTGTTCTGCTGTAATGCGGACCTTGTTGTACAGCAGGAGTGGCACTTCTGTGTACGTGCTTAAAGAGTCAGACTGCCCTGCATTGGAACAGACCTTAAAAATTGTTTGGTTGCAAACCCCTGCCATGGACAAAGACACCTTCCATTACACCAGGTTGTTCAAAGCCTCATACAGGCTGGCCTTGAACACTTCTATATCCTTCCATGTATTATATTCCATCTATATATATCCTTATTATAGCCATAAGCATTTTCAAAACAGATATTAAAAAATACTTTTGTGCCAAGAACAGTGTGTCTTGTCAGTTTGAAGGGCATACTTTTTTCATTGGGACAACTGTATTTTCAAAAAACTTTTTGGACTTGCCCTTCCCACCGCTTCCATTCCCATGCTGCTAAACTAGTATGGGATTTTATTTAAGTAGAATAAGTTTTGGGGCTTTAGAGATTCAGATATTGGTTGGGAAGGCTGTCTCTGGATGGGTTGTGGATGTGACACAGAGCAAAGACATGGAGTTAGAAGTGTATGGTAGGTGTGGGACTACTTGCCGTTATACTTCCAGAGCTCCAATTTAACATCATGTGGATGTTCTGGAGGTGGTAGCAAGGATAGAAGACTGTCCTCAGCAAACTCTGAGGATTTTGTTTTTCTACTGTAAGAGCATGTACTCATACAGGTTATGTGTAACCCTTGAGATTATTTTGTAGGCATATGGAAAGAAAAATGTCTGGAGTCTTTGTCTGCTTTAGAAAGAATCTTCTTAGGATTTGGTTACCCATGAGATAGTAATGTGTAAAACATAATTAAGCTGAAATCTTTGTACAATTTTTAAAAAAAGATTATTTTCATCTGAATGTAAGTTATAGTGGAATATGGAATTTAATGGTTCTTTGGTTCTGCAGTTGTCTTATTGAATACAGCATTTTTCATTGTTTAAGTATAAGATGCAGCTATGTTGAAACCAAAAATGTGAGCAAAACCATCTTAAACTAAGGATACCTTCAGGACTGGGGGAGATACTTTTCTTTGGAAGCAGAGTTTAAAACTTATTTCTAAGCCTTCTGCATGACAACCTTTAATCACAGTCTTAATACTTTAAAGTGTGTTCAAGTTGTGCTGATAGAATGTATGGGGAGGGTTCTGTGGTACATCATCTTTTAGTAGCTAAACTGTAGTTTAGTGCTGAAAAGTCTATTTTATAATTGCCTAGAAATATGGTCAGTTTTGTAGAGCAGGCCAGGCATTACTACATCTTCCATATGGTGGTTTCAATTCTGAAAGCCTACACAACTGTGCTCCACATACAGTGCTAATTTGGTTTTGTTCAGTGCTCTGACTCGTATATCCTCTGCAAGATCGGAGCTTCAGTTCCTTTTAAATTAATTAGTGTTTGCATTGCACTTGTAAAGGTTAACACAAATGCTAAATGTTGGTGATCTGTATTACACCCTGCATTCATTGGAAGGATGCAATAAGCACTTGCCAACTGTTTTCCACCTCTTGTTTTACTGCAGAAATCCTGCAGCCTTGTCATCCATTTGCCTGCTGTTCATGGTACTTCGTGTACAACTTCATAAATCTAAATTTTCCAAAGCAATTTATGATTGTAATTAATGAAGACATTCTTTCTTTTCTCTTAAGAATGTTAAGCTGTCAGCTGAAGTAGAACCATTTATTCCTCAGAAGAAGGGTCCAGAAACACTGATGATCCCAATGGCGCTTCCTAATGACAGTGGAGGAATTAATGGCATGGAGCCAACTCCAATCCCTAGCTACCTGATCACTTGCTACCCATTTGTACAGGAAAATCAATCCAACAGGTAATAAGTGGTTGTGATCTTCATGGAAGACGATCTGTTTTAAAATGAGTTGAAACTTGTAGGCTTGAGAGGAGTCAGTGATTGTGGGCTATATATTCAGTTTTTTTGTTCATCATATTTAACCTTTCATGTATGAAGAGGAAGTTTCTCTGTCCTCAGTCCTTTACCTATTTTCCTCACTTTGGTTTTCTCCATTCATATTCTTTGTTGCCTTTTTTTTTCCTGGCTATGAAGATCTGGTACAAATCCCTCCCAAAAGAGCCTGCTGTGCTCTTGGATCTTCTAGGGCAGTCAGGAGATTTTCTCTCTGAATCTCTCATGCTTCTCTGAATGAAGCAAAGGTTTGGGTGTCCAGCTTGGGTTTTGCCATGGTGAAACATGGCAGGTGTTGAAGCATGGCATGGTGCCCTGTAGCTGATTCTGATTCAGTATTGCATGTAGCTGTATCAGTTTTCTTCACATAATTAGTTAAACTATATTGCGTTTAAGGAACTACTTATAGAAGAACTGTTGTTTTTGAAGGAGTGATAAATTGTCTTTGAGAGGGGGAAGCCTTACTGAGCAGTTTCCTTTCTTTTTTTTTTTAATAGACAATTTCCGTTATATAACAACGACATCAGATGGCAGCAACCCAGCCCAAATCCTGCAGGACCATACCTTGCTTATCCTATAATATCTGCACAGCCACCTGTTTCTACAGAATATACTTATTATCAGCTGATGCCAGCACCATGTGCTCAGGTCATGGGTTTCTATCATCCTTTCCCTACGCCCTATCCTGCACCCTTTCAAACAGCAAATGCTGTAAGTACAGTTACTGCAGAATGCTCTGAGCGTCCCAGCCCGTCAGGCCAGGTCTTTCCATTGTCCACTCAGCGGAGCAGAAGCAGTAACAGGGGACCAGTCATTCAAAAAGTAAGTGTGCTTTTGCATAGGATAAGTAGAACTGTATAAAGATGTCTTTGCACAGGAAGCATATATCTCATTTTCTATCAACTTTTTTTTTTGTGTGTGTGGTAATGTTTGAAAACAGCAACAGCAGTTACAGATGCACATAAAAAATAAACGTCCTCCAGTGAAAAACGTCGCCACTCAGAAGGAGACCAGTTCATCAGGTCCTGAGAACAGATCAAAGATTGTTTTGTTGGTTGATGCATCACAGCAAACAGGTAATTTGTTTTTTAAGTTCTGGGTGTATGAAATAACTAGAACTACATGCCAGTTGTCATCTTTTCCAAAATAGGGTGGACCTGATTTAGATGCAGTTTTTAAGGGAAGTCTTTGCAGCTCAAAAGGACAATGAAGAAAAGGTGCTGATGGCTGCAGATACCTACTCAGTACGTCACCTTATAATGTTGCAGTGACGTGGTACTCCTGCAGAGACTTTGCCAACTCTTGAAGGAGTTGGTTATCAATAACAGTTGGACCTAGACATAATTTAAATTCAATACTGTTTTAATGCAAAGACTGGCTTTTAAAATTTAAAATTTTTAAGGTTTGTTTTTATGATGTGTAGCTTTTTCACGTCTCTTATCAATTCCTGCACAAGTAATTTTATTTTTCTTGTTTCTTGAAGACTTTCCTTCAGATATAGCCAATAAGTCACTTTCTGAGAGCGCCTCCACGATGCTTTGGAAGTCAAAAGGCAGGCGCAGGAGAACCTCTCACCCTGCTGCAGAGTCTTCCAGTGAACAGGGAGCCAGTGAGGCAGACATTGACAGTGACAGTGGCTATTGTAGTCCTAAGCATGGCAATAACCAGGCTGCAGCTATGGCTTCAAGAAATGCAGATTCTTGTGCAGTGAATGTATGTAAACGTAATTGAGTAACTTAACTATATTTGTAGCCTACCGACTAATGAAAATTACTAAAACAATTGTTTTTTTCCTTTTCAGGTTGTAGAACCATCAATAAATACAAGTAAGCATTGTCTTAACTGGTGAGCTGTTTAAAATTTGGCTGGGTTGCATTTGTATTTTTGCTTTACATACCTCTTGATCTACTTCAGCATGCTGCTCTAACTGATCAGATACTTCTGAGGATGTATCTTTACTGTGATTTCTGACCATCTCCACTAAGACACCGGTTACTTGCTGAATGAACAAGTGTTTAGATATCACTAATAATTTATTACCAGCTGCCTTTCTTTAATGGATTTTAAAAAAGCTAGAGACTCCAGTGGAAGCATTCAGACCAAGCTGTGCTCCTGTTTAGTTTGTCCTTTGGCTTCCTTACCCTTTTGGGCTGCAGTTGATACCTACAGAGCCAAGGAGTTCTTATTCTCTGTTTCAGAAGCACTGATACTTTTTAGAAGCTTTACATTTACCATGAACAAATAGTTTGATTAGTCTGGTAGTAGTAGGTAATTCCAGGGACTGCTATTTATGACAGAATGGAAATTGGTATGGATGTGAACCTGAGATTTCCTTTCTTACTGCTTTGTGGTGATCAATTCTTGGCAGTTTGAATGTTCCATAAAGGTGGCTGCCAACATCTGAGAATAGCTGCAGAAGTAAGTGTTGTCACAGGAGATTTAGACTTTCTCCAAGAACTTTATTTGTATCAGGATTGTGTTCCTGGTTCTGGTGGCATCTGAATCATTATGATATGTTTGGGATGCTAATTCAGTTTTTCATAGATGGCACTTCTCTTTCAGCTGGTATAGGTTGGGCTAATGTAAATTCCCAAGCAACTCAAAAAAAACCTTGGATTGAAAAAACTCCGACCTTTTCTAGAGGTGGAAGACAAGCTGAGCAAAGAAACAATCCACAGGTATGTTGTCAGTGGTTCTCAATTGAAGTATTCAGGGCTTCTTATAAAATGGGCGAATAAATTTGGAGAGAATTATAATATTAACATACAAAAAATATTTTGTGAAAACAATATAGAAACTTATCCTTAAAGTCTAGTTGTACGTTTACTCATGTGCACGTTCCTGACTGGTATGTTTTTTGAGATAGCTCTTGTATCATATATACATATAAAAAAATTTCATGTCCTTGACAGTCTTCTCCCTCTAGCCTGTGCTTTATATGTATCTACCTGGGAAGAACATTGCATATATCAAGCAGCCTGTGGAATGATGATAGTGTGGGTGTAGAAAAGTTAGTTCAGAATGAGTTTTTGACTCATTCGCACTTCAGAAGAAAAAAATCATTCTCTGATGTGGTGGTGAACTAGAATCCTGTGTTCTCAATCCTGTTGTCTTCAGAACTTTCTTTATGCAATTTACATTAGCATACCATTTTTTTAAGCATTTTTTTTTTTCCAATAGCTTAAAATTCTTTCATGCTTAAGCTTGAATATCTTTCTGTGAGACTTCCTTCAAATGGGATGTGGTTTCTTTAATTAGTATGTGAGGAGACAGGAGAAGGTGGCCTTCCTAATTGTGAGGAATTTTATTGGGGCAGGTGGTCTGGAGGGGTACAAAGTACTGAAACATTTCCCTTTGTATAAATGTAGGTTTTGCTTGAACTCTGTTATTGCTGACAAGAAATCTGAGCTCCAAGTGGAAACTTTGTATAAAAGTGCCTGTTTGTGCAAATATATGTGAGCCAGCTTGGACTGTTTAGGTTTTTAAATGGAATTGTTAAATTGTCTTGAATCTTCCTGTTTGGTAACTGTGGTTTTATTATAGAAAGGAGCTCATGGATTCTTGTATCCTGGCAGTGTAGCAGTTCCAAATCTTTTTATAATCTGTTGTCAAATAAGAGGCTTTAGAAGCAACTATTGTTAGTTCATTGCATTGGGAGAGTAGGAAGAACCAGACTTTCTTTCATCCAGTCACAGTTTAGACTGTAAATCTGGCAGTTATTTTAGATATTTAAAAACAAAGCTGGCACAAAAGGTTTTAAATGAGGTTGCCTCAGCCAAATTTACTGTACATCAAGGCAGAATTGCCCTAGAAATTATTTTCTGTTGAAATTAAATTGGTATGAGGTCTGTAGGAAATTTCTTGAGAAATAGGTAAGTATAAATGTAAAATTTAAGTTATCCACTCTTTTTGCAAACCAGTCTTGCACATGGGTTTCCACCGACTGGTCACATAATAAACAGAAGAATGCTTTTACCACTGTGCTGCTGTCTCTGGCCTTTAGAGAACTGTGTGCGTGTTCATTGTCATAAAAAAAATGTGTTGAAAAGGCAGTAACTGCATGCAGAATAATTATGTAGTGGGAGAAGATTCTTTGGTGTGATCGTGGTTACAGACAGTTCCTGAGGGTTCATGGCTATTAGTCACCAGCAACTCCTGAGTTTCTTCATGTTTGGACAAAAGAAACCTTTTTATTTAAGTTACAAATTTAAAGATGAATTGTCTTGCGGGGAAGGAATAATCTGGTACTGTCTGTAAAATTTTTGTGCAGGCTTTAAAAAAAAAGAAAACCAAGAAAACCCACGAGAAAGCCCCCCAACCCCCCCCAAAAAAAAATTCAGAACACCAAAGCACAATTTATCCTCTAAAAACTGTACCTAATTGCTACTTAGCAGGCATGAGAAAGCTTTATGTACATGCACATACATAGCTTGAAAAATCAATATTACAAAATACCAATCACATGTTTTTTTCAGACTGGTTTCAGATGCAGAGACCACAGCACATCTTCAGAAAGAATGCAGAGTTTGCAGAAACGACATGAAAAACCTCTAGCTACAAGCCAGGCGAGCAGAGCAGAGCAGAGCCCTGAGCCTCTGTATTTTGAGGTACTGCTGTGTGAAGACTCTTTGCACATATTAGCAATGCCAGTTGTGTGTGGAGTAAGTGGTGTTCTCAGTGGGAAGCTACAAAACATCTGGCTCCAAGAGGTGTTTGGTCAAGGTCACTAATTTATTAGATGATCCTTTCATCGGGTACAGGAAGAGACGTGATTGGGAGTTGTGGGAAGTGCAGCAGTTTAGAATACTCTGTGGCTGACAAATAAGCAGCCTTCAAGTAACTTTTTCTGTTCACTTGTGAGTAGAAATTTGTATGTTTGCTGGTTTAGCCCCTCTAATTGTAATAGGATTTTTTTTGGTGTAAAAAAGAAAATTTTTCTATTTAGAAAATACTATTTGAATACAGAAATGCTTTCCTAATTTTTCATTATTTTCTGTTAGTGTTACTTAATCCCTTCTAGCTTATGTGGGACTTAGGGATTCAATTTGTTTTTCTGCCTTAAGCAGTTTCAGTCGATGCTTCTCAGGTGACTTTGGTTCAATCCTTTTTATTCTTAATTTCTGTATTGTTTAGGATGAAGATGAGTTTCCAGAGCTAAATAGTGACAATGGCAGCAGCAAAAGTAGTAGCATGCAGCAAAAGATTTCACCCAAAGTAGTAAGTAATTATTTTCTTTTGCACAGCATAGTCTTTTGAGGCTATTTAGTTTGTGTAATTTTTTTATGAATCTCTGCTACAAGACTTATATTGGAGTAATTGTGATGATCTTGGGGTGTTTGTGTTACCAGCCTTGGATGCTAAAGAAATGCCAATTAAAATAAGTGGTGCAGGGAACCTATCTTAAAAAAAAAAAACAAAAAAAACTTGAGGATTTTTCTGTGCTAATGAAGTTGTAAGATACATGTTACAGACACCCAGTATCACAGGCTGCCTCAAGCTGGGACTGCTACATCATGATGCTTTCATGCAGACATCTCTTAAAACTGTTAAATCTGCAAATCTGTGGTAATGGTGTCGGTTTCTCAAAATAATTAGTTTCTGTAGTTTCTTTGATTTCAAACTGTATCTGCTTTGGAAAGTTGATGGAAAGGTACTTTTTTTAGTATGTGATCTGAAATATTTGTTGCAGAGCTGCCTATAGACTGTTTAATCTATTTGGCTGCTTTCCAGGAAAGCCAAGTCCTATGTGAAATCTTGGAGGGGGAAATTGTTTATTTAGTAATCAGACTGGGAAACCTTCTGAAGCCATAATTGGAGCTAAATAGAATAGCTTTCCCATACAAAAATGAAATACAAATAAGTTTTATTAATGACTTATTGACTTGTGTCATCTAGCTGTAATTAATTAGGATGTCATATTGGTAATCAAAGCCTTGGGTGACTTGATTTCTGAAATGCCCTGTATTTGGTGGTCTGGAGAGAAAAGTCTTAATTGTGGTTTTTTTTTACATTTTGTTTAAAATTCTAGTTGGATGACTTACCAGAGAATTCTCCAATCAATATAGTCCAAACTCCAATTCCCATTACAACCTCTGTACCAAAGCGTGCAAAAAGTCAGAAGAAGAAGGCCTTGGCTGCAGCACTTGCAACAGCTCAAGAGTATTCAGAGATAAGCATGGAACAGAAAAAACTTCAAGTGTGTAGCACCCTGCCCACCCCCAGCACTTGGTCAAGAGGAGCATCAGTTACCTGTTGCTCCTCCTACTCTCTAGTAGCAGTAATTGTTTGTAAAGAATGTGGCAGGCACCATTTCTTTATATTTATTGTATGCCATGTTCCTGTTGTAGGAGGCTTTATCAAAAGCAGCTGGGAAGAAGAGCAAGACCCCTGTTCAGTTAGATTTGGGTGACATGTTAGCAGCTCTTGAAAAGCAGCAGCAAGCAATGAAAGCTCGGCAGATCACCAACACCAGGCCTCTCTCATACACAGGTATTTATTTCCATGTGCCTGACAGTGCCTAAATACTTTTTGTGCCAACATGAATGTGATAGATCTGAGCATCTTAAATGTTTTTCTTTCTGTCAAGTTTTAGCTTTTGAACAGAAGGGTGATAAAAACCTGGAAAGATTATCTTTGCATTTCTCAGTATACGTGTGCTATCATCCTCTGAGCTGCAGTGGTGAAAATCCATATAGAACTAAGGCGAAATGTCTTTGAAAAAGACCTGCTATTCAAAACTCAAGGCTTGGGTCCTGAGAGTAATTCAGTGCTGAAATGGATATGTGAAAGGAATATCTACTGAAGATATTATAAAATACTCTTTGTAAGAGAGTAGACCTATGACAGTGATACGGAGTTGATATATCCCTAGGATATTCTTCCCGTTTTTGCTGTTTATGGTTCAAGGTCTTCTGACCCAACGCTTTCTCAAATCAAATTTTTTTCCTTCAACTGTCTATTGTTTCTACCTTATGTTTTTACCATCCATAACGTCCAATGGCAATGAATTGTAACCTTACTACCTCCTGTGTGGAATAACTTTTTTTTCTGCTGTGTTTTGTTTGGGATGGAGGTCAGTCTTGGGGTTTTTTGGTGCTCTAACTCAAAATTTTGTTAGCTTTCACAGCCTTGGTATTACAAAAACTGAGCAGTCATTTCCCTTTTTCCTCTTCTGGTTCTTAGATGGCTGTCAGGTCTCTGAATAGTCCTAGTCTATTTAGTTAATTCTGAAAGTATCTTTTCTGAGAATCCATATTGATTTCTGTACCTTTGTATAGTTCTCCAGTATCCTTTTAAAAATAAGCTCAGGCATACACAAAATACTAGGTTATAGTTCCATCATGAATGTATACAATAGCTTAATTGTATTTTTCGCTATGCCTGTATCAATGCAACATTAAACTAGCTTTTTTAATACTTGCTGCCAAATGAAGAATTGACATTTTTGTAATTACTTACTATAACCCTGCCAATCTAATTCCTGAGCTCTGGTATGTAGCCTGGAGTCCATCATTATGCACATAGTTACCATTTTTCTTCTGGTGTGTTGGTTCCTTTACCTGCTTTGAGTTGCAGCAGTGTTCAAACATTACTTCAAGTTGGCAAGGTTATGTCAAACAAAGCTCAGCAAAGGACTGTTGGCATTTCCATTGGAGACAGCATTTGTTTTATTCTTTCTGGCAAAAGATCCACTTAACTACATGCTGCGCTCTCTCATCTGTTTTGTCCTGTCAACTGCACACATCTTTAACAACTGAAAATCAATGTTTGGATAAATATTTGTGATTCATCTTCCCATAATCATTTAACTAATAAAGCTACATGTAGTCATTTGGGAGAGACCTCTTATGATTTATTGAAATAATTCCTGGAATCCACAGTTTCCTAAAACATGAGGCTAAGTTGAAGAAAGCTTAAAACCATCTGGAAGCAACAATATCTGATGATGTAATTTTCCTGTCATTATGAACTGCTTTTTTTCCAAGGAAGGAAAATCTACTTAGAGAATTCATCAGTGGAAATTCTGAAAACAGTGTTGAAATAAAGCTGACATATCTTTTGGTGAAACTAATATCTATCTTGTATTTAGTTGGCAGTGCTGCTCCTTTTCATACCAAAGAATCTGCCAGCAGAAAGTCCTTAACAAAGGGACAGCCGTCTATGGGTTGCCTTAATCCTCTGGATTCGACTGCCCCCAAAGTGAAAAGAGGAAAAGAGAGAGAGATTGCAAAACTGAAACGCCCTACAGCACTTAAAAAGGTAAACATGCCAGCCTTGGAGTGTTTTGACCCACACTCATATTCAAAAATAATTTTTAAAAAAAATCCTGTTATTTTCTTAGTTGGGGACTAGTTCCCATGAGCATAGGACAAGGGAGTTATGAGCTTCTGCCTCCAGTTCCTGCGAAACTGATGCTGTCTCCTTTGGCTCTAGACATGTAACATAACTTTTATATCCACATAATCAGTTGAAGTTAATAAAAATGTATCTCAATACAGACTGCAAGGGTGTTTTCTTTTTTTAACTACAGACACTAGGACATTTGGGAAAGCTTCCATAGTTTTTTTCATTTGGCTGATTCCTAGTCTGTAGTGTAATGTAGTATGCTGACCTTGGTTTTTCCTACTCCTTTTTATAGAGATGGGTAAAGAACTTGAAGCAAACCCACAATTTTTGAGTAAACTTAGAAATAATTGCTTGCATATATCTATATTCATACACTCATAAATTGGGTATAATTGCAGAAGGAATAGAATATATATATTGAGATGAGAAGATAAAAGATAAAAAAAGTGAGCCCTAAAAATGCAGGCCTTTTTCTGACCTACCCGTTATCTGAGTTAGAGGAATTCAGAAAATTTTCTGTTCAGAAAATTTTTCTAAACTCTTTGTTATCAAGGCTTTTATGTTACTACTATTAAACATGATAGTAATACCAGTATATCCATGGCTACTTACCTTTGCACTTCATTTTCTTTTATAGAAAGGATTGTCTTTGAGGTGCTTAGTAAAGATGACTGGTATGCCTGCATAAGGTATTCTTTTACAGGCATGGGGATGAGGAATTGTTAATAAGTGAATACTGCATATCAGAAAGGAAGCTGTGAAAGTACTTAAACCATTGAAAGTGCTATTTATGTAGAAGTATGTATTGAGTATACCATCTGTAAAATGCTGCAGTGAAATACTCTTTGTGATGAAAGAGGAAGCTGAAATGATTTCCAGGGTTTCTATCCTGGCATGAGTAGGAAGGTTCAGAACAACTCGCTTAACTTCATATTATGTTCTGTGAAAGGGATGTTTTTCTTTACAGGTATCTCTAATTTTCAGATGCTGATAGCTGTTGGTTTTCTTTCTAGATTATTTTGAAAGAGAGAGAAGAGAAGAAAGGCCGTTTATCAGCTGACCACAGCCTTCTGGGTTCTGATGAACAGAAAGAGGCTCATTTAAATTTGACTGCTGACCAGTCTCAGGAGCTGGCCTCTCAGGAAGGTTGGTCTCTGTACCTCTAGAAGCCCGTGACTTTACTAATCTGCTTATTTTCATATTTTGTCTTTCTCTTCTTATGCCACACAATTTATTGATGTTATCTTTTAGCTTTCTTTGACTTTATGAAATACTAGTAATTGAAACCCTGTTCTAAAATGCCTTGTCTGTCCCTCAGTTGTGGGAGGCTCAGTACACTGGGTTCTCAGTACATGATCTCCTTACAGCATTTTAGTTACCATCTCAAGTGGATGTTTGCACCACATGTCAGAGTTGGTAGTATTTTTGATAAGCAAGCAAAATGTGACCTCTTGTCAACCATGCCGTGTTCATCACAGTAGTTTTTTATGATAAACAAACTGAAAGTTTTCTAGGTATAGAAGTTGCAAACTGTAAGTAGGGTTTTCCAGTTAGATGAACATGTCAATCAGCTGCAATGTCGGGATTTTTAATTTGCAGCAGCAGCAGCCCTGAGCAACTGAGAAACTCCAGAGAATTTTCCATGTCTTCAGCATGTTTGGGGCAGTGGGAGTGGGGGAAGGAGGTGTCTTGTCAGGATTCCACATAACTCTTCTTCATAACTCTTTCTTCTGAATGACCTGTCTGACTAGAGTGGGGAAATCCTAGATATTCTAAGAATGAGTCAGTTGAGTATTTTATATATATAAATAGTAAGGAATTATTGGAAGGAGTAATAACATTTAAACAGTTTTATTCTTCTATTCTCTTAATTTCCCAAAATAAGCTCAATATATTTTTTAATGAATATTCAAAATTGCTTATTTATCCAGTCCATGCTGAGTGGTGGATGTGTGTTCAGTTTGTTTTCTCTCCTTTCCCCTACCCCTCCAGATGGGGAAGGAAGAGTAACAGTATTTTCAAAATGGAATTTGGACGAAGGGAGCAATAACACAAGAAGTGTGGGTCTGTTTCTTTTACATGAAAAATATATTTGTATTTTATAGTGTTTAAAAATTGCCTTTCAGAAACTGGTCTGAGTATGCCTAGTGATACTTCACTTTCTCCAGCAAGTCAGAATTCTCCATACTGCATGACCCCAGTGTCACAGGGTTCACCTGCTAGTTCTGGAATAGGCAGTCCGATGGCATCTTCTGCAATAACCAAAATTCACAGCAAGAGATTCAGAGAGTAAGAGTTTTGCTTTGTTAATATAAGTTCAAGGCTTGCACTTTCAGTCACCCTTGTGTTTTAAGTGTGGGTAGATTTAGTAGACTTAAGAGCTTAATGAATATAAGCTTCCCTTTCAGAAATAGAAGGTTCTGCAAGTATTTTCATTTTTTTCCCCTAAATGGATCGCTTATGTTTGTACACAAACGTGTGTACATATATATGTACACATACTCACTTGAGACTTTCTGTGGTTGCCACAGCAAATAAGGAAGGTGGGAGTATTCTCTGAAAAATATTTTTTTGAAGGAAGGCAATATATGCTTTGGATGGGAAAGAAAGGAATGCTTAAGATTCTGTTATAATGCCTTTTAATGTGTTAGAGCATTTTTATTAATATATCTTTATAATGTAATAAATTAAGCAGAAGAAAATTGCTTGAGGTACTTATTGCAGTATTTGTATTTTTAATGTTTTTGATTTGCTTCTTGAAGTAAGGGATATTACTACAAGTACAAATGTTTTAAGGATGTATTTTTAACTTAAAATTTGCAGTCTGATTTCTAAATCCTTTTAATGACTTTAGTCATTAAGTTCTGGTGAAGTACAATTATTTTCATTTGCAAAAATGAAAATAATGGGTGAAACCTTGGTTATACTGATATTTGTGCAGTAGCAATGCTGACACTTGCCAATGTTGTTTTGAATTGACAGATACTGTAACCAAGTTCTAAGTAAAGAAATAGATGAGTGCGTGACTCTCCTACTGCAAGAGCTTGTCAGCTTCCAGGAGCGGATTTACCAAAAGGATCCCACGAGAGCTAAAGCAAGGAGAAGACTCGTGATGGGGTTGCGTGAGGTTACAAAGCACATGAAGCTAAACAAGATCAAGTGTGTCATCATATCCCCCAACTGCGAAAAAATTCAGTCAAAAGGTATAAATGAGAAAAACAAGTGGTGTACTTGGCTCTTTTCAGTTTTCTTGTCCTGTTTAAGTGTGTTAATTAGCAAGGTTAGAAACATTTGTTACTGTGAATGATGTAATGCTTCCAGACTCCAACTGGGTAATTGCCATTCCACATTTATTCTTTTCTGCTCCATTCTGGAAGAAACTCGTTCATGAGGAGAGAAAAGAGAAAAGAAACCAGATATTGTAGAATTGAAGTTTATGGGTGTGTTATTTCATTCTGTGTTCAATACACCTTGCAGAGTCCTGAGCTCTGGATGCTCTTGAGGAAGATTCCTTAAGAGGGATGTGAATTGGTTAGATAGCCAACCAAAACAATTTGCCACAACCAGAAATATAAACAGAGGCTTCCTGAGATAGTAGAAGAGCAAAGCTCTGCTTAAGAAAAGACCTGTGAAACTCTGGTTTGTGTGCAGGACTAATAGAGAATACAGTTTATCACCTTCATCTGTACTCATTCACTACACTTAAAATGTGTTTGTGTTGTCCTCTGGGACATAGGAGCTGCTGATGTGTGTATTGAAGTTGTACTGACTAATTGCAGTTAAAGTGGGGTAGAGGGTTGCATTATGCCATATGATGATTTCTAGTGACTAGATACCTGTTTAAAATTGCTTTCTTCAAGGTGGACTAGATGAGGCTCTATATAATGTAATAGCCATGGCACGGGAACAAGAAATTCCATTTGTCTTTGCTCTTGGCCGCAAGGCTCTTGGCCGCTGTGTGAACAAGCTGGTTCCTGTTAGTGTTGTGGGTATCTTCAACTACTCAGGTGCTGAGGTGAGTAATTCCAGTCACATAAGTGGCTGGATTTGAATGGATTTGGCATGGAAAACACACATAATACACATTTGTTAATGGCCCTGATCTCATCTATATTATGGTGTCTTTTCACCATAAATGGTTGAAATTCAGTTTTTATGGTACTGAGAGTCTGTGCTGAAACACTTCGGTCACAGCATTTCATTGTCACTTTTAAACAGACTTAAACTGTAATCTGAAATTCCTTGGAACGCCTAAGAATGTAAGAAAAACAGTATCCTAAAGTGTGTCCATGTCCTCAAAATCGCATAAACCTGGTGTGGTGTTTTTATTATTTAGTACAGAGCGGAACTAATTCTTAGTTAAAGTTGAGGTATTGTTAATCTTGAGGCTCATATGTGGTATCCCTTGGACTGAAAGGAATAACGTAGAGTGAAAACAATTGGTACGAATTACTGCTGATAAAACTGCCTTTGTACTTAGGATCTGTTTAATAAGCTGGTATCCCTGACTGAAGAGGCCAGGAAAGCCTACAGGGACATGGTGGCTGCAATGGAACAGGAACAGGCAGAAGAAGCCTTGAAGAATGTCAAGAAGGCCCCACATCACATGGGTCATTCTCGTAACCCTTCTGCAGCAAGTGCTATCTCATTCTGTAGTGTTATCTCTGAACCCATATCTGAGGTCAACGAAAAAGAATATGGTAAGTAGGTTAAAGCATACCTTTGTCAATAGAAGCTGAGGTTTTCCAAATGATCTTTGTTGTGAAATGTAGCTAAAGATGCAATCCTTCTATCTATTTTACAGTATTCTACAATATCCAGGGGTAAGCAAAGATCAGTTAGTTTTCAGTTAATTTCATAAGTAATTTTTTTATCTGAACTGTATAGAAAATAACTTCTAATCCTCAGAAGTGTTATAGATATCTAATATCAGTGGAGGTGGCTTCTCCAGTTTTATTTTATCAGTTTTAAAACTGATAGCACAGAATTGATCATATGACTGAGGAAGAACTGATGACAGCAGGAACTAAAATATGAGGTCTCTGAAGATAGGATATGTAGCTTAAATTTTTTAACTTGAGATGGCAGTGAATGATTCTACTGTAAGCAAAAGGCAAGTTCATTTATCCAGTTGCTTAAGCTCAGATGAAAAGGAATATAAAAGGGAGACTGCTTGTTAGAAGTCAAAAGCTTTCTCTCTTTTTTTCTTTTTTTTTTTTAAGTGAATTCTTTTGTGGTATCTTGAATTAATTTCAGGAGTTAAATATTTTATAAGAAATCCTTAAATGAATGACTTAAGATGGTGACAATTTTCTTCTTTTAATTTATAGTTGAGAGAAATGTCTTTGACTACTCTTTGTGCTACATTTGCTGTTTACACAGGAAACGAAGTGGCACAAACTTTCAACTTTGTAATGTCTGCTTTAGGATACTGTAAAAACCCAAAGTTATTCACAGCTCTTTCTGTTGTCTCTCATCTTCCCTTCTTCCTCTTTTTTCTAGTAGAAATTTTTCTAGAAAGCATAGAATAATATTAATATTATTTGCTCATTTTGCTATTTAGACTGTTACTGCATGCTCAGGAAAAATATTTTTACAAGGAATTACATAAAGGAATTTACAAGGAATTAATGTTTCCTACTTGAATTTCTTTCAAAATTTGTAGAAACAAACTGGAGAAATATGGTGGAAACATCTGATGGGTTAGAAACCTCTGAAAATGAGAGAGAATCCATGTGCAAGGCTGCAGTATCAGAAAAAGCTGGTAATGGCCAAATGGAGAAAACCACTCTTAATAAACAACCACCTCTGGCTACATCTGGCACTACCTCAGCAACAAATCATGGAAAATCCACCCCAGGTGACAAAGATGAGGTGAAGCCAGATGACAATCTGGAATGGGCCTCACAGCAGAGTACAGAAACAGGATCCCTGGATGGCAGCTGCCGAGATCTTTTGAATTCCTCCATGACCAGTACCACCAGTACTCTTGTGCCAGGAATGCTGGAAGAGGAGGAGGAAGAGGAAGATGATGATGATGAGGATTATGCCCATGAACCAATTTCTGTAGAAGTTCAGCTTAATAGCAGAATTGAATCTTGGGTTTCAGAGACCCAGAGAACTATGGAGACGCTGCAGCTTGGGAAGACCCTTAGTGGTGCTGAAGAAGACAATGCAGAACAAAGTGAAGAGGAAGAAATAGAGACTTCAGAGCAGGCTGATCCCATCACTGATGGGGAGGAATGGACAAATGATAAGCACGCAAGTAACACTCAACATAAACCCACCATCTGCAGTTCTTTGAATAAAGAACACACAGAGTCCATCTATATGCCGTAAAAATAAGCAGGAGCTCAGGAACTTTTTAGAAATTATATTAAAACTAACTGTTGTAAAGGTTGCAGCCATTATTCCATATGCTTCATCTCAACATTTTGCACTGTTAAACATTTAATGCGTGTATTTAATTCACAAGAATATTTTTGTAGCTGTTACTTTTTGGTTTAAAAACTGTCTTAGCTCTTAATCAGTATTGATTTCCCAGATTAGAAACTGTGTGGAAAAGTTGTCAGTAAGCATTCATTTGATCTTTTGTAAAAGGAAACATCTTGTAACTGACCAGTTTTAAGCAAAATTCTTTCAAGTTGTGACACTTAAGCTTATTTTCAAACAGTTAACCTACATTAACATTAACAAATGACCAACAATTCATGTTGGTGGTATGGTGTTATACTAGGCCTGTCAGTGTATTTGGCCATGACTTTCTAGTTCTATCTAGAAATAAAAAGAAAATTTTGATTCTCTTTCATGAAAAGCTAGAAAAAGCCATTTGCCGTCTTAATGAGAATTAAATAGTAGAGAAATTGTGTGTGATTCTTATGCTGAGATAGATGCAGCTTTTTAGTTGATTTTGGTGAATGCATCATTAAAAAGCTGCTGGTAGCTGAGATGGTTACAATAAGCTATAATAACTTTGATTCCAGAAAAACTTTAAACCAGAGGGATGTAATTAATGTTTTGCAGGTTTTCTTTACAAGGTAGAAATATTACATTAGAAAAAAAAAAAAAAAAGAAAACAGAATTTCCCCTTTCTCTCTGCAGTTGCTGCCTGCCAAACCACATTAAGTGACTCATGAACCATAATCCCTATTCAGGGCTTTTAGTAAAGTGATGACTTCCTCTCTCTCCTGTCACTTACCTCAGGAATGCTGTTTTGCATATTGTATTCTGCATAACACTGCAAAAAGCAAGAATAATCCTTGAACAGCAAGTGTGAATGATGTGGTGGCTATCTCTGCATTCACCTGCGTGCTGTGACCCTGGCCAGGATGAGTCTTAAGACCTGCTGAAAATGTGACCTCTTTGTCTGTTCTTGCAGTTGTAACAGCTTTAGGAGTTGACCTCTAGATAGAGAAGAAAGTAGTTATACCAGGAAATGAGGAAGTGCCCTGTAGTTTGGGGAAGTATTTCACTGGTTTAGAGGTAAAGGAAACAAAAATAATGCCCTCCCTGAAAAATACCTGTTGCTAGAGAATTGTGCCGTGTTCTGTTCCGAATACTGAAGTGAAATGCATTAACTGGTGATGAATTTATTTCAGACTGAGGATGGGGAGTGTGTCTAAGCCTTCCACATTAGGTGTCTGGTTTCCATCTTTGTCTGGTATTGGCAAGGGATATACTGAAACTGCCAGCAGCAGGAGCTTCACTACAAGAGTAGCCAAAGAGTAACTCATGTGAATAACACTTTCATAGCAAACATGTTTCTTTTAATTTCACTTTGTCTTTCTTGATCACTTGTATCAAAATGCATGGAAAGCCTCCGGGTAGGCTGAAAACCACAGGAAACTGAAGTTAGCTGAGTTGGGTGTTTAGTCCACACTTAGGAACATGGGACCAATGTTTATAGCAGTAGTGATGCTGGTGTTTGAAGTTGCACTGGGAAAATAAGATTCCAGGTTTAGCCCTGGGGTTGTTGGATGCTAATGAGAATAATAGAAACTGTGTATTATGTAAATAAATGCTTTGATAGCTCTAGGCATAGCAAATGCTATGTAGATAAGCAGTGTAGAGAGCTGCTACGACAACTGGCTGTTCTGTCACATTCTTAGCTCCTTAGTGTAATCTTCCTAGGTGTTAGAACAGGCATTTCATAGGAAAACAGACTAAGGAATGATGCCTCCTGAATGTTAAACTTTTTACTGTCCCTATGGCAGATTTCTATTGTCTGGATGTTTTAAGAGTTTTTGCTTTAGGACATGACAGGTGTTTGAACTGCTGACAAGCAAAACTCGCCCGTGGATGTGTAAGCACATCTCGGCACAGGTGAGATCAGTGCATACACTGAGGGCAAAACTTTGCCACAACATCAAAAAACAAAGGTGTTTGTCGTTTCTCCTTTTGCTTTTTCAGTGCCAGTGATTCAAATAACTTTTGATCTTGAAGTATTAACATCAAAGGCGTATCTTTTTATATGTCTTTTCTGAACTTGGACTGTCATTTTAAAATTTTCTGACATTTATATCAAAGAAGTCTTGTAATATTCAGCCCGCTATTTAACTGCAATTTTGCTACAAGTTTAATAGAGTTCTTGAAAGTGATACAGCACTTATAATTATCTCTCAATTTGCCAGCAAATAAGGAACTAGTCTCTTTTTAAAACGTGGCAGATCACCCTTAGGGGAGCAGACTGAAATTGAGTAAAGAAAACTGGGTTTAGTGCTTCCTTTTTGATAAGCTGGGAATAAGCAATAACTGTAAGAATGAAATTGCAATTCCTTTGGGAGTGATCCATTTGCATCGGAAATTAGGGAAGTTCCTTGCCACTTGAAGCACTTACGGGGAGTATCTCACTGTGGTAATTTTGGTTCTATTATCAACAGAATTTAAGAAGAAAACATACAAATGTTCTACAATACCATGACTTTTTTAAAAAGTAGTTGAATTTCTATTTCAGTGTAAAAGTGTGCAGTTTATACAGGTTGTTACTGTCCCCATGAAAAGATGTTTCTGTAGTTATAGGTATATAGATATTTTTGTTGTGAAAATAATTATTTGGGAAACAAATCTACTTTTCTTAAGGCATTGTTTATAGAAACGATTTCACCACTTACTTTATCTGGTAAAATCAAAAATAATGTATCTGTGGTAGGGGTAGGGATCTTTAAAATTGATAGAGGTAACTATGTATACAACCTATTTATATAAATACTCTTAAGTATTTCTGTCAATAATAAAACATGGATTACAAATCTGTAAAAGGGAAAATTCTGAAGAACTTCTGTCCTTACTTGGACCAAGTAGCAATGTCTGATTAAGGCTAAGGGCCTGATCCTGCTCACACATACTTTGGAGTGTTAGTGCCACTGGCTTAAATTGGTGGCCTGTTTATCTGTGTAAGTTGTGTTCAGGCTGTTGTAGGATTGGAGCTAAACAGTGACAGAGGGTATTGACCTATGTTTTAAAAATTCATTATAGAGAATGTTTGGTAATGCACTTGTTGGTGTTCTTCTGGTAAAGCTAAGAGGTGTCTTTATGGGTGGGTGGGAGCTTACACAATGTGGTTCTGTCCAGTTCTTTAACACAAGCTGAAATTTTAATAATGTTACTTTAAATATGTATGTAAAAAAGTATTATTGTTTGAAAAGCTGCTGTTGCTGAAACTGTCATTAAGTATTTCTTGTGAAGTTGTGCCAACTAATGAAACTGTTCAGTTGATTTCAGTGTCAGCCATTTAAAAATTAGACATGGCAATTTGTTAATGGAACAAAACCCAGCAGAAACAAGCCATAGAAACCAGGAACGGGGGGTTTCTACTCACCCTGCCACACAAGGAAACACGAGAATGTCTAACCCAAAACTTCCTCACCGATGAATGGTAATGCTGAAAGTAGAAACCCAGTTGGCACAGCCCACATTCTAATTGTTCATAAATAGTTCATATAATTTACTTTTTAAATAGATTCTAATAAGGAAAGCTGTTTAATCTTTAATGTCTTAAAATATATAGTAATATTTAGGTTAAAGCAGTAGAAAAACCATTATAAAATAAATATGAAGGGGTTTGTTCCATTTCTTTTTTGCTGTATGAAGGATAACTGTTCTGTCTACCGTACTTTTTGGAGTAATAACAGCTTTTTTGCACTATGTAAATACTAGTGGGGATTCTTCCATAACTAATAAAAATGATTGTAGAAATTTATGGCTTTGTCACAGTGCTGTGTTTGTTCAGGACTCTTTGATGGCAAGTGGATTGGCAAGGGCTGCCCTGGCGCTGCAGGTGCTGGGACAGGTCTGTGTCACCCTGCGGCCACAGGGTGGAGGAGCTGTGTGGTGGCACTCGGCTGACAGCCCGTGCAGGGAGCTGAGCCCCTCAGGCACGGCACGGGAGTAGCTGCAGAGGGCTTTTCATATGGATCCCAGCCCCTCTGTGTCACTGACCAGAACAATATTACATTAAAAAATCCACCTTTTTTCAGAGACCCTGGGGCTGAAGCAGGTCCAGAATATTGAGTTGGAAATGTTTTACTTAGGGGGAAATGAGCAAGGATAAGCACAGATACCTCCAAAAGCTGGGATTTCTCTCATACTCTGCTGGATGAGAATTTTAGTTGACTTGCCCCTTATTGGAGTGATGTATGAATTCACCTATGAAAAATAACCTTTGAAAAATGAAGTTTTCTGCATGTTGTCCCCTCTTTACTTTACCTGTTCACACCTCCCTGGCAGTAACAGTGACCTGTAACAGTGTCATTAACTGTTTTTGCAGCTCCCACATGTGAAAGTACTTGTAGCAGTTCAAAAAGGCTAAAGCTTCATCCTGTAATGCTGAAGTTTCTATTTATGTACCTTAACTTCATGTTTCTGTTGTCTTCTGATGGAAGTTCTTCTCTTACAAACCTCACTTTGGAGGTTCTGTGACTTGCAGTCAGCATTACTCCTTGGCTCTGGGTTCAGCCTCTGTCTTCTCAACCCGATAGGAGTTTTGGAAAGTACAAAAAGAAGTGAGTGGCACAGATGCATGGGTGGGGGAGGTCTGTCTGGGCACCAGGAGAATGCCCAGCTCTCTCCTGTGGTGTTTTCTGGGGATACAGCCTTAGTGAGTAATGAGGAATTTAATCATCATGTAATACTGATAACAGACTTGTTCTCCTGCAAAGGAAAATGAGAGAGGGGACATGGAATAAACTGTGTGTCTCACAGTTATCCATGTGGAGCTTTGTTTGTCCTTGGCATCCCCTGGAGACTCTGGAGGCTGCAGCAGCACTGCTCACGCCCACAGCAATTCAGTCTGTGTTTATAGGGAAAGTTAATGTGTGTCCACACCAAATCTAAAACAACTTTGTGCTTCTGTAAGGTTTTGTACTGCTGTAGTAGGTTACTCATTTCTAGCAGAGTTATAAAGCAACA
Source organism: Certhia americana (assembly GCA_018697195.1). Classification (NCBI taxonomy): domain Eukaryota; kingdom Metazoa; phylum Chordata; class Aves; order Passeriformes; family Certhiidae; genus Certhia; species Certhia americana. The sequence goes on from CM031866.1 coordinate 9,485,863, forward strand.
ATAAATGCTGTCATTCAAAATCTTTGGGGGTTCTGTAGTTTTCAAAAATATTGTAGTAAAAGTCTTCTTCTTAAGTGGCTTCTCTAAAGAAAAAGAACCCTAAATTTATGTTTAGAGCATTAAACTCCTTATAAAGCTTTTCCTGCAAAGGAAGGCTGCGTTTTCAGATGGATTCTGGCCAAGAGTGCTCTTTCAAGCTCTTGGGCACTTCCTGTCTGCAGCTGAAATGGTAAGTGTCCCTTCTGCCATTGATTGTCTTGAGGAATAGGTAAGCACCAGAGAGGTGAGGATGTTTGGGGGGAAAAAAAATAAGAGCTCTTGGAAAGCTTTCCTTATGGAGGAATGTTGACGGTAGAAGGGAGCAAATTAACAAAAAGAAGAGGGTGGAAAAGCCCCCATGTCAAGGTTTACTTTCTGATTTTTTCTGAGTTAAAGGCAATCATCCAAGTATAGAAGTGGCAGATGCTGAACAAGTCTATTTCATTCAGTGTTCCTTGGGTCTCCTCTGCACACCTAAGGAGACACTGGGAGAAGTTCAACCCTGTTGTGGGATTTATTATTTTCTAATATGGGCTAGTTGATTGCCCATACAGCTTTAAAGATAATTGCAGGAAAGGATGGTTCCCTGCCTGCTACCACAAGGATACCAAGCCCTGTGATGCCTGCCACTAAAGCATGACTGTTCCCAACTGCCTTTGGAGTTGACATCACTTTGGTGATGCTGTTGTTTCATGTGGTGGGTAGATCTGCTGAGAGGAAGCTTTAGGCTACTTCAGGCTGAAATTTGTCTTTTTATTCCCCCTGCTGTGGGCTGTGCTCAGAGTTGGATCCAGTCACTAGACTCTCAATGTGCTCATACTTTGAAGACTTTGTGGTATGCTGGATACCAGGTGATGCTGGGTTTTGCTCCCTGAAAGCTGTGCTGAGGGAGCCTAGCAAGAGCTGCTGAATCTATCTTTGGGCTCTCAGTCTGCAGATCCTTTCAGAAAGCAGTGGTTAAGGCAGTGTGGTGTTTTCTGGTGGTTTGCAGCAGCTCTCACTAACTCTTCTGTTTTGGGCGTGTCCTTGTTGAGCTTGGCACCATCCACCCTGGAGATGGGGCAGCTGTAGCAAACAGGTTCCCCTAAGTTGTGGTCTCCCATGTTCAGCTCTCACCTGTTTTTCTTGGATGGCTGCTTTCCTTCAGAGCTGCAAGGACTGGCTCTGTGCTGGCTCTTGAGCAGCCTTTCGACTGAATTTTGAGCTTTTGCACAGGACCCTTCATCTCATTTCTCCTGAGCTCTGGGACTGTCCTGGGGGAAAAGCCCACGAAGCCTAGCATTGTTTGAAGGAGGAGGTGGTCCTGCCAGGCAAGGAGAATATAAAAACAGAGGGCATGGAGCACATCCAGCTCAGCCCTGTTGCACAGCAGGCTGGGTCCTGCCATCCATCCTGCTCAGCTGCAAGGATGTGAGCTTTGCCCAGGTGGAGCAGCCCTGCCTTTGCTGCCTTAGAGCTACAGTTTTGGAGAGGGCAATGTTGCTGTGAGTGGTGAAACTGGGCTGAGAAAAACACAACGTGGTGCCCAAGAATGGGAATTGCTATTGATATTTTCACCCTAGAACATGGTTTCTGGGATTAGCTAGAATAGGAGAAAAGCACTAATAGTTTCATCTCTGATTTTTGTATCCAGGGCCCTGCCTTTGTCCTGCTCAAACTCAGTAGCTCTGATCCCTGTGTTTAGCCCAAGCAAACCCTCTGACTGTCCTGGAAAGTAGGAGTGGCTGCAGTTGTCAAATACACCTGGTTTTATCTCATTCAGAACAATGGATAGGAGATAAAACAGTGAGAATGATTTAACGTGGGCAAATAAACTTCTCTCAATTGAAATAAAACAGTTTCTTTGTGTGATTTTCTCTAGTGGAAATAAGCTGCTTCAGGTTTCCCAGAGGTAGCTGCCACCATGTTGTTACCTGCCACAGGATTTTCCTGCCATTCTGTAACAATTGGCTGATTTCTGCCAGGATCAACTAGGCATGTCAATGAGGAAGTAAGGCAGATCAGCTTGGTGCACCTCAGCATGAGCTAACTCTGCTGTTGCTATTTATAAAGGGAAAAAAGTCCCTTGTTTGCTCCATATTCTAACAGAAAGGCCAAGTTCTGTGGCACGTAAATGCTTCCTCTGGGCTCCTGCAGAATGCAGCTGCTTTTCGGGTGTGCTCTGCGGGTGGGTGACAGCTTTTCTCTCGTGCTGCCCCCACATTCCCGGTGTGAGACTGCTCAGCTGCCTCCTCTCCTCTCAACTGGTCCCCAGCTCGCCGTGATCTCTCCTGTCCCCATCGAGTGCTGCCTGCACCTCTCCTGGCCCCTGCACTGCAAGGAGAGGCTGCGGTGGTGCCACTGAAAGCCTGCTTGAGCCGTCATCGCACAGCCCCAGATCTGAAATGGGGCCACTCCCAAGGGTGCCTGAGGCTCCAGGCTGACACTGCTGCCTCCTGCCAGATTGGCTGCCTGTGGTGATGCTGGAGATGTGGCCGCTGCTATCTTGCCTCCTCTGCAGCTCTTTTAGAGGGGCCTTACAAGTGGCTGTAGCTGGTTAACTGCTCCTCAGTAACTGTGCTGCCCCAGGTGTCACTGTGGTTACACCTGCTAAAGCTCCTGTCCCCTCGGACAAGACTTGGCTGGGGGCTGCTCACAGCAGTTTCTCAGGCAGCATATTTGAGGCTGAGAGACTTAGGGGCTGTAACCAGGATGTGATGGAGCGTTGGGGTATGATGGGTAACAGTGATTGAGGGGAGTTCCAGCTCATAACACTGCACCATTAGGGCATTCCCATGTGGCTTGTGAAAACACGTGTGGCACAGCCCTTTGCCAGCAGCCATGTGAGGGGAAAAACCGATTTTTCCCTGCCCTGCTGGGGCAGCAGCAGGGGTGGGGAGGGAGCTGGGAGTAGGGGGGAGCCCTGAGCACAGTGAGCAACATGGAACTCGAGCTGTGAGCAAGAAACACAGGCTCCTTTTAGACAAGGCTGTAGGCTCAATTTCACCAGTGCTTAAAGGAGCTTTGTTCTCTGTGCTGGTTAGAGGCTGATTTCCCAGTATCTAAAACAGAAATCTTGTTTTTAGCCTTGAGAAAAAAAGCTTTTTAATTTATAAAGGCATGGCATTTTTCTTTTGCCTCCTCTCCCTCCCCATAATGGCTGGTATTGCTTGGACAATGCTGCTCTTTGCAGCACTGTCCAAGGGGGTTCTGCTCTTGAGCTTGTATTTCTTGATCACCGCTGAAAACAGAGCTTGCCACAATTGCACTTTTCTCTGGAACCTGCAGTAAAACACCAGCTATTCTTCACCTCCCACACTGTGATCACACTTGCTGGTGCCTGTGAGCAGAGAAATGCTCATTAAAGTACCAGTCTCCCTTGCCTCTCTGAGAAGCCACCCTGAGCCCCCAGTGAACCTTGAGAGGGCAACATCGCTTTGGCCATGGGGCAGCAGATGCTGGTGCCACCCAGGGCTCGAGACACAGCTCATGGGTGTTTAGTGAAGGGCAGGCTGTTGCATTATTATTTCTTTTTCTTGAAAACGTCCCCTTTTACCACACAGGTTTAAAGCCTGCCCCATTAACCCTTTTCACCTGCCAGCTCTTGTTAGCTGCAGTGGGGCGTGGAGAGGATGGCATCTCTTGCAGGCCCAGTAGGGACCTCACCTCCCCATTTTCTTTTTCACACAGGTAAAGAAGGCTCAAGTTGCCTCCTGAGGAATAATCAGCAGGCAAACAGGCTCAGGAGATGAGGACCACCATGGGCCAGAAACAACCCACAGCCATGAACTAATCTTACCTAAGGCACAGGGGAGTGTCCTGGTCACCAAGTCATACTTTCCTGGTGCTGTCATCTACACCAAGGGGCTGCTGTAAGGCAAGAAGACCCTTGCTGTGTGCTCAGAGAAAAAGTAATAAGGATGGAAAGACTGATCTTGCACAGGGAGGAAATTTGGCTTGTCTGTTTGCATGTTTTTCATGGCAGTAAAAAAAGACATATCTGGGAGGTTCCCCAAGTCGGAAGCCTGGGGCATCAGCATCTCGCTGAATGCTGGTCCTCACTGTCCCCTTCATGGGAAGCACAGTTTGCACTCCCCTCCAGGCCCTCCTCCTCACCAGCATGGGTCCCAGGGCCTCTCCATCCCAGTTTTCCTTCCAGCCATGTTGATGTCGTGTTCCAGCACGGTGTTGAAAGAAAAATGTTCATGTTAAGAGAGTTTCTGTGCTTTATGTACAATCAACAGTGCTGCTAATCACTTCTGAAATTTTCTATTCTTCTATGCTCAAAGCCATCATTAAAGCTTAATGAGAAATTAGTCATTCTTTGTAACTTGCGGCTGGTCCAGGTTTTGCCTTTGGGTTTGATTTTGTGAGCAGTCTGAGCCATCCTCACCAAAATGGGTTGATTCAAAGCAGCCACTTCCTCTTTGAGCCATATTTCACTAGAAGAGTCTGGACTGTTTTTTTTTCCCCCTACCTTACTGTAGCAACTATTGCGTCTTTAGGATTAATACCAGCTGTCACGCACGAGGTAAAAAGATGGGATGGCTGTGATGCCCCGTGGCAGAGAGAAGCTGTCATTTTCTCTGCCTGTCACAGGCAGGGCAATGGGCAGCACGGCCCCTCCTCATCCACCAGCAGCTCATTCACAGCCCTGAACAGAGCAGAGAATGAGGCCGGCACCGCTGCGAGCGCGAGGAAGGTGAACTCAACATCGAAAATGTAGCGAGAGAAAACGCCTCAGCTAATGGAGGGAAGCGAGGCCCTGGTGCCGGTTTCCCTCCCCGGGCCCGACCCCCGTGGTGCTGAATTCCCCTTCCCACCACGCTGCCCCCGGTGTGGAAGCCCCAGACGGAGCCGAGGTAACTCCTGCTGAGCTCCCTGATTATTCCCAGTGACTAAAATAAACCCGTCTCGCTTCTCGCTGCCTGAGGTGCCCGCGATCCTGAGGGGGATTCCGCCAGGGCTGGAGCTGAGTTGGCGGGCAGGGAGCGCTGGGATGAGCCTGCCCTTTCCTTGGAGCCGGCCGGGCAGCCAGGGAAGCATCAAGCACCAAGCTGGGCCCAGGCCCTTGGCTCTGCCTGCGCTGCCGCGGAGGAGGGATGGCCGCAGGACGGGGATTTTGGGTTTTTTTGGGGATTTTTGGGGGGCTTTGGGGGGGTTTTGGGCTTCACCCCGAGGGTCCCTCACGCCCCCGCTCGCCCCCCCCCCGTTCCCCGCGCGCCGAGGGCGCGTGAGCCAGCGGCGGGCGGCGATTGGCTGCGAGGCGCCCCCCGGGGGCCGCCGGGCCGCGGCCGCGCGCCGAGCGCCATTCACGGCGCTGCCCGCCCGCACGCGCCGAGCCCATTCACAAAAAAAACTTCATTCATAAAACCGGCGGCGGCGGCGGCGGCCCGGGCGCTGCGGGAGGCGGCCCCGGAGCCGCGGGAATATTCGGTTGTTTCGGGATTATTATGGTGCTGAAGGACTTTCCAGCAGGAATTAGCGAGACCGACGCTGCTCAGTGTTTTTGGAAGAATCCTGGGTTTGTGCCTGACGGCGGGGCAGGAGCTGCAGCGCAGGGATGCTCATCGCCTCAGGGGCAGCGGCGATGGAAGTGCAGTGAGCCGGGCACCTAACGGGGTTCGTGCCTGTCTGAAAATACGTTTGGGCTTGTAGCTTGTCTTGCTCTGCTTTGTGCGGAATATGATTGAGCTTTCGCTGCAGCCAGGACTCCGCAATTATTGATGCTACAGCTGTGAGTCTTCAGAGCTAGGTGGGATTTAGTGCCTGGCTTAAGGCAGGAATGAAGGCAGGTTTCAGTAGTGGCTCTTCAGCTTAAGCTGCCGTACCACCGATGTGCTTTCCTGTATGCTGCTTTTATTTCTGCTTTCAAAATGCCAGATGTCCATGCAGTTTTAAGCCTTGTTCATTGAGGAAAATAAACCATTCAAGAGGGAGTCAGCAAAAAATATCCAATAGGCTTCTGTTTTGAAAATTGTTTGACTTGCTTGATTTCCATATAATTTATCTACAAGAGCCAATTTATGCAAGAATATCCAGTTACAGACCTGTCAAGGCTATGAGAGAACGCAGCCAGCAGAGCCTCGGTGGACACGTCCTGTATGTAGGGTTATTCAGACATCCAGGAATGCTGCACAGGGCTAAGTACAGCCGATTCAGGAATGATTCCATAACCTCCCTAGATGAAAGTACACAAAATACGTCTTTGAATATCAAAGGTTCTTCCTCCTCTTCCCATTCTTCAACACCCAATTTACTGACAGAAGATGTCTCCTTGGGGCCACAGGACACCTGCACCACGCTGTGCACGCTGATCCCCCGGATGGCCAACATTAAACTTGCCAACCCGTCAAGTCTGCCGGGGCTGAAAAGCTTCTGCCTGGGAACGAAAGAGGTGCCACGAATTAAACTCACGGAGTGTGTCACCATCCCGAGCAGCCCAACCTCGCCTGAGATCAGCTGCCTGTCGGCCTCGTATCCCCAGCCCGACCTGGACAAGCTGGTTCTAACCCCGAGGCCAGCAGGTGACCGCGCTGTGCGGGGCGCTGAGGAGGCTGCTCCTGGGGGCAGGCAGGACAGGGCCCTGGCACAGAGCAATGAGAGCACGTACAGCCAGGAGCCAGGAACCACCTACTGTGTGCGGGTGAGTACTTCTGCCCCCTGGGCTTCCATTCTCTGACAAAGCAAACAGCTCAGCTGGCTGTTGGGTGACATTCATTTTCCTGCCTCTGGAGTCCATGCTCCAAACCACTGAATTCTCCCATGTATTTCCTGTCTTCTGGTGTACATAGGGCTGTGGCACTGAACTGAGGGAGCTAAAAGCAGCCCAGCTGCTTCCAGAGATAACACAACATCCAATTCCAAAAGACTATCTGTAGACCCTCTGAGGAGTGCTGCTGAACTGCAGCTGAAATGGGTTACTCTGCATATTGGAGGGAAAAGGACACCCATGAAAGGGCCTCCCATCCCTCACAGAGCAGCTCCTGGCATTGGGTGTATTCTGGCCCACGCTGCTGATGTATTTGTCAGGGAGGCTGTGGGGCACTGCCAAGGGTTATTTCCAGTATAGTTTTCTGCTGGTCTTCCTTTTGTGGGCAGTATCTCAGAAGGGGGTTCTCTGGCAGGAGCTTCACAACGCAACAGGGAGATGTTCTTTCCCTTCATCTTCCTGGTTATGTTGCTCCCATGGCTGTGGGCCTGCAGGAACCAGCCTAAGGAGAGCTGCAAGAATGTTGCTGATGTGTCCTGGCCAAACTCTTGGTGTTATTTTCAACTAGCCCTTTCAACAATAAGAAGCAGATTGGTAAATAAGTAACATGGGGGTTTGTGCATTTCAGCATCAGAGGATGTGCAAGGTGAGAGGTTGAGCAAGGTACTCATTTCCCCAGAGACCACCAGACTTCTTCAGGAGCTGGTGATGAAGCCTCAGACGGGCTAGGAAGTGGCCAGGGCTGCAGCATGGCAGGACTGTGGTGCAGAGGGATAGTCTCACCTGAAGGCAAAGCAGGGCTAAGATACCAAGGTCTGGGCATTTGGAACTGCTTCCAATCCTTACTCTCTTGTCCTGGCCCTTGCCTTCCCCCCTGTGTGTTTGGAGGCACTCACTCTCCCCATGCAGCTTCCTGTGCCCTGTTGGGGTATGGGATTGTTGGGATCTCCACCAAGACCCTTTTAGGAGGCAGGTCAGGTCTACGTTATTGGGACTGCTGCTGCCAGAGATCTTTGGCATTAACAGCTTAATCAGAGTCTGAGGAGGATTCAGCAATTACTTGGAGAGGATCTACAGTTATATTAGAAAGGCAATAACGTGGTGAATTAAAGAAATGCCATAGGGCAGAAGCGCACCCCTGCAGACTTGGTGTTTTAAAAAGAGGCAGTGCTGGGCTCATTGCATCCCCTGGGCAGGCAGCTGTGGCCAGGTGTGACTGGTGGTGACAGGGCACCTGTGTCACAGCCATGTGTCACCCGTGCCTGGTGTGGAAGCTGAGACCCCTAACAGCACCTGGTCCCCCAAAATGCCAGTGCAAATAATAAGGAGCCTAAATATTAATATTTTAAGAAGCGCCTGGACAGCTCTGATTCTCATGCTGTTGTGTTTCAAAACATATTTTGTATGCAGATTGCTGCAGGCTTTACAAGGGGGATCTTTCTCATATCCTTGTTCACATTCTACCCGCTACAAACCTTCCCTTAATGCTGTCCATCTGTAGCTGATGTTGTCTCTAAATGGTGCCCATAGTGGCCATGGCACTTATCTTTCCTGATGGTGTTTGCTATGGCTGTGATGAGCCTGAGGAATATTTCAAGAGGCACTTGCCATCCTCACTCTTGCTTGTTGGGGAGTGTCAGGGATGTGGCTGCTGCTGAGAAAGAGGATGAGATCTGCCTCTCAGCACTGTCCTGCACCAGTGGTTTCTCTGTGAATAGCAAGGACGATGTTTACTGGACCTAACATGGAGCAAGGCTCTGTACTTGAGCTTAAATCAAAGCATGAGTCTTTGAAAGATGATTGGTTCTACAAATGTGCTATTTAACTAAAATATGAAAAGGAAATATTATTGCCAGATATTTCATTACATTACCATTATACTCTAATATGCTAAAGGTTGCTTGCAGCACCGTTTGTCTTAAGGGGCTTTTACCAATGTACAGGTTGATCTTCTGCTAGTGGTTTGATGGCTAATGCATATAGATATATGCCCTCATATATGTCTAAAGCCAGTTACGTGTCTCTAGATTAAAAGGAGCCTGGCCATTTCTAACATGGTAGTTCAGAATTACATGAACTGCATCCTGAAAGCATACGTGGGCACCAGTGCCCTGCACAGTCCTGCTGTTGTCCATGGAGGATGCGACAGGTCAGCCTGGAGCAGTCATTCCCTGCCTCTGTGTGGGCAACGGGGTTCCTGGTCCTAGGTTGCCACCAGTGCCTCTCCCATGTTCAGTGCAGGGAAATATTGTGGTATTTCAGCTGCAGCCACTTCCCTGGCGTGCAGCACTCTGACACTGCACCCGGAGAGCTGCTCTGCATCGCCCGTCGTAAATAACTAACTACACGCGTGTGCACAGCCGGGGCTCTCGCAGGAAGGAGATGGGCTCCGGTGATTCATGGCTTCAGAGCCGCAGCTGTGAATCACGAGCCGGGGGTGCCGGGGCGGTGCTGGCTGTGCCGGGCTCGGGCTTTGGGGTTTGAGGTTTGAACAGCCCTGCAGCGTCCGCCGGTGCGCCCATCCCACGGGAATGTCCCGGCACCCCGACATCGCCTACGGAGCACACGCGTCTCTCTGGGGAGTCGATTCTCACAGCCACCTGCATTGTCAGGCCATTTGCTTTTATCACAGCCTGAGAACGGGGACAGGGTGGATTGGGATCGATTCTGTTAGGGACCCGGCCTGAGTGCAGCGCTGAAGAAAGCGGTTTGTCAGAAAACAAAACTAAAAAGAAAAGGAAAATATTTCTATATGTCTGTATTTAAGATTTTTTTCCCTTTTTTTTTTTTTTTTTTTTTTTGTTTGTTTGGTTGTTTTTTTTTTCTTTCTCTCAGGATGTATTTAAGAATTGAAAATCTGTGAATGAAAGGGTCAGGCTTCCCCAGAAAATTTTTCATTTATCAAAAGCTAGTCTTCAAAAAAGCCCTGCCCTTAGGGAAGAGGCTGTGCTTTGTGGGCATGAGGAGTGGGACAGATCAAGGGCCGTCTGTCTGTCTGCACTGCTGCTGCTGCAGGGAGGGAAGATGAGAGCAGGGCAAGCACATGAGGAGTGTTAGACGAGCAACGAACAATTACTGGGTGGGGGTGGGTTTGTGCTTAGTGATCTTTAATGGGCTCTTTTCATCCTTGAAGGTATGTAGTCTGTTTTCCAGCTGGTTCTGCCTGGATTTTGTGCTGTCTCACAGGTGCCCTGGGGGTACAGCCCACGTCTGCAGTGGTGTGCACTGCTGTGGGCTGACTTGGCCTCTCTGCTTCCTGTGGAGGGGATGGGAGAGGTTTCTGCTGGGTTTGCTTTAGGATCTGGATGGGATTGGTGTTTGCTGGAGGAAACCAGTGTGGTTCAGGCTGAGGAATGAGCCAGCTGAACGTCCTGCAGGGCACAAACCTGGGCCAAAGTTCTTCATTAGCTGCCTGACTGGTAGCTGCTAATAGTGTTACAGAGCACTTACCCCAGCCCAGTAAATCCTGCTGTGTGAGGCAGGAAAAGCAGCTGAGCTAACTGGCACAGTGGAGTCTGTGTGCTGACAGGAGCAGTGCCACTGCCAGGGGACCTCTGGTGGTCTCTGCTTTCCAGTGGACACAGTGATTTTCTAACCCCAAGGCTACCACAGGCAGCATCTAAGGAGGGGCTGAGAAAACTTCACTACCAGAACTACAGTAATCTTGCTTTGCTCTTCCCCCGCATCCCTGGCTAGCTCCTGGTGTTGTCCATGGAGGGAAGACAGCACTTTACCTTCCTGCTGGGGTGAAAGCAGAGAAATCTCACAACAGGTTCCTGAGCCCGGCACTCTGCATTTTCCTGCCATGTGCTGCTTATTCACGTGGGCCCTGCCTGGTGCCTTCACATCTCCTCCCACACAATCCCTCATCCTGTTTGCAGTCACTTTCTGTCATCTCATGTAAATAGATGTGAAAAGGTGTGTGCATCTTCAATAACTGCTGTTTTCTCCCACCATCTCCCTGCCATCCTGGTGGTGTGGGGAAATTCAAGCCAGCCCCAGATCACCCTCTGTACTCAAAGGGACAAAGTAGTTCCTGGTTCCAGTGCTCTCCACAGCCCTTTGCAGGCAGATGGGATATCTCTGCAAGTGTTGCCATTAGTGGAGCTGTTCCCTTTCCAGCAGGGGCCAGGAGTCTTTCCTTTCCTCCCTAAGAGCTGCTGCTTGTCTTGGCAAGAGCTCTCTATCCTGCTGCTCACAGAACAGTGGGTTCAGCATCCACTTTCATTAGTGATGTCAGGTCTTTAGCACTTGGCTTGTTTCACTGTTGATGTTTTATTTTTCTATAGGTAGCTGAATTCTGCAGTCACACCTGTGCTTGTTGCCCCGGGCTGATTAGTGCACCCTTGGGCCTGTGTCCAGCTTCCCCAGCTTGCCTAGCAGCTCAGTGAATTGGGCCTTGCCTCTCTCTGCAGGCTTCAGAAGATGAATGCCCCTCCTTGGACACCACCTTTGGACCTGGTTTTCACAAAAGCGCCTGGTGAATAGCTTATGCTGGAGCAAGAGCTGTGGGCTGCTGTGGCTTCTTTTCCCAGGCAGCTGTGGTTGCTGCCCTGATCATGCTTGAGTTTAACCTTCTCTGCAGCAGGAAAGATGGAGTTGGCCTTGACCCTGCATCACCAGAGAAGGCCATCAGGTTTTTCTGGGAGATGCTGTTTGGGATGTATAGGACAGGGAGTAGGGGCACCACCTGAACTGGAGTTTGGGTGCAGAAGTCTCTGAGGCAAACATTGTCCTTCTCCTCTGCCTTCCCCTTCCTCTCATGCATTGGTTGTGCTACTTCTCATATTTTGCTATGGAGGGGTTAATGTTCTTGTTTATTGTTAATTCTTTTTTCTTCCTTGGAGAGCATCTTTTGTTTTCTTGAATAGGCTTCTGGTATTCCATTGTCCTTTTGTGTGCTCCATAGGCTTCTCCCAGGCTCTGTGACCCTGACTTGCTCTGCCCCAGCCCCACATTTCCCCCCTGCCCAAGGCACTGCTGGTTCTCTTTCCCCTCGTACTGCGCTGTGAAGGTTCAGCCATTACTAACTGTGCCAGTTCAGATAACCAATGACAGCTAAAATAAATGAGAGATGCAGTGAGGTGCCATGTTAATGCACTTCCTTACTCAGGCTTTTAAAGGGGGGAAAAAAAAAAAAAGTCTTTTGTGAATCATTGATAAGTTCAGCTTCACTCAGGGTCACTTATGCAAAAACCTAATATTGATTTTTCATCTTTGCTTGGAGTAGCTTCCCACGCATCTGTTCAGGATGCAATGGGGACTCACTTGTCAGCATATGACTCACCTACTCCTCTAAATGTTTCTTTTTTCAAGGATAGAGGAGCAACCAACCAGCTCACAGGATGCTTGACCTTATACTGTAGGATCAGAGGTCGTTGCTGTGCTACAAGCTGAGGCTCTAGACATATTTTCCACATTTGCTTTGTTCCTGTTAAGCAGGAATATCTTTAACAAGGCAGATAGCTCTCAAAGTCATTAAATGTTCATTAGGGAAGCAGTTCTGCCAACCTTTCAGATTCTTATTGATGTCCTTCCAGGTCTCTGACCTAATTCTGGAGTTCTCCCAAGGGTTACATTGCTGTCTGGAAAGAAAGCAAAATAGGGATAATACAATTGTTGTGGAATCCCTGACTGCACATATAACATTCTCTTTTTCACATACTCATTTCTGAAAGTCTCTAAAGCTGAAACAGATACCTAAATCCAGCCCTCTCTGAATGGCCCAGCAGAAAAATTGATTTACGGGCGAAGTGAGGCAGAGGAACTAAATGTGGTACCTTTCTCTGACACAGAATGCTCCCTCCATCCATTCAGAAAAGGGGACAGAGTATGCATGTCCCTGCCTGGGTTTTCCAAGTTGTCTCTGTGTGCTAGAGTCTGACTTCCTGCAAGAGAAGTCTGCACAGGCAGGCTGCAACTTGGGCACTGTGTGAGCATTTCAGGATGGTCCCAAAAGGAAAAATGAGAGACCCAGACCTGTGCCAGCCTGTTGAAATGAAGAGATCAGACTGCTTCAACAACATAGAGATGGACTTCCATAGAAATGCTGAAGGATTAGTAAGATATGGTTGGGGATATGCCATCACATCCTTGATACTTCTGAGAATTAGTCTTATACGAATCCCAAATGAGTATAAAAAAGCTCCAGCCCTGTCCCATAGAATAGAAGTGTGGCAATCAGCCTTTAATTTAAAGCAGGTCAGTTTATAGTGTATGCTCTTAAGAGCTGTTGCTATGAGCTGCAATTGCAGCTTCACATCCTTCATCTTCTGCAGAGGTTATTTGTCATCACATGTGTACCAGTGTGGAGCCAGTGGTTTTCCTCGTGGCCAGTAATGCCTCCTGCACTTTGAATGGACACTCAGCTCTTCTGCATGGGGGCTCTGAGTGCATTGGGCTCCTGGGGCTTCCAGAGCCTCTCTGCTTCTGAGGACTCTGTTCTTTCCAGTATTTCCCCATGTATTCCTCACAGCTTAGTGTCACAGGCTAATAAATGAGAGTAAGCAGAAATGGAAAAAATGGAATAATTGGATTTTGTGTCCTCAGAGTGCTTTGCTTTTTTTTTTTTTTTTTTTTTTTTCTTCTTCTTGCTATGATGTTTAAGCCATTGGTATCTTTATTGCTCTTCTCTACACTTTCAGTAAAACAAGATCTGTTTAGGAAGCAGCTTTAGGATGGCTGATTTGATTTTCCATTTAGGCTGTGGTTCTGCATAAACTTAGTGGACAATAATCACATTTGCTTCCTCCTGTGATCCTCCTCTTACTTGTGTACCAGATATTTAACAGTCCTCCCTTTTCTCTGTCTGTTTTCCATAGTACATGGGCTGTATTGAAGTGCTGCAGTCAATGAGATCCCTGGACTTTGGCACACGAACACAAGTCACCAGGTAGGTGGCATAAAACTGAGATTCAGACCAAAAACAAAGAACCTGAGTGCTAATTTTTATATAAAGCTGAGGGTGCGTGCCAAGCTCTGAGACAATTTTGAAAAGGAGTTTGCGTGTTTTGTTTTGTTTTTTCCTAAGTGATGATTTGAATTATTTGATCATTACAATAGGCTATTTGCATTGAAAAATGAATTGTTTCAGGCGCAGATGTAATTTCTCTCCCAGCTCTTGCTCAGAGAGCCTCCCCATGCAGTGGCAGCACAGAGCAGACATCCCCAGCCAGCTGGGGACCGGCAGCAGCCGGGCTGTGCACGTGGCTCGGTGCTGCCTGCACGGCTCTCCCAGGGCACAGGGGAGATCCACTGGTGCTGCTGTGCCTGTGGGTGCTGTGGCCAAGGTGGAGAGCCAGGATCCTCACGGGTCTCTCTGCCACGCTGCTTCCCACCTGATGCAGAAAGTGCCATCAGATCCTCAATCCAGCAAGGTCATCTAAGGAATTTTTGTCAGATGTAGGACATGGCTTGACCCCATCTGCACCAAGACCAGGCTCAGCTGGAAGTGGAGTCACAAGGAAAACATGTTGAAATACAGCTGTTTCCATCTGTACTGCAAGCCCAAGTTTTTAGGCTGCAAATCAGAAAGAGATTAATATTTCATTCTCAGCTACAACTGGGGATGTGGTTAAAATGTGAACTATTTTGTGGTCTTTTGAGAACTTTGCAACTTCTGCAGAACTTTTGCAGATTGCTGCCAGTTTCTGTGTGTAGATTGTTAGTACTCCCATGGCTGTGGGGTGGCTGAAATGTCCTGTCAGAAATAGAAAAGCATAATTTAATTTTTACATTTATTCTTGTAAGCCTGGCTGTGAAGGAGTGTTTGAGTTTTCAAAATAATCACCCTCTATTCAGCTCTGAGTGCTGCATGGTGCTGTGATGTGCTCACAGTCCAGCAGTCAGGACTAATGCTCTGCCAGGCAGCCCCAGCAGCCACCCAACAGCTTTTTGGAGAGGTGGGTAGGTGCAGCTTATCTTGACCTGGCCTTAGACATGTTCCTTTGTTGTCTCAACTGCTTTTCTGGCATAGTTCATGCTGAGGATGCCAGGAGTGTGGTTGAGACTTCCTGTACCTGCCCAGCTCTTCCTTCCAGCTGGAGGGAGATGTTCAGATGCTGTTTTGCTTCCTCAAGTTTGTATCCAAAATGTCATGGAGAAAGGAAAGTAACGTGAAGGGATGTGTGTTGCATTTACACCTGTTGGGTCTCAGACTTACCAGCTGAAAGGAACTGAAAAACGTGAGTCCTTCAATGCCTATAGACTTCACTTGAAAGCTGTCCCATTTGTTTTATATTAAAAATCAGCAGTTGTTGACATTTACAACTGGTATAAGCACACACTCACCCAGTTCCTGCATGTATGTGTGAAAAGGTGTCTGAGATAGCAATATACTTCCCTCAGGCAAGTCCTTTACAGACCAAGAAGAGCCATATAATACACCCAGCCTGGACCACTGCGTTCTTCACAGCTCAGCCAGGGGGCGAGGCTATCTCCTGTTTGCAAGAGGTGTGTGTGCTGCAGTGCTGACAGAACAGAGCTTTGGGTGGTTTGTCTGCAAAATAATGAATATGAATTACTGTGTGACAAGAGCTTGCCAACTTAAATTTGGGCCAGATAGTAAGGTTTTATTAAGCAGAACTATGTCAAAACGTAACAATGGAAATATTTCCATCACCTAAAAAAAATGCCACTGCTGACCTTAGTGGGCTCTTTTGTGCATGAGAAATTCAAAACTTAAACTGTTTGCAAACCAAACGCTGAAGTGCTGAGCTCACACATGCAGACTTTAAAATTCGATCAACGACAAGCTGACTGAAGCAAAGATAACATTGATTATTCCCCTATTGTTCTCTTGGGGGAGTAAGTTTATGGACACATGCACAATGCACCAACCAAGAAGCTGCTGGAAATGATCCCATTTTAACCATTCCTGTTATCTGAATTGGGGTAAAATTTTTTTTTACTTTTATGGCATTTCACTAAACAAAGAAGTATTTTCTGTTTTAAAGTGATGTAGAAAGGGTCTTCAGTTCTGTCTGCACCCTGCCTTGCTTTATGTGTTTGTGCATGCTTAGTTACCTCATGGTATCTAAAATTGAAGATACTATTTACCTACCTTATGAATCAACAAACTCATGTTTGCCAAAGTGCAGTGAGGAGTCCAGAGAGATGAACGTGGAGGACTTACTTTCTATTTTCTTGCTGGTCTTGCATTTTCAGTTGCTTGGCAGGCACAAGGTTAGGGAAGGCAGAAAGTGGCCTCTATGAATGACAGTGGAATGCAGAGGTGCTATGTGGCCAAACGACCACAGTGCAGCAGGAGAAGGGCTGGGCACTGAGGTGCTATTTACCCTCAGTGGCTGTGGGGTGAGGAGTTTGGTAGAGGAGATTCCACTGGAAGTTTTCCAGCTCTCTGATGTTGCCTCTCCATGACTACTTGACTTGTTCTTAGGAACATCCCTTCCATTTTGCAGAAATCTGGGATCTCAAACTCCATGCAGATGACAAATGTAACACCAAAAAAATAAGTATAACAGATTCTTCTGCTTGAGAGTCTTTGTATTTTTTTTTTTTTTTTAAGGTTAGCCTATGCTTGCTGCTCTGGATGCAAATTGTGTTTGGGTTGTCACTTGTGTGCTGTGGCAGGTCCTGCCTTTGCTGAACCCTGATGTGTGCTTCTCTTGTCCAGCCCTTCAGCTCTTTTCCTCTTTTCCTCCTGTTAAATCAAGTTGGTTATTAGTCATCAAATTTTGGGATTTCTGGGAAAAGGGATTCTGTATCTTGGATTGGGGCATTAACTTGCAAACTCAAAAATGATCAGGCAGTGAGGGGTAAAGGGTGTCTGAAATGTGCAGCCAGAGAGGGTTGCTGCAAGAAGGCTGACTTTGTTTGGAAGATTAATTTCAACTTTGTTGAGCCACATAATTCCTTTCTGTTACATGGTGTAGGCAGGGCCCTAGATGCTTAAAAGCAAATCCTCAACAGCATGCTTGCTTGCTTACATCAGCCCATCTTTCGTCTTTTATTCTCATTTTGGGGGAACAATAAACAAAGTGGCTCAGTGTTATTGCCCACAGGCACTCTCCCGCATGGGCACACTCAGGGAGCAGCAGGAGCTGTGTCTGCCACAGGTCTCACTCCAGGGCTGCAGACCCAGAGAAAACCTGTGGACTGTACTTCTGAGTGGGCCAGAAAAAAAGAAAAAGGCTAGTTTAAAGGCTTATGGATGCCAAAAGTGGGTCACTCATTTCAGTTTATCATGGATGCATCCAGAGTTTCTTTTCTTTCTAGCGTGTGGTGCAGTTTCTAGTTTCTGGAAATGACTGCATGTAGGAAGTGTTCAATTGTAGCAGCAGGTGTTACCAAACTCCTGCTTTTCACACCACTAAAATAATATTTGTAAGATTTTGTTAGTTCACTTGGAAAATCACCCAGAGGTATGCAGTAAGAAACGTCTGTATGACTATTTCCCCTACCAAAGTGAGGTAATAGAAACGGTTTGCTACTTTTTGGTTCCTATTTACTGGACAGTTGCTTCAGAGCATGGTGAAGTGGGCAGCCACCACACTGTTCTTGTACTGGCTTGTACAAGAACAGGCTCTGTGGCTGGCAACTCTGCCTATGACTCTTGATTTTACATGGGCTGCCTGACATGTGCAAGAACTCATTTGTTACCAAAAGAGAAAACTTCCCTGTTTTTCCAATTTGTTCTGTATCTGGTTTTCTTTCTAGGTAAGGCTAGACTTGAAGGCTCCAAGTAGCCTTAATGTCTTGGCTCTGATTTTAATTTCCTTTAATATTGAATGAGAAGATGAGTTCTCATTTTCCAAGCTGATTATTGGAATCTGCAAGATCATCCTGCAGGATGTCTTCCTTTTTTTTTTTTTCTTTTTTTTTTCCCCATGTTTGGCCTTCCTCCTGGTAACAGCTAAATAAAACAGGAGCTAACCGAGAAGGGTATCAGGAATTTGCTTAAGTTATTTTCAGTTGTGTAGGGGAAGTACTTTGCTTTTAAATGCCAAGAAGGGTCAGTGTTTAAAAGGCTGGGTTTCTGACCCATATTATGTAGTCCACAATGAAGCCCCCTTTCTTCCCTGCTGTTTTCACTCAGAAAATATTAATTATATTTTGCTGTGGGTGAGGTCTCCATTCATTTGACAGCATCCAGGTTGAATTTCTCAGGGTGTTCCCTGGCATGAAACCTCAGTGTATGTCACTGATCTTCAGTGCTTCAAGCACACAGCCCACTGTGGTGGCAGCCCGTGGGGCACTGAGCAGGGGCAGCGGTGACTCTGGGGTTCATCGGCGCTGGGCTGGCTTTACTTCCTCTCAGATCTGCAGGGTCCTGGGGGGACCACACACCTCATTGGGCATCTCTGCTCCATGGGACATACCTGGCTGGAGCCTCTTGTCATTGTGTGGTCTCCTGATAAGTTTTAGCCCTTCTGAACCAAAAATTTCTCAGGAGGTGAAGGCCAGCGGTGTTTTCCTCCCACACACACGCCAGGATCTGGAAACAAACCGTCCCAACCAGTTCGTTTCCCAATTACCTCTTTGGGTAATAATTCAATAATGCAAACAAATAATTAAACAAACTCCCTTCCCCTTTAGAACGAAACAAAATCCCAGCCTTGAAAGATAAGTCTGGATTCAGGCACAAGAGAAAGGCTGGGGGTTGAAGTGCCCAGTATGGGACCCTAGGCCTGAGGACAGGCCCTGTGGCACAGGGCCAGGGCAGCTGGAGATGCCAGGGCTGCGGCTCCGACTGCGATATCCAGGCATGGTTATAAAAACTTGCTGAGCACATCCCAGCCCCGTAAGGCACCATTTTCCTGCTGACTTCAAAGCAAAAACTATCAGTGAGGAAAAACCTGTAACTGCCAGCAGAAAGGTTTTTTTCCAGTTGCTGTGCTAACCTTGACCAGGGCTGCCAGTGATGTGCTGTATGTCCAAACCAGTCACTTGCCTGAGCAGAGGCCAGAATTTGCCTTGTTCAAGTGTGGAAAATAGGCACAGCACTCTGTTATCCTGTCTGTGATTTATCTTTGGTCTAGAAAGGAGCACTGTGCATGCTTTATGTCTTACCTTTCGGCTGCCTGAACTGAGAGGAACCTGCAGAGGAGAATGGGTGGCTAGAGAGAAGTCTAGTTTGAGAAATTCCTACCAGAGATGGAAAGGTGTGGACTGATAGCTCTGAAAAGGAACTGGAGGAGCTGATTTTACATCCCTAGCCCTCCACATTGTTGTTTGGGTTATTGTGTTTTTTGGCCTTGGGTTTTTTTTTATTTAATTTTATTTTGTTTTTTGGTTTTGGTTTCTTGTTTTGTTGGTTTTTTGTTTGTGTTTTTTTTTTTTTTTTTTTTTTTGAGAGGGAGTGTTGTTTTGGTTTTTTGGGGTTTTTTTTGGAAAAGAAATCCCAAACTCTAGAAAGTCAATCAGAGAACCCAGCTGGGCTCACTCAGCATGCACCTGCTACGCTAAATAGGAAGGATTAAGCAGGGAGGAGCCCCTCCTGCCAAGAAAGAGACCTATCAACCATTCTGAAAAACAGGCTTTGAAGGTATTAGGTTGTTTGTCTTATGTTCGAGGTTTTTTTTAATTCAACAAATATTCATAAGGTGAAACTGATGTGTTTCATGAAGAAAAGAATCAATCCAAACCAGGCTGCTGAATCACTGTATTCTGTTAAATAGTTCTTTTGGTTGGTTTTGTTTTGTTTTTTTTTTACAGTGGGAGGAAAGAAGAAAGAAAAACGACTGTGAAAGACCTTCCAGAAGATTTAAGAGCTTATAAGCGGGCCGATAACAATAAATTGCAGAGTTGCTAGCTCTGTTACAGATGGTGCATGTGTAATGATCCAACAGTTTGTGCTGTATTTTTTTATTTGCAGGGAAGCAATAAGCCGACTGTGTGAAGCTGTGTCGGGTACAAATGGAGCTATAAAAAAGCGGAAGGTAAATCCTGTTTTAGCTTAGCAATTATTTTTCTATATCTGCTTTTGATAAGCTGGATACATGATTCCCTAACAGGCTTCAGTTGGTGCTGGAATTAGCACATATTAATCCATCTGAACTCAGCCTGGCTAACATGGAAGTGCTGGTAGCAGGGTGTTGAGCCTGTGTGGTTTGGGGCTGAGGCTATGCCCTACTTTGTTTTTTCTCAATATTAATGCTTTGCCCAAAGTTCCTGCTTCTACCAGCCCTTGCAGTGTGTGGTGCTTTTTAAATTATTGGAATTAGGCTGGTGTTTGTTTTTTTTTTTTTTGAGAGGAAACTGACTGATTCACTGGAAGATTATCTGCTGCTTATTTATATATACAAAAAATTAAACACAACTAAAATGGCAGCATTTAATGGATTTTAAGTAACTGGGATGCAGTGTGAGGCAACATCAGTGGTTATTGTTGGGTTGTGTCCAGTGGAACTTACTGATTTCTTTCTGTAACTGTGGAGCTCAAGGAATGAACTTGCTCCTGAGAAAGGAATACATGTGAGAATTTCTTGCTTTACCCAGAAACACTTCATCCTCTGGAAACAAAGAAGAGTTCAGAAAGAAAATTGCACATTCTGAATTACTGAGCCAGCTATAACATTTAGCTCACTGGGATTTTGCTTTAAAACTTTTTCTCCCATTATTGACATAAAACCCATTCCTAGCAGTATTGCATTCAGAGCTGATGTTTGTTAGAAGATCTATTTGTGTTTGATCGAGCCATTATCCCTGCTCCATTGAAAGTCTCAATAAAATACCATAAAAGCTCCTTGACTTTGATATGTTTCTGCCCCTCACAGACTGGGCTGACAGCCTCTTTCTTTTGTTTCTTTGTTCAAAGCCTCCAGTGAAGTTTCTGTCTTCTGTACTTGGCAAAAGTAACCTTCAGTTTTCTGGCATGAATATAAAGCTGACCATTTCAACAAGCAGCCTCACTTTGATTAATGCTGACACACAGCAGGTAGGATACATGTAATCAGTGTCCTTTTCTCCATGCTACAGTTTTCTCCTCCTTTGTGGCTTCTGATGGAAGGCTGAGCCATTCAAAGGGGAAGCAGCATCCTTTAGCAGACCTGTGCATGCCTGGTGAAGCTGAATTACATGATGCAAATGGATTTAAAAATGAAAGCACTTTGGAGGACTTGACATACAGCATGGATCCTTTTTGTCCATGATGGTCTGTTCCATAGAGGGATCCTTGAGCACTTGACAAACTGTTTCTCTGGATGTGTTTGCCTGTAAAAAATCCTAATAAACAAGGCACTAGTACCAACTGTAGTTTCTGACAAGTCCTAGGAGGAAAAAAAAATTGATATAGACATTAAGTCAGAGCTTGGCTTTGGTGTCATTCAAAGCTATTTTACAGCTGGATAATACACGTGTACAAGGAATTATACTGTGTAAAGCTTCTAGGCTCCATTGAGGTGTATTCCTGAGAAGCCTGGGTTTGCTTGGAACTGGGCTGTGCTCCCTTCCCTCTTGGCAGATATGATAAGGATCTTGTCCTGCCCACCTTATTCCTCCCTCAGCTGTTGGTATTGACTCCCTGAGTGATCTCACCCCAGGCCAGCAGCAGGTTTTGCTCCAAGCTGGAGCAGGGGAACATCAGGGGTGGTGATTTTGGCTCACTGGCTCTGAGGAATGCTGCACTGAGCTGGTGCCATGCTGAGCATCAAGGAGCTCTTAGGGATTTGTCTGTGGTGCAGATGTCTCCTGTCCATTGCACATCTATTCCAGGAGGGGATTAGGACACCAGGTTTCCCTTCCTTTTGGGTACAGTTAAAAGCTGGTGGTTGAATTAATTCTGAAGACCCTTTAAGGAAGATTACTCAGGGATCTAGATATTGCTAAACATGAATGGGTAGTCTCAAAAATATTCCTATTTTTATCTCCTTCCTTCCTAAATGATGCATGCATAAATTAATAAACGGGATTGTTATGAATTTACTTGCTTATTCTACAAAGACATATATTCTGATGTCTTTTAAGTTGTGGCCCAAGAGCATGTTTAATTAGTCTGTTATGCTTTTCAGATCATTGCCAACCATCACATGCAGTCCATCTCATTTGCTTCTGGAGGTGACCCAGTAAGTATTGATTTATAAAATATACTTCTGCAGGTATAATGAACTCCTGTATTAATTGTTACCTGCAAATGCTTTGCTTCATCCCTTCCTTCCACAAGCACTAACTGAGTACACTGCACTTCTGGATCATGACCAGTAATACAAGGAAACTGGGGGACTGACATTGAAAAGGAGGTGTGGAATAGTGACTCAGTGCATCTTTACAGGAGACATACATTTAACTTTCCTGTTGCCCATCAGTGAGTCTCAGTCCACTCAAAAGCCCTTTGCCTTGGGGATCTAAAAATAAAAGTGTGAACATAGGAATTGGTCAGTTCAGTGGTCTCTGTGATCCAATACCTGTCATAAATGCCATCAGCACTGGTGTCTCTTAAGCTTTTAGATTAATTTTGACTCAAGCAAACAGCTCCTGTGAGAGAGTCTTCTTCCTGTAGATAGAGCTGTTCTTCCTAGTGTCACAGCCATGCAATCATGGATGTTTTCAAGTCAGAGATTTTTTTTTATTCTGTTCCAAATTCTCTGCTGCAATGATTGTAAGCAGAAAATATCATCTACCTGGGTTGGATAAGTAATTCCTTAGGGCTTGTTTATTTTTAGTGTTTTTTAATTATTATCCTGCTCTGGTCTTGCACAGTGACTTCAGATTTCAGAGGCTACACAGGTCTGGGTTTGGTCAGTGCTTAATGGGAGGGCCAGCAAGAGATGTGCATGCACACAGATGTGCTGCAGGAAATGGGCTTGGTGGAGCAGCTGCTGCTACTCCTCACTGGGAGGATATCTAAATAGAGGTATTGATCATCAGTGGTAACCATGAATCTAGTGGCCCTTCACATAAGGGGCAATTTTTTGTCTTGTTCAGGTAATTTTTTTCAAAATTTCTGTTTATATTTAAAATGGGAGATAGGTCCTGTGCAAACTATCTTTCCACCTGCCTCACATTCAGGGTCTAAGTGAAGTTCAGTGTTGCTCTGGGCTGTGAAGGGGTAGCACTATTCTGCCTGATAATTAAGACTATTCTGGTTTTAAAATAAAGCAAAATCATCCAGGCATCTACATAAACATTAAAAAGACATAAAAAATAGCAGGTACTGCTCCAGTTACTTTAGTTTCTAGTTGCTTCCTAGATCTAATTTATTTTTAAATACCTATCCTAAAATATTTATGAACTTCAAGAAAAACTTGAAAGGCAAAGGAAGGAAACTGAGTTCACTAGATGCATAAGAAAGAGCTTGCTTTGTTTTAATGATATTAATTTAGAGATTTAAAAAAAAAAAATATCTAGGGCAAGTTCTGCTGGCCCTAAGACCTGCCTCTTGTGTCATTCATTGTGAATTATTAAATGATTGTTCTTGTGTATGTTGCAAATGGGGCCTAGTTTCCTGACAGCTGATTGCATCTTCCCTCAAGAGAGCCATGCCTTTAAGCTGTGAATTGCATTTTCCCTGTCCCACCTTAAAGATCCAAAATAACAAAATGCATCTTTAATAATTAAAAGAATGTTATTCATTACCTCACCAATTTGACTATAACACTGAATTATCAAGCCACTCTTTGCTTTTGCAGTTTCATTAGAAATGTTCATTTTTCTATTCCAGTTCCCTTTTCAGTTCAACTAGAAAAAGAGGATTATTTCAGTGCTGGCTAGAAAGAGAATCAGAAACAGAAAACTGATTATATGTCTGATCTCAGCAGTAGCTTTGAGATCCAGGGTAATTTAACCTGATTGTAGCCAGACTAAAATTGGGCAGGAGCAATTGAGATCAGATATCCATTTCATTCTGCGTAATTTTAAAGTTTAACTCTTCTCTAAGGTGCCTTCAAAACTCAATCTTATTGCTACAAATTGGGAACATTGGAAACTTGTCCTTTGCAGTATGTTAGCACTATTTATCTTCCACTGATTCTGTCTGGTCCTGGTAAGGACTATCCCAGCCAAAAGCTGTGACCAGCAGTCACACAGCCCTGATGTGTTACAAGGGAAAGGCTGTGAGCTCCATGGGAGCAGTGGAGGGAGCAGCATTTCCTGCTGATGAGGCACCAGTTGTGTTTCTACTCCTGTTGCAGAGCTGGAATTAATACACAATTTATTGGAGACCCAAAGAATGCCAAATGAGCTGGTGCATTTTTTAGAAGAAAAATAATGTGGGACAGTTACTGTGTTGATAGCCACCAGTGTGTCACTAATATTTTCCTTGGCTCACTTTGCTAGTACCTGTGGTTCTTTTTCCCTGAAAGAAGTGTGCATTTTACAGCTAAAAATGAATCTGTCTATATGCAATTGCTGTGCTGTGGTGGTAGGGCTGTTCATAATTATGATGTTCAAGACATTTGTTGTCTTCTTTCCTGTAGGATACAACAGACTACGTGGCATATGTAGCAAAAGACCCTGTTAATCAGAGAGGTATTGAAACAAGTTTCCCATTGTTATATGTGTTTATATGATTGCTTTATTTGTATGTAGCAAGGAATTGTTTGAGTTTTAAAATAAGGAAGTTACAGAACAGCTCAATACCCTGTACAATTTCTGGCTTTGCTGTATGTATAGGGGTAATAGTTTGCAGGCTGTGGCTTTAAATGCCATGTTCTTTGTGCAATGAAGTGGGAATCTGCAGGTTAGACTAAAGCTGAACTAGCTGCTGGCTCTATGAAGGGGTAGGTGCTATAAGCAATATAGTTTGAGTTTCTACTTTTTGATATAAAGTGCATTTACTTCATTAAAGTAAGGTGTCTCTTTTCAGCATGCCACATCCTGGAATGTCCCAATGGGATGGCACAGGAGGTGATCAACACCATAGGGCAGGCTTTTGAGCTGCGGTTCAGACAGTACCTGAAGAACCCATCTAGTCTGGTTACATCTAATGAAAGGTCAGCACATTCTCAGTCACTTAACTGGCAGTTTCCTTCTCTTTAGTACTTTTCAGGAAAACAGTACACTGTGATCCATAAGTAAGATGCTTTGAATATGCTTTCTGGACATAGGATAAGTCTAATAGATGCCTGTATGTCCAGCATAAAAATAGCAAAATCAGCTTATTCCAGTGAACTCCATTGATTTTTGTGACATTTGTACAGGTGCAGAACACAGAAATAAGCTGTATTGTTCCTTAGATAAAGCAGCCTTTTTTAAAATCATGTTGAACAAATGTTGAAATTACTCTGCCCAAGTAAGTTCAGCTCTATAAATAGCAGACACACACACAGAGACTGAGCTCAGTCCTGACCTGTGCCAAGTTTAAGTTTGCTGCAGCTGTGGAAAGTGTGTGGTGGGAAAAAAAAAAAAAAAATTAATTCACCTTTCTGCTATTCTGCTCATGTCCTGGCAGCAGCCTCAGTTTTGCCTGGCATGACTTATATCAGCCTCATGAACTGAAATAAGCACAGCCACCACCTGGCATTTTAAACTGTGAAGCCCTGTCCTCTGCCCATTGCCCGAAATACAGGGCCTAGATTAGTTTCTGGACCACGATGCCTCATTTCAATTACCCTTTTTCCATTGCTCTGGGGACACAATTCTTGCTCTAATTTATGGCTCTCCTCACAGATTAGCCATGCCTATTTTTCTCAGGCTTCTTTCTACTGTAACACCAAATTTGATTGCCTGCTACTTTCCATGAGTAGGTAAAGCCATGGTACTGCTTACCTGCACCCTGAGCACGCAGTGTCACTGGAACAGGGCCTAATGCATCACAGCAGAGCTGGTTTTGTTACATAAATGCAACTTCAGTTTATATTTATTTCAATGTATATGGTAGTTCTTGCCATTCCACTGCTACACCTGGTCTGTTTTTCCTGAGGAAAATAACCAGAGGAAAAGCCTTTCTTTCCTAAGGAACCCTGCTAGGTTGTGTCACAAGTAGCACGGCAGCAGGGAGAAATGGAAGAGGGTAATTAGATTTCCTCCTTGAGCATAACCCACAGTCAGCCTTGGAGAATAGTCCTTGGGCAGAGGAGTCGGATATTGCTGTGTGAATGAGTCACTCCTTTCCAAACTACTATGAATCACATAATCAAATACTTGCACTGCATATCACATAATCAACTACTTGAACTTTATCTCTTTCCTGCTCATGGCCTTTTATCCAATTATACTCTTTTTAATCAGAGAAGTAAGATTTGGGATGAGTTTTTTTATTTTGGGACCGGAGACAGAACAGGAAGCACCTAGTTGTTTTGCAGTGCATCAGCTGTACATTTAAACTATCATCATTCTGGTTTAGCTCAAAAAACCCATTGTGTGCTCTTCTTCATGTCATTCAGTGTTTCCTTCAAGCTGAACCAGAATATTGATTGTGATTATTAAAATCAGGGTAAATGCCACTGAGAACAACTACTTTTTTTTTTTTTTTTTTTTTTTAAATATTTGATTTTCTAAAACAGTTGCAGGCTTGTCTGACTAAATGCCATGACGTTTTAATTTTTCTGTTGAAGTCTGGCTGCCCCTCAGCAACCTCTAGATTTATAGACTTCAGTCAAGAAACCACAAGAATTAGTTTTATGGTCAACATTTTGGATACTTTAATGAATAATGCATTGGAATTCTTAAACTTTCAGTAGTTGCCTCCTACCTTTCCTTCTTTCCTTTGACTTGAAAATATATCTGGGCTGCCTGGTGCTAATGAAATGGCTGTACCTTCCCTTACCCCAAACTGTCATGACTATTTTTAATCCAGGAAGAAGTTACTGGAAAAATAAACATCTCTGAAAATTCCAGCCCAAAGCCCTTTACAGCCTCCATATGGCGGATCTGTGTATTGTGCATTGTGCAGACCCTGGGAATGTTTGCCTACACTAGAAAGCAATTGATTAAATCAGAAGCTTCATTTTTTTTCCCCCCCGTATTTTTTTTTTCAGTGAGGCAGCAAATGCTAATGGATCAGCTGGGAATTCACAGGAGAGGGAGGATCATGAATATTACAACGAAATTCCAGGGAAGGAGCCTCCCACTGGTGGAGTGTTAGACATGCGAATGAAAGTGCAGACAGACCAAAGGGCTAAGTGTCCTGTCCAGTGCATAAAGCAGCATTGCTCAGTAAGTACAGCATCTACTGGGATAAATATTTGCTGTCTATTATAGGAATGCAAACTAAAATGTTTCTGTGGTGTTAAAGCATGGCATTAACATCAGAACCAGATCCTGATTATCCTGGGAAAAGTCTTTTTTAGGCTAGATTTAATGATGCTTAGTACATAATTGAATCCCAAAGCACTTTCTGAATATTAACTGGTTTGTCCTTAGAGTACTTTCAGGAGACCAAGTAATATTCCCTTGTTCATTCATTAGCTCTGAGAAGAAAATAGATATCAATTTAAATGGCTTGTTGGAGAGAACATCTGCAAAATCCGGGACCTCCTGGCTCCTGATACTGTGATCTAATAAATATTTCATCCTGTCCATTATGCTCTACAACTTACACATACAACATTGACTGATTGCAATATATATACAATATTAATTACTCTTGGATTGTTTCAAGAAGCTCTGTTAAATCAGCAAAAGATATCTGTGGCTCTTGCCTGGGATAGTGGGAAATAAAAACCAGTCAGGGAGTAAAACAAGCCAAGTTCAGACTGGCTGCATAGATTTCAGAGCCTGCTGTACGAGGCCTTGGGAGCACCATCCCTTCCCCACACAGGAAAGATGGCACCACACTTTGCTCAGAGGAAGCACACTCAGATATGCCTCTGGAATCCAGTTGGTTCTGTCTGAAAACTTGCTGCTCCCAAGTGTTACTTGTGTTTGGTGGCAACTGCTCCAGGGCTGCTGTGTGTTGTTGTGCTCCATCCATTTTTTGCTAACATGAACCATACTCTGCATATCAGGTCCCCACCTCCCCAATAGTTCTCTAATTCTAAAAATGTTTTACTATATCCAGAGTTTGCACCTGATGCTCACCAGTGTTGCTGCAAGGAGTTACCCTGCCTGTAAATGCAAATGCCCTTTTCCCATGGGGTGTTATTTTTGGTTTGTCTTTCAGTGCTGCTCAGACAATTTAGTAACCATTTCACTTTCAATCCATGATACCTGTAGTTGATTTTATTATGAGGGATGTTTATTAGAAAATCTGAGCTTTCTTACCTAGGAGTTATACTGTATATATACTAAACATTAGATACATAACTGGGCAGTTATATGAGGCTGGAGTCCAGATGTGACATCTGAAGAAAGAAGAGTATCAGTGTGAAATATTATTTGAGGAGATGGTAATTTTTTGGTGAAGAACATGTTTAATTACCTGTATATCTGTTAACTAATGCATGGATGTTTTGAAGTTACCTGAGTTTTTCTAGGGGACTACTTTATATGACCAATTTTAAAATTTTTCTACAGACAGGAAGCCCAACCTTCATCAATATATATGAAAACTGTCCAGAAGAAAACAAAACTGTGGGTATGTACTCTCTTTTTCTTCTCATGCATATGTGAAATTAGCCAGGGCAGGCTGCCTGGAAGAGCTGCTCCTTGGCTTTCAATACAATAGTGAAAAGTGTTCTACTTAGTGGGTCATTTTTAGTTCGCTAGATGAAGGGCAGACAAAAAAGCCTTACAGCTTTTCTAAAGGCCACTAATCTATCTTCATGTGTGCTGGCAGACTTACTCATTTTACTTCTCATGATACTATACAGTAGCTCTTTGTTTTGGTTTTGGTTTTTTTTATTCTCTTTCATACTCTTTGTTGTTTTATTCCTTTTCTTCATATCATTTGAAAAAGGAACATACTTCATTGCTGATCAGTCTCTGAATATATCCCTTCTCTTACAAAGGCTCAATGAGATCCAAAGTATCAGCATTGGGTTGTGCCAACAGAGCCTGGCCCCTTGGTTCCAGCATCCCTGGCTGCTCAGTGTGGCTGTGTCCTTCCCCTGCCTTAGGCAGCTTTGTGCCCAGGATCAATTTGCCTTTAGCAAAATCTGCTCTCAGGGACCCCAGGAGATCATCAGCCTGCATCCCTTCCTGGACTTCCTTTGCTACAGCTGATGCCCTGAGCACATTTGCTCAGCTCCTCTCTTTCACTGCACAATGAGACCCTTTTTGAATTCCCACCTGCACGGCTCTGAAGTGATCCATTACACTGTCTGCAGGGGATACTTCAGTTTCTTGTGTTGTTTCCAGTTCAAGGGAAGGAGACTCAAATGGCTTCTACAAAGAGAGGGTGAACAAATAAAAAAATGAATGAATAGATCTATGAATAAAACATTTATTGAAGAGCAAAAGTATGCCTGCTATTTGGCTAGCTGAAGTGCTATTATTTTCATACCCTGCAGGGGATATTCTGTTAGCCTAGTTCCTAGGCTTGGATCCTAACCTGACAGATGTGGCTTTGGCTCTCCAGGCAGAGCCTCAAAGCACCAGTCTCCTCCATCTCTCCCTTCTCCACCAGAATAGCAAGAGAGACTTGCTCAGCTTCCCACAAACCCTTTGTGTAGTACAGAGGGGAAGGAAAGGGTTTTGCAACAAATAATATATATGTGTTTCTGCAGAGGCATATGTATTAATTTCTTTCCAGTCTGGGGGGATTCACTGCTGACATTGATTGAAGCAGAACTGAACCAGCGCAGAACATTTCTGAAAACGTCATTCTAATTAATTTTGGACCTTGTGCCTTCTAGACATATGGAAAAATAAGTTCATTTGCATTTTTCTTTTCCTTCAGAATTACTTAAGTGGGCTATAAAGAAGAATATAATTCCTGTTTCAGCTTTTATAGTTACTTAAAGCTGAGATAAAAAAAAAAAGGAAATCTGTGCATACTGTATACTAATTGCAGGTAATTGTGATAAGAGATCACAGAAGACAATAAAAGAGGCAACTTCATTGAAACCTGCCTACAAAGCAGATCTCTTTGATGATCCATGTTACATAAACACCCAGTCCCTGCAGCCTGCAGCCTGTGCAGCCCGAGGTCCAGCAACAGCACAGATCCCTGGGAGCCCTCTGCGCCAGGCCAGTAGGTTCCCATTGCAATGCCATACCTATCTAAAGCACTGGAAGGAGGGGGGCTTCTCATCTCTCTGCATGGAGAAAGATTTGGGTTTCCCATAAGAAATATAGAAAAGGTGGGAAGAAATCTATTCTGGTTGTTCTTTTTTCTTGTTAGATTCAAGAGAAGGGGATTAAAGAGCAAAAGTAGTGATGGTAAACAAGCAGAGTAACCTTTCATCTTCTGTAGTTGATTGATGACAATGAATAGAGTGCCACAGGCATTAAAAAGCAAGTCTTTAGGATGATAGGAGCCTGGGACTGAACATTGCCTCAAGGAAAGGAGTTCCTCCTGTATGTTCAAGGTCTTAACCCCTCTAAGGTGAAAATTACTTCAGATGCCTTTGCTTCACAGGCAGTAGCATGCAAGATTAAAGTGGGGTTATTGTGACTGTCGTTTCTCAGTTCTGCCATAAGTGATCATTGAATCTCATCCAATAATTTCTAAATCAAACCATTTGATCTGTGGTATCGATTAAATGTATGTCAAAACTTGATTTATGGACTCAAAGTGGTGGATGTCCATTAAATGATTATATAGTTGCTACTGATTGTCCTCATTATTGACTATACTTTATTAGCTTTGCCTTTTTTGGTTTCCCACTGAGTGTTTTCTCTGTCAGAGTTGGCTCCACACAAGAAAGTGGAAAAAGGACTGGACAATAAAGGAAGCACAATAAAGAAATCTGTGACCATTGGGACATTTCCAATTTGGGATTGTATCATGCTCTAAAAGGAACTGCCTATATCCTGAGGAGCCTTAGGTTGCACAATTCCATTGAAGAAGTGGTATCCTCTTATTTTCCTTAGAAGAATCCTGCCTGTGAATCATTTGCAGTCTGACTGGCAATATACCAAACCACCCAGTTGTTTTAGTATGTTTGGTAATTGTTCGGTTTTTAACAGCAAATGCATCATGCTGTAATCCTTCCCTTCTGGCTACATTGGCTATGTTGTCTTACATTCCTGCACATAGCTGGAGCCACTCAACATGACTCTCCCAATGATCTGTGACAATCTCTTCAGAGCTTGTTAAGGAAGAAGGAAAAACAAGATCTTAAGGGAAAACAGAAAGCTAAAAAAGTCAACAAAAATTTTGTTTTTACAGGGAAGATTTGACTTTTTCATACAAAGAAATATAACCCCAAACCAGTACAGCATCAGAGAAATTCCTGTTTCTAATCCCTGTTGCCTAGTGACCAAAGGCTTTCCCATCTAAGGTAGGGGAAGAGGTGGTGTGATAATTTTGCCTAATGCACTGGAGGGTCATGAGCATTCATGTGCACATTTTCTTACAGTCTGTAAGGTTGGTTTGATCACGGCTTCAAGAATGAGCCATTGGAATTTTTTAAAAGCTTTTAAAAATATTGGTTTGATCCTTCTAGGATGAAGTTTGAGGTGAAGTGTCCAATACATTCTCTTTCATTTAATTTCAGAGTTACCGGAACCTGTTCAGCAGAGTGCCACAAGCAACACAGCTGGTCTCTGTGTTCTGCCACAAATAAAGCAGCAGCTAAAGAATGAAGATTGTTACCATGGCAAACTGAACAGGAAAGCAGCAGAGAGCCTCTTAGTCAACGACGGGGATTTTCTGGTACGAGAGAGCACAACATCACCTGGTCAGTATGTCCTCAGTGGACTTCAGGGAGGGCAGGCAAAGCATCTACTCTTGGTGGATCCTGAGGGCAAGGTATGAATATTTCATATAATGAAAGTTCAGTGCTGCTTAGATATTTCAATCAAAATGCATGGGTGCATTCCATGAAGCAGAACTGATTTGATTCCATCCAGGTTTATTTAAATATAGCCAGTGGCTGCAGGAGGTTTGAAAGTTCAAGAACTTATAAGCACTGAAGTACCATGGAAGTAGCAGTGAGGAACTTAAATACTGTTAGTCCAGGTGATGATAATTAGTGTATACTCTTAACACATCCTTCAAACCATTAGTGCTAGAAAAAAATAACCCTATCCTTAATAATGAATTTCTGGATACAGAAAAGGTTTGTTGTCACTTCAATTCTACTTTATTCTGCTCAAAATTAAAAAAGCAGTCTTGAGTGACATTTCTGAGGAGACAGTAAATCAGAAAAGTAATCCTCAATAGGATTTAGGGAAAAATCTCTCTCTTCTGTGGAGGAAAAAAAAAACCTGGTTATTTCATTCCCCTGTTCAGAATCAGCCCAGTTTGACATACAGTCTCTTTACTTTTCTGCTGCTTTTCATGTGAGCTAATGGTGGGTCAAAGGATAGGTCTGAATTGCAATTGTCTGAATTGCCTAATGATCCTGCTAAGTGAGTTCAGTGGCTTAAGGGCCTTTTGACTTCAATGTGTTAGGCTCATGTCCAACCCGTTATAAGCACAATCTAACCTTAAATGTGTTCTTTTGCTTCTTCCACTAGGTGAGAACCAAAGACCATATATTTGATAGTGTGGGTCATCTTATTCAGTATCACATGGAAAATAATTTGCCAATCATCTCTTCTGGAAGTGAAGTGAGCTTGAAGCAGCCTGTAAGGAAAGAGAGTAATATGGGACACATGCAATATCACAAATAATCCCTTGGATCTCACAAATCCCAAGACAATTCATACCTGAGCTTTCTACTATGAAGACAAGTCAAAAAAGTATAGACTGCACTTTCTGCTGCTGTTCCAGAAGAAGCCCTTTTGTGTGTGTATGTATGAATATATGTATATGTGTATATCTATGTAGATCTAAAGAGATCAACAAGCATAGTTATATAGATACATATAATCTTAATCTTAACAAAATTATACCTTCAGAGTGTGAGATTCATTTGTGAGAAGGTATTTTAGACATGCACAAATGTCACTTTCAAGGTCATACCGAATCAGTAACTATTTAAAAGCACAATTAAAACTACATACAAAATCTCACTTGAAAGAACTGCTGGAACATTAGTATGTGCCTTTTAGCATAGAATTATTGAAACCAATATTATTTATACTGAATTAGTTTTGGGTGGTTAAACAAACGTGTCTAAGCTTTTAACTATTTGCCAAAAACAAGTACAATTTGAATATTACTAAAATGTCATCTTCTTTCGATAGACAGTATCAATTTCATTTTGCTTGTAACAGCACTTTACTAGCAAGTAACATTTGAAATGAATGGCATTCACAATACAGAAAGGTAGTCCAGTTTCTTAATAATTTTTGTCACTGTCTGACTACTCAAAGATTTGAGATTATGAACATTTACAAAGTTGAAATTAATATATGTAATATAATTTTGGAATAGAACTTGTTAAGGGGCAAGCATGCTAGATCTTAATATTTTTGTCTTGCATATGATTTTACTATTATTATCAATTAATACTGGAAACACCTTTTTACAAGTAGGCTAAATATATTTTCATTGATTACATAGTTGTTTACAAACTAGAAAAACTGAACAAAACTAATGATACATTTTGCGAGAAAACTGTTTAAAATATGTTTGAACTTTGCATGTGTCCTTATTCAGTGTTCTTTCCAAAAGAAGATAGTTTTTCCCTCTTCACGTAGAGTCCATTTGTTCCTAAACATGGAAAAATCTTTTAAAAGCAATCTATTAATTGTTTTGCCACAATAAATACTCTAAACATGAACAATCTTATATGCAGAGTGAACAGTGATTTATTTGGCTTCCTGTTGAAGAGACAGTGATTTAGTAAGTGACTGAAGAAAGGCAGGGGAGATTTGGGGAATGAAATGGTAGTCCAGGTGATTGCATGAGGGAAGTTGTGCCTTTAAGACAACCAATGTCCTCTGGCATGAACAGACATAATTCTCTCTGTCTCCCAGCCCACCAGCTCAGTTCCTAAGGCAGACAATTGTTGTGGAGTTTGGCAGTTGCTGGAAATCTTGATCATAAAAAAATACATTCTGTTTGTTTGCCAGTGTTCATGGTAAATGGGACACTGTAGTATGAGCTCTTTCTTCTAGAAAACGAGAGGAGAGATCTTATAAAATTATGGACGACAAGCTTCCTTGGAGGGGAAAATATAATGAAAAGAGCCACACTTGGAGCCTACTAGAAAACACTTTTATCCTCAGCTAATAGTCATAAAAATGCATTTCATTCTCTGATAATAATATGATTAAACTACCAAATATGTACTGAAGCAGTGAGAAGCTTTAAAACATTAGTAGTTGATTTCCTTGCTAACAGTCTGGCATTTTTCATACCCTGAGCCTTCAGGGCCAGCAGCCCAAATTTATGCCCATTCTATCCTATGCAAGGTGCTCACCTGTGAAGGTCTCCAGCAGGAGTTCATGCTGGAGCTTTGTGCCACGGCAAGGATAGCTGGCAAGAAACTATAACTGGGATATCAACCCCCTGCATGACATCCTTTCTATTCTCACATCTTGTCAAACTTCAGAATGTGCCTGATGTGGCCATGGAGCAAGCAATGGAGCAAACCCAGCTGCTTCTGTGGCATGTTAAGTGAAGAGAAAGACCTGCTGTTTTGGTTTTGGCATCAGTTTTATGACAGGTCATAGAAGGAAAATGTGCGGAACTCCACCTCTATTTTTAGTACAAATCAAAGTTATTCAGGACTTAAATAATAGCATTTGGAGCTGTGATAATATGAGATCAAACTTTTTTGACTTTTCCAATCAAGATGCTGACTCAGGGACCTTTTCCACTGTTGGTTCAGTGATTTTCATCAGTTTTCACTTTACCAGTGAGTAAGAACAGCCAGAGCCAGTGTGTGATATTTGGATCACAGTATAATGCAGTCTGTGTCTCTCTCTTTGAATATCACTACCGTAAAAACTTTAAAAGGCCTGAATCTTTGTTCTGATGTTCCCATGTATTTTTAAGTGTCTGAAGCAGAACTGTGAAATAAAAGGAAGGAAAGGGAGATAACTGAGTGCTAGTGCAATAAAGAAGTATATCAAAATCTTTTGATGTGGGAGAAAGCAGAAAATCCAACTAATTACAGGTAAAAATCAAACACAAAACATCCATGCATTTTCCTAGAATAAACTACAATCATTCTCAGTTTTTGGTTTCTAGCATTTACATGCCTTCATTTAAGCTGTTAATGTTGCTCTGTGGCCCAGCTGTCTAATGTGAAGTACAGTGTCAGCTTCTCTGTGGAATCCAGAAATAATCATGCTAAAAAGAAAAATAGTTGTCTGAGTTTTGGAAAGTTTCCAGAATATTGTTTTTGAGAAACTCAATATGAATTGTTAGACACATTGAAACCCTTTTTTGTTCTTGTTTGAGACATTTAATGGCTGCGAAAATGATAATTGGTTAATCTCTGAATGGTTGCCAGAATCCTCTGTGAAAAATGGCTGATTTCGCCAATAATGTCACATTTACTAGACATAGGATGTTAATTTCTTTTCGAACTTCTATAAATTTCACTGAAACAAATGAACCGTTTGCTCCCACCAATAAAAATCCTCTAACAAATGACCCAACCCTCTGTGCCCCAGCGGGCGGGCGGCGCTGTCCGGGCTGAGGGCGAGGTTCTCACAAACGGAACCAACTGTCAGAATTGCTTCCTGCCCGCGATCTGCGCCATGAACCGGTTCCGTCTGAGGAGCTTTTATAGAGAATGAGCCCTCAGAGCAGAGCATGTTCCCGAGCACCCAAGCCAAGGCTGCCTGCGGACGGTGCTCGCACAGGAGAGCCTCCCGCCCACCCCTCAGCGCTATCGTGACACTGTCGTGACGCGCCGCTCGCGGGCACGTGACGTCACCCCGCGGCCGCGCGTTGCCAGGCGACCGCCACGTCCCGCTGCGAGATGGCGCCGCTTCCCGCCCGCCGAGACCCCGCCCCTCCACAAAACTCACACTGCCATTGGTCACCTGCTCGGCCAATCAGCTCGCCAGGCGCGTTCCCGCGACCATGCGCGCCTGCTTTGAAACAATCAGCGGGGGCGGGGCTGCCCTCCCGCGCGGCTGGGCGGGTTCTGGTCGCCGGTTGGTGCCTGGTGCTGTCAGTCAGAGCGGCTCGGGGCAGTTCTGGCCGCCGGTTGGTGGTCGGGGCTGTCAATCAACGCGGAGGGCGCGGGCCCGGTGTGTTGCGGAAGCGCGGCGGGCCCGCCCCGGCGGTGGCTGTGGAGGGCGGGTGGTCCCGGTGGCTCAGGTGCGTTTCGCTGTTCGGGCCGCGCTTTGCCGCCGTCTCCGGCCCTGGAGGCCCCGCGGGAGGTGCACCGAGTAACGGCAGCACCGCCCTCGCCGGCCCCGCGCCGCCGGCTGAGAGGGCTGAGGTGGCGGCGGCCGGGCTCACCCCGCTGCCCTGGAGCTGCCCCGGCCCGCCCAGGCGCGGCTCTCCGCGGTTCGTGGCGGCTCTGGCCGCTGTGCACTCTCGTCCGGCCGCCTTCGCTGCCCGGGCTGGGGAGGGCCCTGCGGAAAGGGGACAGTGCCGGTGGTCGTGTGGAGCTGACGCGGTGTGGGAGGTGCCTCGGAGCCTCCTGTGAGAGGGGTCACGGGGATTGCGGGGTGCGCAGAGACTGCAGCTGCGTTGTGAGGCCTCCTGCCAGCTCTGTTGGAGAGTTTCCTTCATCTGCAGTGGGCAAGGAGGTCCTTTAAACGTGATGCTGTAACTTTTAAACTGGAAATAATGCTCTTGTAATGTTACATTATACCAAGTGAAGACTTCAGTATGTGTTACACCTGTGTCCCCAAACTAGTGTCTCTTCGACAGGGAGTAATTTAGCTTGTGACCAAACGCGGACCAGCACTTTTTGTGAGTGCTTTTTTGTGTGTTTTTTTTGGTTTTTTGTAGCTTTTTATGAGCACACTGCTCAGTGTAGACAGGCCCTTGGGAGTCAGGACTCTCTTCATTAAGCAGTGAAATCTGAAACTGATGTGATACCTTTCTGATTTCCATGATACTTTTCCTATTTTCCTTCTGGAGCTGTTATCCAAATGTACAAGAAACAGCATACTTTCAGTTTTTAATACAAAATATAGTTATTCTCTAAAAGACTACAAAGCAAGATGCAAAAGTGGACATAACTATCATCTTGTATCACATTATATGTATACTGTACAACATTAGAACTTGCAGAAAATAATGTCTGGTTGTAACTGAACTTCAGAAATTATATTAAGTCAGCCCATGAAAAACCCACATAATTGTTTTAAATGCAAAATTCTTGGAAGTGAGTAGGCTTGGATATAGGAGAAACAAGTGATGTGCAATGACTATTTTAAAAAGTACATTTTTTTGTATGGTTGGCTAAGTAATTCAGGTGATGAGAGTGGTGCTTTTTGATGGCTCTTGTATTTTACTCACATGTGATGCTTTCCTGTTCTGTGACAGGTTTTGCTGGATATACACAATCAATATTTGAAAACAATGTCCCTTGACTTTGATAGTGGAGCTCTACAAACTCAACATGAAGATGAAGACTATGACCAAGAAGATTATGAAAGAGAACAAGAGGTGAAAAAGAATTAAGTTATTTAGTTACTTTCAAATTTAGCTTCTTCCTATCTTTTAAGTGTTCAGAAAGAAAGAAAGAAAAAGGTTTATGTACTCTGGTAAGAGCACAAGAGGGTACAGACTTTGCCACTCTTGAAAAGCAAAAAAGTAAAGTTGAGGTGTGTTTTATTTATGGTGGTATTTTTCTCTGTTTGTGTCCAGTTGCTTGGTCCAGAGAAGACCACTAATCATTGCATTGATTACTTCTTGAGCACAGTGATACTGACTGGCAAGTTCTTTTCTGGTTTTTCCATCCAATCTTCTCAGAAAGAGCATGTTTTGAATCTCCACTACTTCTCTTGCCTGGAATTTAGAGAGGAGAAACCCTGGTATAATCAGTTTGCAGATCATTCTTTGAAATTAGTCTGTTCTGGGACATGTCTACTAGATGGCATTTCCCTTACCTCTTTCTGGTGCAGCTCTTTTCTTAACAAGAGTTTGGCAGAAAAAAGCTTTGGTTTGTACTCTGATCTAGTAAGTATTCTGTGGTGTAAATCTCTTTGTGAATTCTAGTGTTGTGAATTCTTCCTTGGAGGAAAAAAACCCAGGATTTTGTGCAAGTGGACTACTTTGCCATTGTTTTTGTCTGACTTGTACTAATTTTCCTGAAGAGCATATAACGAATTGTTTGTTGTTTGTTCTATTTCAGTTGCAGCAATTGTTGACAGACCTTCCCCATGATATGCTGGAGGACAGTGGAGACCAACTCTCCAGTTACTCAGACTGTAGCATTCAGGAGACTGAGGAGCAGTAAGGCATTTGGCACCATCTTTTTATTATTTATGTTGTGCTTTCAAGAATAGAGCAAAGTCTGAGTTGATGAGGTGTGTAAAAGCAATCCAACTAAAAGGGGAGCTGTAGTGCAACTTGCAGTAAACTAGATATGCCTTAATTTAAGAAGAGATGGTTTGTTTTATCCCTGAAGATATTAGTATGTAGTTAAGCTGCCTGTGTCTCTCTCTAGGTCACGTGAGCCTGGGAAGCTTGATGGAAGGTGGAACAGTCATCCACTGATCAGTGAGCCTCCAAATGTAAGCTTCTATGAGCAGGGACCTCATTACTGCTTGTTCATCAACATGCTATAAATATTGTTTAAATTCATTAGAGACATACATGTAGGTGATGTGTTTTGGTATTGGTATTTGAAGTATTTCTAACTTGAGGGCAGGTAACCTCAGAAAAAGGAGAGTGGGGTGAAATCTGAGTTTTGAGAGAGCAATTCTAAACCTCATATCCATTTACAGGACTATGAACAAGGACAAAATCTGTACCCTGAACAATTCTTGTGTGACCAGCAAACTGATAATGTTGAAAAACGTGGGAAGAATTGGAATGGCCTACATAGTGATGAAGAGAAGAAACATTTATATGATGTTAAAGAAGATTATTGTGGCCAGGATGGCCAAGATGATCCAGATGATATGTATCTTGGTAGAGATGGGTTTAATTCTCCAAGTTGCTACCAAGAGAACAATGTGTATCATATTCCCGAAAACTTCAGGCCTTATACAAATGGCCATAAACCAGAATTTAACAATCAGCAGAATAAAATACTAAATTTTTCAGATGGTCCAGAGGAACATCTTAAGGTATTTTAGAAGCTGACATATTTTTCTATTTCTTGGAGAATTTTCACAGGTCTTTAGCAATTGATAGTAAAATTCCTAAATGCTTTCAGTCTCCTACAATCAGTTCAAACAGTGATGGGAGGTTTCTGTAGCCTATTTAAAAAGAACTGAATTTTCATATGTCCATGTCATGTTTTTTTTCCTTTCTCCTGTTGCCTGGGTAGAATTCCATAACGTAGAATGAATGGGATTTGCTTAAATGTGTGCTTACTCCGTTTAAGTTAACACTTCACTACTTTTCTAGGGTGGAAGCTTTCATGAAAAATTCTATTGTGCTTAAATGATGTGCTGGTTTGGAGCTGAAAATGAAGAGCTCCTTACTGGAACTCTTCTTAATGTCAACCTGTAAAATGAAAAGTATTTTTACTGAGCAAGACTACAGTTGTGTTTTTAATTTATTTTCTCTTATGTATGTATTGTCACAACAGCAATTTGTTGCATCTGATGTAGTCAATGGCCAATCACCAGAATCTTACAAAGTGACTTATAAACCATACCAAAATGGCATTCATCAAAATATACCAGGAATCCAAGAAGGAAACAAAAGAAATGAAGTGTTTGAAGATTTGCAGCATGAATTCTTGGGCAATGGTGAAAGTAAGTGTTTGGTGCTTAGACATGAAGTAATCTTGTGTAAAAAGTTCACTGGAAATCAGTGATAGAAGACAAGTTGATTTCTGTAGTTTTTCAGTAAGAGGACAGCTAAAAATATGTTGAAGTATGCAATCTATATTTAGAAATTATCTCTTTTTGCTCAGGGTATATGAGTTTCAAGCATTAAAAATGTCATTTTGATTGATGAAACTGAAAAATTATTTCGGATGGCTTGATGTCAAACCTCGATGCTTTATCTCCTCCCATAATATTGGAAAATAATGACTCACTGTACCTTAGGTGAACTCTTAATTAAGTGAACTCTGAGTGATGCCACATTGGGCTTTTCTGTTAGGTACACTTCAAATGACAGAACTACTTGGTTAGACTTGTAAATTTGTGGTGACCACAAGTCTGTGAGTTCACAGCATGTAAACTTTTATCTGGGTGTGCTATTAGGTTGGAATTGTTTGCACAATCCTTCAGCCATTGCTGCCAGAGCAATTTGTGTGGTGTGAATCAAGTGTGGATTAAGAAAAGATTTTGTGCACCAGCAATGAACTTAGCACTATTAAAAAATACTTTGGTGCTGGAATTGCAGTGATGACTTTCTTGGAATCTGTGCTGACTTATCGGCATGCTGTTTGAAATTTGGCAGATTCTTCAGAAAATATGCAAATTCTTCAACTTCAAGTTCTAAATAAAGCAAGGGAAAGACAACTGGAAGAACTTAATGAAAAGCTAGAAAAGAGTGCACAGCAGATTAGATATTTGAATCATCAGCTTTCAATGGTCAAAGGTAAAACGTTTTGTGCTAGTTCTTCAATTTTATTTCTATCTAGCAACTTTTTTGTTCTGGGATTGATTTAGATAGTGTCTTTGAAGGTATTTATCATATTTATAAACTTAATTTGGGACTATATGAGCCTAACCCTCTTCCCTCAAAAATTATTCTAAGTAAAAATATCTGGATTGGTGCCTGTCTGCACAATTGTCTTAGCTTTGACTGTATTTTCAAGATCGCTGTTGTTTCCCAGAGTCCCCCTATGTCAGGCATCACAAATGTATGGAAAAGTGAGAAGTTTGCCAAAGTAGTCTTTTAAGTAGTAGCGGGAAAAAAGGTTGACACCAAAACACACAAACCCCAATAGGAGAAGTGGACATCTATGAAAAAAAATTTTTTTTGTGCTGTTTGTTTTAACAGGCCATTTCATAGACTGTATGTAGAAAAAATCCCTTTCAGAAACTACAAAATCTGTGGTGGAAACTGATGATTGTGTTAGTTTCCCATTTCTTATAGGAACAGGCAAAAAAAAAGTAGTAAACTTAGAGAATGTAGACTATAGTTTTGAGATGCAAAAGAAGCAAAGGAGAGAGAAAAGTTCAACTGTCAATC
Source organism: Certhia americana (assembly GCA_018697195.1). Taxonomy (NCBI): domain Eukaryota; kingdom Metazoa; phylum Chordata; class Aves; order Passeriformes; family Certhiidae; genus Certhia; species Certhia americana. The sequence continues at coordinate 9,526,665 of CM031866.1, forward strand.
ATTTGGCTGTGTCTTGGCTGTTCCTCCAGAGACTCCCTTTAAATGGTGTAAGGGAGGGTGTGAGGTCCTCCTGCTGCCAGGATGGGGCTTGTACCTTCAGAACCCTACTGGGAAAAGTGTATTGGAGTGCTCCCTGCTGCCAGGAGGAGACAGTGGTTGCTGGATGGAGACTGAGTGTTTTTGTTCAGTCTTCTGTTGTTGACACAATACGAGACAGAGTGAATGGTTCTGTAGAGCAGGTACTGAACAGTCATGTTGTATGAAGTTCTTGGGTGGCTGGCCATGGTTCTCACACAATTATCTCTCTTTCTTCAGATGAAAAGGATGGTTTGGCTCTTAGTCTTCTTGAATCTCAGAAACTCTATCAGAATGGAAAGGAACGGGAAATGCATCTTGAAGGTCAAATCAAGGCCCTTGAAACTCAAATTCAGACTCTTACTACCAATGAGGAGCAGGTACTGTAAATATTTTTGGACTGTCTGTTGTGAAAGACCTCTACAGTTAAATGTGTGGTACATTTGTATTAAAGTATAGAAGTGCTAGTCTCTTGAAATGCTGGTCATGATCATTGCAAAAGCTAAATACATGATGGATGGACAGTATTCATTGGTTGAAAATACTGTGTATGAAAACACAGGCATTATCTGAGGACTTGTTGCAACTCTTGCACAAAAATAATTGAACTGATGTGCAGAATGTTGGAGCAACAGTGAAATGTATGTAACTAGGAACTACTGTAATGCTGTTCCTCCAGATACTGAAGCAATCCAAAGTGGCAGAGGTGGCCATGGAAAGCATGCAAAAGCAGCTGTTAGAACTTCAGCGATCAGATGCCCTCCAGCGAGCCAGAGAACAACATGAAGCTATTGTTTCTGCACTCAAGCAGAAGTATGAGCAGCAAGTATTGTCATTAGAGCAGAAACTTGATACCACACAATCTGCGCTCCGAGAACAGGTGAGAAATTATTTTAGGAAGCTGAGTACCTCACTGGAGAGACTGTAGAGCTCCCCCTGTTTCCCAAACTGCATTTCTTGATCTACAATTCTAATAACTCCTTTTGGAATCTGCTAAGAAAAGGGAAAGTCACAGCATTATGAGGCTTATGTGGTATATTTTCATAAACATCTCCAGGCAGTTGCGAGTTCAGATTGTGAGTTTGTACACAGCAGATGCAGAGGAGGCAGGAATTCATTGTCTTAGTTGCTCTCCTGAGCTTTCCTTCTGTACACAATCTTGTTTGAAAGAATTCTGCCAACAACTCTGGGAAAGAAAAGGACTAATTAAGAAATAATGTGATTCTTGCAAGAAAAAAACAAGAAAAACTTTTTATTGAACAGTCTGTTGCCAAGATTTGGTCTCAAAATGCTGAAGGATGACTAACCACTCAACAGTGACTTTATTTTAGAAGGATTTAAAAGTAGAGGAGGGGTAAAAGGCTGTCTTTAGGATGGAGTTTGATATAGATTGGGTCACGTAATTGTAGAGTTTACTGAAATTATTCTAGTTGATATGTCATAAGAATCCATTCCACTTACTAGAAATATTCAAGCAATGTATTCCAGGCAGGTCTTAGATCTTCCTCTTATTTCACATAAAGAAAACAAAATGAAATTTCTGTAATTATTGTCTCAACGTACAGAAATAGATGGGTTGTATACTTGGAAATGTAACTGGTACTTACATCTAAACAAAATGCACTGCTAAATTTTTGTCTGTTAGTGCCACAACAAAGCTTATACAGCTTTGTCTCTACTGTAAAATACATGGTAGTATGTTTGGGGTATTTAAAGAGGGAGATCTGTTTCTTGAGAGAAGATAGAAAAGTCAAAAGGTGTAAATACAAGGTACTGTGCTTCTCAGGTCTGTGTAGGTAACTAAGTAATACCATATAAATGTCTGCTTTGTATATCCTGTGAAAAAGAAACTACAGTTCCTCTTTTACAGTGTATTGGCACTTGCTAGCTTGGCTTAAGCTCAGTTAAAATAAACTGACTTAAGCTCTGGCTTGATATAATGTCGAAGGCTTAAATTTTTTTCTGCAATAGACTAAGTGTATGTGATTAATTACAGGAGATAATCTGATGTGCTGAAAAGTAAATGCTCTAGGAAATACGAAATGATTGTCATCCATGTATGTTTATATATGAGTACAATTACTGCCTCCCACTGAAAACTGAACTTTGATGCTGTAAGAGGTCACTTGTCAGCCAAGGATAGTGTTTTGTCTGTGATTGATTCAACTGTCCTTTACCCCTTTAGGTATTAGATTGATTATTTTTCTCCTTTATCCTGTATATATTGACTTTTTCTGTATCTGAAACTGTTCTAGATGGTTAAATGTTTGTAAAACGAGTAATAATACTCTCTTCCTAGAAAGAGCTTTGCAAAAATCTAGGAGAGCATGTTAAGCAACTTGAAAAATTGCTGGAAGAAACCAAATGTGAAAAAACAGAAATAATAAATCGACTGACAAGAAGCCTAGAAGAAAGCCAAAAGCAATGTGCAAATTTACTGCAAACAGGTCAGCCTTTTACTCATACTGTTACCTTTCCTTGCAGAAATGTCTTCGGTCTTTCTAAGTATGAATTGGCATGTTTCTATGGAAGTGGAATCAACATCAAGTTAATTGTGTTCTAGACTGTTTCCTATGCAGTGGATAAGTCAGACTTAAAGTTAAGTCTGGACTAAGATGTAAAAACCAAACAGAAATAAAAGCAAATACCATCTCCAAACCCCAAACCACAGTGATTAGAGTGTTTTTATATGTATTTTGTGCTGCATATGTGTAAACCTTGTTTCATACTAAACAACAGGGCTTGGGTGCAAGTTACTTAATTTTGTATTAAGATGCTAGACTTGAATTGCCATTCTAAATTCAAGTCTAAGTGAGAAGAATTGTTTTGGGAGCTGGAGACTGTTTCTTGGAAACCTGTATCACAGAAATAGAATGTGAAATGTTTTGCAATTGGTGTGTTTGACTTCTGCCTACCTTCACACATTGAAGTCTTTTGATAGTAATGGATTTAGTAGCTGTTAACGAGCCCAAGGAAATAGAAACAGTAATGTCTATTGCCAGAATCAACATGGCTATTTTTAACAGAGATCTCTCTTCAGATTGCATAGACTTTTTTGCATATTTATGACTTGCTCTTTTCCCCCCCTTTTCTTCCTTACAACAGGCTCAATGCAGGAGACAAATCAGTTACGGTTTCAACTGCAGCAAGCTCAATCTGCACAGATGATAAGCAACAACATGAACAAGGCTTTGCAGGTTAATTTTATTGAATATTTTATGTTTGAATAAAATGTTTTCATTTGATGGGGGGGAATTATAACTAAGAGAATGGTGGTTGAAACACTTCAAATTTTTGGTGGAAACAAGTACATCATCTTTGACTACTTCCTCTTCCAGTGTTTCATGTTGGACTTCCTCTCTCCCCACCAAATTAAAACACAGTTGGGGAATTGTATTGGCTCAAATCTGATCTCATACTTCTGTCCAGCCTGCTTTTGGAAAAAAAAAAGAATGTCAATTCAGTGCTGGGAGTCTCGTAACTTAATGAGGAGATACCATGTTCTGAAATTTATCTTTTGTCAGCAAAAGGAGATGCTAGGAAGCCCTTTGTAAAGCATGAGTGGAGGTCTGTGTTTCCAATTCAGTTCATATATTTGATTTAAATCTGTTATCCTGGAAAGTATGAATCCTGCTAAGTACTAGAGTAATAGCTGTTTCTCCAGGTATGTACTTTCCTGTTCTCATCCATTTTGCTATACAAGGACAGCAGGAATGCAGAAGAGCAAAAGAAATAATACTTCATAGATGGATTGTACCAAGAGCAATAGGGAATATTTCTTGTATATTAATATTGTATATTAATCGTATATTTCTTATATATTAATATTTCTTGTATTTTAATGTATTTATAGTTTTAACATATGGTTTTCTAGCTGTATCAGAAATGAAAAATGAACGTATAAATAAGTTAATGCTGGACAATTCAACTAAATACAGCTAAATATAACTATATTTAAAAGGAAGAGCTCCATGTATTTGTTTTCTTTGGAAGAATACAAATGGGCCTGATATGTTGGCTTGGAGTCTCACTGGTCAGTGTAATTTTTTTTTTTTTTTGTCTCTTCCTTCCAGGAAGAATTAATGGAACTGAAAGAAGAAATAGCTTTGTATGAATCTGCTGCCAAGCTTGGAGTATTTTTGAATGATACAGGTGGAGAGCAACATATGAGCCTGGGTGATTCTTATGTAGAACTGGGAATTAAAAAAATCACAGGGAAGAAGCCAAGATTCTGCAGGTATTGAGTGATTCTTGTTAAAAGAAAAAATTTAAATCCTCAAGAAATTATTCAAGTTATGTGTAAAAAGAGGTTTCTACTGGATCAATACATAGGTTTTTGATAGATATTTGAAATACTGCTTGTATTTCTAGGTAGTCTGAGAAGCAGAAAAACTGTACTGATACCATAAATTGGTTGTGTAATTGTTGTTTATTAAGTCTGCAGATTTTATAGGGATTATGTTGCTGTTCCTTTAATTGTATTAGTTATATGCATGGATACTTTTTTTGCTCAAAGACTCCACATAGTTGCTTAAAGCTAAAGCTGTCTTTTATGTCAACCAGTTCAGTTGTTTCAAAACTCTTCACGTCATGTGAGAATGAATTTTTTGAGGAAACTACTGAATTAACAAGTTCTTTGTTAATTAATTGCAACTTGATGAAAAAGCTTTGATATTCATGTCCTCCTATCCTTTTTGATATTGCATCTTAGACATCCTGGTATTTCTGCTAGCATTAGTTGCTCTTCTGTTTGCTAGCACTGCCTTTCAGATAAATGTGTTTTGTCTTTTAAATACTGAACTGGTTATGTCTTTCCTGATAGTGCAATACAGAATAGAGATATGGATAAAGAACTCTCTAAAGATGAAATTATTGTAGAATTAAAAGCTGAGCTGGAACGTTTGTTGAACAGTAATAAAATGAAAAGAAACCAGATTACTCAACTACAAAATAATCTTAAAGATTGCCAGAAGACACTAGAGGAATACAAGCAGTTGAAAGCAGAAAAAGCATCAAGAGATTCAGAGGTTTGTTGTTTTACACTTCTTTAAAAGTCAAGTATTCCTGGTTTTTGGTGAACAAAATCAACATTTAAACATCTTAGGAGAATAGATCAAAAATTTATGCATAGCTGAGTATTCATGGCAACTCTGGTTTTGTATCTTTGGTTGAAAAGAAAACAACTGAATAGCAGAACCTGGGTAGCATATGCATTATTAAGTGAGTCCTAAAATGATGCCTTATATGCTTGAGAGTGCTTAGTGTCTGTCCTACTATTGTTAAAAGTAAATTTTATTGGAAAAATATGGTTTTCTTTATCCAAAAGGACCTTGTGGTTTCTCCAAGAGAGCTTATAGCCATTAGATTATACAAACAGAACATTTAACAGATTGCCTTCAGAAGACCTTCACGGTGTAATTTGATCAGCAAGGAATCTCCTTGATATTGCATCTTTCTTCACCCCAAAGTTATCTTCCCTCTGTATATTGATCAGACTTGCAGTATCTGCACATGGTGACCTGGATGTGGAATAGGAATACAATGTGTGTGAGAAGAGTGCTCCTTGTTGGATGACTTGTCATTCAGCTTGCATGCAGAACACTGAGTATGTGCTTCTCCAAAGCTTCATGATACTGAGTTTTAAGAATTCATAGGACAGTAGTGATACTGTGATGTTGCAGTACAATAATTCCCTGGTTTTTAAAATTTTAAGTACAGTTTTTATTTGACAGCTCTTATTAAGTTTTTTAAGCATTAACTGCTAAATCATTTATATCTTGAAAGATATAATCTTAATTTTATTTATTTTTAGTCTGTCACAAAGTTGGAGGATGCTACTGATACTCTAAAGGAAGAAGTTCTGGGACTCAAAAAGGCTAATGAAGCTTTGCTACTGGAAGTTGAGGTAAGACGGAGATGCTGCTTACCACTACAGAAAAAAATTCACAAAAAAAACCCACCCTGTGCTAAAAACCTGTGATTAGAAAAGGTTCTTAGAACCCCATATTACTTGGCCCTTGTTTGTCCAGGCCCATACTTCAACTATTGAAGTACTGAAGGAAAATGAGGAAAAACTGAAAAACTTAAATCAAGATCTCTGTTGTCAGATGAGAAAGATGGTTCAGGATTTTGATCATGATAAGCAAGAAGCCATTGATAGGTAAGTCTGTTAACTTAGTTTAGTTTTATTTGTGGATTTTTCACTCTGTGCACATAATCTTCATCCAGCTATCAGGTATAAGAGGAGGTCAATGTTAGAAAGGTATTTTCTTACAGAAAAGTTGAACCTAGCTAGTTGAATCAGGTAGTTATCTTTCTTTTCTTGAAATTGTAGGTGTGAAAGAACTTACCAGCAACATCATGAGGATACCAAAGCATATTTTGAGAAAGAGATGATGGAGAGATTTGCTGTGGAAAAGCAGCAGCTTGTTCAAACTTCTGAAGAGACCATCTCACAGTTAAAGTAAGACTTGCCTTTATTTCCATTTTTACTGAAGCTTTGTTTCCTGTCTGACCTTGACTGCTAGTTACAGTTATTTTAAAGTTGGCTTGCTGTCCTGTGGGGCCAGTTGATCATAAGTAATCTGTCCTTTGAAGGGACAATATAGAGGAGCTGAACAAAGAGATTACTACAGTGAAGGAATGTTACATTGGAGTTTGTCGGGAGAAGGACACCTTGGAAACTACTTTAAGACAGAAATTTCAACAAGAGCAGCAGCTGAAGGAAGAGAAGGTACAAATAGAAATGCTTATAAACTGTATAATTTCACACTGTTTTCAAGATGTAATATTAATAATACGTGGAACCTACTTGGAAGAGATGCAGCTGTATTAGAAAGTTCATACATATGACTTACTGGTTTTTAAATTAAGCTGGTGTTGTGTCCTAGGCTTTCAAATATTGTAGAAATAACTCTGTCCTATAGCTGTTTGTTTTCATATACTGAACTCCCATAATTCTGACTTCTGAGGATGCTTAGTCAGCAGTATTAGCTTTTACATTCATGACATAGTCAAAATACCCTGAATGATGATACCAGTTTACTTCTCTCTATATAAAACTGATCTGAAAAGTACAGTGGTTTTTTTAAGTAGTAATGAATTTGGACTGTTTTGATTAAAAACTTTGCTTTTCTGATGATATTTGTGTGGAATGACTGAAGTAGATCAACTGTCTGGGTAAGCAAGTACAGTAAATCTCTCATCTAGGTGTCATTAGTAAGATCAGTGCACAGCCTCTAGAGAGTTAATCATGTGTCTCATGCATTCTCATTGTGTTGTACCAGAGCAGTTGTTGTGCCTTGGCAAATACTTCATGTATTTATTTTTGGTCTAGCTCAAGAAACAGCTACTAGAAGAAAAAGAAGTCTCCCTTAAACTTCTGAGGACTGAGCTTGAAGAGGAGCACATCAGGTCCATGATAGCAGCAAAGAAGCAGTGGCAGGAAGAAAAAAACCAGCAGGTTCAAGAGGAAGTTGCATTAGCCAAAGTTCACTGGGAAAAGGAAGAAAAACAGGTGTGAATCTTAGATCAGGGAATTTCAACTCTTTTTTTGTCATTTTGCTGTTTATTTTCAAAAACAACTTTAGATTTATGTGCTGTTATTCTGCCACTGGAAGTGGCTGTTAAGGATTTGTCATTTTAAAGGCCTCTGAAGAAGTCATGAGGTATTGTATGTTTCATATTTTTAAAGAAACCTAAAACCTAAATCTTGCAAAGTAACAAACAGAATATCCTGAATGTCACAGCTGGTAATATGCTGGAGTTTTCCACCCTGATGCTTGAATGAAGGTTATGCTTTCTGTTGTTGCATTCAGGTATCATGTAGCAATCCTTTGTGTATCCTATCCTTTAGAAGAAAGCTCTGATGAGTCACCAAACTCTCTCCTTTCTGTGCATGGTTTTGCTCTTCTCTTGTTAAGGAGAATCATTGATGTAAACAGTGTTTCATTTGCTAAATACCAGTGAAATCTGTTTATTTAGATGCTGGGAAGATTTTCTTTAAAAAAAATATTTTTTTCCATAGAATAAAGAACAAGTCTTTGCCAAATTAGAGAGAGAATGGCAAAGTAGGCTGGAAGAAATGAGAAGAACTGTAGTTGAATCTAATGACTGCAGCTGCCAAACTGACCAAGTTACAGGTGTGGATGAAGTTTCAACTAAAGAGTTAGAAGGGACTGTTGAAGACCAGAGGCTGCAGATCCAGAAGGCTCTGAAAGAAAATACAGCCTCTGAAGAGGCCTTAAAAGAATTTGAATTAGAACTGGAAAATAAATACTGTAAAAATCTTGCCAGCCAGGTAACAAATAATTGTTCTGTCTGCCTGGAGTCTGTGAAACTGCTGTGTCCAATTAAGTTACCTAAAAAAAAGTGGACACCTCTACTAACTTCCTCTTAAGTTTAGTATTGATATTTGCTGTATTAGAAATAGAGTTCTTAAAAAAGTTCTGAAAAAACTGTGGCATGTTAAACAAGTTTTGCAGGAGTTTGGAACAGAACTGAGCAACACTGACTTAGATTTTATACCATTTTGTTAAAAATAAAATTTAGTATTTTTAATTTTGGCATAATTTTTGCATCCAGAAATGCATGAAGTGCTGCTGGTCTGATTCTTTTAATTTCTATGGACCTAGGCAATCCAAACTGAAATCTGTTCTTGCACTGTTACATGCAAGTAATAATAAAAATGTAATCAGTGTACCTACCTCCCTACTGAAGCAAGTTTTTTATTTGTTTAAAGGTAGATGCAGCTTTAACACAAGCTCATGCCAAGTGGCTGCAAGAGTACAAACAAAACCTAAAGATAGAAAAAGAAAAATGGGAAAAGGAACACCAAATGACTACAGCAAAGCAGGTAGCCCAAAATACTACTATATGTGTTTTGATAATCAGTTAAGTCTTCCAAATCCTAAATATTCGAGAGGAATGAATATAGATATAGGCACAAATAGTCACTAAGGAAAGTTGTTTCTTGTGTACTCTGCTCCACACCCATTTTTTTTCCTCTATAGGTTTAATTTTTATTAAATAAATTGAAAGAATCTCCAATAGATTTATAATGACTGAGAGTTACATTTTCTATGTCTCTGAATGTGTGTATATATTCCTAATGACTGTGTTTGTGTATTTGCCAGTTGGCCATGGTTCTCTCATCTGCTGAGGAGAAATGGAAGAAAGAATATGAAAGTACAGAAAGATCTGGACTAAGAGTTAAAGAACTTGAAGAAAAGATAATTTCTCTGAGGAGGGAATTGGAGCTAAAGAAAGAGGAAATTCCTGCAGCTGTCAAAGCAGAACTAGCAAAAGCCCGTGTGCAGTGGAACAAAGAAAAGCAAGAAGAAATTCTGCAGATACAAGAGCAAAATGAGAGAGACTACCAATCATTTTTAGATGATCATAGAAACAGAATTAAAGAGGTCCTTGCAACAGCAAAGGAGGACCTTGCAAAGCAGAAGAATGATCTCTCCATTCAGAAAGAAGCTGAAATAAAGATGTTACTAGACCAAAAGCAGCGAGAATGGGTGGCTCAGGAAGCCAAGAGACTGCAGGATGAAATTAATCAATATGAGGAGAAGACTCTGGTTGAGCTGGAGTATGTGTTGAGTGAAATTCATGAAGAACTAGTCAAGTGCACACAGAGTAAATATTCTTGGAAGGACAAGTGTTTTGACTCTCATGTTCAATTAACCAGTAAAGGCAAAGACAAACTGAAGGCTTGTTTACACAAGGCCTATAGAGCCACAGTCTGCACAATTCTGGAAAAGAAAGAGCGAGAATGGAAAGAGGTAATATTTCTGTAAATTGTAACTGCCAATCAGAAAAGGGATTTGAGAAGTCAGTCAGGCCTGTTTTCTCCCATGAAATATCCATGTAATTGTGTGAAATAGAAAATTCAACATTTGTGTTCGTTGATAACTGTACTCTAAAACTAAAAGGAGGCTAAATCTTCCATTAGCAAGTGAAAAGGTAAGGATGTAGCTTTGACATCTTCAGTTTTTAAAGAAGAAAGTCAGGTTAGGAATGTCATTTATACAAAGACTTGTAAATTAAGGAGATTAATCCACCTGCTTAAGGCTGGGAGCCTTTTGAAGGCTCCTTGTAATCTCTTAGATGGGCTGTAATGACAGAACCCACCTCAGATTCTTGCTTAGACCACCTGAAAACCACCAGTTTTCAGTTTAGACCACTTGCTGAAAGCCACCAGTTTTCAGTGGTTATTGGATAGTGGATCATGTTACACTTTTTTTTCCTCCTCTTTATACAAATAAAGATGAAAACAGTAAATCCTTTTTGCAAATTGCCTGCAGTAGGTCAGTTAGTCAGTTCTGTTTTGGGAACGAGTCTTGCCTATTTTATTGTGCCTCTAGGAAATCTTTTTCAGTGTGCCTGCCCAAATGAGGAAAGATGTCTTCTAGAGGAGTTTGGGGCGAAGTCAAATTGTGTCCCAAAGCCTTTGTTTCTGTTGTTTTAGCAGATTCCTCTTCTTGCAGTGCTTATGCTTGTAATAAGTTGTTTGTTGTGGGGAGCATCCCATCGGAAATGCCATTGCCACCCAGCAGTTAGTAGCTGGGGAATTATCTGAGAATAGGACAGAGAAAATGTCTTGTTTTTCAAGAGAAGATGGAACGTTACCATTTCTTTAGTGGCAATGTATTTCTGTTTAGTAAGTGGGCCTTAAATCTTTTCATGTCACAAGTCATATCCACAATGGTAAAGAGAACTGGGAGCTTTTTTTCTGTACGTAATGCACCTTCTGCAGTGGAAATGACATGTTCCTTAGTAAACTCTTTATTATGCCTTTGAATCTCAAGGTTGGCTTGAACCACCTTATCTAGGTAAGTCTTCTTAATTTCCTAGTAATGTCTTTTCTCTTCAAAAAGCAAGTTATCTTCGGCTATTCAAAGAGGGGATATAGTTCTGCAATGTTAAGGGCTACTGACATTTCCAAATAATACTCAAGATATTCAGGCACTGCTGTTGCAATGATTTTTGTTAAATAAAACTTCTATATCATAGAATAGGTGTTTTCTTCTTGATTTGACTTGTAATCTGTGGTTCTATTGCAGGTTTAAAGTACCTGTGTTAAAGTTACTAAAGCTACTTGGTGGCCAGGGCTGGTTGTGGTGTGGAACACTTTTTTTGCTGTGTTGGGTTTTCAGGCAGTGTTTTTCAATTGCAGAAATATGAAGAGCTAGTGAATAATGCAAATAAAGAATCATACCCTTACCCACAATGTGGTGCAGGAAACACTGGGGATGTGGCAAGACCCCCTGTGTGCAATGTTGGACACCAGGCAGAGGAACAAAGGCGACTGAGAAGACAGACACCCTTGCAGGAAGCTGGACCAGACAAAGGTATTGAATTTTATCTTTATCTGGCAGGTTGCGTAACATCAAATTAAGCTTGTTAGTAGCAGTCTATGTCCTATTGATGACCCCAATGCAAAGTTAGTTAATTAGTTAATATTTGGGTGATAGGGGAAGATACAGTTCTTCTGACTGTAAGATAGTTTATGCAATATTAAACAAAGTTGAAGTCACAAACTGCAAATGGTGCTGGTCTCCAGTTTACTGATCTAATGCTAGGCTTTGAGGTTTCATTTTATCAAATAATAGTAGCTTTCTGTTTTTTAAAGCCATTCTTCAGGAAGGAAGAAATAGCTGTCTCATCTGCGAGAGGTGTGTGTATTCTTTGGGGTTTGTTAGCAGTAAAACCTTTGGATTATCTAACAGTTCACATGCAAGGCAGTGCTGGCCATGATATGTAGGGCATGGTTTAAACTGTGTTTTGTAAATGGGTAATACTAGACTGGAGCTTCAAAGACTGAATTATACTGCTTTCTCTTGGCATTACACCAGACAAGGAATTCTGCATTTCTGTAAAAGATACTATTGTGTCGAGAACTTGCTTGACCTGGCATGGTAGTCTTCTCTGGGTTTGTTTGGTTAAGAATGTAGTTGAAATAAGTGAATCCCTAGGTGGTTTCTCTCTTTTTTTTTTTTGTTTTTCCCTTTCTTCCCTTTGCCCTCACTCCTTGTGCCTAGTATGTCCTTTAGCATTGTAGCTCTTCCCAAAGCTGTCACATGTACTATGGCAAAACTGAGACAGTGTAGATGGGAAAAACTTCATGGGAGGGACAGATGTCCCTGGGGCTTTCTGTTTAGTTGGAGTTTTTACGCAACTGAAGAACATAAAGCAACAAAACCCAAGAGAATTTTCGGCTCTGTGCCTGTAGTGTGGCTTGAATTCTTTCAACACCAACATAACAAACAGTCTATTAACACAGAACAATACCAGCACTGCAGTGCTCCTGTCTCTAGAGCGCCCTGGCCTGGCTGTGGGGAGCAGCCATCGCTGTCCTGGAAGGAGCCCAGTCTTTGTGTATCCCTTAACCAGGCTCTGAGGCGTGTGAGGCTTTCCAGCTGTGACAGTTTCCTTCAGCTGACTTCAAAAGACCCTGCTTGGCCATTTTTGTTCTTTCTTTAGTACTTAAAAAAGTTTAAAAGCATTTAACCTGCAAGTCTTTTTGCTGACTGAAGAACTCAGATCATCGCTGATGGAAGTGAATTGGGGCTGTGAGGGCTGTATGAGTTGATAGATGCTGCTGCACCTTCTGGAACAGGGTACCAGCCTCTTGTGATTAGTTTAATTGGGCTAAAATATTTCACACGTTCTAGTGAGAAGAGGACTAAGTAGGACGCTGAAAATAGGTTGGGCTTGATTCTTTTTTTTGGTCCCAGGTTGATGTATAACTTTTAGCAATTACTGTTGCAAGTCAGAAATGTACAAAAAGGAACCTTAGGTCTCACGAAGATTTGTACTGCAAACACTGCTGCCAGGAGCTTGAAAAAAGAGAGGCTGTGTGCCAGGACTTGAAAAGACAGCTGGAGATGTCCCACAAACATCTTCAGCTTGCTGTGGAGGATTATGAAGCTAAGTCAGAGCAAATCCAAGGCTGGGATTGTTAGTCACCTTAAGACAACTTTGATTCTCTCATCTGTTGGATCTTCTAATTTTCAGTGGATACTGGGGTTTTGGTTATTAACCTCAAAACAAAAAAACAAAAAAACCCCAAACCAAAACAAAAAAACCCCACAAAAAACCCACAAAAACACAACAACAACAACAACAAAAACCCCCTCACCACAGTAAACCAACAAAACAAAGTTTTATCTTGTATCTTTCTGTCTGAAAGGCAGAATTGCTAACCTACAAATTAAAAATGTTTTCAATGCTTCTCAAAACCACCCTTGCTATTTTTTTGTCCTGTCCTTTTTCTCCAAGTATATTTGATATCTCAGTTTAGTGTTAGTAATGGCATATGAAGATTTTAAGCTTATTTAATTACTGTATGAGGTGATTTTTATGTTCACACTTCATTGAAGCGTGTTGGGATCGACTCCTGTCTGCTTGTCACTGCAACAGCTGTACTGCAACTAATGATGCTTTGGGATATTGAGCTCTTGTACCAGAGGCAGTTATTATATAAACATCTCTCAAATTTAGAGAAATGCAGTGAATTATGGTTCATCTTTTTTTAATAGAAAATGAGATGATTCCAGGAGCTCTAATTGCAGGAAACTCTGAGATGAAGACTAAACTGAAAGACCAGGGATCACCACCAAGGTATTTAAAAAACTAAACGAGATGACTTCTTGTTTTGGGTAGATATAAGTTGCTTTTTTTTTGTACAGCATGATACGTTTGCATTTCAGGTCCCAGGGAGGCATCCCAAAACCTTGTGCATCCTCTGACTCTGTGAAAGGTCTGGAAGAAATGCGTGCTCACTACATTAAAGCTTTGAACAAGATTAAGTGTAAGTACTAAAGTCTTAGCTAAAATATTAGTGGAGGAAAATAAATTACTTCGTTGCTTCTTCCCTCAGCCAGCTTGGACAGGACTCTGACAAGCAAATCACATGAGAAGTAAATTTTTCCATCTTACTACAGTGACTGTGAGAGATGGGATTGTCACCCTAAATTCAACATGCAATTGTGATGGGCAAAGCCTTGTTTTACCATTCTTGCTTTGTTGTACTGTAGTATGTCTTTTAAAGTGGCAAAGTGTATTTTGAGAACTGATCTTGTTTCTCCAGAAAAAAACCTGCCTAACCTGCACCTTGTCCTGAGAGAAGATCTTCTTTTCTCTTGTGCTGTATCTTGCTTTCTGGCTTACTCAGTAACCTTCTGGTTGAGGAGAAAGGATTAAGGGTAGCACCAGATCTTATCTCAGTGCAGCAGGTCCCCAAATACCAGCTGCATGGCCATTGGAAAGTTTCTAGATCCTTATTTACCAGCCAGCATTCCTCCCAAATCCCTGTGCCTGCTTAAGATGCAGAATCAGACAACTGAATTCCTTTCTGATGCTTCATATTGACCTGCTGTGGTTTGCCCTGGCATTCATCCAGTAGGCAACAACTGGCACGAGGATTTGGGAATGGTCCTTGCTGGCTTGTTCCAGGTCTGCTAGACAATCCCAGTTTGTAGTGTTGGCTTTTTCCCCACTTTGGGGGAAAACTGGTACTAATGAAGTGTGTTTGTAGGTGATATGCTTTGTTATATCCGTGAAAGTAAGGAACGAGCTGCTGAAATGATTAAAGTGGAGGTTTTAAGGGAGCGCCAAGAGACAGCACGCAAAATGCGCAAATATTACTTGACATGCCTTCAACAACTGCTCACTGATAATGGCAAACACGAAGGGTAAGTTCAAGTATGTTTGGAAATGACTGTTGGCTGTGCAAGAGGTGTGTAGATGTTATTCTGCAGTTTGTCCACCTTGGAGCAAACAGTGCCTGGCCTGAAGTCTTGCCAGGGTTATGTGTGTTGGTGCCAGGTCACTGCTGAGCTGCCTGGCACACTGTCCATTCAGTATTCTCTGACTCTCAGTAACATTGCCTTGAAGTAAAATGTAGAGTTGAATTACCTTTAAACTTGGTTTTGTTTTTTTTTTTTTCCCATGTTCTGCAATTCATGTCAGAGCTGAGAAGAAAATAATAGATGCTGCCAGTAAACTTGCTACAATGGCTAAAGGACTGGAGACACCTCTTCGACACATCCCCCAGCGCAAATCTGTCCGCCCAGGTGTGCTGGATTCTGTGGGCCTTCTCTTTTTGATCATATTGATTTAATAATGCATATAGTAATGAAAATGCTTGTCTCCCAGTATCAACATCATCTTCAATTATCTCTCTCTTTCCCTCCTCTCCTAGCTCTGCATTTAAATTCTGATCCTGGAGGTGAGTGCTCCAAAAGAGATTGTGTGCTTCGGACTAGGTCACACCATATGGAAAGCAAATCATGTAGTGAAAGCAGTACTGAAAAAGGCACTGATAAAGTTGTCCAGAAGCGTGTTCCTCGCGACTTGATACAGCAGTTTGATGCAACGCAGACCAAAACTCAACATGTGCTTCGAGAAACAGTGACTTCAGATATTCAGAACAGGCATAATACTCAAAATCTGCATGGTGCTTCTAGAGGTGTTCTACCAGAATGTTATCCAAATGAAGATGGAAGAAGAGAAAAATATGGCCCAGTTGCAAATATAGGCAAAGGACCTTTGTGTGCTGTGAGGAATGACAGTGCTCCTCCCTCTGCTGGTCAGGGAGCACTACAAAATATGCAAGTAGCCAGTGTTACAAATGGCCACTCCAGCTCTGGGCCAAGTCATCATATGCTTAAGAGCAAGAATGGAAGAACAGGCTTGAAAGAGGATGGATGTACCCAATCATGTGGAAAATGGGAAACTAAGTCTAAGAGAACTCAGGAATTTGATTTTAAAGACACTCCAGAAAGAGATGAAGGAAGCAGTAGTGAATGGAGTTCTGGGAATGGAAGTCTGCATCTGGATTGTGGTGAAATGCCTCTCTGGCATCCTCAACAAAAAGTCAGTGCTAATATTCAAGCACAGACTGTGTACTGTGAAGAGTTTCCTCACATCAGGTCATTTTCCCCTGCAGATGAAAATGTTACTTCTTGGAGAGACATTTCTAGTGGCAGTGGAAAGATTCTCAGTACAAAAAGCAGCACAAAAGTTTACAGTAGAGGCCAGCAGATAACAAACCCAGAGCATACTTCATTCCTCAACTCCTGACAAATCAAATTCAGCTGTTGTACAACTTAATGCAACATCGGATTCAACTGTAGGAAAATGTTGCAACAAATGCTTGGAGAAAATGGTGTGGCATCCCTAGTCTCAGCAAGATAGTGGTTTTTAATTAGCCAACTCACTAACTTGAACCAATACCAGCAGTCCTCATCTGAAGGAAAAAATTAACTTGATGTTTAAATAAAAGTGTGATGATTGAGGAAAATCTCTCATACTGTGTCCATTTCATGATCAATGTTACACGAACAAATTTTATCAAGTTACTTGAAATATTACTGCAAACTTTTGTTTACCTTTGTAATAATGCTTTCATAAATGTTTATAGTGCACTAAATACAAATTTATTAAATAGAATCTATTTTTATATTCAATTTAGCGTGCAGTGTTTATCTAAAACCAAGCTACTGTAACTTTTGGTCGTTTTTTAAATGGTTGTCAGAATTCCTTCAGAGAGTAATGAGATATGTTTTGGACTTTGAAGTTAGTATTTTAATTGACTTTTCCATTTTGAAGGACCTCCTGTAACCCACTGTTTGCGTTTCCACAACAAAAGCAAATATGCTTGCATGTTTTCGTTAAATTATCATAACAAATCATGTTTCAATATTCTTCCCTTTGATACAGCAAAAATAGCTCATACTGGGCATCAGAAAGGTATCAATTAGAATGACCATATTCTGTAGGTGTTTCTTAATTAGTGTATGTTATCAGGGTAAACTATATGTAGTTTTTACCCTGATAACCCATACTAATTGATGTATGAATTAATTTGCCCTTGTGATGCTTAGAAATTTGCCATTTTAAAGACCAGCTCACATTTTAAAGAGAATTGCAAAATGTATCTTTTTTCCTAGACTTTTTCCTTTCCTTGGGATGGCATTGCATTTCCAGTGATCCTATGACAAGCGGAGAATTTTGCTGCTGGCTTATACAGGGGGTCATTAAATCACACTTGTTGCAATTAATAGTTATGGGCAAGCAGTTCACAGCCACAGTAATATGGGAGTTCTAAGCAAAAAGATTTTGCTTGCTATTGTTCTGTGACCTTAGAAGAAGGAAGTCTGACTGTTCTCTCAAGGATGTTCTGTATGTCTTTCAAATGTAACATTTAACTGCTTATTTGTTAAGGTTGCTTATTTAAGTCTTTTGGAGTTGAACATCACAGTTCAGTTTGAGAATCTTTTAAGAGGAGAATAGTACAGAATCTGAAGAAAAAAGTGTTTCACTTCCTTTACAAAAATGTCCTGCATGTTTGTATTCCAGAACAACTGGCCAGGCAGAATGCATTTCAGCTCTTGGTACGCAGGCCTGGGCTGTGACTTGAGACTCTCACAGACGCTCTAACGAGAGACTTCTGGATTTCTTGGTGGCTTTCATGTTGCCCATAAATCCAAACCCACTTCCTCTTTAGTGAGGTGGGGTTTGTCATCGTCAGTGGGAGCAAACTGAGGCCATGAGAGACTGCTGGTGCCTAAACAAACATGGGCCGTGGTTAAGTTCAAGGGCCAAATTCCGAGCTCTTAGCTGAGGAAATAGCTGTGGCCTTGTCTGCAAAGGAAAGTTTTTACTAGTTGTCCTCTAAACCCCAAGTGCAGGCTTTTTCCCTTTTTTTTTTTCCAATGATGAGTGGCTGTTTCTGGTTAGCTTAAACATTTTCCCAAATTCCACAAGGTAAAAAAGAAGCACATTTAGTCCTGTGTAAGAGGTAGTTATACAAGTGTTTAAGCCAATACATCAGATTGATTCAATCCTTGGGCAAGTTCAGAATCAATCCCAGCTTACAGATTTGATCTGTAAAAGTAAACCTCCAGCTGTCCTGTAGGATATCCCTGACCATTCAGACAGCAGCTGAGAGCCCATCATCTCACTGCTGTGGGCCAAATGGAACTTCAGCTATTCCATCTGAGGTGGGTTCAAGAACTTCTCTGTAGCTGCTTCCCCAAATGCCACACTTAGTGACAATGTGCAGACTGCTTTTAAAATTTTCAAATGTACTTTTTGCAATGCATTTTATTTCTGTTGCCTTGTTCAGTGTTGTGTACATAAATCTTACTGTCAATTTCCACAGCGTTTAACAAATTCCCTGTGTTTAAAAGCTTAGTGGTTTTAATTCAGAGTGAAGTATTTACTGATCCTACATATTTAATTTAGAAACTGGGGCCACACCAATGAAGAGGGACCTTCCACTTGACTAACTGCTTGTCTTGTTGTCATATTGAGCAACTTCAGGGATAAAACTTAAACGTATGTGAGAATGTGAAGGTAGGTAAAGATTGAGTTAAATCCTTGCTCATCTAATGTTTACTGTGTGTCTTGCTGCAGTGACAACTCCAGAGAGCTCCAGAGCTGCCTAGGAGATTTTAAGTTTTGCTTAATGAAAATTAGCAGTAGAGGCCAAGAGGGAAGCTCTTCATTGAAACAGCAGCAATCATTCCCTGGTGAGTAAAGTTTAAGGTGCAAGATGATCCTTAGCTCAAGAATCAACAGCTCATAGTGAAAAGTGTTCTCAGCCCTTCTCCTTCCAATGTCAGTAGGAAAAAATGAAGCAGTTAAGAGTAGCATAGGAGGTTGCAACTCCTGAAATTGGACAGCTGACACCAGTCAGAAAGGGGCAGGTAAGGCTGCAATATTTGTGCTTGGACTTGGATAGTTGAGCCAAGATTGTAGTAGAGTCACTCAAAGAATCTCTTAAAATAAGCCTGTCATGTATTTTCACCTACTAGGTTATATGGCTGAAAGAACTTACCTGCTTTATTCAAGAACTGATTACCTGCTGTTACATCTTTTTGATTCAGATGATTCCTTTTCAACACTGTGTTTGTGCTGTAGGAGCCAGATGAAATTTTATTCTAGTAACATTGCAGTTTGGCAGTATTTAAGTTAAACTTTATTTGATATCACCCTCAAAGTAGCAGAATGCAGTGGTCTTTTTTTTTCTTTGCTGTATATTTGTTCCCTATATTTTCTGTCTGATTTATCTTGCAGGTATAATATAGGACAGCAAATGATAAATAGAAAAAAATATTAGACCAAACAGTCTTGGTCCCACCATGCTTGATAGTTTTCAGTCTGGTTCAGTCAGTTGTCTGTTCTGCAGAATTACTATAATCTTTGCAAAATACTCTCAGATTGTAAAAGCCTTTCAAGACTGTTATGATTAAATTCAAGTTCTCTAAGTATAACCTGTGGATATGCAACTAAGGAGATCTCTGGCTTGCTTGCATTCCCAGGCTTTACTTAATACCTTTGCAATTTCATATCTTGTTTGCCCCCTACCTCTCACTTTACCTTATAGTTAGAACTTTCCTCTGAGGTTTGAAGGTCTACTTACTACAGTGTCATGTCCCTTTTCCCATCAAATCTCAAGCTGGGTGCACTTCCCAGAAGTATTGAGATACAGAGTCTCATTTATATATATTTCAGTCATTCATCCTTAAAATTTGCTGTCAAAGCTATTCTTCTGCTGTTGGAAGTTTGTTCTCATGTTTCCCTTTGTTCTGTGGGAGTTGCTAAGATTTCCCATTGAAATTTATTTTTCTCTTTTGTGCAGATCCACTGTGCAGTCCTGTCTCCCGCAGTGTGGATGGCTTACAGTGGAGACGATGGTAACCTGGCAGTGATACAGGAGCACATTACTTGCAGCTGTAGTGAGATTTCACCCAGTATTCTGATGCAGAGTACTTTGCACTCCCAAATTAATCGTGCTCCTCTCTGTTCTTGTTGCTTGGGTAAATATTTCACTCTTGTGTAGACTTTGATGGTGATGTGTGTGAGAACCAAGATTCTTCATTTCCTTCTTGTACATGCTTACCTACCAAGCAAGCTTTTGAGCCAATGCCTTTTTCACACTTGATAAAATGTGTCTGTTTCCATCATGTAGCATTGCTTCTTTGTAAATCTGAATACAAGTAAAGAAACCCATGTCTATTGCCAAATGTTCTGGCTGAATGCCATCCCTGGTGTTCTGGCTTCATCCAGATGATGAATGTTCCCTGTCAGCCTGCAGCCTAGTGAGAGGGGACAATGGTACAGAAATACTGTAATTATCTAATCAACTTTGCTTAGAATGTTAAGCAAATGCAATTCTTTAATACTCTGGCTTTACTATAGCTGTTAATTACCATGTGCAAATACAATTTGTACAGCAAAACCGAGTAGAGGAAACATTCACTTTTAAGTTACTTTACTCCCCTCTAGTGGTCTCGTACCACACGTACGTTTATGTAACACTTCATCACTGTATGTTTAAGGACAGTGTTAGTATTCTGTAAAAACCAAAAGTCTTCTGGTAACTTCTCCTTCCTTCTGCTTCTCTTCTCTTTCTATAGAGAAACCTCCTCAGGGATTTGGATTCTTGCCAATGAAGCTCTCTAAGTGAAATTGGTTTTTTATATGTTGACTTTAATTAAAGGCTGGACTGTACCCCCAGCTTTAAAATCAGTACGTGCAGAAAAATCTCAAAGCTATATAGTAAACATTTATTTTCTGTGCCCTCAAAGGTGTTCACAGGGGGTGTTGGTGTCAATGTCATAGTGACTTAAACTGCAGCCAGAGCTATAGAAACAGCTGCAGAACCCAGTCCTAACTGCAGAGCTGCTCTCTGTGTGTTCTGTGGCACGTGCCAGGTTTTGGTGCGTGTCTAACAGTGTTTGGGCCTGTGGAGGCTTTGGGACATAAGGAGCCTGTCAGATGACTGGTTCCTCCTTTAAACTTGCCAGTTGGCCATTTTGTGTGCTATGCAACTTTCACGAGGTAGAAAACAGGCAACAACCTACAGGATTAGAATGGAAACTTTTTCTTTTCCTGTATATCCCTGATTTGTTGCTCAAGTTACTGATGTTGTAATCCAGGTGTGCAGCACAAGCAACAATTAGCAACAGTTAATGGGCAAGTTCTTGTCTAAATTTTTCTTTGCTTCCTGGAGTCTGTATTTTAAACAGAAATGACTTGCTAGTGTTCTTGGAGAAGATAGGGTAACTAGTAAGATACTTATCATCTGTTTCTGCTTAGGCAGAGGGTATAAAGAAAAATGTAGATAGAGGATTCACTTTTCAGAAGTTAGTTGTTCTTTTCAAATTTCCCACTAGAAACATTTCCATTTTCTTCTAGAATGCTTTGGACTAATATTTTGAAGAAAATAAAGGGGAACAAAAGGAGTTATAGGGTCAATAAAGAAAATGTTGACAATTTTCCATTTGAAAATATACAGTTCTCCTAAAATACTTCACAGAATTACATTTCATATTTAGTTATGGGAGAAAAATGGAAACACTCCAAGAATCAAAACATTTTGCCACTCTTTGACTGGAACCTTTTGTTTTAAAATGAGTCTTGGTTTGTAAACTTTTGCAGCTCGAAAAAGTCAAAATTGAAACGAAACAGTTTAGGAGATCCAAATCCGGCCTTTTTTCCACGTGATTTTTCTTTTGTGGAAAACTTAAGTATCTCAGTTTCCTTCCAAACTGGAAGGAAACCAAATGTGAAAAGTAAAATCCTTCATAAAGCGTAACTCCTGTCTTCCTGCAGTGCTCTTACAAGAGATTATTTGCCTGTGTCAGCGATGCATGCTACAATAACCAATAGCTGGGGAAACTATTTCCTACACTTCTCAAGATTGTTCCCTTTAGGTCATTAGCAGATAGTTCTAATAAACATGAGCTGAGCCAGTAGAGGCTTTGACTCTATTTATCACTGCGGATGTCTGAGCAGTCCCTGTGGGAAGCTGTGACCAATTCAGCCAGAGATTTGTTCTTGTTCTTAACTCTTCTCTTGAACAGCAGTGTCAACAGTCAAACTAAATCCAAATCCTTCACATGTACACATGTAGGAGTCAGGTAAGACATGCAATGCTGAAATAAAGTCATCTGTAAAACTGTAAGCAGCACACAGGCAGGCAGCTGGTGCTTTCCTCAATGAGCTGTCAGGCCCTGCCTTGGGGAGAGTGTGGGCCTGGGCAGGGCAGGATCTGCTGCTCTTGGGCACCCTGCCTGACACCTGGCACTTCTGCAGGTGGGCCCAACCCAGCACTGCTCCTCCAGCACTGCAGTGCAGGCACTGGGGCTGAGCTGACACACTTCCCTGCCTCTTTTGGGGGTATTGCTGTTAGCCTTTGCGGGTCCCATTTGTTAGCTCTCTGCATCCAGTCTGTGTGGCAGTCCCATGAACTTGCAATTCCAGGCATGTGCTCCAGTACCTTTCTCCAAGGAACAGATGTAGTTATTTAAGAGCTTAACACAGCTTAACACCTGAGTCAGGAGAGTAGGACTGCAGGGTTCTTGTGCTTAGGAGAACAGGGAAATTGGCTGGTATGAATTCAAACTCCGTGACTGTAGGCATCTGAAACAGAAAATCTATTGAAATACTGTGCTCCAGTACAGGTATCAGAGCAGAAGTGATTGAATAGATTCCAGTGGGATCCTGGTACCTTTACTTTTCAGAGCATGGAATCATGGGGTGGTTGAGGTTGGAAAGAAGCTCTGGAGGTCATCTGGTCCCACATGCACTGAATAAGCAGGGTCACCTAGAGCCAGTTGCCCAGGATTTGGAATATCTCCAAGGATGGAGACTCCACAACCTCTATGGCACAACCTGTTCCAGTGCTCAGTCACCTCCACAGATCTCTGAATATAAATGATAAATACTTGCTAAAATCCCTAATAATGAGACACATTCAGCTATCCTTACAATTATTCTCTTCCCTTTTTGTAGTTTGAGAAGAATGAGACTGTTGACAAGGAAAACAGGTCTTAAAATGATGGTGTAAGAGGCCATATCCAAAAACTGTAAGATCCTGTTATAGCAAATGAAGTTCTGGAGTAGCCCAAGAGATGGGCTACTTACTGCACATGTTTCTGCCTTGCTGTCCAAATGTTTTTCCAATGCTGCTGCACCTTGCCTAGACTTGTTGTCAAAGGCAGTGACCAGTTGTCTGGAGCTTGCTTTCTGTCCAGTTCATGCACTGCAATAGGTCAGTCTTACTTGGGCTTTCTGAGAGCTTCTGGATATATACCCTATAACTTACATCACCACACTGTCTGCTGAATGCTTTCTTGCAGAAGTGCTGGTAACCGGAACATATTTTGCTGATTATCTGAATAATGGCAAATTCTACACCTGGCAGCTGTCAGGTGTTGTTCTTGACACACAGCTGTCTGCTGATAGCTCGTGAGCAGGGCAGAACAGTGCAGATTCTGATGGGTTTATAGCTCGGCTTTGCAGATGAACACTCTTGTATGCTGTAGCATCTTCCTAGGCTACATCCCACCTGCATTCTTCATGAATGGAAGGAATTCCTCAGGTTTTCTTTCTACGCTTGTCCTTCAATCGCAGTTACCAAATGTGTTACAAGAGCTCTCTTTTCCAGCATGGGATTTGGTTAAGCACAGGACTAACACTTCCCATATTATGTGTGTAGCCAGTGGCATAACTGATAATACTAAATTTAAAATGTTTAAACTTTATTCTTTTCTTTATTTTTTTACTTGCAAATGGTTTTATACAGTTTTTGACTGCAGAAAGGGGAAGGACAGCTTGTGCTGCCCTTAAAATGGAGTTTGTGATGGGGGAAAGGTAGAAACCTAACAAAAAGAAATAACACAGAAAATACTAGATTTCAAATGCTGAGCTGCCCTATAAGAAATAACTTTTTCAGGATTCTGTGGGGAATGACTATTATTAGCAGATGTGTATCAGTGATCTGCTGAACTGATATAATGGTACAGTTGTTTTTGTAAGACATTTAGCTGTGAATTTGACACTCTTGAGCATGTGTATTAGAGCATGATACATATGTGAATTCTGAAGACTTATTTTTTACAAGTTTGAGTAAATTCAAAAAGCAGTTATTTCTTGGTTTAGAGAACACTCCTGGAGTTTTGCTTTGTATTTTCACTGTGCAGGACTCTGAAAATTTAGTTAGCAAGACTGCGCAGGCTTTTTGTTGGTAGTTCACTACTTGTGACAAAACCCCAAGTAAGTAAAGAGCCTCATGTACAGACCAATGAATGCAGAAGATTGCATACTTTGAACAGGAGGAAAGACTCTTGGTAGCATACTTTGAACAGGAGGGACGACTTCGTAGCCAACTGTATGGAAGGAATTGTTTCCAGTTCTCCATAAAGCTTTCAAATCCATGTAATAGACTCTCTTCAGAAATTTCACTGCTCTTGCGTAGCTTAACTGATGGAATAGCAGAACTCCACTGAAATAAGTGGAGAGGAAAAAAAATTATCTTGGGCTTGGGCTAGGCTTGTAGTGCCAAGGGAAGCTTCTCTAGATCATTGCAGTGCAGGGAAACTGTTTTCCCAATAGTTTATCATAAAATGCTTCCAGACTGGAGCCTCTGAAAGATTTCCTTATCTTGAAAAGGCACCATGAATCTCCTTATTTACATCATCCACTTTTCAGCCATAAAATTACACTTCCTTCCTTTTACTGATGACCAGGAGTGGGAAAAGTCAGCCTTAATATATATCCATATATCTATAGATAGATAGATATAGATGTCCTCTTTCCCAAGCATCTCCTGTCAAATATTTTTCCTTGGCTCTCCCTCTTGGGTTTCAAATGACATTTCCTCTGCTGACTCTGTGCCTGTTCGACCTTCATTCTTATTTGTCTGAAGTTATGTGGTATTTTTCTTGGTATTGAAAGGAGTTCATGAAGCTAGAAAAAGTGTTCAACATCTTTATTTCAAATTTGTAAAGTGTCAAAACCAGATTCTTTAAAAAAGAAATGTAGCAGCTCAGTCTCTTCTGAACTCCACCCCATTTATCACAGTAATAGCAATTTTGGGTGGACCTGGTGTTGATAATTCGTAAACCATTAGGGACATTCTAGAAGCAGTAATTCTGATTTTTTAAAAAAGCTGGAAAGATTTTTTTATTGTTGGAATTTCTTCCCCCATTTAAACATAAACTGAATGATTTGTACTAGAAACTACTAAAAGTTACTCACATTTCAAGTGTTCTAAGGAAAAGATTTTAACTCTGTCCCTGTATCTTAATTTTCTGTAGGAGAGAAAAAAGGGTTTTCAACCTCCAAAAAAACATACAGAGCTTTCTTCTTGTCCCTTCTCATTCCCTCTTTGAGCCACAGTATGTGGAATCTATTGCAACTTCCTCATCAAATAGCTTCTTTTAATTAATTTGGCTACTGGTAAAATGAATATATTTTTTAATTAACTGCAATTTTTATTTCCTGTTTCCTTATTAGAATATATTTCCTTCCTTAATATCCTGATTTTATTGTAAAAAATAGCTATAAAGCATCTATATACTGCAAATCAATCAGTTTGCAATGAATTGAGACAATGCATATATGAAGGGGCTAAAAATGAAACAGAATACTCTGTGAGTTAATAGGAAGTTTCCTATTGACATCTGTGGGCTGAATTTACCCAGGTAACTGTACTGGAAGTGTACAGTGCAAGATTTTAAAAATGTCTGTATTAATAAATGGATCATGTTTGATCCAGTGTGGTGTATAAAGACCTTGCATCTGATGGACATTTTGAGGCAATGAAGGCTGGCTGCTGGAACTTGTGAACCTGATAAAATAACGCCCCAGTGATCCTCAGTAAGTAAATTTTAATACTTTCAACAGACGAAGTGGGAGGGAAATCCCCAAATGATTTTATACCCGCTAAGAAATCACACACTCTAGATGAGGTTGTCTCAGTTTACTGGTATCTAGAAAACCTGAGGAAATGAAGTCAGCCTTTTGAAAGTTACTGAATAAAGGAAAGTGCAGATCAGAGCTGTTCTGAACTCTTTGCTGGCCAGAGACTCATCCCTGTCCTCTGTGAGTCAGCGGCACTCTTGCAGCGGAGGCGGCCAACTGCACATGGGCTGTGTTATTGGAGTGCACCCAGGCAGTGCAGGGAAGTGATTCTTTACCTCTCTTGGTACTTTAGAAACTGCATCTGCAGTACTGTAGCCATCTCTGGCACCCTGGCACAGAAAAACCACACACCCCTAAACCTAAAAGCCACTGGCACCTGGAGCAAGCCTGGCAGAGGACACCGACATGGTGAGGGGCTAAAGCAATGCTCTCTGTGAAGAGGGTTCATCCAAACTTAAACACAGGTTAGAAAGGATCTTCCTTCTGTCTTCAGGAAATAGAGGAGATAGTGCCTGACTCGTATGGGTGGTAAGCAGTGGTAGGATGAAGAGCAGGTACAAATTCTAGGGAAGAGAAATTCCTACTAAGTATTAAGAAAAAATTGTCACAGCAAGGGTTTTGAAACAATGGAGTAGGTTACTCCAGAAAAGTGGGGTGTCCATCCTTGGAGATATTCAGAACTCCTCTGGATAGAGCCTGAGCAGCCCATTCTTAGGGTGGTCCTGCTCTGAACAGGGAACTGCACTGAAGAACTTTCATAAGTCCTTATTTAAACTCATCATTGATTCTATGAGAGCTGTATGCAATGCTCTAATAGTGTTATTTCTCAAAGGAAGGGCTTGCAAATGGAATGTGGTGGGTTCAGAGTCTAATCCCCGGTCTCTTATTACCTATTTTATTATTTCAACTGCATCATGGGGCGACTCCCTATCAACCGAGACATCACATAGCCAGAGGAACACTAGGATGGAAAACAGAGGCAGAGACACCCAATCCCTTGCTGACAGTGTTTGAAGGAATGTAGGGCCTGATTCAGCTGTCTTTGTTGGAGTCAGTAGGGAGTTCTGCATAAATCAGAGTTTAAAGAAGAGGCTCTGGGTTATTGATTTCCACCCTCTTGGAATGCATTAATTTGGATAAAAAGCTATATCCATTTTGCTCCATTTTGCCTGAAAATTTACCCATCAGTTGGCATTTTATGCTAAGCCGTGAAAACTGTTTCACTTTGCTTCTGAGTTTATAGGTGGGATTTAAGAGGTCACTGGGGACAAATGTAAGACTGAGGAAGCTCAGCTTGCAACTGTTACTGTGGCAAACGTCCCATTAAATTTGACAGGGTTATTAGCTGACAGAAATTAGTAGTATCTATATTTCCTTTTCTTGCAGGGTGGATTAAAACTCTCTATTTTTCAGTCAAAGAAGCATCTGCTATTGTTAGGTTTTCTAGCAGTACACATAGAATTAAATGCATTACTGTATGTATATTAGATTGGGATTAAAAATAAAATTTCACTGTATTTTTTTTCAACACTAGTCTTAGAAAATAGATTGTGCTTCCCCTATCTGGAAGACAGAATGAAAGTCATCAGATTTCTTCTGGTTTAGTTCTTTTCTTTAGGACCCTCTAAAGAATAGCTCTCATAATAGATCTGCCTTCAGCAAATGGAGACATATGATGTTTCACCCTTACTGGGTAAGGATTAATTTAAAAAGAGTCCTAGTTTTAGAAAGAAAACTAACTATGAATGGGGTAGAGAACATTCCTGAAAAAAATACTGAGAAGGGAATGTGAATTATGGCCTCTCTTGAGTTTTCTTGTATTTTCTTTGTCACTGATACTGAGAAATCCAGGTGCTTTAGGGAAGAAATAACATCTGTTTCCTTAAGATCTTAGTAGGAAAAATGTATGGGTTTTGGTGGGGTGATATAAAAATTTTTCTTCTTATTGTAAATGAAAGGTGTTATTTTGTTTAGAACAACACAAGATCTGTGTTAAACTGTTTCATAGAGGCATAAATAGAAGAGATGTGTTCTGAATGTAATAAAATGTAATAGGTTTATGCTCACTTAGGATACAACTGAGATAAAATATTGTAATTTCTGCAGGAAAACATAGGCCCCTAATGTCTAAGCCAAGAAAGGACTTCTTTTTTTTCCCCTCATATTTCTTATATTACAGAAATATTACAACAACACTTCGCACAGTATCGCAAATTACGGAATTATATATTAATGTAGGTTGGATTTCCTTCTCCATCACTGTAAACTTTACTGACAGATGAAAACTTCAATTAAGCCATTTGTAAAAATTAAGTAAAAGTCTGGGTTAAATATGTCCCCATGTCTATTAATAATAGTTAAATATGTCCCCATATCTATTAATAATGGATTCTATAGCTACTTATCACAGCTTGTCTGACCAAACAGCATTAAGAAAAATTGATGTGTTTTATTTTGAGTTACCTAATTTTTTTATTTTATTTTTTTAGATTTAAACCAGTTAATTGGTTGTCTGGATGTAATTACTGTTTGTGCTTCTAACGTACTTAAAAAAATACACTCACTAAAACTTTCCCACACTATTTGTTTTCATTGGCATAATAAAAGCCCTCTTAATAAAGAAATATGTAAGATGGACTTACTTATTTTTGCTCACTTGGGTTAGAGTAAATTTGCAGATTAAAAAAATGCAATTATTGCAAAAGTTCATACAAATTGAAGTAAAGAAAAACTTTATGAAACACGCTCCCAACTTATTGTAGTACTTCTAATGATAAGATTTTTAAAATTTGCAACAGTTGAAAACAGTTTGCTTGAAATATGACTATTCTACTAATATTCTCCATCCTTCAGGAGGAGAGGAAGGAGTGTTTGAGTAAGATGAAGAGGACTGGCCAGCCAAAGGCCTGCAAGGAGGGAGACCAGTACTTTGCATCTCTGCTGCTGAGCACAAAGATCACCAGCACTTAAAATTTCAGTTAAGTGTTTTTATGTAAAGCAAACAGCAGGACAAATAAGGATGTCTCTGAGGATCAGTTAGATGTTAATGGTTTGGGTGCTGTGTAAAATGATTTATGTACATGATGGTGATAAGCACGAGGAGGTGCACTAAGGCATGGTTAGCCAGTAGGATGTCTTACTAGAGGAATGTACTGGACTGGATTTAAAGTGTGTGTAAAGTTATTTAAATATTTAATTTTAGTTAATTTAATTTAATTAAGTTTTCCAGGTGATACCCAACTGTAAAGCATAGTCTTTGTTTTTTCTATCATTCCTACTTATAATCAATCAACCTGTAATTATCCTGCCCTGATTTTGGGCCCTGCCACCACAGTCCATACCATCTACGTCTTCTAAAATACACTTATAAGATCCTCAAAATCACCTGGAAGAATAAGCATTGTGGAAAAAGAGTTGCTTAAATGTTATGGAAAATTCCACTGCGCATGTTGCAATGATGTTACATGTTTTGTTCTTGGTGTCTTTTATTTTTGGGTTTGACTCCATGGTTTGATCAAGGAACTTGAATATCACTGAGTTTCTGGATCTTGGTTAGTATGAGAGTTCATCTTTCTGTTTGTCACAGGAAATGGTGATCAACTGGATCATCAGAATTGCTTCTTAGTTGCCTTGATTTTTTTTCCCCTTAAGTGAAAATTCAAGCAGCTGACAAGTGTTTTGGAGGCCATATAGAAATCTGTTTGTTTAGATGTTCTTCAGAGTCCAAATGTTTGCAGACACTCAAGTGGCTGTGGGAAAGAGTGTGGATACCCCTTACTAGTAGCTCTGTTCAGCAGTAGAGAGCAGAAATTGTTTTAAGTCTTTGGCCTGTGACTGTATTTTTCTAGTAGTTTGAGAACCCAGGTGGGCACCATTTTAAAGCTGTCAACAATCTAAGTACATCCAATATATAAGCATATTCTTTAAAATGACACACCAGAGGTTGATGATGTGCCACATATTTCACTAGATTAATGAACTTCCAGCCCACATATCATGTAACATTACTTCATATAGTGTAATCCACATTTCTGCAACCATGCAAGATACCAAAGAAATACATCATAAAATGTGCTAGAAGATATGAGAAAGTCACCCCATTAGCCTGTTACACAGACTAGATACTTTTCTGATAGCTCATCCACAAAATTCAAGCGGTTGAAACAGAAAATACTGAAACCAAAAGAATGTCAGAGTCAATAGCAACCCAGAATTTCTTTCATAACTCACTTTTGTTTACTGGTAAATTCTGTCTTCACATTATAAACATAATTAGTAAATATCTGGTGACATTTTTGCAGGTTCAGTTTAACTTCTATATTAATTGAGTAAATGTTTAGATTTTGCTGTATGCATAGATGATAGTGAAGGAAGAGAACTGTATATCAATAGACTGTATGTCCTGAATTTCTTAATAGGAGGGATAATTATTACCACCTTTATCCTTACCTCCTTTTGGTTTTGACTAAATTTAATTTGTTACTGCAAAAGAAATACAAAATCCTTTAGGAAATGCTATGTTGTCTCTTCAACAAGCCTAGCCATAAAAAAAACCCCCTTAATCTTTGTATGCTTGTATGTCAGACAAACAAAAACTTTGAAAAATCAATTTCCAATTTATCCAACTAGATTGTAACCGATAAATAGTATTTCTCATTAATCATAACCCCTAACTTCTACTTCTGTGGTGCAAACTGCAAATCTTTGCTTGTAGAATTGTAGTTAATTAGTTCATCTTCTACAAGTTACAAAATAGTGGTATAAAGTGTGGGCTGCTACTGTCTTGAGCCTTGTTCAGACACACTAAAGTGACATACTCTGTACCCCTTTACTTCTTTCTTGGGCCAGTATCTTATAGTATTTCACATCTACATTTTACCTTATACTCCCTGTCTGAAAGTCGTAACACTAAACTGTTAAACAGTGACATTGAAATGGTCAAAATCAAATGACTATTTTGTAATTTGCAGAATCTAACACTTTTCTTGATGATAAAAACCAGCCAAAAGGATTAGAAAGCTGCCATTGTGGTTAGTACATAGTTTGAATACTTCTATGTATGTTTAGAAGGACAATGCATATTTATATATGTAATATATAAACTACTGCAAACTGATTCAAAGTTTATATTTCAACTAGCATCTGTCATATCTTCTGTCACCATTCCAATTAAGCTGTAAACAGATAGGTACTAGGAAATCTCACAGGCTTTTTCCTGATACTGTTTTAGTGGCAGAATACACCATGCATTTATCTTTGGGCAGGGTGGTTTGGCAGCTGCTGTGCCTGGTCAGCTGCTTGCTAATGAAATTGTGCAGCTGAGCATTTGCAACATCAGTGCAATAATACAGAATGACTAACCATTAGTACCTACCTGAGACTAACTAAAAAGGAAAATACCTGCAAATTAGGAAATCCAGTGTTTCTGCCCAAGTATTTATATGTGAGCAGCAGCATGCATAAGTATCATTTACTTTCGGTCTAATTAGTGTTTTTTCTTTTTTTTTTTTTGTTTTTTTTTTTTTTTTTAATTTCCTGTGTATATTGAAATGGAATAATCCTGGTACAGAGAGTTACTTGGTAGGAGCATATAGAATCTGGGCTTGAACTCTGTTAACTGTTGTGTTGTGTTCCCAGCTCAATTATTTCAGTGTAGGTATAAAATCTTTCTACCTTTGAGGTGTTGGTAGTGGTTTGCTCTTTTTGATTTAAATCGTAAATAAAAACTGCAGGGTTTTCTCTCCTTGAGAAGGATGAGGCTGGCATTTGTTCTGGAGCTAGCTGTGGAGATTTAGCAGTAGGTACGGAAGAATTCGGTGCCTTGGTGTCTGTGCCATGTTAGTTACTAGAAAGCGCATTATTCATTTTGCAGCAGCCTCTCCGGTAAAGCCACCAACATTGCTATTTTTCCTTATAAGGGAAACAGATACCTTTATGTTAGTTTTCATAAGCTATCGATGCAAAATGCTGCACCTCAGGCAAGTAGATACCTCTACTTATACATATCTCTATGCATTCAGACGGAGGCAGAGACGTGCATTTCCTTCGGTTCCCCCCACTGCTGTCTGACACACTTGGCTCGGCGTTAAGGCTACCCCAGGCGCTGATGTCTCTGGCGCTGTGTGAGCCGGGGACCCGCGGGGTAACCCGAGCTGGCAGCGCTGCCTGGCCGCAGCTGCCTCCGGAGCCGAGGGAGCGGCAGCGCCGCGTCCTCCCGGGCAGCACCGCAGGATTCCCGGGGAGCCTCTCGGGGCCGAGCATCCCGCCAGCCCCGGGCCGGCCGCAGGTGACCCACGGCGCGGCTGGCCAGGAGCAGCCCGGGTACAGCCGGGAGCCCCCGGGTTGGCGGCTCGGGGGTGGGGGGAACATTTTTATTGCCCTGTCTCTCGCGAGAAAGGGTTGGGCGGGCGATACTTGAAGAGGAGAGGGGGGGGAGAGAGGAGGGGAAAAAGGAGGAGGAGGAGGGAGGGGGCAGCTGGAACCGCAGCTGGATTAGCGGCGGGTGCAGCGGCCGCAGCTGGAACAGCAGCGGGAACGGCAGCCGGCGGCGGCGGCGGCTCCAGCGGGTGCGCGCCCCTCGCAGCGGCTTCTCCCGGGGAGGGCGGGCTGGACGCGGGGCTCCTGCCCGCGGGGCTCCGGCCGCTGAGGCTCTAGCGGTGCCCGGCTCGGGGAGCCGGGAGGGTTCGTGTCCAGGGGACACTTCCAGCCCCTGAGTGGCTTCGGGAGCTGTGGCGGCGGCCGCGGTCTGTCCGCGGCGGGTGCGGGAGCCCCCGCGGATGCTGCTGCTGCGGAGGCAGAACCCGCGCGGCCCCGGGCAGCCCCTCGCCATCCCCCGCGGCCGCCGCCGCCTCTCTCGGCCGCGATAGCGCCGGGCTGGCCGGGGGCCGACGGCGCCGGGGCGCGGGGGCAGGCGGCGGGGGGCGCGGGGTGGCCGCTGTCGCTTTTCCTCGGTCCCTAACTCCTCTTCCTCCTCATTTTTTCCCTCTCAGCTCGCCTTGGAGAGGCTGGTCGGAGACAGAGCGGCGGGGACCGGCAGTCTTCGGCGGCGAAGAGGAGTCAGCGGCCGCTCGCAGCCCGGGGGCTCGGGGGACGCGATGTGGCGGGGGCGGCTGCTGGGGATCGCCCTGGGAGTTGCCGTGCTGTGGGCGTCCCAGGCTGGTGCCGCCGCCGCCGGGCACACCGAGGGGACGAGCGCCAAGGAGAGCCGGTCCAGCCGAGCCAAGAGGCGAGGGCACGGCGGTGGGCACGACGCGCTCAAAGGGTAGGTGCGGGGCCGGCCCCTCCCGGGGTGCTGCGGCGGGCCGGGCAGCCGGCGCACATCTGCCTCTGTGTGTGTGTATCCATAGCCAGAACCCCTTGACGGTGCGAGCTCTGGGGGTGCCAGAGCTTCCCGAGCCCCCTTGGGCTGCCTATACCGAGGAGCGGTTTGGGCTGTGGGGCGCCGGACGCCGCCTGCAGCAGCGCAGGGTAGCGCCAGGACTCGGGGCCACCCTGGCAGCCTTCCCCCCCCGGACAGGGTGCTGGGTCCTCTGCAGCCGTACTGCACCTCTGGGTGGGCGATGCTGCGTGAGGTTAAGCCGCAGCAGGGCCGAGGTTGCTAATTTTTCTCCTAGCAAGGCCTTAGATAAAGGTGCGCTGTGGGCTTGTGCATTCCTCCCACATCCCGCGCTTCTGCTGTGCATAAAGCAGAATAACGGTAATGCCTGGAGCCCACAGCGTGCCCTTTCCATCAGCTGTCCTCTTTCATCTCCACCTTGAGCCTCTTGTGATGTCCATCTTGCTCTCAAATGGACTGTGTAACTACCTGGCA
Organism: Certhia americana; assembly: GCA_018697195.1. NCBI lineage: Eukaryota > Metazoa > Chordata > Aves > Passeriformes > Certhiidae > Certhia > Certhia americana. The sequence goes on from CM031866.1 coordinate 9,560,275, forward strand.
CTAGTATGAGTGTGCCCAAGCATACAAGAGTTTAATTGCTTAAGAAACATTGTGGTATGTGCTTAGGAGAGAGATTTTTTAAAAGCTAAATCTGTGTCAGGCAAACTTTTCCCTATTCTAATGGAACACCTTTCCAATGCAAAAATAGTTGTGAAGTCAGCTGAAAGACATTGTGTGCATTTGCAATTGAAAATCTAGTTCACTAAAGGTGAAAAGTTTGTAATAAAGTAATGAAAAAGTTTACTTTCTCAGGTGATCCAATGTGCCTTTTCAGTCCACAGCCAGATTTTTTTCTGTTGTCAGACAGAGGAGAAATGTAGCAAAAATTGTGTTAAAATAGTTACACTTCTGTAAGAGATGCAAGCTATCCCCCCCCCATTCATGCAATCAACATGCTTTGATTTCTTGCTAACTTCCTCATAGTTCTATAGTACTTTTTATCTATATTTGGATGTACAATCTTGGCCTTTTTAATGCTTGCCTGATTGAAAAAGGTTTATGTTTTTAGATCTGCATGCTGCAAAAATGGATTCAAGCTGTCAGCATTATATTTTTCGTGGATCTGATTTTGTAGGCTCAGACTCTCTTATTTCATTTTCTCATACCTTGTCACAAAAGAAATAGTTGGGCAAAGCAGATCCAAAGTAGATGTGATAAACCTAGGAGGTGAGAAGGATATGCAGTAAAGTTTGAGGGACTAATTTCAAGTAATAAAAGATGATAAAGAAAAGCATTTATTAGAAAGAGCCTGTATTCTCCAGGGTGTTTCAATAACCTTTGTTGTTATAGGATTCTGTGTTAATATCAAACTGATAAACACCATTTTTTGGTCAGTGGCACAGATTATGCCATCTAGTAAACTGTGCTGACTTGGTGAAAGTTAGAGGCATGTTAGCTGAGGACAAAATTTCTTTGGTGTGTGCAACTGTCACTCTAAACAGTGCTATTTAGACATAATAGTGCAACCAGGGATGATATTTCAAGTGTTAATTATTTATGGAATCTAAAATGGGTTAAAGTAAGTATTTAATCTTATGAGTTGATTCTTACTCTTAACAGAAGCCTGCCATGTTTTATGTCCTTTGCAATAATTCTTTCTTTTATTGTATGTTTTCTATGAGTTATATATCTGCTTAGTAATCTGCAAATCTAGAGATAATTTCAATGTAAATTTTATTTATTCTGTATCTTGGTCAGTTTTTCAGAATATTTCCAATATGAATGAGTGCCCCTGGGAGCAGATTCTTAACAGGGATGTTATAATTTGCCAGACGAACTGAGAAAAAGACAAACAAATTATTAATTTGGTTTCTTGTTAGACCTTCTTTTGTAACCCCGATTTGAGGCTGAGTATAGAGTTCCCAAATTGCTTGGAGCACAGTCATTTTGATCATTGTTGGGTGAATCCTGCTGGATATTTCCAGTTTAGAACTTGTGAGCACTTTCTTAGGTGTGGTACTGTACCGTAAAATGTGAGTAAAAAGAATTGTCATTCTAACAGACAAGGTTGGAACAAATTTGGAAGGACAGATGGAAAACATATTTTGAATGTTCAGGAATTGTATATACATTATTCATTGTAATTGGAGGACTAAAGCACTAAAAATATGATTTTACAAGAAGACATAGTATTTTTTTAACTTGTTCATCAGTACAAATGCATTTGGGAATCTGTTAATTGTCATACAAGTCATAACAGATGCTGGGAAACTTTATTTCCATGTTATTACAATTGACTAAGTCTTTCTTTTCATTTTGGAATAAACTCTTGCTCTGATTGTAAGGCACAGGGGGATACATTTTTAGAGAAAGCCCTTTTACACTTTAGTCATTTTGTGTGTTTGATTATAATGACTATTTGAAGTCTTAGCATTTGAAAGTATTGAGCTTAGTCTGTGTGTGAATACTGGTCTTGTATGCTAAAATGAACCTTAAGATCTGTTTCAGTTCTCATGATTTTTCCTACTTAGCATTTTTTACTGCAAGCTGTTGACTGCAGGAGATGTTTGCTTCCATCTGTGTGACCTTTGCCTCATTGTTTATGGCAATGAGCTGCCCGAATGTATAACGGGATTCTAGAAGCGTATTTTAATTTAAATACTTATAAATTATTTGGAAGTGCCTCTGAGGTTCTAATTTTAAGATGTTACACTTGCTGCTCATGTAGTTTGAATCAATCCTGCTTTGGAAGCATTAGAGATGAAGTCCTTTTAATGCATCCGTCTTTGGCCTAATTTAGTTTATATTTATGTGCTGGTGCCTGATGCCTCTAAGTGATCAGAAAGCAATCAGAATAAAGGCATTAATTATTAAAAACATAACTAGACTGGTCATGAAAATATTGTTGGACTCCATTGTGATTCAGCAAGTTAAAATAATAAGCTGCTGGTGAGACACTTCTCCTCCAGATCCCCAGAACTTTATCACAGATGTTACTGTACTTAGCTGTAAGGCATCAAGCCATTATCCTGCTACCCCTTAAACACCCAAGAATGCAGTGTCAACTTCTTTAAGAAATAAACCCTACAAAACTGGCCATGAATGGGCAATTCTTTCTAAACAATATATACTTGAAGACAACCATTTATATGTATTTCAATCATTTGAATATAAAGCAAAAAATAATTTACTGATAATTTGATCAGTACTTGTCTGAATACAAGAAGTATTGGACTTAAAGATCTTATAATTAATTAATAGTTCTCATTTTCTGATGATGCTAGGTGACTTCAAACACTAATGATTATCAGTCAGTTCTTAGTAACATTTAAAGCAATGTTTGTCGTGTTTATCAGTCTCAGTATAATGGGCAAAGAAAGCAATGATTTGCTTAACAAATAGCAGAAATTTTGAAAGAAGTGAAATTTCTTCAAGATAGCTGAATTCGGACATGTTTTTAAATAGGAGACTAATTAAATGTCTCTATGTAAGGTTGATTTAATTTCTTTGTTTCTATTAAGATAATATGATTGTGAATATTGCAGAACAGAAGAGTTGGCTCCAAAAGGATCCATAAAAGTCTTGGATTAAAGGTATTGAACAGGGGATTGAACGTTTTGGACCAATTTCTTTTGGTTCTCTCAAATGAAGACCATGGGTTACTGATACATTTCCCTGAGTAAACTTGGTTGGATTTGACCCTTTTTATGCATCAATGCTCCCTGAAATAGAATAATCTCATAAATCTATAATTTAATTCTAGTGTTCAGCTATATAATTAGGGCTTCTGGTTTTTGTTTTAAACCAGTCCTTACCACTAAAAGCCTGCTGAAGAAAAGCAGACTTTCTGTACTGGTAAATATTTGTTTATACTGAAAAACCTCAAAGATTTTTCTTGCCACTTGTGGCCTGCACACCTCTGGGCAGCTGCTGGTGCCACACCTTGTCAATGCCACTCTGCAAGCAGGAGGCAGCCTGAATACTTGGAAATAAAAAACTTAATTAAAAATACATGCAGGTTGCTGTAATACCCGCTCTGCTGGAGCACTCACCTGGCTTCCAGGTGGCATGGCTGGCCTCCTTCCAGTCCTCTGTGCCTGTGGGGTAAAGCTTACATGGAGGACGAAGAACTTTTATTCCAGCATATCCTAGTGTGGAAACTGAAGTCCTTGGCAGCTACACATAGTGCTAATATTCTGCACCTCTCTGAATGTATTTGCCAATGGTTGTGGTAGTGTTCTTCTGTTATTACATGATCCTTGGAAATCTAGTTCTGGAGTGAAATAAGTTCATAGATATTGGCACTGTGCCTCATATATGCGTTTCCTCTCTTTTGGTATGTGATTTGATGTAGGTGTGACTTGGTGGAGCAGGAAAAAAACAGTAAAAAGTAAATAATCTTCAGGGCTTTGTCATCCTTGTAGTCTTCATTTAGATATCCAAATTGTGTCGTTTGGACACCAGCTCTTTAGAAGGCACAGCCTTTATCCGATTTCTGGTTTATTAGTTTTGGGGATAGACTTCTAGGCCTGTGTAGTTTGTAGGGCAGAATTAAGACTACATTAATTTTGACATGCCAGTGCAACCTGTGGTTAAAACTCTTGGTGAATACTGTTGTAGTCTCCCTTTCAGTGGGAGGCTCTGAGACACATGTGATTGTCTTTCTGACAACTTAGTCAGTCTTCCCCTCTGTGATCTTTCTCATTATATTGTTGCAGGACACAAATGGGTTTGAAGTGCCATATGCCTCTCCTAAAATACATTAGATAATGACTTTCTTGCCATTTGATGGTAGTAGGTCATAAATAGAGCAAGCAGAAGAAAAGGGCTACAATAAATAGTGTAGCAACAATCTTGTACTGTATGAAACAAGATCGTTTTGGAAATTTTGTAAAATCAGCCTGGGAGACTAAGGTGAAACAGGTTTCCTGTTACCCGGCATCACTTTGCCAAGGTGACATGTTGAACATCAGGAAGGCAAGACTGGATGTAACTCTTTTCCTTTCTTCCCCTCATTTATCTATTTATTCATTTTTGTCTGCTTAGCTCTTGGCTGTATCAGGCTGGCCTGATACACTGCCCCAGATGCTGCAGGACCAGTCACAGCTGGCCTGTGGGCTTTGTGTATTTCACATCAGGATTGTTACTTTGAGTCCCATTGCAGGAAGGTACATCCTGAGAGGAGTTCTTTATGGCTTATTGTTGCTATGACTTAATTGCTTGGCAGGTTAGGAACAAATTAATCCCACAGTCCTTACTCAGAACACAAGAGATGTCATGGACAGTACTTTATTTCTTTGTGTTCCAGGTAATAGTTTTCTTCTGTGGATTTGTTATGCAGTTGTCTAATCTTATGCATGGTGGTGTCTTTCTGGAGACTTTCTGATCTCAGTTTGTTAGTGTTTAATTGAAATGTTATTGATGGGGATGTAGTGTCTTTAGAAACTGGAGGCATAAAGGGTTGGGGGAAGAATAGCAGCTTCAGAAAGTGTGTCTTGCTGAAGCAGGGTACAGTAATTTGCAGTTTGCAGTGCAAGTTTCTTGAGAGAATTGCTTTGAGGAGACAGAAGCAACTCTGGCTAGACATAGCTGCACTTTCCTCAATCAAGATCCTACTTAAGTTTTATATAAGTAGACTTCTCCCCTGTTGTTAGCCAGCAAGGAAACATTTTGTGTTCAGTGGTGGTTCCACAAGTTGTTCATCAGACTCTGTATCACCTGGGTCTGTTTGCCTTGGGCACTGGATAAGTTCTGCTCTATGTGCAGCTTCACACCAGTGTCAGAATCTTTGGGGCTGTGCTGGGCTTGACGATGCAGACTTGAAGTAAGGGTTGGGCTGCTCTCAGCTGATATGGGAGCAAAGGGAGGATCTCTGGGTCAGAGCTTGCCAGGAACATCTGTCAGCTTCACTTACAGTCGTCCTTATCAAATAAGATTACAGCTTCTGTTTCCCTTATGTTTATTTTTCTTTCCTGTGGTGTGTTGCTCGGCATTGCTGCTCTCTTAGGATAGTCTTTTTCATTCTTCCATCCTGCAAACTTTAATATTTAGTGTATGAACTTCAATACAGTTTTTGACAAGGGTCACTTTAAAGATGTTCATGTACTGAGCAGCCTGTGATTGTTAGAACAGTATTACCCAAAATCAAAGACCCCAAATATTTAGCTGTAAGAATCACTAGGGAAATTTCCTCTTGGTAGAAATGTGGTAGACACTGGGTAATAGGAGGCCATGTCTACTTAAATAAGATTTTAGGGCCTTGAGATCTTTGAATGTGCACGTATGAAAATAGTAAGAAATTAATCACTAACTCTTTTGTTTCGCAATGAAACTGACTCCCATCTCATTCTTCTTCATCTTCCTGCTGAACCCTAAAGTTGAAGAGGATATAGAGACATGTCTGTCACTTTGTCTGTCACTTTGCTCCCCAGATTCAGTAAATATTTTTGTAGAATGGAGCAAGTTGTGGCCTGGAGTGTTTCTGATTAACCATTGCACTCTGCTGGGATATATATTTGTTGCTTCTCAATCTTACATTTCTTCTTTGGTTGTTTTCTCATCCATTCTGATTTTCCCACCTAGTTTTATTTATTTAATCTTTTTAAAAGGATTTCAGACCTACTGAAGAGCCTCATTCATGCTGAGGCTGGTGTGCAGATAGAGGCATGAAGACAATCATTTGATTTTTTTGTGACAGTCAGCAAAGTTGGTCTCTTCTTTGGAAGGTACATTGGGGTGTCAAATATAACCTGTTAAATTAAAACCTCTGCCTTCTGGTTTTGCTTATAGATCTTCACTGAAGTATGGAGGAGGTCTAGCTTTTATCTGGAAAAATATTTGCAATGTTGACTTGCTGGAGAATCTGTTGTTTTCCTTTCTACTTCTCATTTTATGAAATGATTCATGACCATTATAGCCTCAGAAATACCAAATGAAAGCCACAGTTCTTTTGTCTACAGTCTTAATCATTTTCATCCTTTTTTTCAAGCTTCCCTCTCTCTCATATTTTGCTGGAGGACATCCGAATATCCAGTGATGTTCAGCTGAAGTTTAAAACTAAAATTTGTCTCCTTTCAGAAACATTATTTTCCTGTCTCTTTTCTTTTTTGTTTTTCCCACTAATATTCCTTCTTTTTCTCTTCCCCATATACAGAGTAAATTACTGTCTGCTAGGGACAAGTTGAACTAAAACAGTGGGATCTGTAACAGGGTGTTCCTGTTTTCTTATGGCAGATGTGCAGGTAACTTGCTTTTTGAAAATGTGGAGTCACTGTCCTGGCAAGGAGAGAGACAAAGGGTAGAAGAGTGTGCAGTAAAGGGAGCAGGAGAAATACTGGTAATTTACCTAAAATAAATCTTCAGTAGCCTAAGTGAGAGCACTTAATACACAAATTAACAGCATTGCTTAACACCTAAGGGTGTTCTCTGTCAGTATTGATGCAAGTGTCAGCTATAGGAGACTCCCTAAAGGATTGGAGGATTGTGTGTGGCACCAGCACAACCTCCGGCCTTCAGGGAAGCCTCAACAAGGGACTGGCTGGCCTTGAGTTTGTCTGGCCAGTGTGCCCCACACCAGCTCTTGTGCTGCTGCTCAGCTTGGGCACAGGCTGGTGGAAATCCTGAGCTCCCTGGGTGCTTTCCCTTGGGAAACTGTTAGAGAAACCTCCTCAGTAACCATTAGTGGATACATGGTGAGTGTGGAGAGTAGACCTGGGGGTGTGAAATGAGGTCTCCTGTTCCCCTCTTGGAAGGGACATCTGGACAGCTAAGTGTTGCCTTAGCCCACAGTTGTATCCATTTCCCATGGGATGTTTTTAGTGCTACCAGATGGAAAAACTTCTTGTCCTCTAAATATATATTTTTAGTTTGATTTTTTTTTGTGTGTGTGTGTGTTTTAAGGAAGTACCTGATGGCTCCTTCCTGTTTATCTGCTGCACTTGTCTGGCCCTTCAGATAGTTGGCCAACACAACTTCTTGTGTTGATGTACTTGCACTTTACATGTCTTGTACAGCCATGTAGATGGGTTTTGAACTGGACCCGTTGACATTCTCAAGTGGAACAATGAAGCAATACATGCCAGAAACGCGTCTGTCCCTGGCAATGAATGAGAACAATGCCTGGCTGTCAGGTTAGATGAGTGTGTCTCTGCAAAAGACAGGGTTGGATTTCCAGAGCAAGTGTGGAAGAATTCTCTTAGTGTCACTGCTGTCGTTGGATTGCTGTATCTAGCTGTCACAGTGTGATGGAGGTTAGGGTTAGAAAAGTGTTCAGTGTTGCTGCAGGAAACTTGCATGTCATTTTGAACTCTTGACTTGCACATAGGCCAGAGCCAAAGAGCTGCTCAGCGTGTTATTTTTTTAGTTGAGCTGAGCCAGGATGCTGGGACAGCAGTATCCTTACTGTCAGAGTGAGAAATAGTTATCATATTAGGCTCTCTGCATGGCACAGTCTTGCTTATTGCAGTGTAAAAATGAGTACATCAGATGCAATCCTTTGTATGTAAAAAGTATGTTTTGCTTAAAAGTGCATGCTTATTCTTTATAGTATAATAGAACCTAAATTTTGTGTTTGTTCCAGAGTCTATCTAGCATAGTTTCATAGGTTTTCCTTTTATATGATTGAAATAAATAGCTTCAGGAGTTCTCTTAATGATCTTCACTGAATGGTTAAAAGGGGCACAGTGATGAAAACATCACATTTTTATAATATTTAGCTAAACAACAGAAAAGAAATCCCTGTTTAAATTATTTGAGGTACCTGGAAATGACCCTTATGCATGCTAAATGCAGAGCTGTGTCTGTTTTTGGCCCTATCTGATGCACCATTAAGTTTTACAATTTGTGGATATACTCGCTGAAAGTGGTGAGTTCAAAGCACAACCAGGTTTCATTCTTGGGACTTGATGCACTATGGTGAGTCAGGGCTGCTGCTTATCGTGTGCCGTAGCTGTTACTGCTGCATCCTATTAGGAATCCGATCTTCCCTTCCCAGTTCTGCTTTGCTCGCTGCTCCTTGGAGGAGGGGGTAGGTGCCAGCACAGCTAGAGGAGGTGCTTTAGATACCGACCTTTAATTTATGCATACTTGGCTTCTGTCATTTAAGTGAGGAGGGATCTTGGAAGGCCATGTGGTTCAACCCCCATTTAGGGCAGGGTGAACTTAATCCAGGTTGCTCATGGCCGTGTCCACTGAAGTTTGGACTATATCTGGCAATGGAAGTTCTTGATTCTGTGGGAAAGCCGAGTAAAACTCCAGTGGAGTCAGCAAAGCTGCACCAGCCTGTGCATTCAGTATTTATTCTGAGACAGTGAGTTTAGGTATGTACATAAAGCTGGTTTATAGCAAAAAAGTATAGATCTGATTCTGTGTCTCTTGAAACCTACTAGTAAAAGCTATTCGCCACATTCTGGAGCCTTAACAAGCACATTTTTAAGACCAGCCTCCCATTTTTTCAGGTGCAGTTTGTCATTCTTTTAAACTCCCCAGTGCAAGCATGGAAACATCACTCCAATTTTATGTGGAAATTATCAGCAAATAACTATGAGTACAGCTGCAGTATCTACCAGAGTTAACCACATAAGAAGAAAAATAGGCAAAGCTTTCTCTAAGAGGAACCATTAGCTGGTGATATTGCTTTAAATTGTATTTTTCTGCCAGAAAACTGGGTCATATGCTAACCACTGCAGCCAAATAGTTAATAGAAGTTGTTCATGAAACGTTCTCTTGCAAGGAAGAATTCCCGTGTATTTTCCTAGGGAGAGGAAAAACGAGTTGAGGGAGTGATGAGAAACCCTTCCCAGTATTCCTGCATCCCAGCTCTCTTACAGGTGGTTACTGTTTCTCTCTCCGCTGCTCTCTGCCCGCTCTGCCCGGTCTCTGTCTCATTTATTTGAGACCCGTGCTTTGGGTTTGGTTCAGCGCGGATTACGCCAGCGTTGGCCGGTGCATGGCAGTGCTGCTGACAACATTTCTGCCTGAAGCCTCGCTCACAGCAGTGCCAGAAACTCTTCCTCCCATGGGAGTTGCAGATGGGCAATGCTTTCTTCCGGAGAGGGCTGTAATTTCCTCGAGGGGTCAGAGGCAGGGCAGAGTGGGGATGCAGAGAATTAGCCCTGCCCCTGTCAGGCTGCAGCGCGGGGCTCAGCCCGTGCCTCTGCCGGGACCCCGGAGGGGACAGTCCCAGCGCCAGAGGGGTCCCCGCCATTCCCGGGATGGGGCAGTCGCTGCTGCCGGCCTCACGCAGGGCTTTTGAACGTCTCCCTGACTTCTCTGGCTGTCACGTACCCTCGCTGCCTGGTTATAGCTGATAAGAAGACTCTGCCAAGCTAAGCATGATTTACTTCTCATTATTTTACCTCTGTGTGCTCGCTCCGCCAATCCACCCGCAGTGGCTGGGTAATGGCTGCAGGTCGGGGGAGCCGGGCAGCCACACATCACTGCTGAGCCAGGGCTCTGGAAGCACAGGAGAGACAGACCCAGTCTGTCCTTTCCATGGGTGACATCAACATTGCCCTCTGGAGAAAGGAGACCTTTTATTTGCGAGGCGGTGACAGCCGGAGGCTGTGCAGCCATCACGGCGCTGCCCGGGCAGGACCACGCGTGTCCAGCTCAAGGAGCCGAGGCTGCAGCTCTGCCCAGCTCATTCCCACCGGCTGGGAAAGGACCGACACGGCTTTACTGGTAATGGGGGGTAGGGCCCTGTGGCTGTTTCGGAAGAATATCTTCTGGTTTGGTGCATGCAGGTGCTGTCAATATCTATGCAAACCTATCATTCTCAAGTGTTAGTTATGGCAATTTCCAGATGAACCTTTTTCTCTCTGCTGTTCCAAGATTTTTCTAGTTGGTGACTCATGTCTAATGTCTTTTGATAACTCACTTCGCTACTGAATCTCTACTTCCGTATCATTAATCAAAGACATAATATCTTGTTTACTTTGGACATCTTTGATGAAACTCTGGGCATCAGCCATCCTCCGGTCTCTCAGCACCATACATTACAGAAATCCTTTTATACTTTACAAGTTTGTAAAGTGACTAAAATAAAATGAAAGTCTTTTTTGTGTTTATGTTTGTGTTTTTGTTTGTTGGGTTTTTTTTAATTGCAATGGTAACAGCTTTGTTCTGATATTCTTTATTCTTTCTCTGGGCTTTGGAGTGAAAGGAAGGTGTTGTATGTGGTTTAAAGCTGTATAGATATGTTTTTGCTTATTTTATCATTACAAATCAGATTTTATAACTGAATTCTGTTTCTAGTGCTGTTCAGGAAAACAGTTTTATAAGAATATAAAACACTTCTATAGTATTCAAAGCTTATAATATCATCAGCAAAATATGCTCTATTTAACACAAAGTGGGTAACTGTTTAAAGTAAGTGCCATGATAGAGCCTTTACAATTTGATTGATGGTTTCCATGATTTTACATGAGGTAAATTATTTATTATTGCCTTGAATACTTTATTTATTTGTGGGGATTTATTTCTATAGTGTCTGATCACCTCATAAATATCAATGAATTTAACCGTCAAAATTCATTATTTTCAAAGTCATTTTACAAATATGCACGATTTAAGAACACTCCCTCTGTCTCAAAGAAGCAGCATTCAGACTTTAATATAGGTGTCTTTTATAAGCCAGACAGCAGCTTTCTGATGAAGTGGTGTTCCACTGGAAAATGCTCTTGTCAAGCTCAAACTGTTCCATGAATATAGTTTGATGACTTTTTTTTTTTTTTTTTTTTTTCCAAAGCTAAGCACCCTGCACCAGCTTTGGAGGCTCCTGGGTGTATGGTTTAGCCTACCCTGTGGACAGCTTCAAGGGTCTCAGGGTCTCTGGCTTCATGGCACATCTAGGTTTTCTGGATTCCCATTTTGGGAAAACATTTTTAAAACCAGGTTTTTCTGTGACACAGAAATCTGCTCCTGACTCTAAACGTGGACCAGATGGTCCCCAAAGCCACATACTTGCTAAGAGAGAAATTTGACAGAGTGCATAAACATCACTTTATAGTCAGCCTTCTACAGATCCTCACCGACTGGAGTCGGAAGTGGGTGGTTTATGCCTGTAGGTTGTAACAGGTAGCAACAAACCCATTCTATCTGTCTTAAGTTCCATTATTTCTTCTGACTGGAGAAGGTGAAAAGCAATCTCGCTTGTCTGCTTGCCAGTCTTACTTGGCAGATGACTGTGGAGCAACATTTGGCATTGATGAACGGGGAACTCTAGGAAAGTTACATGGTTATAGCCCTGTAGGGAAGTAGTTGACATTTCTAAAACTGAATACATTTGAATTAAATGAATAAGACTTTGAGTCTGTAACACCAGTTGCAGGAAGGGAAAAGGACCCTGCAACAAGTCCAATTGTATTGTTCACATTCACTTCTAATTATCCAGAACCAGTGGAAGGTAACGATAGTGCTTGCTTTGACTTTAGTTTCTGGCCATGGTTGGAAAGAATAGGTGTCACTGAAGTTGGTGTAATCAGAATACTTGAAATTGCATTAGTAATGCATATCCCTAAATAAATACAGTATATAACTTTTGTCACTTAAAAAAATGTGCATAAAGAAACGTTTGTATATATTGAGATTGTTTTAAGTTGCCCCACCATATGAAGTAACTATTGTTTACTTAGATATTGCAATACTAGCAATGAAGAACTTTCTGAAAGACCAAGGACAAAATAATACTAGAGAACCCTTCCTAAACAGTAAACATTTAAATCTGTCTCTCATCTGTGTACAATATTTTAATATAGCAGTTCCTAGGAAGTTTCTAGCTGGTTCTAGCCTCATTAATCTATTGAGTAATTGCTCACAATATTAATAGGGGTTTTAAAATTTTCCTCTGGGCACGTGTTCCCATTTTTGAAGGTATTCTTACTAGCTTTATTTGCATGGATAGATGCATTGAATAAATTCAACAAGATAGATTAAAAAAATCTGTTATGTATGAGTGACATAGAATCATTACAACTTTTATATTTTTATCAATAGTATCATGATAGGAATAGTGTCATGTCCTGTCAGCTTTCGTTGTAAACTCTAGTAAAAAAGTTATTTGACAGGGTAAATGTGTATGAGAAAGAAAAATTCCTGTTAATGTATCATTTAAGGAGGGCAGTAGGCCCCCATACTCATTTCAAAGGACCCTATCACTACATACACCCACATCCTTGATTATTTTTGGAAGTAAGTAATTTCTCCTAATGAAGAATTAATGTATTTTGACTCATTTATTTGGCTAATGTTCTTGTTGGCATGTTTAACTTCATGTAGTTTTGTTCATGGGCAAAACACGGGAACAGTAATAGTGCTTTAGAGTAAAGAAGAGAAAGCAACAGGAAGATTAAAAATTGCCACTCAAAGAGCACTACATTTAATTTGTGCTTATTAATGATGCCGGATGGGATCCTTCGTTTTTTATTTAAGTGTGAGTTTTGCTCAAGAACCCTGGGTGGTTACTTCTTTAATATTGAGTGTTGTGAGACAAGGTTCCCCCATTCTGTTCCTGTTTTTCAGATGTTACTGATTTGATTTTGTGCTTGTAAGGTAATCTTTAATTTATGAAAGTCTATGTTACCTAAAAACCCCAACAACTACAGGCTAAAAACATGCAACACTTCTAAATTTCATGATTGAAATGTACATTGCAGTGATTTATGTTTTCCATTTTATGCTTCTGCTTTTAAAACATATTTCTGAATTCATAAGAATTCATCCTTATCTTTTTTTTTTTTTTTTTTTTTTCTCCAGACCAAATGTGTGTGGATCACGTTACAATGCCTACTGCTGCCCTGGATGGAAAACGTTACCTGGTGGAAACCAATGCATAGTCCGTAAGTTAATCTAGTTATGTGTTATGACTGATGTTTATCTTTGTCCTTCTATGTCTCAGGGTGTATACCATTGTATACCAGAACTGAAATTTTTTTTTTATGTTTTCAATAGCAGCTGTACATGATTGCTTTTCCATTTAAAATATATTTAAGCTAATATTCAAAGTTTCGTGGGCTATAACACAGTGATGTGATACCAGTATTTTAAAAAGATTAATCTCATCCACATGTTCTGTTTAAGTCTGTGATAAAGGCTTCCAAGGGCTGTGTGAACTCTTGGGAATGAGTAGAATATGTTAATCTGTTTAAGTTAATGGAAGGAGGCAACAGCATCAGGCCAGCAAGTGCATTTTCTCTGCTTCTTTGGACCATATCCCTGAAATAAATATGTAGGGATATAAATATATGCATACATCATAGTGCTATATGCATATTCATGTGTAGTAGAACAGTGAACCAGAAATAACTCCTAAAGGCACTTTGCCCAAGGCTGATAAGACTCTCTCCAGAGATCCTGCAGCAGTGTGCTGTCAGATGGGAATTATTGCTCTTGTCTGTGTGTGGTGCACAAATAAAGGAAGCATTATGTTGCTGCTTCAGTGCCATCCTTCCTCCAAGAAGGTCTGGTAAATTGGACAACAGTTTAACTTTTCCAAGGAAATCTCCCCATATACAGTGTGGCCTGTGGCATGTTCCCAGACCTTTTCATAGCAGATGGTGAAGGTCTAGGTCTTAGCTGCCCCCTATAAAGATGCAGATGAACAGGAGGAATTGTTTTGGGAACTGTTGTATGCAATTTAAGGAGTTTGTGGGTATTTATGTTATGGTACTGAATTTTCTATCAGGTGTTTTTTATGTATTTGAGGTTTCTGAGACATATTTTAAAGGCATTTATGTTTTCTTAATAGCAATCTGCAGACATTCCTGTGGTGATGGATTTTGCTCTAGACCAAACATGTGCACATGCCCAAATGGTCAGATAGCCCCCTCCTGTGGTTCAAAATCAAGTAAGTATTTCTTCTGTGTCTCTGATATTGCTGTTTTGAATCTGTGAAGCTACTAAGGTATGTAAAGTAGTTCAGTGGTCAGTATTTAAGACAAATAACCTCTGAGTCACCAGACGTACTTTTACCACAGGAAGGGAAGTGTAGCTTTCTATGATGAAACTGAGGAATGACTCAGAGACTGGCTACTGGAGACAATATTTTTTTTCCAAATCAAACCCAAATCAGTCTTATTGGAAGTCATTTTCATTTGCCACTTTGTAATACTAATTCCAGTCTTCCTTGTTTTCTGGAAAATACCTTAACTCTGTTCACTGGTAGACATGAGCGTGTATACGACAAAAGTTGTAATGATAGAGACAACTCTTGACAATTGGCTGAACTTGACATGCTTTGGAATTTCCTTCAGATTTCAAGGGTTATAAACCAGACACTATGTATGCTGTATGTTAATACCTAGGCCTACAAGCTTTAGAGCATTTTCTTGCCAGGCTCAGTACATATCTTCTGAATCTAATACTGCTGACTTTCTTCAGGTGACACTTCTGTAGGTACTAGAGGTACAGAGTTGCTCAAGGTTTTTACGTGTAACAGCTTTTCATCAGAAAAATAAAGAAACTTTTCAGAGAGATGACTTGTCCTAGAAATGTTTGTATTTCAAGTTTTCAAGGAAGATTCCCCAGAGCCAGGGAAAAATAAGTAAAATTAAATTCATTCAATGAAAGAGAACTCAATGGCTAAACATGAGTTGAGTGTTTGATATGGAGTAGGATTCATATCGGACATGCCAACTGCAAAGTACTCTGTATTCTCATTTGAACGTGGTTCTTGTCTCTTAGAATGTGGAAGATGTAGGGTTTTTTTTTTATGATGTGAAGTTTCTGGAAAGAATTTTGGGGGAGGTTGGTTCCCACAAATGCCTGTAACTATATGAACAATATAACAGAAGTCAATGGGGGATGCACTGAGCTGAGGTCTGTAATATTATGCAAAGTGGTCATCCTTCTAGTTCTGAATATCTTTTGAGACTCAGGGTGTGGTCTGCTTTGCTTCTGTACTTTTTACTTTGCCATTTTTTTGCTTTCCTGGTTAATAAGTGTTTTCCCACATAACTGACCATTTCAGTTTGTGGTTTTAGCATCCTTTTTATGCCGTAACAGTGGAAAAACATTAACAACTGCAGAATGTAATAAAATGGCATGTACTAAAATATGGTTTGTAGGCCAACCCATCTCATGATCCTGTGATGTATGTCAGGGAGAGGGCAGCATGAGGAAGATGTGGAGCTATGGAGTTCCCAGGGAGTACTGGAGGGAGGGAGGGAAGGGTGCAAAGTGCTGCACAAATGTGTGTGGTAGTGTGTTTCTGCCTGGGTTTGCAGCTACTGTTTTACCAGGTGCTTATGCCTTAGTTCTGTAAGCCAGTAAAGGGAGGTATGACTTCTCCCAAGCACCCTTTAAAGGGGCACAGAAGGAGAGACACATCTCTGGATGTCTTAAATGTTTTGGCACCTTTGGTAGGAACAGGTGGGCCTTACCTAATTTTTTTTCTTTGGCCTCACTGAAGCCTTTTACGAGTCAAGACTCAAAAGAATAATAGGGTAAAGTTTTTGTTTCTTCTTGTGGTTCTTTTTCTGAAATATTCTACCATTGACTTTACTACAGTGCTTAATAAAGCAGCTTCTCAAGTCTCAATGACATAGCTAATTTGGTTGTTCACCATTACTTCTCCTAAGTATGAATTTTCTACTAATCATAAGCTTTAATCAGTGCTGACATTATTTTCCTTACATTGCTGTGTAGGTTTGCCTGCTTTTAAGTGTTGATTTTCTGTATACAGTATAAGTATTGACACTTTACGAATAGGCTTAGCAATTGCCTTTAAATACATATGGTTTATATCTTGTTCAATTTCTGCAGTAATGTAAGATACATTTGTGGTTACATCCCCTTTATTTATTAAAACATACCAATTCTTATAAAAGCAAAATGTCTAGTAAGTTACAGAGAGAAGAGACTCCACTGCTTCTGTGAACTCTTGTATAATATTTTGTATGATTTAGCACATCATTAATACTTACAGAACATACTTCATGTAAATCATTTGTGCTGTTTGCACTGTAGACAAAACCCATGAATATGTATTTACACAACAGACCACAATGACTTAGATCTGCAATTCGAAAACAAAGTAAACATAAAAATACTGTTTGACATCAAATGGTTGCTGTTAGCTACCTTTGCTAACAGTTCATATTTTGTCAGAATATGCATTCATTAAACCTTCTTTTAATAATATGTTTTAAAAATATGGAAAAATCTAATTAAAATAATTAAAAATCAAATGTAAATGATACGTGTTTGTCACATGTAAAATAAAAATAGCAAATATGAGTGAAAATGCCATGATTTCTCAGAATTAAGTATGTAGCTTTGGGCAGATAAGATGTATCTGAGATGTTCTTTGGATATTTTAAGCTATATGTATCTTTAGTACTTAAAGAATCAGTAGTGGGCATAGATTTTCTAGCCGGTATATCTATAGACAGAAACTGACAGAAACTGAAACAGAAACTGACTCCTATACTCTTATTGTCTGTTGAAATAAAATTTAATGCAGGTTGGAAAGCATGCGGATTCGTAACCAAAACAAAGCCTCCAAGTTTGATTCTTATGCAGGTCGGTTGCTGGGACTTCTCTGGTTAAGAGTCAGTTTTAGGAATCTGATTTGTGGCTGAAAAGATCAACCAGTGGTTTTCTCAGCAGGGATTTTAGTGACATCAGTAAACTTGCTGGCTGAGTAGTGGTTATTTCTGTGTAATTAGTGACTGTTTGGGTGTGCTTACAGCAGGCTTGGAGATTGCCAAGTGTGGAGGGCTCCCTGCCACTGGCTCTGATGTGTGGCTGCTCTGATGCTGCAGGTGCTCCTGTGTGGAGATGTCCAACACTCTGTGCTGTGGGAGATGTCCTGTGCTCTACCAGCTCTGCGGTGGCAGGGGTGTCTCTGCTGTCCCCACAGCACCCTGGCTGTGGCTGCTGTGTCTGTGTCTGTCGGTGCTGCAGCCTGGCCTTTCTCTGTGCTCCATTCATGCTCTGTGATCCTGCCACGTGTTACAGCTGCTGCTGTGCCCATGGGAGTGGGGGGAAGACAGGGAGGAGGGTGTCAGGCTGCCCCTAGGGTTATGGGTCAAGTCTGTCTCTGAGCGGTGCCCCTAGGTTTGCTTCTGTAGTCAGAATGGTTTTGACTGGCTGAATGAAACAGGGAGGGTCATTTGCTGATGGGGCTGTCCCAGAAGGAAGGGAGGTGTGACAGAGGCAGCTGTAGAGGGTGTTCAGGGCTGTGGAGACAAGTGTCCGTGTCCAGAGCAGTCTGCTCCGCTCCCCTGCCAGCAACATCAAGGGCACAGCCGAGGACCGAGCTCCTCCTCAGGGGCTTCCCACCCGGAGTCTTCCTCAGAGCTGCCTGTGGTGTGGGGCTGAGCCTGGGCCTTGGCTCCCTGCCCTGGGACCCCGCTCCTCGGGTGCTAGGGAGGTGTCTGCTCAATGGCAGTAAATCCTGGATCTCAGCCCCTTGCCTTATATTCTCCTACTGTCAGAGGAGGTTTACACCTCTTGAATTTCGAATGTTCCCAGAGTTTTGGAGAGCACTGCGCATTTTGTCTATGCCTTGTGCAGGGCTGTGGGGCGGCAGACTCGTGTCCTGCCATCTCCTGAGTCACTTGACAGAGGAAGCACGCTGAGCATCTGGGATGCGATGAGGCCGTCATTCCCTGTTTACAGCTCCTGGCAGGCAAAGCCCTGCGTCATGCAGAGTCAGGGCTGGGAGCGTTTCCTCGGCAGTGGCACAGAGGCGAGGGCCGGCCTCTCCTGTGTCCCTCGGTGCCCGCTCGCTGCCCTGCCGTGCCCTGAGGGGCCGGGCCGGCGGCTCCGCTGGTTTTCCCACCTGAGGACTTGCAGACCCTCACACCTCACGTTTCTTAGTTTGGGATCGCAGAGTAGACAGCACTTTGCTACCTTTCATCTGCTTGGTGAGCTCCTGCACGTTTCATGAGCGGTTGTGGTTGTGGTAGTGCTGTGGGTGTGATGAAGTCTTTACTCAGTTTTGCTGGGTATTTATTTAAAAAGTCAGGAACTGTTATGCTTAAGAGGGCAGCAGTTTGATAAAAAACACAACTATTGCCCTCACGCAAAGGCTGTGTGGATATGTATGGTCTTGCTGGCTCTCTTGCAGGTTTATAAAGTTGTGTTCCTGCAATTATTCCTGTTTTGACTTCAGACATTTCCAGTGCAGACTGTTTACAAACTGGATGTGAAAAAGAACAATAATTGATTAAAAGCAACCATTTATTAATGTTAACATTTCCTGTGCATGCCAAGATGAGGCAAAACTATATGCATTGATTTACCAGCCTTATGATAATTCCTGTGCTTTTTCTTTGAATCTCTGTCAGTGTGATGTCTTGGAACAGGTTGTTTCATTTACCGGAATATCTCCACTGACATGAGTGGAATTGTTGATATAGCTGAGAAAAGAGAATCTGGATCTGCATTAATATGCTAGTTTTCAAAAATGCATTTTTAAAATCATCATCTGAACTCCAGACAGGCTTTGAATGTGTTTCTGTAAACTTTTGGAAGGATAATATTACAGAATAGTCTGTATGATTTTGGAAGTGCTCTTTTCAACATTCCCACAAAAGAGGGCAGAAAGTAAGTGATACTGTCTATGTTGGTGATCCTCTTGCCTAGTAATAGGCGAGAAAAGTCACTTTTTTAAATGGCTCATTTTGGAAAGGATGCCTAGGTGTCCCAGCAGTCTCCCGTAATGATTTTAGTTTTAAAAGGAGGAAGAAGTATTCTACCTTGAAAAAGTTCTTTTAAGAAGCAGTAAGACAAGTTATGGAAACTTTGTGTGTGTATCCTAAAATGAGGAAATATACTTTATTTATACATGAACAGATAATATGAAAATCGTCATTTAAGCTACTGTTAACCTTTTTATCTCAAATGTAGTTCAAACTACTTAAATGGCTTTGGTCTTCATGTGGGAATGGAAATTAGCTCTTGGCATAGCTTGCTCTAATTGAAATCAGTTTGTGGTTTTTAAGTTCCTTCCCTGCTTGACAGATGATATCATTTCCTATGCCTTTTGTAATCCCCTCTGTTTTTCTAAGATTGTATAAAGCTGAGTTGAACTACACATTTTAAAGTAACTATACACCTTTTTCTGACCTACTTAGGACATTGTCCAAAAATCTTCACCAGATATTTGCTCTATATTTGCAGACAATTTTACTTTTTATTGAGGAATGTTAGTACATTTTTGTTGCTTGAAGTACTGAATTACATCCACAGCAGAACAAAGATGTATAGTAACTATTAGACACATAGGAAATGTAATACACAGTTTTTGCTTTTATAATTGAAGAATTAAGAGTACTAGTGTTTTAAATGCTAAATTCCTTTAAATTCTTTCTCCAGTTGTATGTTTTACTTCTGTTTTGTGAATTCATATTGTCATAGAAGGCAGAACAGTTAAAATTATTATTTCTACTAAAAAAAGAATTAAAAAATTCTGTTCACATACTTCTGAACTGTTAAAAGCAAAATGATGCCTAAGGGTTTTGTGTGAGATGAAAAATTCAGTGTTTGGCATGGCACCTGTTAGCTGCAGGCTCTGACAGGACACACAATTTCCATTTTTCC
Source organism: Certhia americana (assembly GCA_018697195.1). Lineage (NCBI taxonomy): Eukaryota > Metazoa > Chordata > Aves > Passeriformes > Certhiidae > Certhia > Certhia americana. Next base: position 9,580,258 of record CM031866.1, read on the forward strand.
GTCCGGAGCATTTCAGACAGCATGGTGTAGGTATCCAGTGCTCCATCACAATCTACTGAAATGCTGATCAGACTGTAATCCTATCTGGGGAGGAGCCTTTCATGTGGTTCCTGTTAAGAGGAAAACCATTTCCCAGCTGCTTACTGGAGTGCAGGCCCCAGTTCACAGCTGTGTTGGACAGCAGGATCTGTAAGGACTTCGCTTTGTTGGGAGACCTGCCCACTTCTCTATGCCTGATGAAGAGCCTGACATACTTTTAGTTGCTCCCAACATCTAGTTAAGAAATATATTTGCCCTTATTACTAGAAAAATGCATCAGAGACATTATGTTTTACTGGCATGGGGCTTAAGTTGCCTGTTAACCATTATAAGTGGTGGAGCTGCAGCTGAGAAGAGTGTGCTGCTGCTTGCCTGCCTCTGCTCTTGGGAGGGGAAGGTTGCTGGCTCTGGAAGTACTGTCTGTGAGCTCTGCAGCTCTCAAGCACAGAAGCTCTACTGGTGGGGTGGGCCCACAGTTGGCATACAGAAAGAAATCACTCTGTTATTTCTCCTTTTTCTGCAAGAAGTCCTGCTTGGCCAGGTCAGCTTCTGGTGTTACATGTGTTGGCAGAACAGGGTTGTCTTCAGGAGTTTCCTTATATGCTTCTCTTTAATACTTCCCTCCCACACTTCCCAGATGATAAGACTCCCTTTCTAATGGTGCTGTCTGCCAGAAGTTTAGTATGTTTTCCTTATTGAAGGCTTTTTCTCATAATTGCAAACTAGGAAAGAAATGGTGAGGATTTATGCTCATATGAAATGCCTTTGACTTCATTTGAATGAGAAGATGCATCAAACTCTTGCACCATGTCCTATATTCCTTAGGAACTATAAAACTATATTATGTTCTGTAGTGCCATTTTAAGTATCTGAACTAAAATGTGCATTCTTGACTTCTAATACTTTCTAGTTTACAGAATCAATCCCTAAAGAAAGTAAAGTCCTTTAGCAAACAGTAAAGAGTTTCTGAGTGGTTTGATTTAACTGATTTAACTTTTTTCCTTTCAAGTCCAACACTGTAACATCCGGTGCATGAATGGAGGTAGCTGCAGTGATGACCATTGCCTCTGTCAGAAGGGATATACAGGAACACACTGTGGACAGCGTAAGTACACTTCTAGGAATGGAGGTCCTGTTAAGTGATTCTGTGGATGTGTGGGTTGGACACTCTATTTATGGCACTAAATTTCAGCTGCTGTTGATCTTGGTTTTGATCAGTTACAGTGAAATTTTACAGAAAAACACATGAATTTGTAATGAATGCTGAGTGAATTCTTACTGATCAAGACTATTAAAATAAACATCATGTGACTTCATAATAATTGGATATTACTTGATCCTGTAGTTCTCACTCTGCCATAATTCCCACTGACCCCCAGGACTTTTCACCCACTAGAGCAGTGGGTCATACATCTAAATTTTACATGGGATTCAGTTTTCATTTTAAAGATAAAATTAGGATTTTATACAAACTCATGTTTTCATTTCAGTGTTTGCATCAGACTTAGCTAGTATTCTTTAGAAATGTTGATGCTGTCTTATTAGAGTTGATGGACAGATTTTTTTATTTCCTCAATCAGTCTTTAGCCAAAAGTGTTTCTGGATCTGCTGCTTGAAATCTCTCCCAAACTGACTCTGGTGCTCTCTTGTTCTTCTTGGCTGGAATGCTGTGAAGTAACTCAAATAAGGATGTAGACACTGCTTTTAACCAAGGCTGTCACGTTGCTATCTAGTGAAATATTGGTCTGACATAGAAAATGTGTTTAGCTCATTTAATGAAAACCTTTTGTGCTCTGTCAAAATCAATGGCACACTTTCCATGAACTTCAGTGGGACCAGGAATTTACCCTAATAATCTGGAGGAGGATCACATGGTGAAAGGATTAAGAATTGTATTTCTGCCTTCACTGTGAAATATCGAGTGGATAAAAGAGGATAAATGGAAATCTTCTTTCTACTGAAGTGAATGTGAAATGGAACAAAGAATAACATTACCCAATGAACATCAAATTGTATTTAAAAATCTCCTTTTTTTGTGCCTGTTGTATTTTCTGATTATTTCTGAGAGGAATTGCTTTTGGAGTTTATTATTAAAAAATTGAGTTCTGAAGCTAGTGACAACATGATACAGAGAGTATCTTGAACTAACATGGAATATATATTGATAGAATATTGCTATCCTAGTTAATAGCATTATTTATTTAACACTAGCAAACATCCTTTTAATATTGGATTATTACAGACGGAACGAATACATTTAAGGATTTAGAGATTAAATATTCCTCTGCATCTTCTATCTGCAATCTCTGTCAGTGTTTATTTGTTACAAGTTTGAAAGAGATTTTATTTTGAAGATGGGATTGTCCAGCTATCCCAAAGAGAAAGGCTCTGAGAGGTCAGAAAAGCTGTGCTTGTTCCTGTATTTGTTATGCTTCCTTGAAAAGATGAGCTGACAGTACTAATGAGGCCAGGAAATAGTAAAAAGGTTATTAAGTAGATTCTAGGAAAAGAGTTTGATATCCTGTTATGTTTATCATTTTTACCATTTTACCTAAGTTGGTCAAATACCTTCAAGTTTTTTCTGAAAACAGCTGAATAAAGATTATTCTTGTCTTCCCTTTGGTACAGCTGTCTGTGAAAATGGATGTCTAAATGGAGGGAGATGTGTAGCTCCAAACCGATGCGCTTGCACATATGGCTTTACTGGACCCCAGTGTGAGAGAGGTATGTGCCCTAAATCAGTGGGAATTATTATGTTCCAACACCTCTAACAGTAGGGTTGTTGGGCCAATACCAACATTACCAAATGTTGTGTTCTATAACTGAATTGGTTGTGTTTGTTTTTGGTGGTCTCAAGACAGAAAATAAATTTTAAGTAGCATTTTCAGAAGTATGTGAATGTCATTAAGGATAGAGGCCTGGATGAAACACAGATGGAACTGTTTACTTTTCTGTGATAAAACCACTACAGTGGAAGAGGTGGCAAATGAGAGTTGTATGCTTTTGCTCAAACTCAAGTTTCTAAGTCATCAGGAAAGGTCTTTGAATCTGATATATGTGATAAGTAGTGTCTTGCCTCTGTCTTTTTTGTTTTCTTTTGCAGAGTTTATTAAATTTTATTTTTTTCATTTTGTACAGATTTATTGTTTTCAATTTAGCTTTTTAGTTGCATATCCGTAGTGATAATCTTCAAATGAAAACACAATGATGCTAACTACCTTATATGGTATGTGGATTTTTTTTCAGGGTTATTAAACCAATTTAATGTTTCATTTGTGAGCCATATAGTGGACAATGTTTAGGTATAATGTTGTTGTGTTTCATAAAAATAATTTTTTTTTCATTTGTCAGAGAAATTGGTCTGTGTAGTTGGAATTTCATACATTCTATTCATAGGATAGGTTGTGTTGCATATCTGGGAACCTGAGACAGAATAGACATTAATAATCTGATTTTGGGCTTCCGTGTAAAGGATGTGCTTAGCACATGAAATTTCTGTCAATGAGTGTGTCAGATGATCTCTGCTGTCAGTGCTGCACCTGAAGCAGTAGCAGTTGGCTTTTTTATATGTGCAGCATAGGTGAGTGATGCAGAACAACAGCTCTGAGGGGACCAAAGCTTTTTTTTTCTGTTGTGTTGAAACAGATGGGAGGATGAAGCAGGTATTTCCTGCACTCCCTGCAGTAGATAAAATTGCTGTGTTGGCATTGTGTGAAGTCTTGCCAGTTGTCCACTCAGATGTTATAAATGTAGTTCAAACCAATGGTGAGTTTTTTCCAAGGATTGAAAAGTAGCTCAGTTCTGAATCATGGGATCTCACTGCAGTAGAAGAGTAAGAGGAATGGACAATTAGGTTAAAGTTCCTAAGTTTGAAGAGAATAAATGTTTATAGGTGAGAATGCATGGAATATTACTGAAAAGACTTGGAATTTCAAGTAATTACTGCTTGTTCTTCATGGGTGAAGTTTTTGAGCCTTCAGTCTGGTGAGGAGGCGTAAGGTGTAAGTTTGGAAGAAGATTGTTCAGTGCTACTTCTGTGTTGCCTGATTTGAGACCAGTTTGACTCCATATCATTAAGGCAAGTTTCTAGGCTGAATCCTGGTAACAGCTTTAGTCCTGTCCCTCAGGGCTCCTTCCTGATGGTGGGTGGAGTGAGAAACTGCTGGCACAGAGCCATTTGAGCCAAGTCAAGCTGTTCTGAAATTACATGCATGCTATTGAGCACAATTGAGGTGGAAATCTGTAATTTACATGCCTTGTCTATAGGCAGTTTTTTACTTAAAACATGTGTTTGATTTTATAGTTATCAATAAAAGAGAAAATAGACATTATTGAGCTGTAGTATTCCTGGTTAATACTCGCTTGCTGTGTTGAGGCCAAATGATTTTTGTATCTTCCCAGAAAATCTCTGAAATTTGGCTGCTCTCACAGATTTTCTGCAGCCTCTCTACCTAGCTGAGCTAATATGTTCCCCTCCTCAAAAAAGGGTGTGGTGAGTTTTGGTCTCAGAATCGCATTATGCCATGAGAAAAACTTTTTGTGAAGATAGCTTTTCAAGTATAAACTAATCTTGGTCTTAGAATAACTTGCCTTGTTCAGCACATGCACCTGTGTGGTCACTGGGGAGTTGTCTGGCTGCATATGATTTTACACAGCTGTCAGCAAAGTAAGAGGTCCATATTTTGAATCTAGCTTTGGAAAGTTCTGTGGATTTGACACTCCCTGGTGGGCTTCTGATGTACATGTGAATGGATGTTAGCCAGTAAATTGACAAGGTTCATGCCTTGTAGAGTAAAATTGTGTGTTTATTAGAAAGAAAAGAAAAGAAAGAGGGGAGGAAACAAAACAACAAAACCAAAGCATCTCTGTGCATGGAGGTGGGGGGAAGGGAAAATACTCAAGAGAAGTAGTGTCTTAAATTATGCCATTTCTGGCAGAAGCAGGAGAAGCAGATTGTTTTGAAAACACCATTTCTGGATATAAACGTAATGTGAAGTGATACAGTTTTGTGGCATACACATTCTCCATCTGTTTGGCTGTGGTTTGACTTCTAGGTTATGCCATCCCACAAACTAACAGTTATGGAAGTAATTTACTGCTTTGTATCACCCAGTGCTTTTCTCTACAAGCATCAACTAACAGTAACAGTCAAAGAGTGTTTGTGGCACATATGTCACACACCAAAGAATATTCCAGCCTTTGCTGCATGTGTCATAACTTAGAACTGACTTGAATAAAACAATGTTGAGGCAACCAAACACGTGGGGTTATTCTAATAATCTGATGGGGAAAACACTTAAAATGTTGCAGGTGGCTGGAACAAAATTAGATCCAGTTTCTTACAGAGACAAATTGTGTAGTTCTGTCTCTACTGTTTTAAGTAGCTTCTCCATACATTACCTCAGTAAATGTTGACCATGTGATTGTTAATGAAGATCTGTAAGACTTCTGTGTAGGTCAATGGCTTTATCTGGTGAAGGACCCATAACTTTCACAATGCAGCAAACTCCATCAAATCTGTGGAATGAGTGTTTCTTTGTATTTATTCAGTCATTCTTTGAGAGGGTAGCAGCTGGCCTTGGACAGTTTTGGTGCACAAATCTCTTTTTTGTATGTCTTAGAAGTGTTAATCTTAGTGTTAAGCGCTATACGCATGAGCACAAGGAATTCTGAGATTCACTTTTATCAGTGGAGGTCCTCTTCATGTCCTGGGAAGTGTGTGCCATGTTACTGGTGAGACAGGCTTCACCAGAGCTGGATTGCTAACTTTATTGTGCTGCAAGTGGTGTAGGTGTATCATTAACTCCTGAGCTGTTGTGTGTGGTGTTTGGCTCCAATCCAGAGCAGGAGAAGCTGCCTGGACATACTGTCAAGTATATGCAGCTGTGTCATAAAACAACAGATCTGGCTTTTCTGTGGAATAGTGTCCAAAAAGGTGGACTTGACATAAACTCAACAGTAAGAGTAGTGGAGTTGGGAATGCTTCCTACAGCCATTTAAGACATATTTAAAATACATAGCCTAGGAAGGAAAATATTTCACAGATATTGTCTCAGTTAAAAATTGAACTCCAGGGGCTTCTTGTAGGAAGGTCTGAATTCTCTGGCAGTGGCCCAGTGATGGGCTTTGACATGCCTTTAAATTCAAACCCAAGATGTCAATATGCCTAGAATTATGCAAGTGCTTCAGGGCCTTGCTGGATTTTGGCCCAGGCTTTCAGAGTTAGTTACAATCTGAGAGATGCACTCAGCTTTTAGTTTTTCAGTGGTCATATTATTAATGAAATCATAGGCAGCAGAAAATGAAGATGTGGGCAATGCGAAATTTCTCCCACTGGTTAAAAACTGGATACCATTTTATGCCATTTTACTATTAATGCTGAATTACTTGAGTGAATTAGAGATTCTGCAGTTTCTTTTAGAGTTGCTGAAGAGACTGAGAGCAGAGATTTAGCTTATGTTCCCCTGAGGATGATTCAGAACATTGACAGCTCTTTCTATTGTCTGTGAAAGAGCCTAGGGGATTTAGCTGGCTGTGGGAGATGCCCACGTTTGGGTCATGTGGAAACATCCCTGTATCCTGCACTTTATGAAAGTCTAGAGGAAAAATTGATGTTAAGAGCTCAGGAAGATCAAAGAACCCTATCAGATTTGGTAGAGCTGTCTACAAATTTGTGCAGAAACGCTTTCTTGACTCTTTGAAACTGTTTCTCTTTAGATATTTGGGTAATAATACTTTAAGAGGTGAGTTCTATATAATAGAAGGTTGTACATTGTTGTTATCCTTGTATTGCAGAAATGCAATGAAATGTGCTTTTCTTTTTCTGTCTGGATTCATTTAGAGGAACACAGTGGAAGCTTAGAATGTGTTACAGCCCTGTTTGTTTATTTGAATGCTTGTGACAACATCAGGGGCTCAATCCTGCTGTATTTTGGAGTTTTGCCACTCGCTTTGCATAGAAGCAGAATTGGGCCTGATGTAGTTCAAATATTAAAAACGTACCACGTGTGTTTTGGTTTTTTATGGACCCAGAATATGAGCAAATGATTGCTTTTTCTTCAAACAGAGTCGTTTCTGTACTACTCTCTTCATGGCAAGAATTTTTGCATAATTTTTAATTATATTTGGCCATTATTAAAAGTTCCCAGAATTAATGCCATATGTAAAAATATCTTTCCCAGAGTCTCCGTATGAAAGTGCAGCCGCTGAAAGTGGTCAAGAGTAATGTAGGGCTCTGTATATTTTTTTTTCTTTCTAAATACTACAACGGATAGAATGTTTTTACAAAGAGGACACTGCGCCCCTTAGTGTGCCCCGTCTCTGGTATTTAGTCTAAATGGAAAGTAAATAACAAAGTGTAGATAGCAGTAAAAGTATGTTCCCAAAGCCTTATGTTGCATTTAAAGTAGTATTGCAGCATATGGTAGCTGGCAAACATTTGAATAAACTTGATTTCTGTTGCTTTCTTCCAAGAAACACATCTGTTGACATAGACATGTAGTTTCTGCAGCCCTGTAACATGACTGCATGTACAATGTTATAGCAGCAAACTGAGAGATGGCTAAACTTGAAGGCCTGCAATAAGGACTTTTCCCCCCTGAAAAGTTATGAAAAATGGCTTCAGACTGAAGATCAATATATTTAGTCATGTTTTACTGACCTTACAATAATTTTAGTATTTGTTGTCACCCTTGATGTCTTTCAGTTTTAGAATAAAAATTCCTTTGAATTATTTTTTCTATAAAAGAGGTTGAGATAACTGGATGAGTTCTTTAGTTTTTAAAATTGAAGGTGCTGTTTTATGGTGAAGTCAGCCCCTACAGAATGAGTGTGTGTTATTTAGGTGGTTTGTAATACTTAGCAACATAATCAATAGATCTCAGGATCAGAGCTCAGGACTCAGCTCAGTCTGTTATTTGATGCCAAAAAGCATTTTTAGGGGTCTTGTGTATAGGAAGGCTTTTATCCATTGTTCTGGTTCTTGCATGTACACTCCATAACTGGTCCTGAGTTGCTTGCTCTATGCTTTGTGTGTCTTAAAATATCACATAGCAAGTTTTAAAATGTTTCTTCAGATATATGCTTATAAGCTAAATCAAGATCCATAAATGATTAAGTACATATGGCTTGGGTCTCTTGTGAGATGTGAGGGCTCCAACTTTTGTACATGAAGCTGAACATTTACATTTTGTTCCAAATTGAGTTTTGATTTCAGTCAAACAAATCTAAATTTTTCATTCAGCTATTTGGCAAATCTTGTTATATTTCCATGACTTCTTGATTGGCTGCTAAGGACACTGACCTTTAAATGTGCAGTAAAGTATTGTTTGGACTTTGCTTTGTTTTGATTTTAGTCATAGCAGTGGAGATGCATACAAATTTAATCACAAATTGGGGAGTCTGTTTTTAGTATAAATTATCATAAAAATATTTGAATGAAATAGCTGCATTGTTCTAATCTGTAAGATTTGGTACTTATGTGTAGGACATTGAAAGGACTCAGAGGAGAATGATTCCTAGATCCTTCTTCTGGTACTGCAAACAGCTTTGTTGTTGAACCTGACTCCTACCTCCAGCTTTGCTGGCAGCCTCTGGCTCCTGTTTGCTGTGCAAGAAATTGGGTTCAGCCCTCCCTGCAGTTGGGCTGGACCTTGTACTGGCTTTGCCTGCATGTGGTTCTTGCCATCTGCCGTGTAGTGTCTTGAGAAATAAAGAGTGGAGGTCTGTGGAGGAGAGGCTTTGTAGAAGTTACCTACACAGAGAGATACCTGTCTTCCTTTGTTTATGGGATGTTACGTGTAAGATCATACTGATGTAACTCCTGTGCTATAACTTCTGCACAGTGCAGACAGTTGAAAGCTGTAGCTTCTCTGAATGGCCTGCGCTGCCAGATCTGTGCTCTGCACTGTTCCAGGGAGAATTGGAAAGAATCCCTCTCATGTGTTGTATCACGAGAGTCAATTTTTTTTTTGTGTGTATGTGTACTGAGAGGTTGAATCAGCTTTTATTGATATTGGTTGCCATTTCAGCAAGGTGTTACATTTGAGGTCTTCAGAATGTGTGTCGTAGGGCTGGCTGGTCTTCACCTCTTAGTACCTTTGTACCAGGCCCATGTTTCTAATTTCAGCCAAAAATTGTAAAAAATAAAATAGCTGGGCACAACTGATTTCTCATGGAACTTTCCAAAGAAAAGGTGCCTTTGAAATGGTGACTCTTGGCATTTGGCATATGAGGGAGTATGTGTAAATGCAGCTGAGAACTTACCTAACAATGCCTATTTAGCTGATTATGGAGAAGATTACTCCTTCTCTGGGCTGCGATATGTTTTGATATAAGAAAGCACTGCTACCTGAAATCCTCTCATTTGTTACAGTGAAAAGAAATGTTTTCTTTGTGAATCACCCATTCATAGCTTTTTTTGCTGTTGGACTGGTAAGCTGAGAATTTTTGTTAGAGTTGCCACAGAAACAAATATCAGTATGCATGATGCCTCAGTCAAGTTTTTGACTTATTTTTTTTCTTTGTTTTTACAACTGATCTAAAACTTTCTTTATGTTCAGTTCTAACAAAGAAAAGAAACCTCTTTTAAAACAGATCTAACCTAATGAAAGGATAAACTGACAAAGGCATTTCCAAGTAAAACACTTCTTTTATGTAGGTCAGCTGCGAAATGCTAATGAAAATTCATCTTAAACAGAGGTACTCAAAGTGGTGTAACTGTGTTGACACATTTAAGTTTTTTTGCTATGTATTTGTAACAGAGCTTTTGATTTCTCTGGAAAAATAAAACTTTTCTAGAGTAAACTGTTAGATTTAGGAAGAGATCTACCCTGTATCTGTATAAAAGCTGTAAAAAATTGTGGGAAACAACTACCTAAGAGCAGCTGTAAGGAAAGGCATGTTCTCACTTCCAGTTGCCCTTGAGGAGTTCATGAATAATGACTGAGTAGTATTTTTGGGGTTGTTTTTTTTTTTTTTTTTGTGATAGCTTGTACAGCTTGGCACTTTAGAGAAATGCTGTAGGAAAAGAAAAGAGGCCTAAATAAGGTTTGAAAAGAAAGGAGCCCTGAGAGAAATATCACTCTCCAAATTCTGCTATACTGTAAAACAGAGCATGGCTTTGCACTCTTTATCCAGAAGAAACTTCTTTTGGGAAAATGTGGAATTCCACTACGTAAAGAAACCAATATTCAGTATTTCCCTTCCCTGTAGGAAGGCGTGCCAAGGCTAGGGATAAATAAATTTTAAAAAGCATGAAAGTTATTAAAAGTGCATGTGTATTTACACATATATACATGTGGGTTTATATTTTAAGAAATGGGAACCCTTTTAAGCCCCTGAGCTTTGATTGTGATCTTATACATTTGCTTTGTATCTGTTGCAGGCGTTACCCAAGCTAAACTAGCACAGGTTGGTTAATGGAACTAAGTCTGCTGCGCCATAGCCTTCATTTCTTTCCATGATGGTGTAATTCAGATTGTAGCTCTCCCATTCTGAAAGAGTGGTCTCTGCACTGTTTTACTTGTCCCTGAATGTTTAACTTGGTGTGGGACTGAATTTTAAAAAAAGCATTTAACTTGAGTAAGCCTGGCTTACCAAGTGATCTTGGTCATGTTTTATAATGATCCTGTCCTCAATGTTTATGTTTTTTGCAAAGTTTACCTAATCATTGCCAGGTGTTCAGTGCTGTCCCCATTTGCTCCTTACTCCTTGGAATGAATAGTCTTCTGTGGCCCTCTAGGGCTTTTGCTTTTGACACAGAGGTGCTGACAGTCATAGGGAAGCAGGAGCTGAGGAGAAACCTGTATGCTCCTGGTTGTTACCTCCTTGGGGAAATGATGGCTGATGCTTTCACTCTGCACCGCTGCACATAGCATGGGACAAAGCCAGAGGCATCCTTGCTGCCATTGCAGCAGTGGTCATTAGTTCAATGATATTTTACTAGACTTACTATTTTCCTTATTCTGCATACACAGAGACCTCATAGTGCTCTTTGGTCTCAAGATTAAGCCCTCAGTTTTTGGGTCGTTATATCTCGATCCCATTACTTACAGTTGCTCCATTGAATCTATTGATAGCTGAATTTTCAGCAAGGTTTGGAAAATCAGTTTATCTCCAGCAAGAACAGACAGCACACCAAAATGCATATCTGCTGGTTAGTGGGGTAACTCCTACCTATCAAACAATGCATTTACATTCGTTTAGAAATGGAACTGTAAGAATTACAGGGAGAGAGGGTAATTTCTAACTATATTTCAGCTTACAGAATTGCTTAGGATGGAAATGATGTCTTGAGATCAGCTAGTCCAACTACCCTGCTCAAGCAGGATCAGTTGGAGCAGATTGCCCAGGACTGTATCCAGTCACTCTCTGGAAAGTGTGCTAAAATATGTGTTAGTCTGTGATTTGTAACACCTCCAGCTCTACCATTCAGACCTGTTAGCTACTTAATGAAGATCCAGTGCTAACATTGTCCAAGTGTTCATAATTCCGGATCTTCTCCATTTCTTTCTTATTTGTGTGTTCTGTTATCCAGAGAGTGTTTGTCCTGTGGCAGTGAGAGATTGAGTGCTGTGAAATGAAAGCACATGTTACGCTGATGATTTCTAATGACTTGCCTAATAAAATTTAAAAAATGGAACAGTTAGTTTAAAAACAAAGAACAAGATGACAAAACTACAGTGGTTTGTAGGGTATGGAATAGGGAATGGTTTTAAATCCGAGTAATACTAATAACTGCAGACACACTGTCAGGGGAGATTTCATGTTTACAGCTTGCTACTAATTGTAGTTACCTGCTTGTCACTTAATACAAAAAGATGGGGAGACCTTTCAGGTACTTGATAATTTCACCTGATTTAGGAAACAGCTGGGTCCCTCAGTGCTGGGAGATTTTAGGACCTCAACAGCTCCTGTTTGCTGATGTTTCTGAGAGCTACAGCAAGAAATAATTGGTAGCCATAGAGTAGAAAGAGCATGCTGTATACTTTCTTCAAAGTACAATTAAGGTGGCTCTTGAAGTGAGGCACACCTTGAAGTGTTTCTTCAAGGGCCATTGGACTGGTCTTTCGGCTGGATTGTCCAGATGTCTCAGCTCATTTGAGCAGTACAGTGACAGAACACTACTTGGACTTGAAATGTTTATAAGAGGTAATAGTAAAACCAGCAAGCAATGAAGTATGATTGTCCTGCTGGGATATGATGAAAGCCTTTATGAGAATCTGCATGTCCTAGTGGGACAGTATGGGTGGTAACTTGGAGAGATTTGTAAAATGCAAGTATGGCAGCTTTACAGTTGGATTAATACAGGCTTCAGAAGAAGCCACAGGGTCAAAAATTACTTCCAAGCCACAAGCTTCAAAGGCCAAAAGATCTGCAGTGAAAATAGACATGAGTGATCCACCTCTGTTAAAGGATTCTGTGAAAGTTGAGTTGATGTTAAGTTACTTTGGCTCCAATAACCTTTAAGATAAGATACAGCTTAATGATGTAGATATTATGTCTGGAATTGAATTGTACCACATGGTGTGGACTAATTCCAGCTACTTGATTCTTGAATTGAGGAGTTAAAGAGTAATAAGAGGATGATTTGTGAACTTTTTGAGGGATTGAAGTAAGGAGAGGGTAGTGTTTTAATACACTGAAATTTGGTAGAATTATAGGGGCTCATAAAGCAAAAGCAAGAGAAACAGGTGAGAAAGGAAGATAGGCAAGAAGATGATGACAGAGAGGATCTAGCCAGACAGTTTTCACATATCTTGGGAAAAGAGCATTGGAGGCAGGTTGAGATGTTTAGACTCCTGCTTGGCAGGGGAAACCCAGTGGAGATGTGCATTCCATTCATCTGAATGGCTCTTCTAGTAAAAACATTGCTAGACACAAGCTCAGGCCAGGAATGGCAAATGATGAATGACTTAGCAAGCTATCTTGCTGGGTATTTAATTTGTGTGGTTATCTAAATAATTTGAAATGCTTCTCTTGGCCTGAGCCAGACTGGGCAAAATGAAGTGCCATGCATTAAACCTTGTGCTATTTCAGTTCTAAGGTCCCAGCAGGAACCCAACAAGATAGGGCTCTATGAAAGGTGATACTATATTAAACTAACAGTACAAGTTGTATCAAACTTGGTTCCAACTTCAATACAAAAAGTCGTGGGTTTAGAAGGCATTTTAAATCTAGCACTAGCACTTCAGTCACTTGCTGATGTCAGTTTAAAAGAAGTGCTTTGTACAGCTGCTGAGTGCAAGGAAGATGAGAGGTTAAACTGGGTCAGCGGAAATGAAAGACGTGCTATGGAAGAAGTTTTGGTATCAGATTGTTTATGGAATTTGTCATTAAATAACAGAAATGTTTAAATTGGTGAAATTTAAAGCATTCCTTTTTATAAATTTTTCCTTATTTATGTGCAATTGAAATTATTTACAAAGGTGTACAAAGAAATATTAATTTCTTTCCTTCTTAAAAAGGAAAGATGATGGCAAATCCATTTTAATCTCTTAGTGCTCAAGCCTTCTTGAGCTCAGGCCTGAGCCACCGGTGTGTATTAAAATAATTCTGCTATTCTTTCTACAGCTGATTACAGTGCTCTGTTATAAAGGGTGGAGGCACTTGGTGGTTCTCCAAAGAAAGTGAGTAATAATTGACCTAATGTACAGAGCACATGAATAACATATTCTTTTGGTAAGAAATTTATGTTTTACAGGGTGTGCTAGAGTTCACATCCCTTTTTCACATCTTCCAAAAGATTTTAAAATACTCAGCTGCTCTATTAAATTTCTAATTCAACAAATACTCAAATACAAAGTATGCATTAGATAAAGCTCTTGAGTTGAATCCAAACATTGAAAAATCTTTTAATCTGCCTTGAAAACAGCTGTTTAGAATTTTGAGTAGAAATAACAACTTCCTGCAGCCTACATTGTTGATGTCCGTTTCAGTTCAAGCTGGAGGAATTTCTCTGCGGCAGCAAACCTTTGCATCTATGATTCGACTATCCCCCAAACACATTAGGACTGGTATCCTGGTCCTCTTTGAAATAAATGAATGAATAAATACACTTCCTTTGAATTCAACATAATGGGAAACTTACTGAGAAGATTTAAGATAGTTTTGAGTGGGAGTTGTCTGGAGTGCAGCTTACAGGAGCTCCTTTTTAATATCTCCCACTGCTGAGAGACTGCTTTATGTTTGTCTGCTGAGAGAATTCTTGATATGAGAATTGAGTTTTTTAGTGTCTGAAATTATTTAAACAAATTAGTGCATATGCATATATAATTTTTATTCTTTGTTCATAAATATTTAGGTAATCTTATAAAACATTACACAGTTTTTTGGCATCAAATGCCACATACAAAATTTCTAGGCAACTGCCTATTGCATCCCAGGAAATACCAAAAGAGTTCAAGATGACTGGCATTTCAATGAACATCTAAAGCAGTAGTGATTTGCCACTTAGTGTAAACTAGTGCCAAAACTCCGTAGGGAATGGCTTGTGTTTATTCTACAGCCTGTTTTGCTATGTCCAGAGGAGAGATTATACATTCATTTCACACACACATAGACATGTATTACACACATACATACACACACTCACACAAACACACACACTTGTGCCTGGATCAGTTTTATATTCAGACATTTGGGCAGTACTTTAAACCCAAAGATAGAACTCTTTAACATTGTTCAGAGAAGTGAAGCCTGTATGAAACTTCGGGGTCACTCTTGAAGTGATCCAGAGCTTACTCACGTAAAATAAATTTTGGATGCCCAAAGACCTAAGTGGGCTTTGAATCAGCAGTCAGAGAGACCTGACCAGATCTGGTCAACCAGATTTCAATAAGGTTATTGAAAAAGCAATTAGATATATGCTGTGCTGCCACACAATACTATCAATCAGTAATTTTGGATAAAAGTGCTCAATTGCATACGCCACAAATATGAATATGTTTTAGTGAAGATTGGTTATAGTGGTTAGAAAATACCATTATATGGAATGGTATTTATTTAACTGCAACTAGGGATTTCAAGATGATGAGTGAGAAATATTCTAGTAGAGTAAATAGCAAAGACAACCAGTACAGCCTCTTTCAGTTTTATAATATACTGTTCTTTTCCTTTTGGGCTTACATGCCACATACACAATCTTTCATGTGATATTTTCATTTCTGAAGTTTTTTTTTAAATGCTATTGCATTAATGGGTATTGATTAGTGCCTAGACAAGTTTGTGTATGTGTCCTCCTATAGCTTCTGATGAAGCTTAAGTTGCCCTTTTAAATCCAAAGGAGATGTTTGCAGTTTAGCAGGATTTGGGTGATGCTCAAATTTGAGCAGATGTGGAAGAGTTTTGGACCTTCCTTTTTTGTTCAGATGATGTCCTTGTGTCCTTTTTTTTTATGTTTGTTTGTTTTATTGAAGTAATCAGTGTTGTGTGTGGTTTGCAGAGGGGGGATGTTGGTGCAGATGTGGTACCAAAGATGCCAATGATTCTCCACACCTCTTCCAAAGTAGAGTGAGATCACAGCAGAATTACTGCCCTGCAGAGAGGCAGCCTGATGCTCACGTGAAAAATAACCAAGATCACTTTTGTGAACAGGGCTTTTAATTATCTGTTTGAAAGTTCTGATCCCATTTCAAGTTTCTAATTAAATGAAATGGGAGGAAGAAAGATATCAGCATGCTGCCAGGCAAGAGTTCCAATCCAGTGGCTATCTCATTTCAAATGTGTGGGCTAAGTATCTTTAAAACTTAAGCCTATAGTATATTCACACACTAATAAAATGTTCTTATGTAAGGGTAGTTTAACCACCACAAGCTTATTTTATTTTATAAGACTAAACTATTTGATGCTCTAAAATAATTTTTTTCCTGTGAATGTTATTTATCACAAGTGTAGTTGAAACCTGAAACTTTATTATTAAAACAGATATTCAGACCCTTTCCTGACAAGAATGATGTGGATAAAAGACATTATTTCTGGAGGAAATCCTACTTGCCTTTTGGATATAGTGCAAAATATTTCTGATAATCAGGAGGAAGTTTTCTCTTCCACTGAAGTGTCTTAAATTATGATCTTTCTATTGTTTTACGAGAATTTTTTTAAAGCCACCTAAAAGTTTTCCCACAGTGCTGGTTTACAAGCAGTTGAAACTTTAGAAACCACTCAGAACAGTCTGTTGTTCTACTAACATTGCTGGAAGTGAATCACATATGTGTTGATGACCACCTAGATTGCTGAATATACCCATTCTACTAAAAATTAAAAGAAAATATTTCCTATACTTTTAGGTACAGATTTAAATTTGCACTGCAATTGCTAAACCTTGCAGTTTAGGCAGATGCCAGAGGTCTTGCAGAGGAACTTTAAACTACATTATGCTGCACTCTGTATGCCTCCCTCTTGTAACTCTTCACTGCTCCCCCGAAGTAGAAGGGTGCTCCCTCTTCCCTCTTGCTTCCCTTCTCCTCCCTCTTACCAGTTGTGGGAACCCCAAGGTGCTGCCTAGTATGTACTGCTCTCTTGCAGTTGGTCCCAAGCAGAATTTGACTTTTAATACCTAAAGTATCATCTGTCTCAGCTGTGAAGCTGTTTTGGTTTGAGGGTAAGGTAGTTTAATGGATTACTCGCTTCCTAATGGCTTGATACTTCATTCAAAACCCAGTGAAGTTAAAGGGAAAAACATACTCAGGAGTTTTGGTGGTGTGGAGCAGGTCCTATATCCAAAAAGGTAATGTAAACATTGAGACACTGGCTACACCTGGATTATCTCACTTCTGTTCTTCCTCTGAGTCCCGATTCCTTGACAGGATCACCCGTTAATTTAAATACCTGCTTTGTATGATGCTGAGTTACACCAGGAAGACTTGCTGGGGAGAAAAAAAATGAACAGGATGCACTTAACAGCCTGTTTTGACTGTGAAATGAAGCTTGTTCTTCTCAGAAATAATTTTTATATATATATATATATATACATATATATATATATATATATATATGTATGTCTCCATCTACACATGCACACACACCTTACTACTCTTTTTTAAAAAAAAAAATTAAATAAATTTTAGCTCTGAAGATAGGAACAGTTAGACCTTGTCATGGTTTATTCTAATCCACTCAGTCATTCAATTATTGTTCTTTTAGTGTTAAAAAAATTCAGAAGATAGCATGAGATTTTTTGCTATCTAGTAGAAATTCTTTTGTAACAGCTTCCAATGTTTTTCTTGTTCAATACAGTTAGTTTTATTTCTTTGAGATGGATAGATAGGAGCTGCGTAATTGAATAGATAAGCAGTATGTTGTCACTGCTAGATTAGGCCATTCTTTGTGTGGTTTGTAACACCTTTTTTATCTCATATTCTCATTTATCACTGGCCTGGTGTTTGTTTTTCTTGATTTAGGATTATGACATTGAACTATATAAAAGATATTGGGGTACATAATTTGTACTTTGTCATCTTGAAAGTATCAAAGTAGAAAACGAATATGGATATCAGCTCTACAAATGTGAGGAAAATTTTGGGAAAAATGGATGGTTAATATCTGCAATTTGGATAGTCATTGTTTATTCGTATTTGGCCACCCAATGATCCTAGTGGATAGTATTTCAGAGTGCATAGCCAGATGTGAGACGCTCACTCTATTGTTGGGATGTTTTCAGGCATCTTTTTCCCTCTTGCTCACTGCTGTTCTTTGTGCACAGGACTGAGTGGTGCTCCTGCCCATTCCCCCTGCCTGCAGGTCACCCAGCTCCTGGTTGCAGCTGGGATTGTGCCCACCCTGCTCTATGCATGGATTCCTCTCCTGGATGGCTTTGGCTGTCTGGCTGCTCTCTACTACAGAGAACTCTGTTGGCTCTCTGGTTCTCATTTTTACCTAGTTAGTTGGCCGGCCTGTCCTGGCAAACTTCCCTCTCCTGGTGAAGCTCTCGGGCTGGCCAGCCTTTTCCTTCCCTTTCCTGTTCTCCCCTTCTCACACATGGTGTCTGCTGGCTTCCACTGTTTATCTCTCCTTGTCTCTCTGCCTCCCACTCATTTCTTAGATTTGCTTTGATCCATCCCCTTTGCTGTCTTCCTGTTTTTAGTCCCTCTGCTCTTTTGCTGTTTTGCTTCTTTGTTTCCTTTTTCCTTCACACTTGTTCCCTGAAGGCTTTTTGCTCTGGCTTACCCCTACCTACAATCAGTATGTATCTTTTCCAGAGCTTGCTGTCTCTCTCCTCTCTGTCCATCTGATCTAGCAGCCACATTGAAACAGTTACTAGCAGAACGCTGATTCGTGTTACAGGTTGGAGAAACTGTAATGTTTATCACTTTGTATTCACTGTGGATATTTTTTAAGTTCTTTATACATCTAGGCTATGCTTCCATAGAAACGCCAGTAGTAAAACACCAACTGAAGCACTTTATTGTGCTTCTGTGCCTTTTTTTCCCATAATTCTGGATTGTCAAGTATCTGTGTATTCTCTATAATTCACTGTAATCTCCCTTAGGACTCTTAGAAATGTCACAACTCACTGTTTTAATCCAGACATCACAATTATAACTCTGGTCCCACAAACACTTCATTATGTTAGTGTGGAATAAGGACTTTTGGGTGATCACAATGATGGGAAAGGAAATGCAGAGAAAATTCATGGCAGTTGAAAATTTGCTTCTGTAAGACCCTGTAAGAGAAGGCAAAAAATTCTTTGTCCATTCTTCTCCTGCTTGTTTCAATCTTTGTTCCAGAGTCCTTATTCAGACACAGTTCTGGGTGTTGCTGATTGAAGTTTTATCTGAGTTATGACTAGAGAAACAGACACCTATTGTTGGATGCTGTAACACACCTGATGTAATATGTGGTTAAACCTCCTGTAAATATCTACATTTTTTTGTCCCTATTTGATTCCAACCTATTTTTAAAATGGGTCTTTTTCTCTCCATGTCTTTATTCTCCCTAATTATGGGGTAACCTAATGTCATAAATTACTCTAAATACTGATTAACAAGTCAGTTCCTAATGGTAACTACACAGCCTTGTCAATGAGAAAATACTCTTATGCCCACCATATGTGTTTTCTCCCTTGATGACAGAAATATGAATCCCATGTGAGAGGACATTGCTCACATGTAGCAGCCCATTCCCTTCAAGTGAATATCATCAGTCCTTCTCCTCTAAGATTTTGAAAGTTTTTGGCTTGCTTTTAAACATGTGTATAGATATATTTATGAAAAAGAAGGAAAAGTTCATAGCATTTATTGAGTTGGAAAATTAATTAGACGACCTAATTGATTGTGCATGAGCTCCTCTGTGGAATGTGTTCTGCTGCTGTTGCACTCGCCCAGCACAGAAAATCTCCTCCATGAGCGAATTCCTCGGTCTTTTACTAGAAACTGACAATTAACTGAACACTTAAAACCCCCATAAAACACCACAACAGTCCCACCTCCAAAAAAGGAAAAAAAAACCCAACGAACCATAAAACCTTGAAGAATCATGACACAGAAAACTTTACATGAAAGATCTTTTCTCATTTTATTAGAATAATGCCAAGAGGCCTGAACTCAGCTCGAGGCTCCCTTTATCATTCAGAAAACATCTAAGTCTGCGTCCCAAAGCCTGTGTAGTCTAAAGAGGAAAAAGCCCCACCAGCATCCAGAAATATTGGCAGCCCCATGTTCCATGTGGGGAGCTAATATACAGGGAGATTAAGTCACTTGTGTAAGGATGTACTGGGAGTCTGTAGCAGAGTCTGAAACTGAACCCAGGTCATCTCAGTCCCAGCCAAGTGTCTCAACCACAAGACTCTCCCTCCTTTTCAGTATGTCAGTGTAGAAAGTAGGCCAAGAAGCAGTTTCCAATACACTTTAATACACAGCATTTTGCAAGGTTGTGAAGTATTACGTATTAGACAGGCATCTGGATCAGCAGCAGTTTCTGCAGATACTTTTATCTGTAAACAGAAGCAAAGCCTGTAAAGGCTTTGTAAAATTTGCATAAATTACTACTTTATCTATAAATTACATAGTTACATTTATAAAAATTGTACTTAAGTTCAATGCATTTTAATGATTTTTAAGAATGGAAAATGTGTTTAAAGGACTTCTGTTGTTTGTGGCTCTCTGATTTTCATATGCTTTAGATTCTGGTGCTACTCATCCATCATGATGCATTAGCAGTGATGCATAGCTACGCCAGGCTGTGCAGGGTGCTGCACCATGCAGTGGAAGCTCAGAGAGGGAGGCTCGGGTCGCATGACAGGCTAACGCTCCAGTGTTATGCAAAGGTTAAGTATTCCTGTGTTGGGAGTTAGTGAGGCTTGCAGTTTGCTGACCTAAATATGAGTGATTCCTATTATGTTGAGTATTTGCTTATCTTTTGGAGCATCTCTGTGTAGCCAGAGTGTAACAAAACTTCAGCTTGAATCTGTACCCTGAATGGAAGAGGATAAAAGAAGTGCAAGTATGAGGAAATATATGTACATATATAACCATCCCCCTTCTTCAAATGGGATCTCCCATTTTGGGCATGAAATCAGCATTAATGTGTGGTAGTCTACAAAGAACAGGCCAGAGCTTGTTTGTTCCCCTCATTACACTAGTTAGTTATTCACAGACACCTGGCTTGTTTGCTGAACCCCTGATTCCTTTCTCCCACATCCCACAAATAAAAAATTACTTATCTAGTTCTCACTGGCTCTCATGGATGTTCTGGAGCACCACTTTATGACCTCCATTATTTGAAACCATTAATCCCAGATGTTGTGTGCATTTACACAGATAAATTTCAATGATGGTCATGGAAAAAAACCCCATCTGCATTGATGGGACTTATGCAGCATGAAGGTGAGAGAAATCTTGTTTTCTAAAGTAAATGATGAGAAATTATTTAAAATGGTGATCGGTGTAATGGACCATTCAATACACATGATGGTTTCCAGGATTCTGATGCTATTCCTTGTAAGCATATACAACTTGTAAGTAAAATACAACTGGAGTGTGTCACTTTTGGTTGAACCGCTGTGGCCCAGCATTTGAAGAGAGATCTCTGAGGCTGGGTGAATCTCTCTTCCCCAGCATCCCTCCCCCAAACACTGGTTGTTTTCTGTGTGAGTGTTCATGCAGTCAAAGGCAATGGGATCCCCCCACTGAATGATTATTCTCTCATCAAATCAGTGAGTCTAACCTTTCCTTTGTAACTGGGATCTAGCCTTCATGCTGCATGTCATGTCTGGGAACCCAAAACCAAGCAGTTCTAGCTAACAGAGAGGGGAAAAAACAAACTGCTAGGATTGTAGTCTTAGATCTTGAATGTTCCTGTTAAGACACTCAAGTCTGGTGACTGTTTCCAAATTTTAATGATTTGTCCCACATGTGGAGGCAAATGAAATCTTAGGACCTTATATTCCCTTCAACAAGTGGAAGAGATGCCAGTTTCCAGTACTGAGGTAAAAATAGATTTACAATATCTGTTAGACTAAAATAGTGTATACAGAGTGAGTGTGATGAGTGAGAAAAGGCCAAAGGCATCAGCACATATGCTATTAAAAGCTTAAAAAGTGTTAAACAATATGCTAAGAATGTGGAGTTGCTTACACTTTCAGTAATTGCATGAAACCTTTCCCATATTTATCTAGAGTGTTCATGGTAATTCAAAGTTTTAGAAAAACTTGCAGTTGTTCTCGACTAATACATTAAGTTAAAGAACAAAAAAATGCTCTTCATTACATCACTAACAGGAATCAGTAAAGACCTTTTGCTCTTCTCTCCTGCTGCATGCAAGTAAGAAGAGAACTTGACCCTCAGTTTGAGAATTGTCTGTGGTTTAGTATCTCTTCCCCTCCCCATTTTAAGATACTTATTATTTTGTACTCTCTCACTGCTTGGGAAAATCAGACTTTTGATGTGTTTTTCCAAAGAGTTTAATTGAAAAATGTCAAAAATACTTTCTGTAATCTTAGATTAAAGATGTGGTGGTCCTCAGTCACTTAAGGCCAGTTATTTACTGACTTTGGGGGACATCCACCCCTTAGTGCTAAGCAAAGAGAAGGCTCTTTCAACTAACTGGTCAATGAAGACAGGAATAACAGAATGCCTTAAACAATAATATGTGTAATGAAACACATTTATTAGCATCCCGTGTACTCCATATTGGTGGGTATAATATATATTTAATAAAATTACACTTGCTTAGTTGAAAACTTGTTAATCAAGTTTTCAAAAAACCTTCTTG
Source organism: Certhia americana (assembly GCA_018697195.1). Lineage (NCBI taxonomy): Eukaryota > Metazoa > Chordata > Aves > Passeriformes > Certhiidae > Certhia > Certhia americana. The sequence continues at coordinate 9,602,506 of CM031866.1, forward strand.
GTTTTTTACTTCTAGTAGTAGAAATTGAATACATGTGATAATTCTAGAGTTATGGCATGTATTCTGTAACATTTCAACAGAGATACCTCAGGCTTATTTAGAATTAAGTAGTGCATGTTACTATTGTGTTTATTTTTGGACTACAGTCTTAATGCAAATCCCATATGTGTGGTTATGCAAAATGATCCAGATTCTGGTCATGATTACATTGGTGTACACACAGAGTGATGCCACAGTTTCACTGAGGAAGGAATCTGATCCTGTAACATAGAAGGTTGCGTGGTATTTCAATTAAGAAGTTTATGTGTTTCACCAGAGAGTTAGAGGTGAGGTATTTGTGTCTGAAGCAATCTTTGTGCAACTATGAAATGAAATAATGGTTAAGATATTTCTGTAAAATCAAATATTCTGTTGTCACTGTTTTTCAAATATTTTTCATGTCTTTTTAGCTGGCTGTATAAAATACAAAATTTCAGACTTGTTACAGACTTACAGAAGAAGATCAGTATTAGTTATTCCAAAGTCTTTAGCTGGTAAAAAAGAAAAAAAAATTTGCATCATATCAAGTCTGTCATCACTAAAATCATATCACAAAACTACATGTATATGAGAATACAAAAACCTAAGTGTCTGGTTGAAGAAATTTGGCCAGGGAGCTGTCTACCATGTGGAGAAGAGTCTTTACAGGGATACAATCTGTTTGTCCCTTCCTTTCATTCAGTGGAAGGTTTCCATCATTATAATTTCTCAGGAGTGCTGGTCTTTTTGGATTATGGGAAAGAGGGAGCTTACTTCAGATAAGTTTGATGATTCCTGTTATAAAGCAGTAAGGTATTGATTGTTCTAATCACCTTGTTAAAGAGCTGCCAGGACTTCAGAAGTTCAGAATTCTGTTAGGACAGAAAAAGCTATTTGTGTATCATAAAGTTAACTTATTATTGCAACACCCAAACCATCATTACATTTACTGCCTTCCCACACTGAAAGCAAGTCGACTTCTCTCCATTCCTGCTGTGTGTTTACTCCTGCTGTGTTTCACTGAGCTTGAGCACTGAAAAATATTTCCCTCTCTAGCTCCCACCTCCCATTTTTATTTATAACCAGTTTTCAGTTCTGGACTGAGTTTCATTCCAGTGCTCTGCAAGTGCATTTTATTTCATGACACTGCAGAGGAGCATTTATATTTTAGGAAAAAAAAAAAAAAAAAAGGTTATTTCTAGTGTATTTTATCACTCCATCTCCTTTGTAAATGTAAACAGTATCTCTTTAAATTGTATGCACTGTGTTGTCTGAAAGCATTTTCCCTCTCTTTGGAGACACTCTATATAATATTCTGTAAGTCATTAGGATCTATTTTTCTTACAGAGTTTGCACTACTTTTGGACAGTCTTAGTTACTTCAGTCAGTGTCTTTTGAAGCCAAAGGGAAAAGAAATACCCAGAGCTTGTCTATTAGTTTTGTGTTTACCTTGCTAGTTAATAGTTAATACTTAGTAGTATGTAAAGAGAGTTTCTATAACGTGGCACTCCTAAGAACACTTTTGAAAAAAATAGTGATAAACCTTGGCCAAATTGTTCTTTTTAAGTGAAACTTGCAAAGTTCTGTAGAAAAATCAATTCTCCTTAATAATCATCTGGCTTTGACAATAAATGTCCCCAAAGCTAGTTACTTTTTAGCAAAAAGGGAGATAAAAATCAAGTCAGAATTTTATTTTATTTAATTGTTGCTAGCCTGTGAAAGAAATTGGAAAAATTAAAATCTGCAAAGACATGGTCCTTATACAGCTAAGTAGGGTAAGCTAGAGTTCGTCAGGTAGGTAACTATTCAGAAATGAGAAGTTATTCTACATTTAGCTGCATTGCTTACTGTTTTCTTCATCATGGAGAAGAATAAAATGTGGTAACAATTTTCTGTATTTGGATTGCTGCTGCACATAATTGGGAACAACAGAGCTAAGGCTTTGATTTTGGTGAAATGCTTAGTCTGCGTGTTGGATTAAAATGTGTGCAACAAATCACTCCAATTCTGTAATAATAATTTTTGAACACTATTTTTTTATTTTATTACTTTAATGTTATTACTTTTCAGCTACAGACTTTGAGAACTGGGTCAGTTGCAAGAACAAAATTGGCATGAAAATACTTGTATATTTGTTCTGGAAAATGGATTGCCAACATACTTTATAAAATAGTCAGACTGAATTGTTCTGTGCATCAAATGTAAGTGATAATATTAGTCTTACAATATTAGTAAGCTATGAATTAGAAGTCCTGTTCTTTAACCAGTATCCTAGGATGACTAGATAATATTTGCTAGATAGATGTGTTAAATAGATCATCTGTGCAGAAATGGATTTGTGAAGCAGCTTACAGAATGGAAAATAAATTTAGGCTGAAGTGTGCCAGCAAGTCAATATATGAGAACAATTTGCAACAAGCAAGGGTGAGGAAGACATGAAGAAATGGGGTCATCAGATTCATGAATTAAAGGGTAATATTCCTGGGACTGGGTCATAGGAGGCAGTAACTAACTTCTTGGCTGCCTAATACAGAATAAAGGGTTATGGTACCAGCATTAGATATGCTTCCATAGATATTTTTTACTCTTGTGAAGATAATGAGAAGCAACTTGGAGCTGTGATCTGTCCGCAGCACAGCTGTAGTGGTTTGAGACATTTCTACTGCCAGGTTTATATCCTTGCCAGAAACAGTGCCTGAATGGTTGCACTTCGAGTCCCTAGCTCCAGTGATATCTTAGCACTAGCCAGTGTTAAATCTCAGCTATTTGAGCTCAGTTCTGCACCATGCACTGAAGCAGCTGGGAAACGGTCTTGCTTGTATGTGAAACCATCTCTGGCACTGGAAGGGAGCAGACAGAAGTGGCATGGTGATAATTTCTTCACATACCACGTCCAAACCTACCAAACCTCATTGGTAAGAAGTGTCAGACACCATAGGAAATAAGTTTTTAAATATTTACAGAGTTTTGTTTTCTTTCCTTCTGAACACCCTCTCATATCTTTGCCATGTACTTTCCAATGATGACACATTGGGATCTGACTGGGGTGAGTAATGGTGTCTGGCTGGGGGGAGGAGAGGACAGGGAGTGCTTAACAGTGAGTAATTATTTAAGGAAATGGCCTGTGTGGAAAGAAAAGTGTGTTGTGATTGGATGCATTTATCAACTGGTCTTTCAGTGTCACCTGTAGACAGAGCATTATTGTGTCTGAGTTTTTAAATAGTTGGAAGTCAGTTTATTGAACTAACTTGGGAAGCACCAGGGTCTGGTCTTGATTTGGTCTGTGAACTGAGATGTGAGGCATGTCCTCTATTAGAGAAGATGGAAGTAAATGATAGTTACCCCATGGTCATCCCTGAGTATGATCATTCACTTTTCTGACCAGCAGTTAAAAGCCATAAGATCCTGTATGCAAAATGTCATTCCATGATCAATATAATTTCAAGTGTACAAGCAACTGTCAGGAGAATTTTGCAAGTGAATATGAAGTTACAAGCTCATCGCTCTTCCCTGTTTCCTTTGTACAGTGACACACAGAAGTTTGCATTAATTTTATATGATGTTCATGTACTTAGAGCCCTCTATTTGTTCTCTTTATCAGGAGATTTTAGAATTTCTGAAAATACCTAGCATCACTTTGATTTTGAAGTTAAGCCGGAAGTTAAACCTTTGTTTTCTGTAACTGTGCTATGGTGATGCTCACTGCTACAGTCAGCTCGATCATGCTGTTTTCTTCTGTCAGTGCCAAGACTCTCTGCAATTCTTCGAATTCTACTGCAAAATTCTCATTTCAGACACAGCACATCCTGCCTTCTGAAATGAGGCCCATTGTGGTTTTCTCCATCACCGTCAAGTGTATTGCTATCTTCTCTAAAGAGAGTGAAATGTCTGAAGTACAGTGAAACATACAGTGATGGACACTGTGTTTTTCCATTGACAGTATAGTTGTTTGTGTATTTGGCTGTGTGGGATCAAGTTCCAAAGGAGCATTTTCAGGGACAACTGACTGTGACTCCCTTTCCTGACATGTGGCTGAGCAGTGGCACAGGCTGCCAAGTGCAGTGGCTCACACCTGGGCAGTGCTGAGCCGCTCTGCAGGGATGAGACGGTGTTTCTGCCCTGTGCAGTCTCGCTTCCAATGTCCCTCTTTTATCCCCAGTTGGTGAAAAAACCCAAACAAGCCTCCAAACAGCAGAAACAAAAGTGCTGCTAGGCAGGAAAAGAAGTTTTACTAATGATCAGCTTAAAGGTACTTCATATGCCTTAGAGCCCTTTCTGACCTTTCTTTCATTATTTGTATAATAATGGAATATTCCCTTCTTTCCCTTTCCCTCTGTACTCAAAAAAGGGAGTTTGTGTTGCTGAGGGGGATTTCAATTGCAAGGCAGTCTTGGCTGTGTTTGGGGGCTCATGCTGAATTTTCCCCCATGAGATGCTAACAGCTCGGAGGAGCTGGGTTTGCTGCTCAGGCAGTGCTGCAGCCCTGCAGAGGTACTATGTGAGCTGTGCATGTTGTGTGTGGAGAGCTGGAAAAACACTGCTCATTTTATCATTAGCCATTTTTTCTGTGATGGCAAGAGATGGCATTTTCCTGTTTTCTGTAATGAGATCTTGATCATGATCAGCTAAATGCTGGCTTTCTACATTCTCATGTTTTTGACCTTTGCACTCAGTCAGTTTTCATTTATTTTAAGAGAGGTGAAGGAGTCTTTCAACCTCCATTAACAGGTGGTTATCAGTTTGCAAAATCAGGCTGTTAGTTTGAAACATCACAAACTCTTTTTAGGATATTTATAGTGAATCCTAGAGGATAGAGGGGGACCAAATTTTATCCAGCCTCCTTGCACTAGCATAATTGTTTAATCCAGGTTCCATTAATTTGCAATGTTTTTAAATTTTATTTTTATGTTAAAAACTATATTGTGCTTGAAACTAAGCAGAAATTATTGTGAACTAGGAGCTGAAGATGTGTGTCTGGAGTCAGAAGCCTTGCACTGTCCTGGTGCTTGTGGTCTCTTTGGTGCTGTTCAGAATTATTTGGAACAATTATCGTTATTTATTGCTGTGCTTGGTTTTGATCAAAGCCTGCCAGGACCACATATGTCAGCAGCTTCTCTGCTGCTTTTAGGAATATAAAGGATCTTTTGAGAAGATAACTAAAATTATTTGATGGTTCTGATTGAAACGGGAATGAGCTCTAGATCAAAATGCAGCTTGATTCTTTCCTGTGGAATTAATAAGCTGAATTGTTGCATGTTGTAAACTGATGTCATTCTATTGCCCTCTTGCTCTTCTTGACAGTATATGAACTTAATGTGGTTTTACAGTTTCTACCATCTTTTGAGTTGTCTGAAGCTCCCTGTGGAATTATTCCTTATCAAAAGAGCTAAGAAGTATGTAAAGAAGCAGATAAATTTGTTAGATAATGGTGGCTACTGCTTTACTGAAGGCTACTTGCATGTGCTAAGATTTGCAGTAGAAGTGACTCAAAAGATTTGAATTAGCAGCCACACATCTTAAATAATTTTACTAAATGAATTTCAAGCCCCAACATTCTTCAGTCAAATTGAAGTTATCCCTGAGGAAAAAGAAAAAACCAACCCATACAAATTATGTAATAGCTTTTCCAGGTATATTTTCCTTCTTTCTCTCTTTCCAGCTCCTGACTGGTCACTGGTACCTTGTGTTTGAGCTTTACTTATTTAAGTAGTTTGAATAATCACAAGTGATGTAAATGTATAATGAAACTTTGATGCTACAAATTAAGGATTGGGGTCTTAAGCTCATATCCTCTTTTCATTTTGTCACCATGTTAGTAGAATCTCTTTTTCTTCTCATATGCCTTCATCTTGTAATAATTAAAAAAACCCCAACTTAAACTCACTATTTAAAACACTCCAATTTTAAAGCTCTTTTTATTTGGCCTCTGTATGAAAAAAATGGATTGATGTGATTTCTGATTTTCACAATTTTCCATTAAGAACAGAGAAGAAAAAAATCTTACCTGTGAAAATGTGGAAGAATGTATTTGAGAAAATAGAAGGGAAGCTGTATTTAGAAGGAAACTGAGTATTAAGAATAAAATTTATCAAGGCAAAATATTTGGTGAAAATAGAATCTGTAATTCACCATACTAAAGTATTATAAACTTGAATAATAACAAATAGGAGCAGGACTTGCTTGGTTTTGAGTTGCATATTTGACCCAGGTCTTATTACTGAGACCTTGTGGAAAGATTTGCATGATTATGAAGTCAACTTCATTGGGTTCACCATATTTCTAAGGCATATTAGCCACTGCTAGGTCATTTATAGCTTGAAAGCAAACAATTGTAAATGCTGATCCATTCATATCCTACCATAAAACACAAGATGGGTTATTCACTGCTGTCTGACGCGTGCTCCCACAGCAACGGAGAACAAAATGACTCCTTTTTAACCCATCTATATATAAACAGCAGAGGGACAATTTACAATGGGGGATTTCATTCTGGAGAGGTACTCAGAAGATTTCCTGTTGCCGACACAAAACTTCGGCATTTCTAAAGAAATTGTTGTCTCTTGTTTTAGTATTTGGAGTTACAACATTGGGAGTTTTGCATAAAGTATATGTTCTTATTTTGATCAAGGACGAAAAATCAATCTTGGAAATAATTTTTTTTAATTTATAGGTATAATTGATCATGATATATTTGTATTAATGTAGGGAAAAACTTAATAGAATCTGTAGTACAGAAAACTCATATGAGAAATAAAGGGACATGAGAAATACCAAGCCAAAGAAACTTAAGATGATGATAAAGAATTAAGTAATCAATTTATATAGATGATGATAAAGATATAGATGATGATAAAAAATTATAATATATATATATATAATGATAAAGAATTAAGTAATCTCTCTGGCAAGAGAGATGCTACCAGAGATTCTGACTTGTTTCATCATGAGGCTGATGGAATTGCTAGAAAAGGGTGGCAGAAGTGTTCAGTAAATGTAGCTGTACTGTTTGGAGGGCATAGGACAGGAATTTTATACTTGAAATCTGATAGCCTTTAAGGCTGAAATTAAATAGTAGGAATTAGATTTAAGTATTTTTATACAGCTAGTCTAGCTAACCAGGGAGCCTGAAAATAGCTAATGGGTTCTTGAAGGTTAATTGTCCATAGAACTGGAAATAAAAGACAAATTTCCAGAGGCTGAAAGAAAATAGTTGTTGACCCAGTATTTTAAAAGAGAGATTATCTGAGTGGTTATAGGTGTGTTAAACAGACAAAAGATAGAATGGCAGTTATTGGAGTGATACATAGTTAATGAATGATAAATGGTGTTTAGTGTCATTTAGTATGAGTTCATCAGAGAAAGGTCCTTTGATCTAACTCAATATCCTTTCTGATACCATCATGTTAATTGATCAAGGTAACAGTAGCAATATAGCATTATTGTTTGCCTTACAGGATTTCTGTAAGCTATTTTATTAATTGTATCAGAATGGCTTGGTTAATTATCAGAACTACAGCATGTGGACACAGCATCTCTGGTTGGCATAAAGATTAATTAAATTATAGGCTTCTGGGTGCATCTGATGTGGGGAGATAGAGAAGATGGGGAAGACATCCATTCTCACTTCTGCCCTATTTAACACTTTTTAGCAATGGTTTAGTGAAAACATATTATTGTTAGCAATGTTTGGATGTGGCTTGAAAATGGGAGGAATTTATAATGACATGACTATAAGGCAGTGTGGATTACTTATTGACTGTGGCTGAGGTATCTGGTAACTATTTCAGTACAAACAACCAACAGGTTCATAATTTGCTGGCTGTGTTTACAAGACACTGGACTCTGTCATGGTGCACCATTACAAAAACATTTTAGAGCTGCTTGTGAAGAATTTACTGGAGTGTGCACCCCGGATGTACAGGAGATAGCAGGAGATGGCACTACCACTGGTTTGTGCCCTTGGAGGATGGAACAAAATGAAGCCTGCTAGTTTTTTATTAACATCTTAGTTTGATTCTGTCTGTTGGCTGTGACCTGTCCTACCATAACCAAGTCAAAGCGGAGATGTTCCATGTGCCCTCCATTCAGCTGTAGGCAAAGCTTGCCCACATATCTGGTACAGTGTATGCCTGAATAGCAGTGTAAACTGTCCTCAGAAAACTTCCTGTAGTCTGTATTTGCTTCCCTTGAGCCTCATTTGATAACAAGCATCCAGCTTGTGGAAATAAAGATATCCTAACTCTTTTTTTCAGTAGTCTTTTAAATAATGCATTGAATATTTAAAAGAAACTGATGAAAAGACCCTGGGAAGAATATTATGAGTGATTTAATGAAGCAATAAAGGGCACATACAGATATAACATTCCTGGTAAAATAGTCATAGTTTGTTATCAGTGGATTTGAATTAAAGAGAGAAAAAAATCCTCTGTAGAACACTTCTTACATAAATTGTTGGGTTAGTGAACAATTTGTGTGAAAAAGAATTGCCTAAATGTGCTGCTGTTTTGCTTTATTAAGAGTTTTGTTGTGTATTTTTATTGTAATGCTGATCAGGTTTCCTGTTTTTGGCACAGATTACAGGACCGGCCCTTGCTTCACTTTGGTAACCAACCAGATGTGCCAGGGCCAGCTCAGTGGAATTGTCTGCACAAAAACCCTGTGCTGTGCAACTGTTGGGAGAGCGTGGGGCCATCCCTGTGAAATGTGTCCTGCCCAGCCACATCCCTGCCGCCGAGGCTTCATTCCAAACATTCGAACGGGGGCCTGTCAAGGTAAGTTAGCAGCAAAGCTTCCCCAAAAGCTGCTGAAATTGTTACTGGATTAATCTTAATTGAGTTACACTGCTGTGAATAACCTGTCCTAAGCCATTCTCAGCTATATGTGTGAAGAATGGAAAAACACTGTCAGACGCATTACTTCATGATCCAGTGAGTGCCTGATGTTCAAGTGAGTACATTAGTAACTCAGGTCATGTGAGAGCAGCCAGCATCTTAATGAATTTCTCACTGCCAGCAGTGCTTTCCCTTGGTTCTGTAATGGTGTTTTTCTGAGTGTACTACTCAATCATTCTGTGGATGAATTTGTTCTGTTTCAGAGAGCACTCAAAACATGCGAGCATCTATCTGTGGCAATAATGCCCCAGTTATCCAGTGTGAGATTTTTTAGCTAAAAGTTGTATAATTTGGATTCATCTTGGATGTCTTATCTCTTGAGCTACACTGCTTTGACCTGGAGAAAAGTGCCTATCGTGCCATTTGTAATGCCTTATTATATATTTTATACAATTTTGGAAATGCATTTCCATTTGTTTTAAATCATAAAATCCACCCAGATGTTGCTTACTTCTTTCAGAGCATGCCTTACATAGAAAGTCCTTACACTCCTTTTGGCTTTTATTCTAATACTTCCAGCTGTATAAATTCTTTTATTGTCTGGATGTCTGACAGGAAACAGGAGAAAGTTAACAGGGGCAGCTGTGTATTAAACTGATGTGGATTATACATTCCCAGCACCATATCTTTGGGGCCAGTTTATTTCAATCTGTCTAACATTTTCTAATAAGTCAAAATATTTTTGAAAATAGGGAAGATAAAGATTATAAATCTATGAGTAATTTTATATAATCATGAAATTTCTATGAAGGGACTTCAAGACATTCTGTCACATTAAAAGTGTAGATACCCTCTGTCACAGGCCAGGTCATGGTGCCTGCAGACAAACATGATGTACCCATTTTTTGACCTCAGTGATTCTGTTCCCCTTCTCACTGTAAAGGTCAGGACTAAATTGTGCAGGAATCTGTGAGCAGAGGTTCTGGACACTTTTAAACATTTATGTACATAAATATGTGGCCCACACCCCTGAACTTATGCCACACCTAGTTATATCCCTCTTGTTTGTGTCATGGGAAAGCTGCGATGAACTCTCCAATGGGTTTGTGCAGTTTGGAATAAGGATATTTCTGCTTACTGCACATTTCTTAGCAAGCAGCTACATCAATGCTCATCTGTATGTGGTGCCAACACAATTTTGGCCTGATACGTTTGACTTGTATTTTCCAGTTTTCTTAGGTATTGTATTTGTAATTTCAACAGATCTTTTATGGAATTACATATTAGCTTTATTTTTTGTGCAATTGTATTTTGCAATCCTTTTGAAATCAGTTAACATCCATTCAGACTGAAGACATTTCAGGGATTTCACATCCATATTCAATCTAAATAAAGGAAAACGGGTAAAATAAAATCCAGGTTCTCTGAAGAGAAAAAGAAATCACTGTTATTCTATGGAGAAGTAAAAAAAATAAAGAAATAGTGAGGGCAAGGTTATTTTCAAAAGCAAATAGAATATCACTTCCCAAAGTTTGACTTTGGCCGAAAGTAAAATTAATATCACAGCTGCGGTTTTTAAGGATACAAAAAAGAAAAATAAAACCAAAAGGTGGGATTTTGAAATAGACATCATGACTCAGAGTCATGACTTCTGTTTCTTTAGTTTTTGGTGTTTTTCTAAGTCAGTACAATGAAGCCTGGCTGATTGCTGTTACTAAAGCACAGCCCATTGCTGTAGCTCGAGTCCCAGCAGCGGTGTGGCTGAGTTGAGGCTGCTGAGGCTGTGCTGGTTCTGTGACCTCCCAGCACAGCAGCTCCCTCAGGGACAGCTCTGCTGCTGCTGCTGCACCCCTGACCTGGATTGGTTCACCCAGGGATCTTTACATAATCCTTTGCCATGTGGTGAAGATATGCTCCTTGATCTTCCTGAGACTTCCTACTTGTGGCTCCCAGGAAAATTTCCTCTTAGCCTTTTGTACAGACATAATACTTCACTTTTCAGACTTCAAGACACTTTACAGCTGTCTCTCTGGGATGTGTAAAGAGAGATTTGAAGGCATCATCTCCTTCAGCTTGTGTCCCTGCATTGAAACCTATGTCAGGGTAAAGCCCGAGAACTCAAGCAACCAGTTTTTAGCAGCAGCAGCTGCTTCTCCTGAGGAGATGGGGAAAGCATAAGCATTTGGATTAGAGAGTGGAGTGTTCTGTGCTCCTGAAGGAATTCTTGAGCAGCAGAGACAGGGCAGTCCCTCAGGACTGTGAGCCAGACTTCCCCAGTGTACTATTGCAATGCCACTCCTCCACCTCCTGTAGCCTCTTTTCTGTAGCTGTTATTAAGCCATAGCAACACTTCTGCAGCTAAGTGACGACACACATGTTGTGCTAAAATAATAGTGAGGCCAGAAACTGGGGCCTCTTGAAAATGTTTGTCTTGAGCTTACTACCTAGCCTGTGATATCATCTTTGTTGTTTCATTTTCCTTGGTGAAAAAATGGAAAGCAAAGAAAGAAAAATAAAATGGAGAACCCCCTCAAATTTATGTATGTCTAAGCAGGTCATTAATAATTCCTCCTGAGACATTAATTATGGCTATGAAACTTTTTGAGTCAAATGCTAACCACAGTCTAATGTCATTGGTGCTGATCTCGCTGGAGTGTCAAGTTAATAATTTCCATCAGAAATGACTCTGCAGTTGCTGTGCCTCTCCATGAGGTCCCCTCCATGCACACCGCAACAGCCCCTCTGTGCTGGTGGCCTAAGCACTGTATGGAGTTGCCAAGATTTTCGAGGGGGCAAGTGATTTTGGGTGACCAGCTACAGACACTTCAAAGAAACTTGAGTTCTGGCAGGCTGTGTTTTCTGCACACCATTCCCCAGATGTTTTGGAAAAACAAAGCAATAGCAGTTAGATATTTAATGTTTGTAACAATAATAACCATGTGATTTCTTGCAGAAAATATTTAGAGTACTGTACTTAATCATACTTTGCATACATTAATTACAAAATTAGTGTCTCTCTTCCCAAGCAAGTATCATAATATTATGATGGGTAAAGAAAAGATTTAGGCATATTTAATTTCTGTGTAGACAAATTATTATGGCTGTTCTTAAGAAATGAAATAAAAGTGTGTGTGTTTTTTCCTTTTTTATATTGTAGATGTGGATGAATGCCAAGCCATCCCTGGGATCTGTCAAGGGGGAAATTGCATTAATACTGTTGGATCTTTTGAGTGCAAATGCCCAGCTGGACACAAGTTTAATGAAGTAACACAAAAATGTGATGGTAAGAACTTGTAGAACTTTCTTCTGAAAGTAGAAGGGGGAGAGTCTTTTGAGGGACCAACTTTGTGTAGCAGTTTGTAACAAACTTACTGTTTCTTTTGCCTTGAGCTCACAAGTAGCATTATTCACAACAAATACAAATAGGGGGGTGCTTTCTCCCAAAACAGACAATGTTAAATATTGTCCCTGCAACTTTTATAGTCTTTTTATTCATTTAACATTTCAGTCTTGAAGGGACATCTAATATTAAACATTAAAACATTAAAACTACTTTCTAACTGATATGTTGCTTTAGAAGTGCTTGAGGCACATGTTTCTTTGTGGATCTTTTGACCAAAAAGTGTATATGACTGGAAGTTTCAACAGATTCCTACCTACTCAGGTGAACTGTATTTAGAATAAGTGGGAGTTTGACACTGCTGTGTGAAGATTGCTGAATCGTGCTCTAAACTAAGCCTTACAGCTGCATATGTTGCAGAAGGACAAATATTTTATCTTCACTTACCAGTCATCCTAACTTGGGGGTACAGCAGGTGCTAGGCATTAGTGTGGAAATTTGCAGTGTGTGATTATGGAATTGTGCTTTTTTTTAACTGTGACTTGATAGTATTTTTTTTCTTTCTAATATAATAAGCAAGCATAGATGTCTCCTTTGCTTTAAGAGAATTTTGAGTATATTATGAACATAGTACTAAAATGTGTTAGTTGCATATTATTGATTTTTATTTACAGTGAAGTCCAGATAATGTTTAAACTTTTGCAACTAATTCTACTTTCAGTCATTAGACTAAAAAACTTGAGTAGACAAGTTTTATAAGTGGCTAGTGATTTTGGAATGCCAACTTTCAGACAATAAAAGTGTTTGTGAGAGAAAGGTGTGCATTCACCATCCTTTCTTGCATCAATTGCCGTTTAAGAAGCACTCAAAAATTTTTAGTCATTTTAGAAGAATTATGAATTACTCTTTCAAAAGAAAAATTACTATTTTAGGCAAAAATTTATAATTTGTTTGCAGGTTAGGGAGAACAATTTCAGAAGAGCTTGTACACAGCATGGTTTACATATTGTCTGCCAATGATTTTGGCAGAATGTAACCTACATTTAGAATAAAACAACATTGCAAGTGTTTCCTTTTGTGGATGAAGTACCAAGAATGCGGTGAATAGGAGAGACTGAACATGTGCCTTGTTAAGTATTAGTACATGAAAAGCTGAGAGCTGTAGGCTGCATCTCATAAACATTTTGATGGTGTTTTTCAATTGCTGAATCATTTTAAAAACAACCCCAACTAACAACGAAAGAACAAAAAAACCCAAACCACCACCCTCAGAGCCCACACTTGCTAACGATTAAGGAACTGGACTCAAGAACCTGGTATAGGTTGCTGTTTGCCGCAAATTTCCTGCCCCATTTGTGAAATCCCTTTGCAGTGATCACCTGGCTGCAAAGATCAGATGAATCTTTCCTTCTTCAAGTTCATACCTATTGATTTTTGAACCCCTGCAGAGAGTTACTTTAAGTACATCTTTGTATTGTATGTACCAAGCAATTTGCGTTAAAGCTGTGTAAGTATTAATACAACTCAAAGAATGAAAAGTATCACCTTTATATGAGTGGCATGAAATAAGATAGAAGCACAACATTTAAGAGCATGATCATGCAACAACAGCCTATCAATCCTCTTCTTTCTGAATTATCTTTTGAATTTTATAAGACAATATAAGACAAGTTGTTTGGTTTACAGTAATTAACTGTAGTTAATTCTGATACATAATGAATGACATCTGATTGTTTGCTTGGTTTAGCTTCCTATTTAGCAAGTAGGACTTCTAGCAGTTGTAACATGTCCTTGGTCATAGATTTAGTTCAATTGGGAGCTACCTGCTGAATTACCAGTACTGTTTCTTCAGGGTGTCTCCATTAAAGTAAGATCATAAAAGCAAATCAGGGACAGGTAGACAATCAACAAGATGGAAAGTGAGGGAGGTTGGCCAAGGTTCTCTTTGCTAGCATAGCTGGTGGAAATCTGTATTTTAACTGCTACATTATTGCACTGCTTGATATAGCCATTTCTTTTCCATTTGCACTAATGCTGAGGTGAATTCTATTTTTTGTGGTGACTGGGGGAGTAATTTTTTCTGGAGTGACATTTAAGTCTTCAAGTACATCAAGTATACTTACCTTTGTAAAACTTGCATACTTAACAATGACAGTGTTGCTTATATGGATGTCAACACTAATATAAATTGTGAAATACTGTTTGGGTTAGGCTCAATCCTAAAATAAAGAGTGATGATTTTGCTTTTAAAAAGGTCAGACTCTATATAAACAGTGGCAACACTGCCTTTAAGATAAACATTGGTAAATTTGAGTCAGAAAATGCTTGAATCTGATCCATTTAAGATTGCATTTTTCTCTGTTAATTAAGGGCTTTATTCAGACCAAAATTCAATTTCCACATTTTTTGTCACTGAGACTTATGGGACTCCTGTGGTGTATAATCTTGGAGCAGAAGCCAGAAGTCTCTTAGCAGTGCTCCCAGGGCACTCGGATTTGAGGCTTTGGCAACATCCTCGAAGTAGCAGTGAACAAAAAGTCACACCCCTCTCACACACCCAAGTCAGGAATGTGACCCATATCAGGAGAACTAGCAAGATGCTGGGGAAGAATGTGTGCACAGGGGACCCAGGGCCCTGGGCCACTTAGGATGGCTGAGTCTGCGAACTTGGATTATCTCTGTGCCATCCCAGTCCCTCCACTCCTTTCCTGCAAAGGCAAGAGGCCATCAAAATATTAGAGGATCCCACACTTTACCTAGGAGACCAGGAGTTGTTAGTTTTTATATTACTGTCTTCACAGAAGAAGTAGAATTAAGATCCTTTCTACTTGGTAAAATGCTTATTAATGCTCCTGTGGGACTTTGGGTGTTCCCCCATCTGTTGGGGCCAAATTCCAATTTAGGCGTTATATTTGAACTCTTCCAGTCCTTTTTAATGACTCTGGTATTATTCACTCCTTGCCTTGGTGTCTTGGGTGGTGTTGCAGTATTTCATCTCAGAAATTTTTGTGGTTGGTGAAATCATTATTACAGTCATGTATCTGTCTTTTCGTAGATCTCTGGAGGAAAGGTTGGGTAGAGTCCTGTGATGGCATTATTTCTAGCTGTATGCTCCCTGTCAGGAGAGCAACTGGGTGATTGTAGATGGCTGTGACAAGCAGATGCCATTGATCAGTCTAGAGAATAACCTCCTTTTCTGCTCTGTTTGGCTGATTCCTCTTGTAGGTACCATGAAAAAGAGTGAGCTGTTTTTAAGCTCAGCAGAACTCCAGGTTCCTAGGAGATGAGGGCAGTGCTAATTAGATACAGCTGCATTGTTAAGACAGTCACTGGAAACCAAGGGGAAAATAACTGCATATCACAGGCAGGCTACTGGTGGTAATTAAAGAGCACTTGGGGCTGACATAGGTCGTTATTCACATAGCTGTAGATTATATAAACTAGCTGTGGAAGAAACCCCTCAAGTTCCCTCTGTGCAGGTATGATGAATTTTAAGAATTTGTTAGGCTTTTTTCCCCTGCAGATTTTGAAATTTTTTTTATGTTGTATATATAATGATGATTTAGTATATGGATTGAGATTTGTTAGTGAAGACAATCATGATATTAAAACTTGATTCTAAAATCACTGACAGAATGTAGGGGGAATTATGCTGCCTGGTTTCTGCAGTAGATTTTTTGGTTACACTCTAGAAACCTGTTGAAACTTCAGAACTTGATTTAGTGGGCAAAGTCAGGGAAGACAGTTTTTGTTGCCTGCAGTCATCCTGGTCTGAGCTGTAATCCTGTCAGATTGCATTAACTGAACAATACCTAGCTGCTCAGTGCTTTTGTGTGGGGGATTTCCAAGACAAACTCAAGTGCAATAAGAAGGACAGGCAGTTCAGTAGGTGATACATGTCACTGTGAGTCTGTATTGAACCAGTGCCTCAGTGTGGTACCAGGAGATGCTGTGCTGCTGCAAATAATGGTTAAGCTCCTGATCACTGTGATCATTACAGTTTGTGCTCTGGTCCCAGCACAGTTTTCTTAATTCTAGTACGCAGAATTCAGACTGGATAAGTTACAGTTTCCTTACAGTTAGTAAACTGCTACAGTTTTAGGATTTTCATCCATCATTATTAAACAGTAAAACTTTTGCAGTTTACGGATAATGTATTTTCAATTTGTAGATGCAATATTTTTTAGGTTCTATTTCATTTCTGTTTATAAGATGCCTAATGAAAGATGCTAATTCAAAACTAATGATTATGCCCTGAATTTGATTAGTACTACTAATTATAAAATACCTTTTCTTGTGCCAAAACTAATTTAGCTAACCTGCCCCTGCATCTCTTTCATGTCTTAAAGATATCGATGAATGTAGCACCATTCCTGGAATTTGTGATGGAGGAGAGTGTTCAAACACAGTTAGCAGTTACTTCTGCAAGTGTCCTCCTGGGTTTTATACAGCTCCTGATGGCTTAAAATGCATAGGTGAGTAGAATAATGTGAGCAATAGGACAGTAGGTGTTGTAAAAATTCAAGAATATCTAAAATGGGTAACAATGTGTCAGAAATGTATTTCAGCTTGTGAACTTGAAATCCTTCTTTTATATAGAAGTATATCACGTGCCTGTATATGTGTTCTGAAATGAGTTTTCTATTTGCAGGATATTCCTTCTTTGCCTCTTCATTGAGACCTTCTCTTTCATCTTTCTACTGCAGTTTTTCTGTTATGTTGTATTTGTTGCCTTATAACTTGTTTAAAAGTCTCCTTAGTATTGTTGCTCTCATGTTTGTCATGTTTGTCATGTTTTCTATTCAGCGCTCATTTAGAAAAGCAAATTTTCATTCCAATGGTTATAACCCTAATGCAGGTCTTTGTCATTAAAGGAAGTAATGTGATAAACTGAATATGGGACATTTTTTATGTGCTTTATGATATTGATGGTTTGGCAGAGCTGTTCTCTCAGGCTTTCACTGTGGTAGAGCAGAACCCATCTTCCACAGGCTGAACTGGGAACCAAAGAACTTTGTGAATTAAATGATTGCCATTGCAGTGCCAAAGCCCTGAAAGAACAGTGTTAGCAGTTAATGCTTCTGGAAAGCATACAGCCTGCTCTGAGGCAGGTCTAGTAGTTAATTAATTTTCTTTTTCTCATTTTTGCGCAAAAATTTTTTTTTCAGTGCCAGTGCTGAATTTTAGGCAAAAATCAAATGAAGGATTTATTTCCTCAGTTTTAGCATGTTTATTTAATGGCTCTTACAGTGCCAGCACTAGGAAGCAAGACAACATCCTGTGTTTAGTGCCTTTGGTAAGAAATAATTTTGGAAAAAAGTTGGAAAGAATCCCAAACTTCACAAAGATCAATACCATATCATACTAACTTTCCCAAGAGATCTGGAAGTAGTTTGGGTTACGATTCATTTTGAATGGTGCCATTCAATTTCTGCAGGTTGTAAGAAATAAACTGCCTTTCTTCCATCATCAAGAATAGCTTTTCTGTAGATTTGATCCATACTGTAAACTTAAAATACCAATGGGAATTGCTTTTATTGCTTCAGATTAATAGCTTCTAAATTGCTGTGGATCATTAAATCATGGATTGCTGCCTGTACTTAATATTTGTGAGCAAGATTACTTTTCTGTAACAAAAATTTTCTAGAGATGCACAACTTGCATTTGCTTTTTACTTCTTGTAGTCACCACTCAGTCAGGACTGCCCAACATTAACACCCACATCATATTCCTGCAGTTTTTCAGCATTTTTACCCTCTGTATTCGTAGGCTGAAGTAATTCAGCTGAAGAGTTGGAGTTTTAAATGATGACAACGTATGATAAATAATATGCCGGACTATGAGCCACCATTGAAATTTTGGCTTTGTGTTCAAGGTGAAATGTGCTAAATGGGAAGCACTGTCAATTGTCTGCAGATATTTTGGGTTCTTGTCTAATATGCAGACTCATACTTGCCATATTCACAGGGACAGAGCCCAGATCTATGTTAGTGCTGGGCAAAACAGACAATCTTGATTTAATTACAACATGCTTTTCTTAAGTGAAAAATGTTAGCTGGATGTGTCTGTCCTGTTAGAGAGGAGGAAATACTTCTGAGAAATGTATTTCTTAGAGGACTCAAACTCAGCAACACTGGGGCCAAATATCTAAAGGAGGCACCAGGAGCTTTACCATTACAAATCTTAAAAATAAGAATAGACAAAGCAAAGATATTATCTCCTACAGCTGAAGAGCAGAAACAAGAGCAGGGCATTTCATCCCAAGTGCATGAAGAGTGCAGTGAAGAAAGTTGCTAGTCTGTATGTCCAACTGGAATAAACTCGTTTGGTCTGTGTTACTTTTTGATGGCCTCTTTTTACATTTTTTCTTTTTGAGAGACATGTTTTCATTGAAATTTATTATCAGGGTGATTTTTTGACTTTTCAGAAGACTATAATTTTTAGTAAAACAATAAATACTAAAAACTGAAACAGATAAAAGTTATTTCCTGCTGTTCTTTTCCTAGTTAGTGCGTTTTTTACCATTTGGTAAAATGTTAGTGTGTTTTTACCATTTCAGAAAAGGAAAGGGGGGGAAAAAGGTAAAAAACCCCCTTCTTATTATGAGTATGGAAAGATTTGATATTTTTCTCATAAACTTACTTTTTTTTTCCGAAAATGATGTGGCTTTTGGACGCAGTCATACCTGTGGGTAGATAAAGCTGTTATCTCTTCATGGCACATTGTGTGCTTGCACAGATCCCATGTAGATTTCTTTTCTACTTTCCATTACTGTTCTTTAATGTTTCAAAACTTGGTACTGACCAAAATGGAGAAGGATTAATTACAAAAGATGATGATCAAGTCTTCCTTCAAATTACTTCCTTCTTCGTATCTGTCATACCAAGCAACTGAATATCTCTCCAGGGGTACTGGAGAACAGTTTCAACTCCAAGGAGTTCCATTTGATTTTTAAGAGGTAGATGAAGGAGTAACTATGTGTGGCAGTTTAGCTGGGCACCAGGAGAAAATGGAGAACCAGTAGTTGAACCAAAATCTGATTTTTGTTCTCTGCTTCAGATTTCCATCATACGATGGTATGAGTGATCTAAATAAAGTTTGGAAATAAACTTAATGACTAAACTAAATGACTTTTGTCTGTACTGTCAGTAATATCCATGTTTAGGGTTCCAGCTAATAAGAGGCAGAATTATCATGGACTCTCACAACACTATATATCAATTTCCTCAAAATAGTAAGAAGCTCCCCTGCTTTTTTTTTTTATATCTGCTTGTGTAGCTAGTAAATTCTGGAAAGCGCTGGTACTAGACAGATGAATCCACCATGCTATGGATAATTGAGGAACTGTTTCTTTAGGGAATGATGTCTGCTGTTGTAAGACTAGATCTGCAACTTTTTTCACTACATTTTGACAGCAAGATTTGTATATTTTAGAAACAAACTTGATCTGGTTTATCATGCAGTGTCAAATCACATTACAGCTTATATTGAGTTTGACATGATGTGACATATTGTGAAACAATTCCTCAAATCTTCAGATGGTATCACAAGTTTATTTTTTATGATTTTTTTAAATCCCATGCACATTTTCTTGTCCTTCTCTAAGCTAAGCTGTCTCTAACAACATTGCACAGAGCTGAGTATATAAAATCTGGGTACAGGACATTCTTTGTACAACACATGCTTATCCTTTTCAGACAGGAAGCCAACAGATCTCCATAAACAGCGTGATTATGCCAGTTAAAACTGTGTTGCTGTTTCTTGCCTGCAAGCCTATATCTTGTCACATCACTACACACTTCAGCTGGGGAAGCCATGACAAATGAAAATAAACTAATGCTGTTCTAGCTGCAATGCTATGAATTTATTGCTGTGTGTCAGTGCTTTCAAATTAAGACTTAATTGATCTGGTACTATATTTGATAGAGATGACACTGCAACTTTTCTTTAGGGCCATAGAAGCATATGTTGTTGTATACTGAATATGTTTTCATTGCATTTTTGCCTCTGTTAATGCATTGCCACTCCATATTTCACTGCAGCTTTCTTACAGGTTACACTTGAGTCCAAAGCAGCTCAAATATTGTTTAGATCTTTTGTTTTTCTGATTCTCGTAACGTTGCAAAGGCTATGTCATTGATAATGAAAAGCACACCAGAGAAATAGGACCTTTCCCTTTTGTGAAAGCCACGTTCCTCATTGAGCTGACAGTCACTCATCCATTTCCTTCTCTTGGCAGACGTGCGTCCTGGATTCTGCTTCTCCACGCTGAGCAACGGGCGCTGTGGCAATCAGCTGCCGCAGCCCCTGTCCAAAATGCAGTGCTGCTGTGACAGCGGCCGCTGCTGGGCTTCTGCTCCTGCCACTGCTCCAGAAATGTGCCCCATCAGATCCACCGGTATGAACCCACCTGAACTCTCAGCAGCATGCTTGAACACTGAATTAGCAGTGGTTTCCTTTTTTTGTTTTTTCAGCCCTAAAGTTTTCATTACAGAACTGCACAGAATGCTTGAGGCTGAAGGGCACCTTGGCAGATTGTTTAGTTCAATTCCCCTGCTCAACCAAAGCCTCCTATGGAAGAGACTTCATGCTGAGGACTCCCAGGAGGGCAAGCAGACAAAAAGAATTATTTGTTGCTAATTAGTGTTTTGTAGCAAAGTTATTAGGACCTTGCCTGCTTCAGATTTGTTTTCAACATCAAATTACTTCCTCTAGACCCTTCTAATACATCCTTATTCCCTCAGCATTTTCTTTCTCATTGGGAAACTGGGTTTTCCTTCCTCATGACAAGCTTTCTGAAGTGCCACATATTTCCTGAAATTTGACACTGAAGATGATTTCTCTCTGCTACCAAAATGTGCTCTCCTTTATTTCCTCCTTGTGTATTGAGATCCTCAGATAAAGTATCACTTAAATGGAGAGAAGATGGTGAGCAGACTGTTGAGGGAGTGGAGGGTAGATGATTTTGAGATTGTTTAAGACTGGAGACCTAATAAAATGCTTTAAAAAGGGAGAACACAAGAAATTTAAGAGTTTATGGAAGGAGGTTAAGGGACGTGCAGGGTTTATGGAGGAATGGGATTGTAACATTGTAACAGTGTAACTTTGAAGAAATTGTCACAGCTCATATATGGGAGTTTTTATTAGTCTTGTTTTTAATCCTTTGAGTTAAACTGCATAATACTGGAGCAGAAATCTACAATCAGATCTGTTGGAAGATTTTCTGTTTCTGTCACTGGCTTATTAATTATATTTAAACATGTTAAAAGTTCAAAACTGGCTAGAATAATGCTAAAAACTTAGTGCACTCTATTGATAACCATCTGAAATAGGAAGACAAGGAGAAATTTTTCAGTCTTAACGCAGTTCTTGCTTTCTTCAAATGCTTTCTAATTATTCATATCTAACTGGTGAATAAACTGGGTGGAAAAGTAAAGTAATTTGGCCAAAGCTGCAGACTGAGGCGTCATGGAGAAGGAGCCAGAACCCAGGGCTTCCTGACTCATAAATCCATACATGATCTTCCAGATCATAGCTACGTGCCACTTCTTTTTTGGTTTTGCTTCTGACCTGAGGTATAAATTGAGACTATAAATTAGTCTTTTTAAAAGTGCTTTGAAATTATTTGAAAAGCTTTACATGCATTAAGGTATTGCTGTCATTATTTAATCAAGTTCAGCTATTCCTTACTTAGTGTATCCTGAGAAAAAAGACAAGGAATTCAGAGCTGTCAGTGGCCCAAAGCATCTTTAACTCTGAAATGGAATTTTACTGCAATACAAAGGGGAGCAGTAGCTTCATAATGTAAACGAATCATTGCATTTTAAATGTGGGTAGCAGATCTAGTTGCTACTACAAAATAGTGGCCACAAAATTGCTAGAAATTATACATGGAAATTAAAGTTGCAATACAAAAGGCTTGCACTGTATTCTTTTATAAGATGGCAGCTATTGTTTGTGTGGAATAACTGGGTTTACCATTGACACTATTTAAAGACTGAAAGGAACAATAGAGGGAAATGCAGTGACACATGAAACAAACTGATCTCCCAACAGCATTATATAAATGCAAACATCATAATCAGGAAAAGCAAAACTTTAGGCTATGATGTTTGTTTAACAAATCCTCTGTGATTCAGGAAGAGCTAATGCGTTTTACAGGTGGAAGCAGATAGGATGAAAGTGTTGAAGGCTGAAATATCCAGCTTAGTTCTCCCAACATTTACTTTATTTTTCTGTTCTCATTTTTCATACTGTTTCAGGAATTCATTAATATATAGATTTTTTTCCCCCACGTTATATAATTCCTCTTCCCTGACATTAAAGTTTGAAGTTCAAAGATACTGGCTGCACAAATATTTATTTGTGTGCGCAGAGGTTTTGAACATGAATTAGGTCTGTTGGAATGTGGTCTTTAATTGTGATACTCTGTGTGCATTTTTTGGATCGCAAGTTCCAAACCCACACTTCCCAAAGACAAAAGAGTCGTGGTCAAGAGGAAAAGTGGGGCAGTAGGGCAGATGCCACTAATAGAGATAAACAATAGGAGAATGCAACACACTCAGCATAGATGGTGCTTACAGCAAAATAGATGATTTTCCCATTATCTGGAAAGGGATGAATTTGTGTGGATCTGACTTGGTTTCTCTTTGGCTACACTGCTTAGACTGCACCTTTTTTGGTTTCTGCTTTTATTGGCAAACTTAATTTTCAGAGGGAAATCGTGTTAGTTTATTCATTCTCTAATTGGTTTTGCCTCATTGCTTATATTTGTATTTCTTTGTTTTAGGAGGTTAACTTTTAAGAAACCCAGTAGAAACTGGGCTTTTTTCCCTATTCAGTATTTTTCTAACGCTGTGGCAAGCTTTCTATTAAATTAACTTGGGATCAAATCCAGAAGTCCTTCTTTAGGTAAACTTCACACTGAGTTCACCAAAGATTTTTGCTTGAAAAAAGACTAAGTAGATTAGGACCAGGTCCCTGCCTCACTGTTCAGTTTCATGTCCAGAATGTCAGTTCTGTTACCTTTTTACTGGCAGTCTTCTGACAAGTAGCGTTGAGATTCTGTGGATTAATGGCTCAATTCAGAGAGCAAAGCTTGTTACTATGAAGAAAACATATAGGCTCACATTTTCCAGATTATTTAAGGTTTGTAATTGCTAATCTGAAACACTGCAAAAAGGGGGAGAGTTGGATTAAATGGATCAGGATGCAAGAATCTAAAACAGCATTTATGTTTTCATGTTTCAGACGAGTATCGTAAATTGTGCTCAGTAGCTGCTATTCTACCAGCAAGACCTGACCTTCCTCCGGCCCGTCCTGATGTCATCCCTCCACCACTCATTCCTGGTGTTTACCCTCCTCCACATCCAGAAATCATCTATCCATCTCGGGCTCCACCAATTCATCGTAAGAGAGAAAGAAATAACCTTTCCTTGCACCATGTGCATTTAGCTTCTTTAAAAACATGCATTTCTCAGGAGCAGTGTGCTCCTTTCAGCTTTTGGTGTCTTTTACTTACTTTATGTGGACGTGGAGGCTCTGGATATCCTTTAAATCAGAGCCTGCTTACCATGTACCTTATGGCAAGATACCTATCTCATTAGTCGTGTTTTCCCTGTTAAAGTAGGTTTCAAAAATTGAATTCTCATCATCTGTACTGTGGCTCATATATTGTAGTAGTTACATTAATGTTATTTTAAGGCTGTTGTGAGCTTTCCTGCATGTCAGCACTGCGGAATATGAATAGCTCTTTGACAAGGTTGTGAAAGATATTTATGTTAAAGAGCTTGTCAGCAAGAAACAGCTTCTTTCAGGTTGTTTTCCTCACTTGCACTTGGCCAGGTAGGAAATGTACTGATCAAAATACTACTCTGCTGGACACTGAGGCTGACCCAGTGCACAGTAAGAACTATTTTAATGATACATATGGATGGGTAAGTTTTCCCTAAAGTAAGAAGGATGCCAGAGCAGACTACCAATATATAGCAACGTACCAATATAATATAGTCTTTTTCTGTCCTTGCTCAGAGAATTTACTATATGCCCATGTAGTCTGGAGTAGGCATGTGCCATCTGAAATCATTTGGCATAGCCTCATACTCTTTTGCAAGTAAACATAAGCTGATTTTACCCATGCTCTGTGCAGATACAAGCAGTCTCTGCTTGCACTGGCACCAGCTGAAACTATTTAGTCTTGGTTCAGCACCAAGCTGAGCTAATAAGCCTAAAGAGGCAAAGTATTTTAGCTCAGGCTGACACTGCACTGATGTAGCTGCACAGCTTCTGGTCAGCTGGTAGCAGGGACAGAGCCAGCTAACGCCTGCCTGCCAAAGATAGTATAGGCATATTCCCAGGGTTATCCCTGCCCTCCTCACTGCTATCTGGGAAAGCGAAAAAAAAGAACCAGTCTGCCTGCTCTGTACTACTCCAGGCTTTTAGTAGAGTTCCTGCAGTGCCACACACCCATTTTACCTCTAGGTATGAGTAGACATGGTCCTCTTTGGCAGATGAAAGACAATCAAAAGATGAAAACACAACCAGACTTGCCTCAATAAAAATTTCTGTGGTTGTTAGCTGTTTTCAAACAAATCTCTAAGAGTCAAAGTGTCATTTTCTCTCTCCCATTTCACTATGTATTCACATTACAATGGAAGGCAAATGTTGATTTTTAATGGAAAATCCTGCTCAGGTTGTAGGTTATCAGAAGCTATTATGATGACTAATAAAATATTTTTCCAATTGTTGTTATTTCAGCAATCTTGCCGGTGAACTTAACTGACTATTGCCAAACATTCCGACATCTCTGCCGTAATGGACGTTGTATTCCCACTCCTGGGAGCTACCGCTGTGAGTGCAACAAAGGATTCCAACTGCATGGTAGAGAGGAATGCCTTGGTATGTGGTTTTCTGCTGTAAATCACAGAGGGGAATTTCATTTCAGAGAAAAAGTATTCTTCTCCACACAGTGTAATAACTGAGTTCTTAAATAGAAGAGCCCCGCCTCCAAAGAAAACCCCAATAAAGAGACTTTGAAGAACTGATTGATTTCAATGGCAAACTTATTTTTACAACTTTGCCTTTAAAACAGTATTTAATGAATCTTGTAACAAAATTATACAGAAGCAAGGATTTCTTATTTTACTAACCCATGACTATAATGTGTTTATTAGTTATTGAAAATGATCTGTTTAAAATGCTAGATTTTTTAGTATGCAATGACCTGTTGTTAAAAAAAACCCATGAATTTAGGATTGGTAGGCTTTGCAAGTCCTCTTTAGGACTTGATACTACTCATGAGTAGTATCTTGTTGGGCTCTTGAGACCTTTAAGTTTGGAACTCAGCAAGAGCTCAACAATAGAAGCAAAGATAAACTGTCTCTTACAGGCAAGATTTTTGTTCTGTCAAAATCTTCAGAGGAGTTGGGAATTTGGAGATGTGAGATTAAGTTGGAGATGTGAGATTAAGGCCTCTACCTCTCACGTATGCAGTATCTTACTGAAAATTAATTTTTTCAGCTTCTATAATCTTAAAACATGGGATCTTTTTTTTGGTATTTCAGTGATGTCCCGTTTTCTTACTGACTGAATGGCACTATTTCTCAAAGTACAAAATGATGAAGTACCCCTGAAGGCAAAAATAACTTTCAGCCAGTGTGGTAATAAAATTGTATTGTCTGTGCTCCACAGATATTGATGAATGTGAAAGGAATCCATGCATTGGTGGAGACTGTGTGAACACCCAAGGATCCTACATCTGCCAGTGTCGTATTGGGTATCAGAGCACAGCAACCAGAACAGAGTGCCGAGGTAATGGGAACACAGCCACATCTGCTATTGTCTAGAAATCAGGAGGGAAAATAGTTTTCAAAAAAAATTTAACGGATGGGTCAAATAGGAGAGTTTTAAAAAAATAATTCAGATATGACAGTAAAAATGACTGACCTGCTGGAGCTGGCTGTTCACAGACTGGGTTATGAGAAAAGGCAATTTGTCTTGTGCTAAAAGGATCTTGGCACTATTTATGGCTTTGAAATAGAAGAGACATATTTTCTTGGGTTTTCTTTTCGTTGGTTTTTTTTAAATATTAAGACATTGTTTTCTTTTGCTGCTTGAAGATCTCAAGGACAATTAAACATCCCTTCTTTGGAGGAACCCTTTATGTATAGAAGACTAAGAAAGTTGGGGGAAAGATAAACCTTCCAGTGGGTAAATAAAAGGTTACCCTGCCCATGTGTTGTCTCTGCTCACTGCCAGAGAAAGAACTAAACATAAATTACAGCAATGAAAACTTAGATATGGAAAAGGAGTGAGTGGAGCACTGGGAAAGTCTAGATGGGGAAGCCTCAGAATCCTCATTATGGTTAATTTGAAGATCTGACTCGACTGTGATCCTGATTATCTTCATCCTGTCTTCCTATGGGAGTGGGACAACATAACTCCTCAGCGGTCAGCCAGCCTTCAGTCAGGGTTTTGTCATATCCAAATTGGGGTAGGGACTCAACTGTAAAGGTGGATGGAGGCGGTCCTTTACCATTAAGACATAATGAGAGATTTCTGGCAGAAGAATAAATGATTGCTTTGATATTCCATAAGAAATGAAGCATCTAAATGAAGCAGGATGTTTGAGTGCTCAGATACAGCTTGTCTTCATATTTTGCTTCCTGCACTGAGTGCAGGGTGCAGAGCATGTACTCAGTCTGAAGCAGAAAGTTTCTGAAAAGCCAGAAGAAAGTTACCTGTACTAGTGTGCGTTTCTTTCCTTCCTTTTGTGAATCAAAAAGGTGCTTGTGGTACAGAAGCTTGCTCTCCAGTCCAGCAGAGCATGCAGAGCCAGCACCACTGCTGCATGTTGCTGGGGAGTATTTGACCTAATTGCTGCCAAGCAGCCGTGTTGCGGAAGCATCTTCATAGTTCAGCTGACTGCTGGTGAGGGAGTGCTGAAGGGGAGTCTCAGCTATGATGAATTTACTCATGAGTCATTTTTGTCACACGCTTTTAATCTGACTGATTCATTACACAAACACATGGTTGTCAGAAGCCCAGTAGCTTAATGGCATTTAAGTGTGGTCACTTAGCAGTTCCTTTGCAGTCTATGGGAGCTGTGCTTGCTTGACAGCCAGAGCAGAAAATGCTTCGATGTGCAGAATCTTGGTTTTCTGAAGGAATTTTTAGGACCAGTGTAGGGAAAAGCAAAAGGCTAGTGGGGTGCATTTGGCAAAATGTACATATAGCACTGGTGCCTGCCAAAATCAGCATTTGCTGTAGAATTACTTTGCATGACTACTTTGGATGTTGAGATTTTATTCTTTTGCATGCTCAAATGTGTCTGTGCTGATGTGCTTTTGGAAATATATTCCTTACGTCTGCTCTTGAAAAAGTCTCCATAATAACCAGATGTTTATCTATTCCTTGCTCTGATGTTCTGGGGGAGGGTTTTTTCTGCATGATGACTCTGATTGGTGACTAAACATTGCAGTCTGTATTGCAAGCTACTGATTCATCCATTCTTAGGATCCCTTATAATTCTAGTAGGAGCTTTGCAGAATTAATATTTAATTGGAGACATAGGTGGAAAAAGTCACATTGTGATTAATTATCTGAAAAAAAAATGCTTCTCAATTGCAGAAGAGAGGACATGAAATGGACCTCAGAAAAAAGTGAAATTTTATGATGATTAGCTATGAATGTGTTCTTCAATAGTTAAGTGCTTATTATAACCTGCTCAACATTTCTGATGAGAGGAGGTCAGGTCTTACAGGGAGATGACAGCAATTTTGGATATTTCATTGAGAGAAGGGGCTTTGATTTTTTGCAAGTTTCTCTGAGGAGAAAAAAATGCTGATGTTATTTCATTTGAAAATTAGAAATATGTCAGATTAGTCATGGGACTCTGATCAGCTGTGTATATATAAAGAACAATGAGATTCAGTATTAATTTTCAACATATTTAAACGGCATCAGGTGCATAAAAATACAAAACCTAATGAGCTCTAAAAATTAAAAGGTCTTGTGATGCTGTGGCATTTCTGCTTGTCCTAAGAAAGAAGGCTGGTGGAGTAGCTGAAGCCAGACATGGGTGCAGAAGCCAGACAAGGGCCAGAAAAGTGGAGTGAAAAGGGACTGAGCAGAGAGGAAATTCACATTTATGCTTTGCTGCTTGATGATGCTTGTTTGTCAAATGAAATTTGTCAAGCCTGTACACTTTTGGTGAAGGTCTGCAAGCAGTGAGTGGTCACTGAGTGACTGGTGCCTCTGCTGGCCTGGTTGCTTGCTTGCAAAGCTGTGATTTTCAGAGATTTCATAGACTCTTCACAGAACTACCATGCTGCTAAGAAGGCAAATATAGATTCACAATTTTAAGAGACATCAGCTCCCCTGGTATCTCTAAGTATCCAGAGAGTAGGGGCATTTGGGAGGACACCCTGTGCTCCACTTCTTCCTGAAGTGCAGCAGTGCATTTCCACAGAGAGGGCTTGGGGAAGGGCACCCCCAGGGTATTTGGGAAGCGTGGGTGCATGATAGACAGGTCTGCATGGGCTGGTTGTGATCTCTGTGAGCAGAGTCCCCTGTGTGCAGGAATCTCTGGGAGATGGTCCAGGCCTTGATGGAGAATACTGAACAATCTGAAAAATGTCTAGACAGTCTGTCTCAGCATCTCCTCTCCCCTCCTTTGGAGGGGAGGGAAAGCTGCCAGCCTTGTGTGATATCACTCTTCAGGTCCTCCAAAGCACTTGCCAAGCACCTCCTGCAGAGAGAGAGGAATGAGGATCTGATGTTTCAAATACAAAGTAAGCAGGAGAAATTCTTCTGAGGTGGGAAAGTCTTGAACTTCCCTGTTATCTTACAAAGCAGCAGCAAAAGACAAGCTTTCCCCCATCTTTCCTTAGAGTAGTTTGGTATTGTTAAGTTAAAGTTCAGGAAAAATATTTTAATGATGAGCACAAATGAAAAAAAAAAAAACAAAAATTGCAGTTCTTGTTTGAGAAAGCTGCAGGGTAATGTTCACTGAAATTCTTCACAGCAACTTGAAATTTCAAGCTGACAAACATTTGTCCACCCCCATAATGTTCCCTAAAAATCAAAGTAAATAATTTTTCATGTGAATACAGTTTTCATGTAGGTTTAAAAAAAACATGGGGAAGGGCAGGTGGGAAAAATTGCTCTTGAATACAAAAAAGAATCCCCCAAAGTGTTATTTTTCTTTCTGGCTGACTTTCAGACATCGATGAATGCTTACAGAATGGTCGTATCTGTAATAATGGACGATGCATAAATACAGATGGCAGTTTTCACTGTGTGTGTAATGCTGGCTTTCAAGTGGCAGTTGATGGGAAAAACTGTGAAGGTAAGAGTTTTCTGAAGTTACTCTTTATCAGTAATTACAGTTGCAAGAGGTTATTCACATCAATGAAAAAGAAGAGGACCCCTGTTGGGGGGAAGGGAAGGAAGAAGGAGTTAGATATCCAAATACCTTTTGCTGTATCTGGGAGGGCAAGTAAAATGTTTTTTGCAGCCAGTTCTGGAGGCTTGGCTTGGCAATTCTCAATGGGATGTCTGTTCAGCAGGAGAAATAGCACATACCACTATCACAAAATGCAGTTTCTTTGATGGAAGTGGTACATTTTAAAACACAGCACAAGTCACGTGCTGCCTGATTTTACTGTGTGTTTAACAGCATGCTTTATAGGATCTTACTGGGTGACTAGCAATGTGGTTTATGTAGATGCAGGCTGGTCTGACCTATAAAAATTGTTTTAACAAAAATTTGTAAACATAATTGATGTGTTCCTACCTCCCAGACCTTTAGTAAAGTGGAAAAAAAGAAGAATGTTCTTTATCATGCTTCCCAAGGTCCTTGGGAGGGTTCCCAATGATCTATTCATACGTTAAAAGAATTTCAAGCACTGTTCTTAGAAACATTTTTGGCAGAATATTATCTCAGTGATTCAGCTCAAAGACTTAATGCCAAAATTCTTGGTTGGGATAGATACACAATTTTTTTTTTTAAATCATAAATTATTTTTGTCTGACTTAGCCTGTAAGTAAAAAGAAAACACACTATGTCTAGAAGTGTAATTTCTGTCCAAGACAGCTGCAATATTAAGGAAAATAGCACAATTCTGAATATATTGTAATGTCATTATGATCCAGTGATTTTATGTGCTAGTAGTGATTCTGTTAATCCTTGGTAGAGACAGACATTTTAAGACTATTTTTCCTGACTCTTTTTTAGATGCAGTTTAGCACCATAAGCTGCTTTTAAAATATCTTATTATGGAAGTACATTGACTAAATATATTTGGAAATTAGACTATTCAGGAAAAACCTCTCTATTCTGATTTCTTCCTTTCCCACCAAATACCATGTGCTAATAGTAATAAAAACCAGGACATCGGCAGTCTGGTAAAACATTTTTAATTCCATTGCATGTGCTGCCAGAATGTCTGTTGTATCCACTTATGAAACAGTTTCATCTCTGGCATTGTAATGCATTGAATTGTATGCACACACACTAATCAGTAAAGACCATGGCATTGTGCCATACCTTAATGTAACTGTGTGTAGTTCTTTAGATGAAACTGGTAAATACTAGTGATTTTTTTTGGATGTAGCATCCGAAACTTCGAAACTTATTTCATCTGTGCCAGGACAAAGTAAAGACTGAGAGGATATAAAAGCTTATTCAAATCAAGTACAGAATTCTCTGTACTTGCCTTTTTTTTTTTCTTTTTTTTTTTTTTTTTTTTTTTTTTTTTTATTTCCCATTTTGTGAGTAACTGTGCAGGGTTCAAAATAACACTGTCTGGGGCCTCCACCTTATCCTATTTGAATCCTCCATGATACCCCATTAGGGCAGAGGACAAATAATGCTTTTATGAAGCTATAATTAGTAAGTTCCCTTCTGTATGGCCTGTCATTCTGAATGCAGGAAGGGGACAGGTTTTATTTTAAATGGAAGTTGAGGATGGCAGTCCCCACAGAATTCATGCTTCAACACAATGCTGGGAATTCTCCCATACCATAAATCTTAGACTTGTCCAGTGTAGGTTACAAAAGTTTTCACTCCAAACCCAAATATTCACTCCTCTCCCTTCAGGTCTTCTTAGTAAGATTAAATTGTATTTACATTCCAAACAGGAGGCTACTTCTAGCCTAGCTTCTACTTAGATTAAGACTGCAAACTCTATTTAATTGCATCTTTTCTCACTTTTTGATGGCTTTTGCCAACTGGAAGTTCTTAAGCTGTCTAATTTCTCATCAAATTTTTTGTTCTCTCTTTTTTTTTTTAATTCATTCCTATTTTATGTTAATGATTCATTATGAAAAATGGAGTCACTGCTTTGACACATCCTCTAGGACAGTGCAGTGTGTCCTATCATATGTTTCTGATTATCATTGTAGCTCTGACAACTAAGAAAAAAGTTAAGGTTTATCTTTTGGGTATAACCAGTAAGAGTTCTTATGCTTAAACATTATGAACATTATGTCTATCATGTACATTTTCAGATATGGATGAATGCAGCATCAGGAACATTTGCCTCAATGGGATGTGTATCAATGAAGATGGCAGTTTTAAATGCATTTGTAAACCGGGGTTCCAGTTAGCATCTGATGGACGTTATTGCACAGGTAAGCACAATAAATTATGAGTTCACAAAGCTTGTGAGTCCTGTCTCTCTGGGTAGCTTCAAAAACAGACTTATTTCCTTAGAATGATTCTTGGGAACAAGAGGTACTGGGCAGAGTTCTCAGCAGATATGTTTTTTAATCAGCTGGAATTATTTGTCATTTTGCAAGATAGTACTTAGTCTTCTCCACATTGTTGAGCAACCACCCGAGCTTGCCAGTGGGAAATATTCTTTGAATAAGGACTGTGTGATCTGACCTAGTTAAACTCTGGGGGTTTTTTGCCTATGGTATCTTCTGCAGATTGGTTCCAGTATATCTCACATGTTGTGTTTGGCCTTTGGAAGTGCTCTGCCTTTGTCCACCCAAACATCCTGGCATATTGCCTTTTTTTTGGGTTTTGCTCCCATTCCTGTCTGGGTGCTCCTAGTCAATACAGCATCTCTGAGGAGTGCTCAGCACTTGGTGTGACCAAGATGCCGACATGAGCAGCACAGTGAGATTCTTTTCCATTTGCTGCACTAGCTCAGCCATAGCCCCTATGGGAGACACTGCAGTTTTCTGGTTGCTAGTTATGTCATTGGAGTTTTCTTCTGTCCCATCAGGAAATGGAATTTTGTTTATGTGAATCTTCATGGTTTAACAGGTTTTACAGGCACAATGCAGAAGTCAAAATAAAGAATAAAAAAGTGGTGGGCCAAGATATTTATGGTTTTTCTTTTGAAAAATTAAAAATCTTTTAATGCTTTGAATCAAAGCAGAAGAGGTGCTTCGTTACACTTTGGCAAATTCTTAAAAATTCCACATCTTGTGGACCAATAGCAAAAGTAAATGTTTGAATAATTCGGTTTTGAGAGTTAGTGGCATGAAAGGTGAATTAATTTGGATTCTTTTGCTTATTGAACACTGTACCAGTCTAAAATAGACTTTAGATCAAAATCAGGACAATCAATCATGTAAAACATCTGAAACTTCTCTTGAATTTAATACCTCTTGCACTAAGTATGCAGGACAGTGCTACCCAGCCTTCAGGCAAGGGAATCAGGTAACTCTAAAGAGATGATCCTGTTCTGGCTCTGTTAAAGGGTTGCTTTGGTTGGGATGTTCTTTAGTTTCTCAAAAGAACTTATTGTGCATTACCACACAAGTGTCTCCTAGCTTAACAGCTGCTGGCTGCAGCCTTCACACACTTAGAGCAATGGCATTTATTTCAATTCTTACCTGTTTTCCATGTGGGATATGAGTGCTTTGCCAAAGCTTGTTTTACAGCTAGTCTGTGTGTGGGATGTCCGTAGACTTCATTGCCCATCAGGTCATGGCACATCATCTAGTTGTGTTCCCAGAGATCACTGGCTGCTCTCTGTGTCATTAACAGGGATGTGACTCATGGATGGAAGCTCTGCCGAGCCCAAAAGCTTCTCTTGATTTTTGCCTTGAGTATCTTTTTTTTTTTTTTTTTTTTTTTTTTTTTTTAATTTAAAAAAAATTACATCAGTCTATGCCCTGAAATGCCATCCATGAAGACGGTAACTCTACCTGACTTCTTAAGACATAATGATGTTCAGCCTCTCTTATGTGCCTCCTGGCTAGGAGTACGGGTACAGTTAAAAAGGGGTTTCTGGCCCTAGAGAAATGTTACTTCTCTGCATCAAAGGAGGAATATTTGAAAATGATCCAAAATTGCAGAGAACTCAGCTGATTCCTGCTGAAAGTTGGAACAAATCATATAGTAAAAGGAAAGATTTCTCCCACTGCTTTTCAGTACTTACAGTAAGCCTTGTTCTTTATGAATGAGCATGCAAACATTTATTACATGTTAAAGTTGTTATTGGGTCAAAATCAAACCAGATTTTGAAACCTGGACACCGAAATTACACTTTTTATGCTCTTCGTATTTGTCTCCTTTCTTCCATTTGCCCGAAGTATCATGAAACCTTTCTCAGGCCTGAAGTAGTTAGAGGAGCGCAGCTCTCTCCAGTCATGTTACTAAATTTTTAAAAGTTTGATCTTTAATAATGTCTTTTTCTGTATTTTTTGATGTTTGTCCTTACTGAGTCTTTTCTGTACATGCCAAATGTGCAAAGTAAATGGCTTGTGTCCTACAGAACTTTGAAACCACTATTGTTGACACTGCGTATCCCAAATTTGTTTGTCAAGTGCATGCATAAAAATCTTACACAAGCTAAAACTCTGTACGAGGTAAGAAATCCTGTTCACTTCTGGTGAGCACCAGAAAACACTCTGGGAAATGTTCAGCTAATAATAGCAAGGTAAAAATCAGGTCATATAACAAGAGGATTGTATGGCTCCCGTGTGGAGCCTCGTGTGTGAGGCAGTGATTGCTTGGTGAGACATGTGGACACCACGTGATCGGACAGCTCGTTCAGTGCATTTGTTTTCCAGATAAAATAATTTAGCTTGTAGTTGATAATGTCTCTTTTGGGTATCATGGACAGGAGCTGTAGTTTGTGTTTGTGTGCCAGGCCACTGTCTCTTGGCAGAATTCAGTTGCTTTTTGTGCAGTGTTGGCAGATTTTATGACACAGATTTTTTTTCTCTGCTTTTGGACAAGCTGTTGCGGAGGTGTTGTTTGCTTGCCTTTAACACAAACAACCTCTTGTGTGCTGTAGCGTTGTTTTTGGTGCACGTGATGTATTTTGTTGATGGATTGGGCCCTGCAGTGAGGGTGGTCATTGTGTGGCAAGAGTATCGTGGATGGAAATATGCAATAAATCAAATAGGTAGCAGGAAGTTAAGAAATGGATATATGTAATGACTCAGGCAGGTAGTTCCACTCATCAGGGTGGACTTTTTGCAGCAATGTTGGCTTTGGAGCGTTTTACACAAGAAGCAGTTAATATGATTAGTGATTCTGAATATGTTGTTTATATCATAATGTTAATATATAGAGTTTTATAAAGGGATTTAGCTGTAAGATAATTATTTGATGTTACTTATATGCATTTCTTTGGTTGTTCGTAGGTTGTTCTTGTTACCATTGATTATTTAGCTACTTGTCTGCAAGAAATGTATAATTTAAAGAAAATTTCCCAACTGATATTGATAGAGATTTGCTTGAAGGATATTTTAGGGAAACACTCCCTGTCAAGGCCCCAAGCTCTGGCCAAGCCCTGGTCCTGGCTGGTTGGGAAGTATGCCAACAGACCCAGGTGTTTCTGCACTAAAAATGTAGTCAGGTCACTCTGACTTGCTGATTTGGTCTTTAAAAATCTGGACCCCCTTTTCGAGGTAAATGTGGAAACCTTTCCCAGGAAAGGTCCTTCAGGTTCTCTATGAAATGGGGCTCCCCAGTGATTGCAGTCTCAGGGTGATGGTAAAGTATTTAGGCAGTTGAAGGTGTGTTACCTTGCTTATTTTTGCTCGGTTGTGCTTATTGTTTTATTAGATGTATTGTTTTGCTGTTCATAGTCAGCCTGTTATCAAAAAAAAAAAAAAAATAGTGGGGGGAATATGGCTTCTCAAGAATATTTAGATAATGCAATCTTTACACTAACTTTTTTGAATGCAGATCATCAATTTTGATCCCTGGCAGATCGATACTGCTCTGAAGATTTGCGTGTGAAAGCAATTCCCTGTTTTATTTAAGGATCCACAATTGGGTGTGGAATGGCAAGGCCCAGCTGATTTACTAACACAGGGGAGAAGGTTCACATGTGTTCTATCATCAGCAGGTCCAAAGTGGTCACCTGCTCATCTGGGCAAACAATGATCACCTCCGAGACAAAGCCCAGTGAGAGGAAAAATGACCTAATCACCATCCAGCATTTGTGGCCAAAGCAGGAGCAGGATAGGGCTGCCAGGAGCATGGTTGTGCCTGAAAGCTTGCAGAGGCAGCCTGCCAAGAGAGGCCTTGTGTCTCACTGCACTCCCCATTATATTATGTTTCTGCTGACCTTCTTCAGTTATTCCCTGCTCCATGCTTCTAGAAAAACACCCAATAACATCAAAGTCAGCATTTCCAGCCAGTGGACTCCCTCCTGCCTGAACAGCTCGAGCCATATGAACTTTGGAACAGTAGCCGTTTATTTCCAAATGCAGAAAAAGCAACTCTCTTCCTGGGGACACTGGATCCTATCTTTTTGTTTTCCTATGTGGGTCTCTTTTGTCAGTGGCATAGTTGTCTTTGCTGTGTTTTTATCGATTAGCAAAGAAGGGGGAGATGTGAGAGATGAGAAATCCTGTTCATTTCTGGTGAGGAACAGGAAGCACTCTGGAACAGGTTCAGCTAACCATGTGGTAAAACCCAGGTCATATACCCAGAGAATGGGTTGTATGGCTGGCACGTGGTGACCTCGTGTGTGAGGCAGTGACTGGTTTGTGTGATGTGTGGACACCACATGATCTGAGAGACCTGATTTGGTAAAAGGTCACGTGAAGGGATGCAGTGGCAAGGCAGCCTGTGAGTGCCTGTTTTGGTGAAGTTTAGAGCTTAAAAAGGCTTGGTTTGTTGCAATAAGCGATCTTCTTTGCAGCAAGCAAGAAGGAGGTCCATGGATCTTTGTTCCCCATTGCTACAAAACTCTAAGGTCATGCTTGGATTTGCAGGGAGTGTATGCACAAACTGACATTTCTGCAGCAAATTTGTTTCCTGCCTGAGCAATTTTGATAGGGAATTGGACATGTGTTTTCGCCAAACTAGGGAATCAACAAAGGAGTGGAAGAGTGCAACTCGTTGCTTCTATAACTGCCTCGTTTGATGCAGTCTGAGCTGAGATTTCAGCTGTTAGGAAGGGCTTCTAACCCAAAGACAGGGATAATGTAATTAACACATAGTTCCATAAAACTGGAATTTAAGTATAAGTACAGGGCATATACTTGGCTGTCTGGTAAAAAATTCCACTTAGACTTTCTGAAATAACATGCCAAAAAAGAATGTTACACCATAGTCTTGTATATTCCCTGAAATACAAGACATGGTAAATTTATTCACCATTAGCTTCTTTCAATGATGATTTGCTCGATTTTTCAGAAACATATCAGGCATGCAGAAGTTTGAAGCATTATTTCCGTTTGATATATTTTTTCATCTTTAGATCAAACAGGAATTGCCCAAATTAAAAGCCATTGCAAGGCAATTGAAAGTGGTGATTTAGTAGTCTGAGTAAATTTTTCCTGCTTAAAATTAGAGGTGTACCCAGCTTGCACTTCTAAGCAAGCTAAGCAGAAAAGGCAAAACTCATTGAACATGGAGAATTAATCCATTAGTTGGTTTTCCAGAACCAGGTTGAGTATATTTTAAGTTGTCCAAATGTTGACTTTTACCACAGAAGACAGCAGAGCATTCTCAAGGTTAGAAATTTGGACTTCATTGCTGTGGGTGAAGTTGATTTACTCTGTGGAATCTCAGGCCTGGTAAAAGCAGAGGCATTTTACTCGTCTTTACAGGAACCAGGTTTTCAGCTGACTTGCACCATTTTACCTTTAAAAAATTCTATAGAGAGGTATTTCTAACACATTTATAAATCAGTACAAAAGAAAATAGATGGCACATATCGCCTTTAGTAGATTACAAAATCTTTTTGATAAAAATGAACTACAGGAAATGGGAAAGAAGTAATTTTGCCTTTCTGTTTCTGTAAATAACCTTAAAAAAAGGAAAGTTTTTTTCTTTTTCTTTTTTTGTAGGACAATCTCTTGTAGGAATTCAGTATTGTTTACCAGAATAACTGTCTATTCCATTAAACAGCATGGGCTCATTTTGAATCCCAACTCTGTTTTTACCTGCACTGAGTAAGGACTAAATTTAAAGTGGAAAAAAACATTTAAGATTTGTCTGAAACAGAACAAAAAATTGCAGGATGAAGTAAAAATTTTTTGAGCCCATGTACTTAAATATAGCTTTTATTTTAAAATGCAGTTTGAATACAAGCCATTTTTTATGCCAAACAACACAAACTAAGTAAAACACAGAGGTGTTTCACTCTCAATTTGCCCTTTTAAGGTCAGAAAAAAAGAAATTGTCACACACACTGTCTTTTGTATATGGTATGGAGAATTGTTATGAAGTGATTATTTTATAAAGGTTATACGTTCTTCCAAACAATATTTATAACACCCCTTTTCTTTATCATTTTTTAAATGACAGTATGCTCTCTGCATCTAGAGAATAGACTTATTATTAGCAGGATACACATCCTGTATAGTTTTTTAACCAATTTAACA
This sequence comes from Certhia americana, assembly GCA_018697195.1. Taxonomy (NCBI): domain Eukaryota; kingdom Metazoa; phylum Chordata; class Aves; order Passeriformes; family Certhiidae; genus Certhia; species Certhia americana. The sequence continues at coordinate 9,640,507 of CM031866.1, forward strand.
TCTTCTTATGATGGTTTAATATTATTAAATTTCATTCCTGTATTTCATTGCTACGAGCCTTATTGTCCAATGTGCCATTTCTGGGCAAAGATGGTGTCTTGTGCTGGGGAATTGCTCAGGGCTTAAATCATTAATGAAATCCTTTCAAGGCTGGATTGGAGTCTGTTCATTGAAAGTTTATAAAATGGGCTGTAATGAGCATCTGATAGGAAAACCCAATTGTCATGCAGATCACCAGAGAGACAGGGACTTGGGGCAGGGGCTGACTGGAGAGATTCAAATGTGCAGCAGGAGGAAAAGAAATTCTTTGCTGGCCCTGTGAAGTCACCTTGTGGGGGGGTTGAAAGATTCAATTTGCTATTTGGACCAATTTCTTACAGCATGAACTGTTAATGCCGAAAGGGAATGTCCTGTTATATACTACACAAGTCCTTTGTCTTAGCAGCCATAGTTTCCTCCTTCCTCCAATTATGATTTTGCCTGAATGACCCTTAAATCAGAACACATACCTCTTGGGAACAAGTAAGGAAAATGTAGTTCCTTTTATTTTCCAAGGAGGGCAAAATAATTTTGTTCTGTTTATTTCTTCCGAATTTGGCATTTTCTTATTCTGTTTCAAAGAACGAATTCATCATTATTCCTAACAAAATCTTTACTTGAATGACTTTCCATTTACTCTTGATATTTTTCTATAGGATATATTTGAAAATAAACTGCACAAACGCAAGTTTCAGCCAGGCGTCAAACACTATGTAGTTAAACTTCTAATAAAGCTCATTCTGTTCTCCAACAGACATCAATGAGTGTGAGACAGATGGAATATGCATGAACGGGCGCTGTGTGAACACTGATGGCTCTTTCAGATGTGAATGCTTCCCTGGCCTTGCAGTAGGACTGGATGGACGTGTCTGTGTTGGTAAGACAAATTTAATGGAGTCACAGTTAACCAAGGGTAAGAAATTAGTGCTAGACTAATGTACAGATCAAGTCTGAATGCAGAATTTACCATTTTTTCATGGAATGGTGGGTAGTAGTTTTAGTAGATACTAATAGTCCTGAAATGTTTACTGTAATAGCCCATTTTGCTCTGTTTTCATTTCCTTCTTATTTAGAGAAAAAAGTGTGGGTCAAATCACACGGCAGGTAGATTATGCAGAGTAGAGGTGACTAGTGGTGCATCTGTTCTGAGTAGGTAAGAATTTGCCCTGTTCCTGCCGATTTAAAATTCTTCATTTGTCACTAAGCTTAAAGATGTAATTTCTGTCACCTGTTTTTAACGTGGGATGTACCCAATTTTCTGCACGTTTCTGTGCAAACTCAATGTTTGTTTATAAAATACTAATATGCCTGAAAGCTATTTATGGGCCCGTTCTTAAAGAAAGAGAAAATTCACCTCTGGACCTGAAAACATAAACATACGAAGTCTTATGTACTGGAATAGCATTAATGACTTTTCCTTGGATTTTTTACAAGCAAAGAAAGAGCAAAGACTTTGTCCATTTTCTCCACAGCCTCTTACTAGTTCAAGGTTAGGAACTGATTGTTTGCCTAGTAGTTCACCAAGGCATGTTAAGTCATTAAATGCAGTGACTATTTATATGCGTTAACTCTTGGGAGCATGAGGAAGAAGAATTTCCTGTCTCAAGTAGAGGGGGGGCAGTATAGGTGGCTGGACAGCAGAGGGAAATAGTGAAAGATACTTTGTTTTGACAGCTACTTTGTGGTGTTTATGACACCCGAGCTACATTTAATACTTGTTATAATTTACGGCAGGATAGTTGGCTATGGCAGGATTAAGAGAGATTTCTTCCCTCAGATACACATATGCGAAGCACATGCTACGGTGGCTACAAGAGAGGACAATGTGTGAGACCATTAACGGGTGCAGTTACAAAGTCAGAATGCTGCTGTGCCAGCACTGACTATGCCTTTGGAGAGCCTTGCCAGCCCTGCCCAGCACAAAACTCAGGTATGGCATGTTCACTGGTAAATCTTCTAATTTACAAATTCTGTTGATAAACTCTTTTAAGGAAGGTAGAAAGTTTTATGTTAACATTGCAACTTAAATCAGATTATATTGTTGTATAATATGTTACATATTTTGAGCAATTTTTAATTTTTTTGCATATTTTAAGACTACAGGAGACAATCTTTTAAAGCAATAGTAAATTAAAATATCTGGCCCCAGATTTGTTATGCACATTAAAAACAAATGGGACATTTTCAGACAACACACCATATTTCGGTAGATGTAGATAACAAAAAAGATAAATTATAACTCAAGTTATTAATGGAAAAAACTTGATTAGTCATAGGTTCAAATCCTGACATACACCTGCCAGTCAGATGTTTGCTGCATGACTCCCATATCCTCCAAGCGATCTGAAGTCACTTATTCAGTACCTTGCCTTTGGGTAATCAAGGCACAGACAAATGTCCAGTTTAGTTTCTTGCTAATACTTGAACCTGTCACCAAAATCCCCACCAAGTGAAGTTGTCTGGGACATCTCTCTGGCAAGAAAGCAATCCTAACCATTGCAATGGGCAGAAGTATTTTAGGAAAACACTTCTTCCAGCAAGACTGCTGACACAGTCCTTGCTGTGAAACCAGTAAATTAGAGACCTTGGTTTTGTGAAGGTGACTGACTGCAGGGAGCTGGTTTGAAACCTCAATTTATTATGTGTTTCTTGTCACTCAGCAAATTTGGTGTCGCACATAAACAAAGTATACCATTTGATATGTAGATCAAAAGCATGTCACACTACCACGGTATTTGCTCTCGAGGCAAAACCAATTCTAGATTTATTTTAAAACTCTGTTTCAACTGATAGCTTTATGAAAGCATTAGGGAGCCAAACCCAGTTGGAACAAATTAGTCTGGTAGAGCTGATGTGAGCTCTTCAGCAGGAACTTACTGATGACCATTTTGTAATTCGGTGTATTGTTTAGAATAACAAAACACCAAGGACATGTTAGCAAAATAGGAAAGAGCTTTTCCAGCAGCCTCTGGTGATGTTAGTGGGCCCTTCTTATTGTACAGTAGAGTTGAATTCTTCTACAAATACTGGACTCTGTATCATTGACTTCTGTGTTATGTTTGATTAACTTTATTGGAACATTTACATGTCTGTAAGCTATTTGTCCTGTGTTTTCCTCATCTCTTCAATTCTCAAAAAATTGAACCTCATGTGGGGTGAAGTGTATCACTTCTTTGGGCTTTTAGTGGGGGAGGGGAGGAAAAGATTTTTTACAGAAGCATTGTAGCAGAGAGACTGAAAAATATTCCTGAAAGGAAGACCTCTGTGCTGCTCAGAATCAATTTGCAGAAGCTCTTGCCATTCTAGGCTAAATTTTCTTGATGGATGTTCAGAGCAGGTCTGCTTTCATATACAGAGACAATGATTATTTGATCAGGCAAGGGTACATAATAATTTGCTAGCTATGTTAATAGTGGGAGATGTGTTGTGTGGGGTTTTTTTGAAGAGAACACAGCCAATTTCATAAATATTTTAAATATTTATTAATTTTAGCAGTGTAAGTATTTTGGCTGTTAATATAACGCAGAGATATTGAAAAATGTTGACCGATATGGCAATAATTAATGCTGAGCTGGCTCTCAGTTCATGCTATTAATTGTTCTGAACTCAAAAGAAGAACTTGAACCCAGCAGCAAGTGGGAAATTTGAGAAGCTTAGACACATTTTATTTTCTTTAAAGAATAAGATATCTTCGATCTACTATGAACTCATAAAGACACTCCTGCTAAATGGAGTTAAACATGGGGCAGATTTATAAGAAAAAAATGTTCTGTTTCCTTGTTTCTTTGAACATGTACCTTGGGCAAGGACTTGGACATAAAGTTCTGGAGAATCTTGCTGTGAATATGTTATGGTTCGTTTGTGTAGGAGGACCAGCATGAAGTTTATGTCTATTCTAAAATGCCACACTTCATCATGTGAAGTTTTTATTCATCCATCTTCATAAGCAGATTCAGACCCTGAATCTGCTAAAATGCTTCACAGGTTCAGAATACTGTGGTGTTATTAATGTTATGAGAAGAATTGGAAGGCATGTTACTTCTTTCTAATAATTAATTGCCATACTGAAAATGGTGATACTGAAAGCAATGAGCTAAGACATTGTATTCCAGTAAGTTTTTAAATATTTTTTCCAGCTGAATATCAGGCTCTATGTAGCAGTGGAACTGGCATGACTGCAGGAGGAAATGGTAAGATCACCTAATGTAATTAAAATTTTTATATAGCACTTTCGTCTGAAAGTGTTTCCTTGATATCCTTAATTTGTTAACCATGCGGGTGGGGATGGTGGCAGAAGAGAATGGGAGAAAGGCTTAGGGTAAAATGAATGGAGCATGGAGTTTCAGGATCATGCCTTTTCACCAGTAGGGCCTTTCTGGTTTGCATCATGGAGTGTATATAAATACCATTATAAAATAATGACAAATTTATGAGAAGTGTCATTACCTACATGACTTTATATGTAAGTCATATTTGCATATTTCAGGTGAAATCATCCTGAAGAATAAAGCCATATTGAACATTGAGCTTACTCATGTTTTCATCTGTCAAAATAGGCCAGGGTTTGTTTAACTACAGAGGAGAAGGAAATGATTACAATAAAAGCTTTGTAGTCATAGAATGGTGAAACTGCAAACTCTTAAGTCAGCCAATGCTCACTAGTAGATTTGCTGGCAGTAGATAGGGAAAAGCACTCAGAGAAGAGGGATATTAATGCTTTGGCAAGTGATGCCATCTGGAAATACTATGAATCAGGAGATATGGGGAGTATTAGTTCATGGGCCTCTCTAAATCTATTCTCTGATCCCTGGTTTAATATCCCAGTTCTTACCTACAGTTAAAAGTTTCCTAAATGACCATGGGCTAGAGATAAATGGATAATAAAGAGATGCTTTTTTCTCTTGAGTGTGAGTATTTAGGTGTGAATTTCCTAATCAGAACTATGCAATTATAAATATGGAGCAGCCAATGTTAATGATATTGAAACTGCCTTTTTCTAGTTTGGAGAATTAACCCCTAAAAGCCCTCAACAACTGCTGCTCTGATGTTTGGGGTTTTTTTCCTTTATGTAGATATTAATGAGTGCTTATTGGATCCTGATCTCTGTCCAAACGGAAGGTGTGAGAATCTGCATGGAACGTACAAATGTTATTGTGATCCTGGATATGAAGTAGACTCAACTGGAAAAAACTGCATTGGTATGAAATGTCTTATCCTCAAAGTATTTATAAAGCATCATTACCATATCCTTTCTCAAACTCTGTTTGCTATATTATCCAAATCTATAGTTCCATTCTTTTCATAAAAATAGAGGCTGTGCCCTTCTCTTCAACATGACTGATCTGACAAGTGTACAGTGTTCTGGTGAAGTCTGACCAGTGCCTTGTATAGTTGTGCCAGAAATTCTCCATTTCCCTATGGAACATCCTGCCTAAACTGATTCTAGAGTGCGCATTAGTCTTTTTTCAAATACATGCTATATACTGTGGGATCAAAGTCAACCTCTAATTGGGAGTTAAATCCGCAGTTTGCTCACTAGCCTTCAGCTGATGAGTTCTGGTTTCTAGCATGTCATTGTTACTGGTTCCTAATTGCAAAGTTTTGAATGTTGCTGATTATATCTCATCTTATTTTTCTTGTTCATGTTTTCAAGATTCATTTAGCCTTCCTGATTCTCTGTATTGGTAATAACTTCCAGCTTAGTGTTGTCCACAGTTTTTGATTCAATTAATTTTTCAGTTCTTTATTAAAATAAATATTTTATAGGACCAGTCCCAAATCTGATCCCTGAAAGCATTTCTAGTATCCTTACATCATCATGATTATTCTCTCTTTTTAGTATATTCTATTGTAATCTCTCCTTTGTCCAGCTCTGGAACCGTCTTAAAATTCTTAAATTCCTTTCTATTATTTCCAGCTTACATAATAATTTTATTTGGGTTCTGTATTCTTTACTTGAACCTAAATAGCTTAAGTCATGGGTGTTATCCCAGTCTAAACTATCCATTATCTTAGAAAAAAAAAAAAAAAAAGTTGATCTTTCTTAGATAAAGATCACACTGTAATTCATCCCATTTTCCTTTTCCTTCTTTGGCTTTAATTATCCATGTCCTATTCCAGTGTCTGCTTGTAGCTGATGGCATCTCTTCTCTTCTCCCAATCCATCTGTGAGTTTTCCAGATGCTCCCCAGCCCACCCTGTTGTAGCCCACGTCCATGCTCCATCACAGCTGTTTCCCATTCTCTGTAATGTTCCACCTGGCCCTCTCTCAATTTTTCTGAACTCCTGTGAAGCTTCCCACATGGTCTGTTTCATTCTGCAAGTCTCCCTTCTTTTCCTAGCACTTTTGCTCTTCCCAGCTGCTGCACTGACCCTCTGAGTCTTCCCAGCTTCTCTCAACACTTTCTGAGGCCTCTCTGACTTAGCCAATTGTTCCTGTCTGCTCTTTGGGTCTCTCCTGGTCTTCACCTGCTATTCATGGCCTATTGCCACCTCCTTGCAACTTTTCCCTAACGACCACAGTTCTTCCAAAGATTTCCTCAGGGTTCTTAAATTTAGCACTAGCAATTCTATTTAAATTTTTCATCTCTGAAGCAAGTGTAGACTTACATTAGCTTTGTTAACTATAACATCTAAGACAGTTCAGAGCCAGCTTGGAAAAAATGGTGATTTAAAGACCAGGATGATCAGCAAACCTTTTCAAACCAATCCTCTCCTTGTTTCCTTCATGACTGTGGATGCTGCTGTGCATAGACCTAATCCACAAAAAAGGCAGGAAGAAAGTGTGAATCCCATCTTTTTTTGATTATAATTATTTTAAATTTTTATTTTATTTTAACTTTGGTGTGGCTCTCACATTCTATGAGTATATGAGGAAAGAATGTACTAGCTCTTTTGCAAACCTGTTGTCTACCAAAAGAATCCAGTATTCATATTCCACACACACAGCCCACATCCCCCTGCCCTATTTGTCTTCTCTGAAAAATGGTTGAAATTCTGAAATTCTGTTCTAACTTCTATTCCAGAAATGTTTTGTTTCTTAAAAAGTTCTTTATTTTCATTGTAGATATTGATGAATGTGCACTGAACATGCTGCTTTGTGACAATGGGCAATGCAGAAATACCCCTGGAAGTTTCACCTGCACCTGTCCGAAAGGATTTGTATACACTCCTGATCTAAAAACATGTGAAGGTAATTGGTAACACACCATTTCATCCTAGTTTTATTTGTTTGGATTGTTCTCAGATTGTACCAGAAATACTTTGAACCTTCATGAGGATATAATGTATAAAACTATAAAAAATCATCATAAATAAATTCTGTGGGGAAGTAGGAGAATGAGGAAGGAGGGACAAAGCCAAAATGAAATTATTAGATAACCTCATGAAATACCCTGTATTTACTCTCCCTGTCTACTACTACCAGTGAGCCCACATTGTGCCAAGGGTGAGAAGAACCAAGCTTTACTATTGTGCGAAGAAAAGAGACAAAGGGCTCCTAGTTTTAACCCTTTTTGAGCCACAGACATTTCTAATGCGTTAGTGTTTGTTTAGGACATGTGCATTGTTAGTCTGTTGTGAAGGGCTTTGTAACAGAAAAGGGAAATATCGGCAAGATAGGTTATGAGGAAAGCTTCCTCCCCTTTTTCCTATACTGAAAAGAGCCATATGTATTTTTGTTAATGTTTTCTGGCACTAATGGCAGTGTGTTTCTTTTCTAGATATTGATGAATGTGAATCTAACCCCTGTGTTAATGGAGTGTGCAAAAACACACCAGGTTCTTTTGTTTGTGAATGTTCTCCTGAAAGTACTTTGGATCCAACCAGAACCATCTGCATAGGTATTTATTACCCTGAAGACTTTTTGTTTGCTGGTTGAAAATGTCCAGTAACACGTGAACATTATATACCAGGTTAAGAAAATACTTTAAAATAACTTGTGTGGATTAATTTAGTGGAAAACATAACAGAAACAATGTAAAAAAGTTCTTGTTTTCACCCTTACTGCGGGGCCATATAGTGCACTTGAGAATTTGGTGTGCTTCCATGTCAAATTTGAAAGAGAGGTGAAAATTTTTTTCAAACCAACAGAGAGATGCTAGGACTAGTGCTTCATGTCTGTGCTCACCTCCTTAATTTCTCCTGTAATGAGGTGAACATGTTCTTAGGATCTGCTCTCTGGAAAGAATTTTGTATTTGAGATGGAGCATGAACAAGTTATGCACACTCAGACCAGCTCAAGAGCATCCATTGACAATGCTGCGACACAGATACACTGTGGGCTCATGATTTCCTTTCCTGCCTGTTCTGTTGGGACAGTAATTTATAGCTCTTTTCTAGTCAGTGAGTAAAACCTGTAGGACTACAGCTGTCTAATCCTTAGCTATCTCCTGCCACTCTCTGTATGGGAAGATAACTGGACTGGGACATCTAGTAAAATAATGGAAGATGTAGCAAGGGTTCATATCTACTCTGTTCTTCTGTGTGTGTCCCTAATCTGAGTCATAATCAACACGGGGACTCAAATCTTGAATGATATTGACATGCTCCCTGTTAAGTTCAGTAAGCATAAACTAGGATTTGCAAGAGCTCTGTGCTGGAATTATTTCAGGCTATAGTCCAACATAGAGAAGTTTAAATTAGAGATTTTATAATAAATTTAACTCTGACGTGGTAAATTATAATGAAAGGGTGATCCTTTTTCGTTGTTAAATTCACGTGTTTGTAAATACAATATTGCATAATGCTAGAGAATCTGCATGAAAATATATATTGTTTTTTTTCCAAACAGAAACTGTCAAGGGTACCTGTTGGCAGAACATAGTCAATGGAAGATGTGAAATAAATATCAATGGAGCAACTCTGAAGTCCCAGTGCTGTTCCTCACTAGGTGCTGCTTGGGGAAGCCCATGTACACCATGTGAACGAGGTAATGCTGTTAATTTTCCTTAGGAACCTGGGACTTCTCTGAGGTTGGTCCAGATTATTGTCATAGAAGCTGGGCACAGGTTAGACAAATAACTTTACTTGTTATGTTATCAAGCAGTCATTCCTTATTCAGTCCCAAAAAGAGAAGTCTTAATATTTGGGAGGTAGCATGTAGCTATAGGCAGTTCTAATTGCATTTTACAGTAAATATTTTACAAGTTTTAGTGCTGAAGGGAAGGGACCACACCTACAGTCTGTAAATGGCAGTCTTACTTTAGTATGGTTTGTCATAATTAGTGATCTGGAGTTCCTAATGATGTAACAATAAATGCATGTTCCCCAGAGATCCCAAGGAAATGTTTGCAACAAATGGTTCTTTGGTGTGGTAATGAAGGGAGGAGAGGGAGTAGCCCTTGTTATTATACTCTGTAGACTAACTGATGACCTGGAGAATCATACAGTCGATCAAATAATGGGTTGAGGTCGCTGCACATTCATTTGATAATTTTACTGAACTGTGGGATGAGCTGGGAACCCAGGGATGAGCTGATGAATGCAGAAATGTGTGTGGGTTGTTGTTTCTATATCCTGAAAGCTACTAGTTTGCTCAAATCTTTGGTTAATTTCATTCTGTTTATCTTAACAGAATTCATCCTCATTCATCCATAGTAAATAGGGTTGTAATGTGCTGTGATTGAGTGAAATGAATTAATTGGTTCAAATGAAACAGAAATCATAACCACTTCTAGGCTAGCTAGCTGAGACATATGGGAAGCAAAAGAGGATAAAGGCTGACACTCTATACAGTTTATGTAGTTGCCCCATCTTATCTCTTTATTATTTCAGAAAATACTGAGATGCTGTCTAAGCATTCAGACTTCTCATAGCAATAAGCTAGATAATGTTTCACATGATCAGTTTTGCACAATAAATTAATGGTGAGTTTTGGACTATAGTATTCTGATACTTCACTTCTGTTTGTTTTACAGACCCAATATGTCAAAAGGGATATTCAAGAATAAGAGGAACATTGTGTGAAGGTATTTATTGTTGCCTTAACATAAATCAGAGCTTGAATAAAAAAATGCCAGTGTTTTGATTTAAGTGGTTAATTTAGCATAGAGGAACACTATGCCAAGTTCTTACCTTGTGTTGTTCCATTGACTTCATTGGAGTTATGTCAGGGCTGAATTTGGTTTCAGTTGGTATAACATTCCTGCATACTCACAGTTTACCTCAAAGTACACACTTGGAAATACAATGTCTACCAGTATAAGGAGGTGGCTCTCTCTCTCCAAATACTGTTAACTGAGTAACCTGTTTTTTACAAATGATGTGTCATATATACTACAAAACACGGCATAAGTAATTGAGTAGTATGATAAGCCATTACTTTGCTTTAGAAAAAGATATTCAAAGACTGTAGTTCACATCAGTTTTCTTTTTTTTCCTAACCTTGGCTTTCTCCCATATAGCATTATATGAAATCTTACACATTCCAAAACATATTTTCACTGTCGTATAAAAAAAAGACAAACCAAAAAACATCAGGACGCAATTATACTTTGGTTAAAGAAAAGGTTAATATTTTAAATGTGTAGTTTTTTCCTTGATATGAGATGACTATATTATTCTATGAGAATTGAAGGTCCCACCCTATTTCATCTCTGTTTGAATTGATTTGAACCCCTGGAAAAGTACTGCATATTTACATAATATGCAGAAGCTTAGAGAGTCTCAGACTGCTGTGGGTCATCATGACTGACAACATCTGACATGACACTGCAGTTAAAATATTTTTTAAAAATTACTCCCATATGTAGCTTCCATAAAGAAACATTGTTTTTTCCCTAAAAAAAAAAAAAAAAAAAGAAAAAAAAAAAAAAAAAAAGAGGAACACCCTCACACATACTCTTTGCTTTCCAAATGATGACTGAATACCTTGGCATGTCTGTGCTGCAGACCCACTGTACATAACTTATCTGACCTCAGCAACACTTTGTGGAGTGTGTAAGTGAAAGAAAAGAGAAAAAAAGTGGGCCCACCTGTCTCTCTTCACAAGGAAAGTCTTAGAACACTTTCAACACTATTGGGATGGAAAGTTTATCCTTCCAAGATACAGACATAACTATTTTCAGCATTTCCTTTACCAGTGCATTGGATTACATCTATTACATGCTTTAATCTTTCTCATTTCTATGGGACCTGGATAGTCCCAGGTTTTTCAGAGTAATTTCCCTTCCTTGTAACCTTATTGAAGCCTTACTTGGTTTTCAACCAATATAAGCATTTTTCAAGACAGGGAAAGGTCTCTAGGAAATTTACTGGCAAGTTAGAGACAGGAGCAAGTTTAGTTCCCAAAAGGTGATAGTCAGTTCTCCCATACACAGCCCATGTAAAATGAGTAACAGATCTTGTGCAAGGAAATAAGCAAACTAAATTGGCAGCATTCCTCTCGTTTACGGGTGAGCCCTGGAGTTGTCAGCTGCATATTGCTCACAGGCTGTGAACAGTGTTTCAGTGGTTTCTAATAATCCACTGGCTTTACTTCATGCCTTCCAGTCAATTTACAATATCTGTTCAAGGGCAGAGGCCACTGATTTGCCCCCCAGCGTTTATCTTCCATCGTGCTCCATGAGGTTTGGGAGATGCAGTTTCTTTGCACCAGGAGTTTTGTCTGGAGGCCTAACCAGCCCAAACTTCCCAATTCTTGGTTACTCTATAAATGAGTATTCATCTACAGATTGCCAGCCATTCTTGCTCCATTTTTTGTTCTTATCCTCTCCTGTCCTAAAAATTGTCATGCATCATCAGTGTGTTTAATGCTGAAAGCTTTTTCCCAAAGGCAATTGTGAAGCATATGCTTTCCACAAAGGACATGGGTGGGAGGACCTCACACTTAGATTACTAAACATTTATTTAAACTCAAGCCAAGATAATGCATATAATCAATTTATCCATACCCAAAAGTGCTAAATTTGCCTTTTAAATATAGAAAGACAGTTTTTACTTAGTAAAGTTGAACTCTGTTTAGTTGTAAGGAGGTTATTTTAGTATATATATAAAGTTGCTGATTGCTGACAAGACCATAGGGCCAGATTTCAAATAGTGTTGTAGTTTCCAGACATACAAATAGAGAAAATTTTCCAAAATCTTAAAAAAAGTACTGATCTAGTTGGAATAATGCATAATGTAATTCTGCACTTACCTTGGTCTTTCTTTGCCCATTTGCTTCAAATATCTGGCCCACAGTGAGTATGAAAATGGATATAATTTTTAAACACCTCTCACTTTTCTGTTGCTTTTAAATATAATTTCAGCATATGTAGAAATAGCTAATAGCAACATGTATTATTTCTGATCATCAGCTGTTTTGTGTAATTTATTTGAACCGGCTAACTTGCTTCAGGAGTTGTAAATGTTTTGAATTTTTTCAGGCCATGTAGACCACTATGTTTTTTTCTTTTATCCTAAAAACAATGACAATGTTTTTTTTTTTTTTAATCTTTTTTGTTAATTTGTTCATGTTTAGCACGCTAGTGATTACTCTTAGTCACTTCTTTTTTTTCTTTAATAGATGTTAATGAATGTGAGGTGTTTCCTGGAGTCTGTACAAATGGGCAGTGTGTCAATACCTTGGGATCATTTGTTTGCCAGTGCCCCAATGGAATGACTTTAGATGCTTCTGGACGGACTTGTCTTGGTAGGTGTTAATTCCATGCACAGGTCTGCTAGGGAAGAGCAGATCTGTGCAGTGACCAGTGGGTCCACTGCATATTTTCTAACAGGAAAGTAAAATTATTTTTGCCCATTTTTCAAATGGAATTAGTCAGGGACATGAACTTAGTTCATCTGGAATAGGAACAGGTTCCATTGGTATCTATGTTCTGTCACCATCTGCTAACTGGTGAATAGCAGTGATTTAGTTCCAGATTTTTCATCTGAAAAATCCCTACTCATATACTACATCCATGCTCTTAGCACTCTTCATCTGCAGACCCAATGAAACCACCTTCCACAAAGGATGCAATAGTGGAGGCCACACTATTGTGGGCTGGGTCTTGGCCACACTGTGCACCTTGATGGAGTGTGTAACAGAATATCTTAAGTTTTGTATGCTGTCAAACCAGAGCACCTTTGTCCATTTATGACAACAATGCCCAAGATCTGAACAAGGCATAGCTTGAAGTAATTAAAAGGCCTTATATAAGTATGGCAAGCTGGAATGTTTAAAATCCTTTTCTGACCCAAAATTTACTTCAAGTGTTGAGCACCATTTTTCAGAGTGGTGCTTTAAACTTAACTCAACTGTTAATTTCTGAGCTTAGTGTTAATATTTTGCTGTTAGGAATTACGCAGTGAGCTTGGTATGCTCCTTCAAGTCCACAAAAACATGGAGCGAGCTGTCCTGTGAAGGGATTTTGGAAAAAAATTCCTCTGCAGAGAACTAAATTTTCTCTTTTTTTTCCTCAACATGTTGTTCAATTGCCCAACAGATATTCGCTTGGAGAGTTGCTACCTGCAGCACGAGGACGAGCAGTGCACATCCCAGATCCCAGGCCGGCACCGCATGGATGCCTGCTGCTGCTCCGTGGGGGCAGCCTGGGGCTATGAGTGTGAGGAGTGTCCTCTCAGGGGAACTCCTGAGTTTGAAGCTCTTTGCCCAAGGGGACCTGGGTTCTCTACAAAGATAGAGATAAGTGGGAAGCCTTTCTCTAAAGGTACGTGTTCCATTTGTGGTTAATTGCTGGCAAATCTTGATGGCTTCTACTTTGACTCTTTCCATCAGACAGTTCTTCTGGGTTTGAAAATTCTGGCAGTTCACTCACTCTAAGGCACATTTGTAAATCCAATTAGATCTCATGGGAACTGAAGGCCAAATAAAATACAAGAGAATTGTGTGAGAGACCATTAAATACTGTACTGCAGCCTCAAAACACAGAATTTGTGTCTCTCACTAGAGAGGTTAAATTGTGCCTGATTTGCCTCCTGGCATTTCATAGTACAAGAACTGCAATAAACTGGGCAGTCAGCCTTGGATGTATTGAAAGGGCAATTCTTACTTGTGAAGGGTGCAATAACTTTAATTCTAATGTGAAACAATGAAGAGATGATGAATAATTTTTGGAATTTCTTGGGAACATATTTGGAGAAGTAGAGGCAATTACTTCCAGGATGATGGCTCAAATTAGAGAGTTTTATTTGCAGTAAACCAAGTTGTGTTGGAACTCTTTTTGGTAAACTTCCAGCATTAAATGGGGATCACACAGTGACACCCCAGCATCACGTGCTGAAAGCTGTCTTTCCAGGGTTGCCAGTGAGGTTAAGCTGGACAATGTCAGAAGTTACCCAAAAGCTAAACATTATGAAGTCTGAAATGAGGGGAATATATATGTATCTACGAATGACAATTGCTGTTGTTAGTTTCAGCCTTGTTTTATAAACAGTTACTAAGCCATTAATTATCCATAAGGAAAAGTGACATGTGCTTTTACTTATATTCGTAATGTTTTCTGTGACTCACGGAAGTCACATTTTTTCCTTAGAAATCAGAAGACAGAGTGCTTCTTTTGAAAGCTCTCTTTGCCTTGATCCTCTGTCCACTGAAATCTTCCTGAGCTGCAGATCAGATCCTGCAGGACAAAGGGGAGACCAGTACCATTCTGTAGTAGAAAGTGTTCTTGGCAATTCCAGCACAGTGTCTAAACCGTTGGTTAGGGGGAAGTCAGTATCAGTTTATGTAGTGTGGTCTGATTTTCCCACAAGAGGGGTCAATGCCATGAAAAAAGATGATCTCTGATGTCTGTTGCTCTTTTGTGCACTGTTTTTGTATGCAATGCTAACACCGTATGTCCACACTATCTCCTTTTCAGACATCAATGAATGCAAAATGTTCCCTAGCCTTTGTACCCATGGAAAATGCAGAAATACCATTGGCAGTTTCAAGTGTAGATGTGACAGTGGATTTGCCCTTGATTCTGAAGAGAGGAACTGCACAGGTAAACTGCAGGGATTTCTCTCTCATAGCTTTGAATTGAAAATTGAAAACTGAACTCCTTTGAAAATCCTGTGAATGTGTTTTGTTTTACAGATATTGATGAATGCCGCATCTCTCCTGATCTTTGTGGCCAGGGCATCTGTGTCAATACTCCTGGAGACTTCGAGTGTGAATGTTTTGAAGGCTATGAAAGTGGATTTATGATGATGAAAAACTGCATGGGTATGTGTTTTATAGACCTTAGATGTGCAATAGTATGCTGTGTGCTAGTATGCTATGTATGGTTTATTGGGGATTTTTTTTGAGGTTTGATTGTGCTTGGTTTAGGTCTCTCTCATTTTTAGCCTTACTAAAGCTAACTTTCAATATGAATTTGCTGCTTCTGCAAGTTGCCAAAGCATATATAAGCAAGGGACAGGATTTTAGGACGTTAAATTTATCCACAATCTCCATTTTGCTAAGTGGGACACCACCCTGAACTTTGAAGTTAAGGTAACTCAAAATTAAGAAGAAGCCTTTTTGAATTTATTTTCTTTTTCTAACTGCATTATGGTGTGAGGGTTGACTGGCTCTAGGACAGTCAGGGTTGATCAAGGCTGGTGCTGTGATGGGTGAGGGGCTTTGGGGAGGGATGTGCTGGCCCTGCACTGATGTGCCTCCCTTTCTCCCCACAGACATCGACGAGTGTCAGCGCAATCCCCTTCTCTGCCGAGGTGGCACCTGCATCAACACAGAGGGAAGTTTTCGGTGCGATTGCCCTCCAGGCCATCAGATATCACCAAATATCTCTGCATGTGTAGGTGAGATATGCAGGCAAAATCAAGATTGTGCACAGCATTTTATGCCTCTCTTGTGCTGTGCATTTACAGCATTTGCTTTACTATCATCTTCGGGATGAAAATGTGTTCCTCTTTTTCTTTTGCAACAGACATTAATGAATGTGAGCTGAGCACCAACCTGTGCAGAAATGGCCGTTGTGTCAACCTGATTGGAAAGTATCAGTGTGCTTGCAACCCTGGATATCAGTCCACACAAGACAAGCTGTACTGTATTGGTAAGGACAAAATCTGCACAGGAGCTCTAGCAAACAGGGAAGATAAACCACACAGAATTGTTTCAATTTTATAGATATATAATGTAATTTTTAACCATAAATGAAAAAATCTATTACAGTTTGTCAAAATCGTATGCTAAATCTCTAAAACATGCACATCATTTTCAAGAGAAATGGATGAAGTTATGGCAGTGCTACACTTAGCTGAGTAACAGATTATTTTCTCTAGTAAATCAATCATGATGCATAAAATCATATACTATTTTAAATGCCCCAAGACTTCAGACTTCGATGGTTAAGAGGGGGTAACTTATTAGATTAGTTGCATATTAAATTAAGAAACATCATTCCTGCTGGGCCATGTGGTTCAATTGCATACATTCCTTCTACTGTGCCATGTAAAAATCCACTGGCTTTAATTCTGCCAAGTAATTTTTTTACCCTGATCCTTACAAAAAACTTTGTTTCCCTCATGATCCTGTGGTAACTCAGTGCTATTTCTATATGTAGAAGGAGAAGCACAGAAGTATTTGTATATGCAGTGAGGTATCATCTCTTTCCATCCCTGGTTTGCCTGATTCCATCCCAGTGCCTACCTTTGCAAACACTTGAATGTTAGTGTGCAAAGTGTAGGTTCTGGATTGATGGTGTACTGGAAAGCTGACTCAAAGTGTGTCCTTGAAATGTGCTTTAAAGTAAAAGGTATTGTGGGTTTTAACTGTAATTTTCTCCTTTTTAGATATTGACGAGTGCCAAATAATGAATGGTGGCTGTGAGGACTTCTGTACGAACTCGGAGGGCAGCTATGAATGTAGCTGTAAACAAGGCTTTGCACTCATGCCAGATCACAGGACTTGCACTGGTAAGGGAGACTTTTGGGAACTTTTCTGCTTAAAGGGTTTATTTCAGTAGTTTAAAAATTAACCTTCTTTTTAAGGTTAAGGCTATTGTAAAAAATACTCTATTAACAAAGGAAAATAAATGGAAAATTAAGTTCTTTTTCTGAAGTAAGTACAATAATTGGGCAACTGCAGAAAGAAGTGCTTTGAAGGGAATTGGTTCTTGATAATTTCAGAAAGTGTACAAGTTGATTCTGATTTTAATAACAAAAGTCTCTAATTTTTTAATAGGAGGTGAATATTCCCCCTTAAGGTGTTGTAGTAGATCTAAATCCAAAACAAGTTGAAGACCATTAAAAAAATTATCATGAACAGAAGCCAAAATGCTGCGCATATGTACTCTATGGTTGTGTTGGAGAGAGGATAGACAGAGACACAAGAAAAGAATATGATTTCACTCTTCTGTGGTTCTGTGGTATCTGCTCTTAAGAAGGCAAGAAAATTCCAATTTTAATTCTTTGTTTAATCAAGTGCAAGTATGCTGCATTAATGCAGAACTGAATGACTTGCAGAGAAATTGAAATCTGAATAGTATGAATCTTTCTTAGGAAACAGGTCTTCTGCACTCTTGAAAGGATTTGTGAGAAAATTTTCAGAACTCTCTTATGACCAGACATTCTCCTTTGGGAGTCATAATCCCAGGAAGTGAAGTGTACTTGGTGATTTCCACATAGGTTACTGGAAAGATAATTCTCTCCTGCTTTTCTCTTACTTCTTGCTTCACAGCCACTGGCCTGATGAGGCATGTGAATATTTGCCAGCTGTTTGAAATTTGCCAATTCCATCCAAGAGCTCCTTGAAGAGCATGAGAATTATAACAGGGTTAATCCCTTGGAATAGAATTGCCTTTATAGTTGAACAAATGGAGAGTTTTCTATACTGGATTATTAGAGTGCTCAAATTTAGAATTTGTAAATATTTATAGACCTTGAACCAGGATCTCAATTACCCTGAAGCCACTCACTACCATCCCACAAGATAAAAGAGCCCTTAAGCACAACAAAATGTAGTTTTCCCCTACATTGTAGCTTGCTCTGTCAGAAAGATGTAAAGTAGCCAGCCTTCAGCAAATGTCAGACACTCATTGAAAGAAAGAATTCAACTAGCAAAAGTGAAGATTTGATCAACTCAAAAAACCTAAAATATTTAGATTAAAAGTAGTTTGTTTTAGCTCAAGTTCCTAGAAAAGTCAAGCTTTTACAAAAACTTCCCAAACACTGGTGTTTGGGGCACTTTTTCAATGCACAAATAAAACCAATTGGTTGAGATTGTGCCTCAGCCAGAATCTAAACCCAGTGAAAGGATTAGAATGACATGAGAGGGAAGGGAGGAGGGGGGGAGCAGAGTCTCTGAGCCACTTTTCTGTTTTCATCTACTTCATTTGACTCGGACCAAATGACCCAAATGTGCACTTGGACTGTCTTTGGGATCTCAAGTCTGCTGTCTAGAAACAATTCTGTCTTCACTCCCCCTTATCCTTTGCCACCCAAACATATCTCTTTACCCAAAACCAGTAGAGATCATTTACAGCACCTTCCTGCATATTAAACTGAAAACTTTGGAATAGGAAACTATCATCTTTCTGTTCTCAAAGTCAAAATGTAAGCATCTGCCTTTGCTGTGGGGAGAGGATGGATTCTCTGTGGTTTGTCCATACATTAACCTGACCCTAAACACTCCATAGAAGTTTGTAGTCAGATCTTACTTTAGTTGTAAATTTCTACATATCTATTTCTACATATCCAGCCTTGACTCTGAAAAACAGAATTTCCTTCACAGGCCAGCTGTAATAACTATTAGCTATTCGTTTTCCTACTCTTTTCTAATAAGGATTTGAATGCAATAGCCAGGCATAGAAAGTTTTAAATTGCAGAAACACCAGACATCTTTGGATGTCAAATCAAATCTAAGAAAATATCCGGAGATGTGAGGGGTCGCCTTCACTTCCCTATTAGTATTGAAAACGCTGCTTCCTTCTCTTAGAAAGATGTTATTTAAGTATGTAAACATCTTGTGAATATTCAAAATCCGCATACTAAAGTTTTGCCTCTTCCCAAACTAGAATAAAAATAATTTGTAGCATTTGCTTTCATGGCACTAAATATCTGGTTTTACACAGTTAGATGTTTGGGCATGGTACAAGATAAAATAGGACTCTGACCCTCAATTGTGAAACACCTATTTTACATTTTCAGTTTCCTCTGTGTGTGAACATGTCTTTTATCTTTAACATCACACAAAGCTGGAAGCCATCACAGAATATATTTCCTGATAATTGACCTGGTAAGAATGGTCTGCAGTTCAATAGCAGGTCACGTTTGAATTGGTGAGGTTATGCATAAATAATCAGCTCAATTAGGAGAAACAACAGGTTCTTTGTCAGCTGATTTTCCCCCAACTGTGAAATTGGTACAGTGGCAGGTTCATAAATAAAGTTCTTTATTTCTGTCATTATTATTTCCATTTCTAGAGCTTAAATTTGCATGTTAATTCAAATTCCATTCCATAACATTTTTAGACTAATGTCCGTGCCAACATTATTTGCTTGTTAAGATAAACAGGGACTGGTCAGCCTTCTTCCTTGCAGAAGTTGTGTATCCACACAAGCACTAGCTGCTAGAAATACAGCAGAATAATGAACATAATATTTTAAATTAATGTGAGTTCATTTTCTGCAGCTGCATAATTACTGCATCCACAATAGACTGCTCTGATAATGAATTACACCCTTTCTCTTGGAGAAGATTCCTGAATCTTGTGCTTTTTGTGCTGATTTTTTTCCCATGGTATCACTAGGCAGCAATTCTGAATTTTGCTCTTGCTGGTCTGTGTTGGTGCTGACACAGGAAGATTCTAGGGATTTTTACAAGGAACACTAGAATAACCCCAGGGGCTCTGAAAGATTCCAGAACTTAGCATGGTTGCCTTAATATAATCAAGAATCTGCTTCTCCAGCTTGGCTTCAATCAGTGATGGCAATTTTATCAATTGAGAAAACAACTTTTCATCCTAGAGGATGTAACTATATGGCCAGTCAGTTGAAATGCTAAATAAGACCATAAAAATCCCTTATGAAATAAATGTATGTACTGTAATTATTCCCATCATGAGTTGAACTGTTTCCAGTTTGTCACCACCCTTGAGATCTGTAGAGGTATTTTGAATGTATGATGGCTTTTTTAAGATCTGTAAAGTTTGGTATTTTTGTCACTGAATTTGACTTCAGAGCTGCCATTGATTTCAACAATAATGGATTGTATCCAAGAATGCCCAGTTATTTGTGGCCTTGTGGTGTGACAAAGGTTCTGTTGGAGATCTTTTCTCTGAAGGAAAAGTTGCTTCCTGTTCCTCCCACTTGAGTCAGAAGGGAATGTTTTGCCACTGACTTTAGCTGGAGACAAGGAGCTTACCCATCAGGACAATTTTGCAATGTACTGCTCAGTTATTTACAAGGATTCAGTCTTCACCATGTTTATCAGAGCATTAAAATGCTTAGTTGGCATGGTGATGGTTCGTTGCATTGGATAAATGGATAAAATTAACATATTTTAATCTGATTTTCCCCTGTAGATATTGACGAGTGTGAAGACAATCCTAACATCTGTGACGGAGGCCAGTGTACAAACATCCCAGGAGAATACAGGTGTCTGTGCTATGATGGATTCATGGCATCTGAAGACATGAAGACTTGTATAGGTAAGTGAAAGTACATGTATTCCAGTCTGCATTGAACACAGAAAAAATATTTATTAAGGCACTCTTTCCAAGTAGTCAATGATATTTAAAGAGTATTGCTCTTATCTCTTAATTTTGGTCACCTGATCATAGAAGCAGCCCTATTGCACAAATGCAAGTGTAATCTTCTGTATACCCCTGTAGATTGGGGTGCAAACATGATCTATAACATTGCATGTTTGGTTCCTCTTCCAGTGAATTTTTTGTGCAGCTTAGATAAAAGAGTGCCTGCAGAAAGGAAGTGGATGATGTTTGGAAAATTTCTAGCAAGATAAATGATCACTGCTGTTTTCAACTTGTAACTCAGACAAAACTATGTGGAAGTAATGTACCTTGTAGAACAGAGTCATGAAATAGTGTATCTCCAAAACCATATTTTCACATTTTAATTTAAAATCTTGAGTGTATTTCAAGAGAGATGTCTGACCAAACTAGAAAAGGCATGTGTGCATATATAGATGTATACAGACACAAATATGTAGAAACTATCAATAATCATAGTCATTCTTTGGATCATGTACTGCACCTTAGTGTCTATTTTTAGGAAAAGATGGCATTAAAGGTATGTTAATGCAGATATGGTAGTACAACACTGTTACCCCAGATCTCAAAATGTATGCCAGTACGCTAGGTAAGGAATAACTACTATAAGCTTTTTCTTTGCTTATCTAGACCTGTTTTTGTATCAAAATTCATCTCTAAAGAGATTTTTCCAGTTACTTTCTAAGAACTGTATTTAATAAGTTTTAATTCATGGGGTGTTTTAGATGTTAATGAGTGTGATCTGCATCCAAACATCTGTCTGAGTGGAACCTGTGAGAATACAAAAGGCTCATTTATCTGTCACTGTGATATGGGATATTCAGGCAAGAAAGGCACAACTGGTTGCACAGGTAAGTTTTAAAACTTGATTATTAATTTTTACTTCAACTCATGACTCTGCTTTTCTAGTGTTTAGAACCTCCTCTCACTGTGCTTCTTTTCACTTACTTGTCCACTTATTTTACCTCGCATTCAAATTTGCTGAGCTTGTGTTCTGCTAAACTTCATTGGTGTACCAATGATGCTGTAGAAGATGCTGCTTCTACTGAAATGAGTGGAGCAAAGACTGGGATCAAAACTGGGCATGTTACTGCACAGTTGTTCATCTAAGAGGACAGCAAATGCCATTCTCTAACTTGACAAACTCCTGAGGTCTTCAGCACATTTGGATTAGTTAATTGTTTACTATGCAAGCAAATAACAGGTATCTGTTCAAAGTATTATTTGGCAAACACAGTTGGCTTGAAATATGTGCTAGAATATATTTTGAGTTTTTGCAAAGTGTTGACAATACAGTTACACAACTACATTCTATCAGCTGAATCAGAATTTGTTTTATTTCATGTGTTGCCAGCAAACAGAAATGAGATTCAAAGATACAGGCTCTGAGGGCATGATATTAATAATCTAAGTGCTGGTGTCTCAAGCCAAGGTGTTGAGAGTCTCAGGCTTTGCCCAAATATGAATGCAAACATATGTTTAATATAATTTTTAATGTAGACTTAGGGTAAACACATTTCTGGCAATGTCTTTGAGACACACTTTTATTCTTAGTCTTATTACCCTTATTGTACAGATTGAATAATATATTTTTTTAAGTGCCCCAGATATATGAAGCTGGTTTTTTACAGCTCTCACAGAAAAATCTGAGAGTTGGAGTTATATTTTGCTTATTGGACTATGGATGAATAATTGTGCATTAGTAACAGCTGCCTTTGACTTACATATGGACTGATCTAAATCCAAGAAATCCCTAATTGTACTCTGTAGACCAACATTTCAGTGTTCTTTGTTTCTGTGCTAAATTATATGAAGATCTTCAGAACTCTAGACCTGAAAACCCTTGCGCTGATCAGTTACACATGGTGCAGCTATCAGTCCCAGCCTAAGGAGCAGGCAGGGAAGATGAAACAGTGAGTTGAAGGCAAAAGACAGAGAAAGGTTGTGGACACAGGGGAGGAATCTGAGGTATGGCTTCTGGAGAAGAGCCTGGAAATAGCCACCATTTTGGCATCACATGATTCAAGGTAGTGGCAAATGTCCCAAGCGATATTTTTTTTTGTAAAAGGAGAGGCCAGGAAATCCCTCCATCCTGGTCCCAGACAAGCTGTGACTGGTGATGGACACTGTCTGTCATGAGGACTCTTCCCACCTCCTTACACATTTCTAACCTTTCCTGCTGCTTTTGTCTGCATGCCAGTATTTCAGAGAGGATGGCACTCACCAGGAAAAGCAGCAGAACACCTTAATTCCAACAGTTACTATAGACGGACTCAGTAATTTGAAAGAGGCCAGTGAACTAAGACAAAAAGGTGAAGTATCAGTTATGCTGATACAGCTGAGATGGGACCATATTCAAATAATGAATTTTTGTTTTATTTAAATAAGAAAGAGGGAATCAGAGCAGGAAATTTCTAGATTGGTTTCATAATGAAAAAACTGTGGATACAGGTCCCACAGTGACTACATTGTGCAGGTTCTCACCTTCTGGTTTTTAAAATGTCTGATTTACTGCTGGAGAACTTTGAATTCCCCATTTCTTGTTTGCACAGTATTAGAGCAGAGTTGAAGTTCCCAGGCTCAGGTACTGCAGACCATGAGAGCATCCTTCAATAATTCTTCTGGAAGGACCTTGCCAACAGCACCTTGACCCCAGAATTCAGTTCTTGTCTTACAGACAGGTCAAAAGCATCCACAGTTTTTAGGAATTCCCATGGAAAAAAAAGTTACAAAAACTTGTCCAGCACTTTGAATGGGAGATCCTCTGTTTCATGAGAACAACTGAATCATGTCCTTTGGGTTCCATTCCAGTTTTGTCTAAATATTTCAGCTCCTTTGTCATTACTGAGTGTTTCCATTTTAACAAATAAACTTGTTTTTTCCCCCCAATCATTTAACAGTGTTCAGAATCCACCCACTGACCTACATTCCCATCCCACACAGACGTTAGTTCCCCTAGTTCTCCCCTCTCCTTGGTTCTCAGTAAGAATGTGGACAGAGTTTAGTAACAAAAATACAATTTTTTAAATACTGTACAAAAACACAAATGCAGCTTTCCAACATCAAGGGCTATGAGTGGTTTCATTTCCATTCACGAGGCAAACTGTGATAATACAGGCTTAGAGCAGTTCATTTTAGATTTTCCTAGGCAGGCAATGGTATGCAGCCACTAGAGAGAAGATGGCTGTGTTTTCCCCTATCCCAGTTCACCCAGCTTTATGACAAATACCTTGTCTCTGCCTTTTCTGTCAATAAAGTATACTTGTTCTTGTCCAGAAATGAAATCCTCTTTTGGCACTTGTGTTTGTATTTTGTGATTCATCACCACTCTGGATTACTCCCTGCAAATCTGCAATATTTCACTGTTGATGTAGAGCCTTAAGCTTGCTCTGATATTTTCACAGAGAAACCAATTCTTCTCTGACTTTCTCCCATCCATCCTTGCAGTTATGGCTGTGTGCACACCTTCCCTGGTGGTCCCTGGTGGAGGGGGGCTTGCACAACCTTAGGGTACTCTTCACAGAGTCGAACTGAAAGAGGTGAACTTGGGCAGTAATTGCCCAACATGGCCAGCAGATCAAAAATAAATATGTTACAAGTCAGCTGGATTTCTCCACAGCAGGCTGAGGGAGTTGGAATGCTGAGACCAGGCTCTGACTCTGCAAGGGCCATGCTGTTGCCATGTGCAGGAAGGCTAGGGGAAGATATTCAGCTGCAGCCTTGGTGTGGGCCATGAGCTTGGAGAGTTTGGTGTTGAACGTCTTCCAGTGATGACAGCGTTGTGGATATGGGAGGAGTGAGTACACACTGCATACCTGCATGGCTGACAGGAACTTGATTCTAGAGAGTTCAGACATCTGATACAGGGAGAAGAAGAGGTGAGCCTGTCACTTGCCCTCAGAAATAGAGCCATAATATTTTGTGACTGTTAATGGCTTCTGGCCATTAATAACACATTGTTCTTCAGCTTGATGGCACAAAAGAGTTCTGGTACCAGTGAAGCATATGTTTGCCATCATGAATCTGGGAGCTGGCTGAGTCAGGCCAAATACCAGAAGATAATCATAATGAGATGCTGCCCACCAAGGGGGGGTATTACAGGAGGAGTGTACTGGCAATAGGCATCTGTCCAGCAATAACACGCTGCACCTCAGTGTGCTGATGATGTAAGGATGGATAGCAGGCAAGAGCTGAACTGTCCCATGTGAAACTGCAAGAGTACAGTATGCTGAATAAAATCTGAGAGTGATTCCAAAAGAGAAAACAATTTTACATCTAGGAAGATCAGAATAGAAGAATTTTTCCATATATTTTTCTACTTGTATGAGCGCCGAGTTGAAATTCACAGTCTTTTCCCTCTGAAAAGCCTTCGTTTTTCCTACCTGATTACATGGGCAGCAACCCAGGAGAAGGAAATGCCTTGTGACTTCCACCAGACGACTGGCCCTTGGGGAACTGGACCCAGGCTTGAAATACCAGTGAAACGTCAGTGTGATAAAATGCACAGATATGCAGAGACTGCCAAAAAAATGTAAAAGTCAGAAAATGCTTAAGGGATTTGCATAATTCCTGTCAAACAGTACTGATTTATAGGTGGAGTCTGAATTAAATTTAGTTTGCTAAGGATCCTTATAGACCATTGAAGCCCAATGAAACCTACCAGAACACGGTACAGGGTACCTGTAACAGGTAACCTGTAACCCTAGAGGTTAAAGTGATGCCCAGTGATGAACATGTGAATTTTCTTCAGTTAATGTGCATTCTCATTCTGTTCAAATGCAAAGGAATATTTCTAGAGTATAGGCAAGGAAACAGTGACTTATTCCCATACTCCTCTCGGGCCAACTTCAATGATCCACTTCCAGACTGGGTAAAGATATATTGTGCAGGTATTTGCTAGCAGTTTCTTTCCTTAAGTTGCAACACTTTGCAAGCATAGTGCAAAGGGTGACAGGTATATATGATGCTTATTTTTGCTGTATTTTTGTTGTATTTTCGCACACACGTCAAGAGCCCTAAAAATTTGTGCCACTGTGATTAATGGGAGAGACACTTTATTAATTGCCAAAGGCCTGAGAGGAAAAATATTTGTCTACAGAAGAGAACTGAAGGAGCCAGCAAAATAGGGTGACTGACAGGTTTTTTTCCCCAGAGTGCTTAGGATTGTTATGATGTCAGACCTGCATATTATTTATCGTGCGTATTCTCATCTGTTGTAGGCAGTAACTCTCAGTATAAATGGGAGTTGTGCAATTGCAAAGCTGAGAACATGTGTGCAGCAGCACTGGGGCACAGTGGGACCGGCTGAGGATGCAGTGTCAGTCTCCGACTGGAATGTCTTTATTTTCCTTGGCTTGTCACGGACTCATGCTGGAGGCAGAAGGAGAAGGTTGATATAAATCAGTGACTCACTCCTTTACTCTTTAGTGAAAATCCCCATGAAGTCAGTGGGAATAGGCTATCATTGTGTGAAACCCTGACTTCAGTAGTGTCCTCGTGGGTGCTCTTTGGGTCATGATACCTTTACTCAGACCTAGTAATGCCTTTGTCTTCAGACAATTAAAAGAAAATAGGTGGAGTATTTGAAGAGTATAGTACTGTTTGTACTGCCATGCAGACAGAACAGGCTGGACTCCTGCTTTTATTAAAGATATTGAGTTAATTTTTCCCCTACAGAGCTTAGCTACTCCTTTCTGTTTCATTTTGTGAAGCCATAATTCAATACTTATGGCAACATAAATCCATATTAAGCTCCAGTATAAGCAGGCATAAATTCCACTGATTTCAGTGCAGCATTTACACAGGACCATGTTTGGTTTGCCTTGGAAATAATTGCAATGCAATAAATGTAGACTTACAACTCAGCTGTGCAATGAAAGGAGAGAATAGGGATTATAGCAAAACAACATCTGAGTTAAACATAGGGGAAAAGAAGTAAAATCTGTGATGAAGCCAGTGATAGTATTTTATATGCCTCAATCAGCTTTCCTTTAAGTATCTGAAAAACCTTTCCAGTCCATCATGGAAATAAGCCCTGCAATGTTCCTTTAAAGGCAGATGGTATTAGAAAATAAAATTTGCATTCCCTATTTGATCTTTACCCAGGCAAAAAAAGTATTGAAATCTATTGAAAATTTTTATTGTAGAAAAGCTTTTTTTTATTCAAAGCAAGTGGAAAAACATTTCAGTGGCTGATGCCCGAGAAAGTTGATCCCGTTATAAATACCCAAATTTGGGTATAGATTTATACTTGCAGCTTTCATCCCAAAGAAGATTCTAAGCTTTTTAGAGTGTGTCAAACAGCTGATGGGGAACAAGTGTCCACTGCAAGGGCCCCCGTGTTGTGGTGCTGCTGTTCCACTGGGAGGTGTTAGTGGGCGTTCTCAGGTACAATGTGTCAGTGGGCCATGCATGGTGTGATGGAGTCCACAGTCACTTCATGGAGAGTGGAAAATTTGGCTTGGGTTTTCTTAAATTTGAGCCTGAGCATGACTTCATTGCGGTGTAGCTGTTGCATGCAAGTTTCTGTTTGTGTTTTCTGGTGGTTAAAAAAAATTCTTGGCAGAAACCTCTCTACTGGTGATGGGGTTTTATTGTGGTGTTTTGTTGTGCTCTGCAGGGTATAAGGAAAATTGTGATTGTATGTTTCAAAGCATCAAATAATCAAATACAGTGGAGTCTTAATGTGAGCAGTGGTTTAACAGTTTGGGGTTTAAAATCATGTAAAGGTTAAAATATAGAGTGTTTGCCTCAGCTTTTTTATGTCAGTGTATACTGTAGCTGACCTTTCTAAATTCCTTCCAGTCTTTCCCCAAGCCAAAATGAGTTGCTTTTTTTTCAGGCCACCCTTAAGATTTTTTGACAGACACGAGTTTCCTGTTTAGGGTGATGTTATCTTCATATGAGTTTCTGCACATGCTAAAGGCAAAACTGCTCTGAGATTATTCATTCCTGACTCTTTTTTTGAGTTTTAAAAAGTAAGTGTTCATTTGCATGTTTTCAGGCCTGTTGGTGGAGTTAACATTCATTAATGGTAGATTCCAGCTGCCTGATTTAGATTCATATCTAGATGTCAGCATCAGATTATGGGAATGCTCATGTCTGGGGTTTTGAGTTAAAGCAATGCCTTGCTTAGAAAGAGACTCAGGAAAGTAAGAATGGATTAAATTCCACTTCAGCAGACTAAAAAAAACTCTGAAAAATTAAAAGCCAACCCACCAAAAAACAAACAAACAAACCCAAAAAACCCCACCAAAATCTCAACAACAAAAAACCCCTAGCAAGCACAAAACTCACCAAACAAACACCCTGTCATTCCCAACCAGCAATCGGTTTGGGTGTTTTCTGGCTTTGAGTATTTAATTTTAGGATAATAGGCAGATGTTGTCTACTTCTTGAAGTCATGTATTGCCTTTGTGAAAAGGCATAGTGAAAGGACATAGTGTGTACAAGGCATAGTGAAAGGACACAGCCTTTTGTCCAGAGAATCGTGGGCAGAAAAACCTAAGAAAGTGTTGTAAAGGAAATGGTTAAGGTGGTAGCTGTACGCTTTCTGCATTAGCTCCACAACCTCACCCTCTTTAAAAAGCTAATTATTTTTAGGTAAAATCATAGGGAAATTCAAGTCTGTGATTTTGGGCTGAAGATCCCAAAGGTTGTTACAAGGCTGATGCCTTTTTATTGTCTTCTTGAGAAGGGTCTGAGCTGGGTTTTGTCTGTGGAATCATGTAGAGTTGTGAGCTTGTTTTGCCTTTCCATCAGCTGTTTTACAGTGCGATATGATTTGACTTACAGCAACACCTGGGAGGGCTAAAAGAATGGGTATCAGTTTTAAGTTGTTTGGTGTGAACTCTAAGTACATTACATCCTGCAGGGAATTATAGTGCAGTTTGATAGCTCAGTTACAGAAAATACCGTAAAATCCAAAGCTCAGGTAGGTAAGAAAATTCCTGCCAGTTTTGTTTCAGTTACCAGGAGTAATTTCTGAAAACTTTGCTTTTTAGTTTATACAATCTCCAACTGCTTATATGGAGCATTAATGTTTTGTGAGAAGGAAGAATGGAGTTCAGTTTGGGTTTTACAGTCTATACATTTTGACATTCTAAGAGAATGCCCAAAAATGAAAATAAGGTGAAAATAGCAAGTACTGAAAACAGAATGTGCTGGCATTACCATGTATGTTGAGGATTGGATGACTTGCTGCACGTGTCTCCAAGGATGCTGACTGCTTCCCACTGTGTTAGATTTCCTGAGTTTCTAATAAACTGCCTGCCTGATGAGCTCCTCATGGTAAATACAGTGATACCATCCTGTCCCCTCCCTGCTCACAGCCTCTGGCCAAGCAGAACCTGCTACATTCCCTGCTTGGGGACAGTCCTAGGGGCAGCTGGCTGGTAGTGCCTGGCTGGTGTTCATCAGCATTCGTGCAGATACGTGGATGCTGTGGGAGTGCGAGTCCCTGGGCAGCAGAGTTTCCTCTGAGACTTTTTAGCAAACTCTTCAATGTGGAGCCACCAATGCAGTCCCTCTCTGTAGACTGTGCCCATTTCTGCAGGATGGGCACAGCGGGAAGGCTGTCTTCTGAGTTACTGTTTTCCTTCTTGAATATAGACTTAGGAGTGAGCTGCAGCAGCACTGTTTTATGTGCCTATCAGAAGAACAGGTAGTGATGCAGCATATTTGAAATGTACTACATGCTTCTTTGCTTTTCATTGCTTTTCTTCATTGTGATTTTGTTGTCAGCTTCCTTTTCAAATGTCATGTTGTAAAGAAATGCAGGCTTACTTGCATGTTCACATTGCCTTTCTTGTGAAATTCTACTGTCAGTTATCTAGATATGAGAAAGTATGTTCCATGAGCTCCTCAAACATCTCTGTTTACAGATATCAATGAGTGTGAAATTGGAGCCCATAACTGCGACAGACACGCCATATGTACAAACACAGCAGGAAGCTTCAAATGTAGCTGCAGCCCTGGCTGGATTGGAAATGGTATCAAGTGCACAGGTGAGGGTCTTATGCATTTGTATTTATTTGTAAGGTCAGACCAAAATGGGGTTCTAGCAATTCAGGAAAAAAACATTCCGCATGTATAAAGTGAGAAGGCAAATGGTTATTGAACTTGTTAGGTTGATTTGACCTGATCTGTTGGAGAACAATTTCTCCACCATGGTAACTGTGAAATCAGCATTATCTAATGTTTGGCTTGTGAAACGGTGAGAACAGACTGGACCATGGAGAGAGACGCTTTGTGCTTGAGGGCAGCTGCTGGGAGGCAGTGAAGGGCCTCCCGGTGCTTCCTGTGAAAACAAGGTACAGGCCTTAGTACTGAGTGTCCTAAAGCTTTCTCAGTCACAGTTGCCTTGTCAGACTTCTTTGATGAGCTGCAAATAAGCTGTTCCCCACTTTTTCAGTCAGACAGTCACACACATATGTGGGTTTTATTATGAAAGATTATCTAAAGTAGAGCTTCTGTGTGCCGTGCACTATTTAAACTTTGTATTCATGTGTGGGTTTATTCATTTGTGTCATTTGTTTTAATTTTTTTCCCCTTTTTTATTATTTTAAAGATCTGGATGAGTGCTCCAATGGAACCCACATGTGCAGCCCACATGCTGACTGCAAGAATACAATGGGCTCTTACCGCTGCCTGTGTAAAGAGGGTTACACTGGGGATGGGTTCACTTGTACAGGTGAGCTGTCTGCAGAAAGCAAAGGATGAACTCCAGTAGCACCATGCAGCCTAAGTTAGTCTGTGATTCAATACACAAAACCAGCTTTTAAACACTTGAAATTTTCATTAATGTCATCATTGATTGTCTTCACCTAGGTTGCCATAGCTTAAAAGAAATATTGTATATTGTACATAGTCTGAATCAATCATTTTTTACCCTTGATAAACGCAATTCTTCATTGAGCTTTTCTTGTTAGTTGAAATGAGTGGCAAATCTATTAAAACAATTGCTTGATTATGTAATTTGGCTAATTAGTAAACTAGTCCATTGGCTACGCACCTCAAAACTTAAATAATAGGGCATATGCATCAAAATTACTTCACAAAATTGCCTAAAAATGTTAGTCCTTTCCACAAGTGAGTGTATGATGTCTGTCTTCTTCATTGCACCATCCTGAGAGCTGGTGTTAGGATGCAGTGCTGGCATGTAGAATGAAGGAAGTAGCTGCTTCTGAAACTTCATTTTATAAACTGTAAATGAGATTATAAAACTTTGCTAGAGAGATGTTTCCCACCCACACTTCAGTCTTCTGCTTTGAAGAACAGATTAGCTAATGTGTGCTTGGTCATGAGGAGCCCTGCTCTTGCACTGAGGATGTGTGATCCACAGTGTGGCTGGGGATGCTCAGTGGAGGGTGACACTCTTTGGAGCAGAGCCATGTGACAGAATGGTGGGCCAGCTTTTCAGCTGGTGCAAATCAGCAGCACTCTATCAGCTACAGCTGGTTTTTAGAGGATCTGAGAATCTGGATTATCAGATTTAAGGCAGAATTTGAATAATTCCAAATTCTAAGCAGGCCTTGGAATTCTGTTTAATTCTCACAGTATAATTCCATCTTGGATCTGATTCAACTTCCTCAGTGGCCTTCCTAACCCAGTACTCTTTGTTAATTTCCTGTATGATGATTTTCAGGAGTCTGTAAGCTACACCCTTCAGATGGAGTGCTTACAGTTTCTGCATTCAGTAGGACTTTTTTTTTATTTGGATACTTTATTGTTTGTGAATTCAAGAGCTGTCTGGGACTCAAACTAGACCACTCAAATGTTCTGTATGCCCTCTGCCAAAGTCTGCAGTGTGCAGCATTCCCCTGGTAGGTGATTTTTGATTTACCAGCCATGGACTTTTCAAAACTCATGCTGCCAGCCAGACTCTGTTGCAATAAGGAGGTGTTTTTGTTATGTGTAACATTTCAGCTAGAGAATATGGGCCATGATCTATCTGAAGGTGAGTGGAGTCCAGTAGCAAGGCTGTTTTTCTCATCTGCTATTAACCTGCAGTTTAGTTTTGATGAATTTCTTTTCATGTCACTTTTTGTCAGTGTTTTGATGTTTGGCGTGGAGAACTGCCTATTACCATATATTTGCTCACTGCATAGTAAACCTGTTTTTTTTTTTTTTTTTTTTTTCAGTTACTGCCTCTAGGCTTTGCTGTAATACAAACAATAACTATAATAAATTTCACGTGCTCATTCTGAGTCTAAATTTGATCCTGTGACAGTCTCTAATTGTTATTAACTGGGGCTGCTCTAAGAGTGTTTGCCTCTCTGATTTTCCTTTTGCTTAGAAACTGTATTTGCTACATGTCAGGAATACACACAGCTGTTACATGTAGTAACCTCTGCACATAACTAGATTGCAGTTTCTTCTGCACCTATTCAGATACAATAGGATAATTAAAATGCTTGGAACACTGAATGCTTCAGCTCAAATGTTTGTAGGAAAACCATCTTTGCTACTAACTTGCAATATCCCTTCCTTTTACAGACCTCGATGAATGCTCAGAAAACTTGAATCTCTGTGAAAATGGGCACTGCCTCAATGCCCCTGGAGGGTATCGCTGTGAATGTGAGATGGGATTTTTGCCAAGTGTAGATGGGAAAGCATGTGAAGGTAATTCTTTGTAAGCTTTAAACAACACTCAACAGATTCTGCCTTAATAGTATTTTATGTTCCAAGTTTTTGAAATAGTTTGCTGTTGTGGTTGTATTGAGAACTGCATGAAAATTTTCAATAGTATTTGCTTTTTTGCACTTCATACATTTATTATGGACTTCTAGATATTCGTCTTCCTGCTGGATATAAAGAGAACAGTTTTTCAAAACCTATCTTATGTTATATTTTTCTGGGGTCCGATTGGTGATCCAAATGGCACTGATAGCTGCCATTTCTTGATCATTGATGTCCAGTTCTTTATTTTATTCAAAACAATTAAACAGAAAAAGTTGTTATTTCGCATTGGTGTGCGTAAAGCTGAAAAACAGTGATTTGGTAGCAAATACAATGCATATGCTTCCAGGGCTTCTCTGAGGTGCAGAATCAGAGTGTGAAGCCTTGCAGAAAGTCTATATGACCACACACACAAAAAAAAAAAAAAAGTCCTGTGTGATTATTTGTTCAGTTTCAAAAGTGAGCTGTCAGTTAACAGTTTACAACTAGTTCATAAGAGCTTTGCATATTCCAAGATTCAAAACAATCAAATAAACATGTTACCAGCATGATCAAAGTCATATATTTGATTTGAACATTTGAATTCCTCATTTGATATAACACTAATCAGTTAAGGCAGGCAAGAAGACACAGCCTTATCATCTGACATAGTAATTACTCATACCAACTGGTATTTAATGGAGTTCATAAGTACATAACTTTAAAAAGGATTTTTCCCCTTGAGAAGTGTTCTGTGTATTTTTTAGAAATCTAGCAAGTGAAATAATTTGAGAGTGAGTTTTTCTTTAAACGAAAGCAATATTAGGTTTCCTAATGTTTCATGAAACAATTTACTTTCAAACCTTTTAGCTATGTTTAAATAGCATTTTAGAGGCTATCTCCTGTTGCTAAAACAGACTTGCCTTCGTGTCTCAGATGTGTACACTAGGTGCAGTATTTTAAGGTCCTTTGTAAGCACACACTATTTTATTGTATCAAATGAGCTGTGCAGTGTGTGTGCCATTCAGTAAATACTGATTCAGACTCAGTGATTTGGAGAAAAGGCACAGAAAAGTCTGCTTGCCAAACTTTAGAAGTGTCAAATGCAGAAACCCAAAGATAAACATGAAGTTCACCTTTGGGCACTGGCCTTTCCCTTGCTGGTGTCCAGCTTTCTGCAATGACTGCTGATTTATAATAAACTTCATTTTATTAAGTCATATCTTTTGCTATGTTTAATATTGATACTTGTCAGATTAGCCCACTAATAAACTAGGATAGCTTCTGGCATAACTTCCAGAGATATGGGAAGGAGCCTTTTTCCTACAAAAGTCATGGATTAGAATCCTTAGACTCCAGTATGAATTTTCCATTTTACTTTTTCTTGTCTTACACTGTGTGCGCAGAAGCTGTTGTCTACCAGATCCATGCTGCTGTAAATGTTTGCAGCACTCTGTGTCTCAAGAAGATAAGGAAATCTCATATTTTTCCCCTCCTGTTCCTTAATCAGATATTGATGAGTGCTCACTTCCTAACATCTGTGTCTACGGTACTTGTCATAACCTCCCTGGACTCTTCCGATGCGAGTGTGAAGTGGGCTATGAGTTGGACAGAAGTGGTGGTAACTGCACAGGTAAAACTTTGAACAGCATGCTTTTTAATCTTCTGTCAGTGCCATAGTCAGCTCCTTAGGGAATTCTTCTAAGAAACTGTACAAATCAAACTGCATGTAGGAAAATATAGACTTCCCTACTTATAACACAGGATTCTCCATACCTTTTTTATGCTCCTCTTTACTGTTCTTTGTCCACCTCTGATATCCCCTTAAGAAGGGGACAAACAGATCAGAGAGAGCCCCTCTGGCAGAGATGTGCTGTGCCTTGTACAGTACTGGATTGTAAGCTGTGGCCTTGTCTTGTATTTTTCCCTTAAATTTTATTTTTAATACTTTATGTGAATCTTGTTCATAGATTGATTTTTTCAGGAAAAATGCTTTTTGTCTTTTTCCTCTAAAATGATGAATTGATCTCAGACCACTGTTCTTCTAAAATGCCAGTTTATTTTCTAGAGCTTTCTGGAGACCAGTATCTTGTAACTGATGGATTTGTGATGGTCAGCATATGGTTCCTGATATATCAGTGGGTTTTAGTGTCTTTTAGTCTTTGCTTACCACATGCTGCTTTTTTCCTGCAGATGTTAATGAATGTGCAGACCCTACAACCTGCATTAGTGGCACGTGTATCAACACTGCTGGGAGTTACACCTGCGAGTGCCCTCCCGATTTTGAGCTGAATCCCACCCGGGTTGGATGTGTTGGTAAGGGACCACTCCCTGTGCTGTTTACAAGTGAAGTTCCACAGAGGGGCTGCAAGCCTGACTGCTTAGGAATAAAGTCCCAGGTCATGGGAAAGAGCCTGATCAGGCTCTTCAAATCCCATCCCACTGCCCCTGGCTTAGAAGCTGTAATAGGGCAGCAGGAACATGTCCAGAGTTGATGTAGCAATGCCAGCAGTGCCCCGCTGCCAGAGCCAACGCCTTAGGGCTTGTTAGAGCTGTGCACAATTTACAGCAAGCAGGAGACAATTTTAAAATTCAACAAACTTAAGTTCACATTCAGCTGGCCCCAAGGTGGCAGGCAAATGAAGTTGTGGCATGAAGCCACCCATGCTCTTGGAGCACTCAGTGCACTTGGCTGGGTGCAGCTTCATGACCAATGGAAATGTTCTTGTATTAGGCTTGAACTGCTTAGTAATCCTTGTATATTTTTGGTTTTGTTTGTTTAAGAGGGTGTGAGGATGCTTCTCAAATTTTAATGTGTTTGAAATTCCTAACATTTTGTAGATGCTTTCCTGCTCGTAAAACTTGAGTAGAGGAGAAAGCAGTGGATATCTGGAACTAGAAAGATGTACAAATGGGAGGGAAAATGTGAGTCAAAATGAGAAAAAGCCTGGCTGACATGCCCTTGGACTTGATTAGTAAATTTCCTACTTTGTGAAAAGTCCAAAAAAGCCAAGGAAGGGCCACCAACAGCCTACCTAAGTGGGAAATGCTGGGCCCCCCATGGCAACACAATTTACTTGTTTTGGTGTCCTGCCAGAAATGGGAGCCATCTGTAGGTATCCCTCACCCTGAGGGGATGTGCTCTGCTTTGCTTTCGCCTAA
This sequence comes from Certhia americana, assembly GCA_018697195.1. Taxonomy (NCBI): domain Eukaryota; kingdom Metazoa; phylum Chordata; class Aves; order Passeriformes; family Certhiidae; genus Certhia; species Certhia americana. The sequence goes on from CM031866.1 coordinate 9,676,022, forward strand.
GATGTGTTTGTCATTATGTGCATTGTGAATAGATACACGGTCTGGCAACTGTTACCTGGACATCAAAACTCGGGGAGATAACGGTGGCACCTTCTGCAGCAATGAGATTGGAGTGGGTGTTTCCAAGGCCTCCTGTTGCTGCTCCCTGGGCAAAGCCTGGGGAGTTCCCTGTGAGCACTGCCCACTGGTGAATACAAGTAAGTCAGCATTTCCTGGCTTAAACACAGCAATGAGTTTGGTGGGTTTTTTCCTATTTTATCCAGGTAGATCAAATACTGGTATGCATCTATTGTGGACATCCAAGGGACAGGATTCCACTGGTCTTCATCAGAAACTTTACTAGTCCTTCAGAAAGATTATTTAGTCAGAATATTATCTTTTCTGAGCAAGTTTACTATTACACTGAAAGCTGCATTATGAAGTGGAATAACAGATGATGTTACAGAGTAAAACCCAACGTCTCTAGCTGATTAGTTTATGAATTTCCATTTGAATTATCTGTAATAATCTGATCTGTTTTCAAAAACAATTGCGCTGAAAGTGTTTCTACTATCATATGCTCATAAATCTGTTTTGTTTTCAGCTGAATATAAGGTTCTTTGCCCTGGAGGGGAAGGATTCCGACCAAACCCTATTACAGTTATATTAGAAGGTAATGTTTGCAATTTCCTGTATTTACATGTCTGAAATTGTGAAATTCTATAGTGAGGGTCTTTTTGCTTTTCATTGAAAATATTAATGACATTTTTATGGCTTTGTTTGGGCAGATATTGATGAATGTCAAGAACTGCCTGGACTTTGCCAAGGAGGAAAATGTATTAATACATTTGGTAGCTTCCAGTGCCAGTGTCCATCAGGGTACTACTTGAATGAAGAGACTCGAGTGTGTGATGGTATGGAGCTTTCAATTAACTAGTCTTCTGCTTTATTCTTTGAAAATAATGACAGATCAGTATGCAGAGAATCTTTCCTTGAAAAGGAGCATAACCAGACTAGTAAGCTCTAGGATGGGAAAATTGAACAAGTTGAAATCTTACATTAAGAGTGTGAAAATTACTTCTTGCCTCACGTTGAAATATATGCAAGGGTTTTTTTTAAATTATCATATTTTGATAAAAACCTGAAAGGCCAACATTTTTCCTATAAATAAGACATAATTTGCAAACTGACTATAAAAAATAGCTGTTTGGTAATGAGCAATGAATAAGCAGTCAGATAAAAGAATAAACTTTCCCCATGAATCTGGTGAACCGGTGTGTCCATGTATTTTTCCACTGTTTTTTTCACTCCTGCTGATCCGATGATCAACTGAAAATATTGGTTATACTGCAAAACGTTTTCCTTTCCATAGCACAGTCAGAAGTACGTGTCACATTATGTGCCATTCTCAAGGTGTACTGAATATAAAACCTTGAGCAACCCATCATGTTCTAAAATTTACTGTTGTCCAGGCTGTCTTCAGTCTTCAAGATCGTTAGTAATGTCAATGTAGTGCCTATGAGGTGCAAAACACTGCAGAAATACAGAACGTTTAAGCCCTAATTAAGGCTGAACCAAAGTGCTTCATCCATATTATGGTTATGTTGCCTGACAGATGCTGAGTCATGTGTCAAAGATACTCTAAAATTTTAAGTCTGGGGAAATATTGTTGAGCTTCTGGGAATTGAGGTGTTGGTGGGAATTGAGGAGATGGTGTTGTGTTTGGTTTTAGTTAGATTTTTTTAAAACAAAACTTAGTCTCTTGATGAAATAAATATGACATCTTGTGTTAGGGAAATGGCTCACTTTCCCCAGTCAGGCAATGTTCAGTCAGAACTCCACAGGGAACTACTTTGGTTCTTTTCCAGATCTAAGAATCCAGAATGGAGGAGTTCCTCAGATACTGTTTTTGTGCAACAGATGCAGAAGCCAAAATGCTGTTTCTGAGCTATCCAGACTTATCAGAATTTCCATCTTTGAATCACAGCTGGTTTTTTCATGGCCACCTCTGCTGCCACTTCCTTCTCTGTGTGGCTTCGCTCCACCATGACCTTCCTCAGAGCCTTCTCCACCAGTACCTTCCTACCTCAGGCATTACTGAGACATTTTTGTTCTCAGAAGCACAAGAAGAAAGGTTCTGTGGCCACTCACTGCCTGTTTGTTCTCTTCTAGATGTTAATGAGTGTGAGACACCTGGTATTTGTGGGCCTGGCACGTGTTACAATACTGTTGGGAACTACACCTGCATCTGCCCTCCTGATTACATGCAAGTCAATGGAGGAAACAACTGCATGGGTTTGTGCTGGGGTTTCTTTAAAGCTTTATTTTAGTGCATTGGGCTAGGGAGATAATCTTCCTGAAGAGTTGCCTACTGCATTGGCCTGAGGTTTTCTTCATTTTCACAGATATGAGAAGAAGTCTGTGTTACAGAAATTACTATGCTGACAATCAGACCTGTGATGGTGAGCTGCTCTTTAATATGACCAAGAAAATGTGCTGCTGTTCCTACAACATTGGACGTGCTTGGAATAAGCCTTGTGAGCAGTGTCCTATCCCTAGCACAGGTACATTTTTGCATTGCAAAGTTATGTGAAGGCCTTGGTATTGTCATCATTTCTCTTAGTGAGTGTAACACCATTAGAGATGCTATGTCTTTTTCTGCTCTTGTGCATCTAAAATGAAGGGATTATTTGTCTCTTTGTCCTGGAGATGATCATTCCTAGTCACGATGAGGGTGTATGAGGAGTAGCTTGTGTCCATGCTGCTGGGTTGTGCTTACCCTGTGCCAGTTTCACTGTCTCAGAGCCTTCATGCTCTGTATTGATTAATCCATCTCTTTGCAAGTGCTGCTTGACTCAGTGTTGAGGCACTGACCAAGATTTTATTGGTATTGCTCCAACAAATACGGGGTCTGGTCTGCTCTGCCTCAATTGCTGTTTGCCATGAAGGGCCTTTGTGGCAGCCAGGGGCTTACAGAGATACCTTGGTGTGCTCTGAGAATGATCTGTGTTGAGCAGCCAAATTTAAGATGTAGGAGTGTCTCTGCTACTTGTGTGGGCATACATGACTCTTCCACACTGGGTAAGGCTGCAGAACATCCCACTCTGGTTTGAGGTGGTTTGCTTCAAGAGCAACTTCCTAGACACTTGATTAACTTCCAACTTGTACTTCAGGTTTTTAAGAGTCAGGTCTGAACCTGTATGCAAAAACTGTAGTGCACAGGGATAGGCATAAAGCAGAGCAAAATAAGCACGTGATCCCAACTGGATGAGAACCAAAGGGGACTCGCATGGTGAGTTTGGGAAAGAGGCTGCCTACCTCTGTGTGCCCTGCAGGTGCTGAAATAGTGGAAGAGCTTTCTTGGCCAGAGCAGATGATGAATTTTTGACTGTTGATTAATTCCAAATGCTTTAATCACTGCTTTGCTTTCCTATTGCAGATGAATTCTCCACACTCTGTGGAAGTCAAAGGCCTGGCTTCTTCATTGACATTTATACAGGATTACCAGTTGGTGAGCTGTAATTTATGTTTTGAACTAAATTCCATGCTACCTCTGCCCAGGGAAGAGGGGAGGTTTGTTTTTCCAATTGTTTGTTTTTGGTTTTTTTTCATGTGAGGAATAACATTTAAACAGTGTAATGGAGTTCAACCCTCTGTTTAAGTCCAACTTAAGTGCAAACTTTCTGCCTGGCTACTCCTAGCTGGCAGCAGTGATAGTTGCTGCTTGTAATCAAGGCAACACAGAGCTCCAGAGAAACTGTAATCAGGGCTATATGAGCAGGGCACAGATACTGGGGATGAGAGGTCTGGGACTAACGCCAACTAGCATTTGGTCTGAGAGGAATTGGGAGTCTTTCCTTCAAACCAAAGCAAGATTTCATCTGACATTTCACATCAGTTCCCCTGGGTATTGGTTTGACACAAAAATCCTTTTTTCTGCTCAGCTGGAATATTTCTCACATATGTTATTGTGTGTTACATTTGAATCATGAGTAACAAATTGCAAAACAAAAAGAGGGAGAGAAGGAGGAATTTTAGGACATGGAATTGAGTAAATCCCTAATGGGACTCCCTTTTGTTTTCATTTACACTGAAATGCAAATGAAAAGCAGATAATGTACCCTGTAACAAACAGAAGTGGCATATAGGCAGTAATCAGATGCTTTAGCATGTTGTTGCTGTGGTACAGTGTTTATCTAGTTAGATGAAAATATTTCTAGTAAAGCGGGGAATGTAATTTTTAAAGAGGTTACAGAAATGCACAGTATTTATTATTTACGAGGTCATTTCTTGGAAGCAAAGTTTCCCCTTCTAGCTATTAGGATTAGTCCAGAATGCTGCAGAGTCTGCTCAAGCTAATTGGGCCCTTCATCAGCATCAGCAGGGAGCCATTGGATGTTGCTAACATGTCCAGGTAGAAGCTGCAGCTGCAGTGTTTGACATGTGTGCAGGGCTGTGCAGGCTGCTGTGTCTGCGCTGCTGCAGCACGGAGCTGTGCAGTTCAGGAGCCAATGGAAACACAAGGGCCCACCAGGACAGCCAGTGTGTGCAGGCCTGTGCTGAGACTGAGGCACACACAACTTCTCACAGCTGTGCAATCACAGCTCTCCCTGCTGCTTTGGGATTGAGGCTGTAGCACTCAGCCTGCTGCTTTGCACAGGGGTTACTCATGTCCCTTACACCTGCAGGCACGGGATCAAGGGAGAGCCCTCTGCAGGGGCAGTGCTCTGTGTACCCTCTAATATTTGCTTACAGTCCAATTATGTTACCCTGTGTTTGGATTAAAGTTCTATATAGTTACTCCAGGTGTTTGTTTCAGAAACAGAAAGAGTTCTGGTTTTGCTCATCCTGTATATCAGAGGACTCAAAATTACAGAATCTAATGTAGAAAATTAGAGGTTGGATTCAGCAGCAAAACAAAAAAAAACCCAAACAAACCTCAAAACCAAAACAAACAGAACCACATTTTCTGATGCAAACGCCTGTTAGCTGACAATTTCCCACCATATTCTATGACTGTGTACCTCAGTGCATATGTCAATGTTTACTAAAGGCAAAGGCTCTGGAGTAGTCTCTGAACTCTCTCATGTCAGAGTATTAATATTTGTAAGGACCCAATAGGCAAGACATATAATTGTAATAGCAGCTAGGTTTTGTCCTGCCAAAATCAGTTACTTAACTGGGGTGTATATAAAGCAAGCCCTGGCTGCTTGGCTTAATCAATCTAATTAATAGCGTATTGGCAGCACTTCAGATGTTACCTGTCATTGGCACTTTCAAACTGTTACATAAGACCCTGAAAGTCTTTTAAGATTAACTAGGGTAAAACAGTGCAAAACTAATTCTGACGAGTGCTTGCATTCAGTCATGCTCTCCTGTATTAAACCAAAGACAGTTCCATTCTCTCTGTTTGGCTCTTCCCAACGACTCCACTGTGGTACTTGGAAAGGGGATGAGGTTCATCAGGGCTGTGGGTGGAAGACATGAGGAAGGACTTGTCTTCCTCTGTATTCCTCTGTAGCTGAACATACCCTCAGAAGTACAGAGAAGAGTCAGAACCTGAGAAAGCAGGAAATAACTAAATTTCCACAGTTTGGAATGACTCACTGTTCAGTTGGGAACATTTTGATGCTTGCATTGTATGTTTGATAATTATCTTAAAGGGTAAATGCATAAGGACATACTCTGTAGCAGAAGATTCCATGAAGTGCTCAATAAAAGTATTAAAAAAAAATTATTGTTGCAGATATTGATGAATGCAGAGAGATTCCTGGAGTGTGTGAAAATGGGATCTGTATAAACATGGTTGGCAGCTTCCGATGCGAGTGTCCTGTGGGTTTCTTCTACAATGACAAGCTCCTGATCTGCGAAGGTAGAGTGCTCCTCTGGTACAGAGGAATGGTGTTTCACCAGCTGTCAACTCAGATACTGCCAAATCAGAGCCTTGAAGGCATCCTTAATGAGGGGAAAATACTGCTATCAGTGTAATAAGTCTGTGTTAATTCAGACATTTTAAATTCTTTTGCATAGAAAATACCACTTTTTCTGTCAGACATCTAAGGCCTTGAAGGCACATGAGTCAGCAGTCATGGGAAGAAATGTTTGGGGTTTTTTTAAATTTGACAGTAAAGCCAAGGAAAAAATAGTAGTCTTGAGTCAGATCATGAGCATATTTTTTTTCATTCCAATATGCTTTTTTCTAATGGCACAAATGTTTTTGTAAAAAATATAAACAGATTTTTTTTTTCTAGTTTAAACATTCCCTAACATTTCATTAGTCAGTTTAATGAAGAAACTGAAGGTAATATATAAGTTGCTGTCATGCTCTGGTGTGTGTTATGACTGCTGACAACAGGTAATGCAGACAAGGCATTGAGAGCTTTGAGTAAAAACTTCTGTGTGCTGCTTCTAAGTGAAAACCAGTTACATTTCTGGAGAGATAAAATTCTCCTTTTGCAGCACCTGAAGTAAGGAAAATTGATCAAAATTTTTTTGCCTAAAGCTTTGTGATGGTATTTACATTGAAACCTACTAATATCTGTATGCTAAAAAAATACGGTTTTGACATCTTTCCACTGCCAGCTTGCTATAAAAATCAAATTCCTCTTTTGCCTTGACAGATATTGATGAATGCCAGAACGGCCCAGTTTGCCAGCAAAATGCAGAGTGTGTGAACACAGCTGGGAGCTACCGCTGTGACTGCAAACCTGGCTACAGGTTCACATCCACGGGGCGCTGCATGGGTGAGTGCCTGGGAGGGCTGCACACATCAGGGGGGTTAAAGGGCTTGAAAAAACACCTCTCCTCTCCAGCCAGGTAGTATTTCAGGAGATGATCTGAGCTTCAAGAACACTTCTCTTAAGGTCTTAAAAGACATCCAATAAACATTGAGGTAATTCCAGGCCCATTCCATGGAATTAGGTGGTTGTCTTTCTCTTTGTCCCACTAAATGCAAGCATTTTTCTTTAGCCCTTGTCTCATGTAGGAAGGGAAAACCATTTGATGCACTACCTTTCTGTATTATCTGATTTTCATTATGATTTTCTAGATGTGTTTTAGCAATTTCTTTTCCACTTGTATTTTTACAAATAACTCCCTGCTTGCTGCTGGAGCCTCTGTTGCTAAGGTAGACTTACCTGCTTACCTGTATGCAATCACTAACTTGAAAAGCTTATGGTTGAACTTCCTAACTTAGATACAGATATAAACAGGGCCTGTAACAGTATTTTTAAATACTCACTGAGTGGGTCTGCAGTTTTCTAATCTATTTGCTTTTTCTTACAATATCTTAGTCCAGAGAGGCATTCAGGTTATCTTGCTTACTTGAAGAATTACTGAGATTTTAAAGACTATATTATATACTATATACATTTCTGAACAAAATAAGAATTACAACGGAAACTAGTAACATTACCCTTGGGTTTGTGCTCCTGAGTACTTAAGTTTTAGGAAGTGCACTTTTCCCTGCAGTGCAGTTTTTCATTGTTTCATGTGACCCTTGTGGGAAAAGGGTGTAGGGGAAATCAGAACACTACTATGAGAACTAAAACTTTGCTTTGTTAAGCTATGCAGTGGCACATGTAAATATTCAATATGTTCCTAATGTAATTGTTGTTGTTAAGGGGTCATTCCAGCAGTACAGGAAGAGCAAGGGAAGGTTCTGATATGGGTTACAATTCCAAAGATGAATTGGCACAAACAGTAATACTTCCCTGTATTTTGCTCTTATTTTATATTTGGTGAAAATAAAGTTAAACAATTAGAGTAAAAATAAAAGTGGTTGATAAAGTATGTGATCCAGCAAAGGAAGGAAATTCTCAACCACTCTGCTGGGAGCACCTTGCAGTATTGGATCAGCCATGCTTCTGCACGGAAAATGATCACACCCCGGTAGTTTATGTGCTATTGAGTCAAACCTGATATATCACAGCCACTAGTACTAGGAGTACTGCATTTATCTTACCTTCAAGGCAGCATTCTTCTGGTGCTCTCTATTGTGATAAAATAAATAATTTTCTTATAAACTAGTTTTTCATATGACTAATCATTTGCCCACAAAGCATTAGAGAGTCATAATTTTCCTTTTATCTCTGCTCTCCTGAGATTGAAGATTAGTTCTTAAGACAGCATTGACTTTCCTTCTGCCTCCTTCAGTCTGTAATTAGCAGTGCTATCACCAATAGCGTTGGGAGAGCTTGGTCCTCAGTGCACACCCATCCAGAGCTACTCCCTGTCCCATGGGATGTCCAGAGATCCTGGGGATAGGGCTATCAGGATCATCCATGTGCTGATTGTCCCTGTGCCAAGTACAGTGTAGAAGAGAGGCAGGAAAATAAATTTTAATACATGTCGTTCTTTGCAATTAGGAACAACTTGATTCTTACTTTTGCAACAAGCTGGGGATGGTTTGATGAGAAACTACATCTGCTTGGCTTAGATTGCATACAAAAGAAAATTACTGAGCACTAAAGCCTAATCAATTTTTATACAAGCTTATGGCAGCATCTCAGTTTTCATATTTTGGAGCTGCAGCACAGGAAGGAAGGAAGCATATTGAATCAAACCAACTCTTGGTGGTGATGACGTCAACAGAAACACCTCATTTGATGTTTCTGATTTGTCATGGAAAAAACAATGCCATAGAGCAAACATTTTGTTTGTTAACATTTTATTTCATTTCCTATTCATAGAATTGTGGGTTCTGCCTGAAAGCATTTCTAATGAGAGTAGCAGGAAGCAGTTCACTGTTGAACAAGTCTAAGAGTTGCCTGGCTATTGTAAGGCAGCAACACAAGCTGGCAGGACAGCTCTCCTCCTTCTCTGCAGAATTATACAAAAAATCCCCTGACTCCATAAAGCACTAACGCTTCTTGCTGTTTGAGCTCTGTCCAGTTTATAGGATTGCCACATTTCATGGAAGCTGCATCATGTGTATGTGTGCCTGTTTTCTCTCTGCCTTATGACTTGATAAATCCAGTGCCTTTTATCTCTCTCTAAGCCTAGTGAGAAAAGTGTGGTGTTCTTCCCCTTTTCTGTTCTGTTGATTTTCATGAGTTGGTCACACAATTTGTGCTACAATCAAATGTGGTAAAATGCAAATAGCTGCTTTCATGAGAAGAATGCAAGCTGTAATTCATATGCCTCTTTCATATCTCCTGCAGTCAATATAGAGACCTCAGACTCAGTCCCTTTCCAATCTTGTGTCATTAATTCTTCTTTTCAAAGCCATGGTGATACGCTTTCCCTCCAGCAAGAATTTGAGTTTGCTAAATATTATTTTTATGCTGAATTTTTTTCAGATCCACAAATACCGGAAGAGGCAATTTACATGCAAATAAGCCCCTTTTCTGGGATTTATTTGGTAATGTTTTTGTCATTAATAAACTAAAAATACTATTTTTAGTTAGGCCATGCACTGGATACTGTCTTGGTTGCTGCTGATGCATCTTTCCAGCCTTGTAATTTAGAAGAATTAACTCTCAGTGCACCTCTTTATTTTCAGATCGGAATGAATGTCAAGAAATTCCCAATATCTGCAGTCATGGGCAGTGTATTGACACTGTTGGAAGTTTCTACTGCATTTGTCATAATGGATTCAAAACCAACGATGACAGGACAATGTGTATAGGCAAGTATAGCAGATTAAACCGAATTTAGGCTCCCGTTAAAATAGTTACTCAGTCTTCCCTCTCTGTAATTAGGAGTTGCATTACAATATCTGAGATCCTGAGCCATTTACCACCAGTCAAAGGTGCAAAACTGGACATTAGAGATGGTAAAAGCTGATACTGAATGAAAACAATCTCATTAAAAAAGAGTGAACCTATAAAATTACATATCCTGACTAATGATCTGCTAATGCTTTCATTTTTGAAGAAAATATTTCATTCTTCTTAGAATTTTGTGGAGTATCTTGTCTCATTTATTCCTTTAGGCAAGACATTTAATAGATTCATATTGCAATGCAGCAGTTGTATACAGCTTACTTGTTAATAGAGTGAATGAAGGGTAGGTGTCTTGCCAGGAAAAACCCAAACTTTTTCAGAAACAGTCATCTTCATTAATGAGAGGGTTTTTGTGTTTAACCCATTCACAGCTGTCAGTTGTGTGTTGTATGAACAAACTGAGATTTCAGAATGCTTACAATTAAAGACAATTGCACTTCCTATATCACTTTGGGAAGGGTGATATAGAAGCCACAGTAAAGCAAGTGATTGTTGGACCCTTGATTATTTTTGTAGATGATGATATCAGGTGTGTAAACATATGTAAAACCTTCTTTTTGGGAGACAGGACAATCTTTTTCCCTTCTATTCAGTGTGTTGGCAGTGGATTATTTCTCTCCCGTTCCTTTGTAGATATTAATGAGTGTGAGAGAGATGCCTGTGGCAATGGAACCTGCAGGAACACCATTGGCTCCTTCAACTGCCGCTGCAACCTGGGCTTCATCCTCTCACACAACAACGACTGCATAGGTAAGGGCTGCTGAGCCCAGGAACGTTTCCTGAGACTTTCTGCTTCTAATAAAAGTACCATAAGTACCATCTTCTCTTTTGCATGATCCATGTGATTAAAGACAAAACCCTATTTTGTCAGTCTCAAAAGGCCTCTTTGATTATGCACTGCTCACTTTTCTAGAGCCAGTTGAATATTGGCACAAGATACAGAAACATTTGTGTTTTACTCCTGCTCTGACAATTTTATAATACAGTAATTTCCACTTGCTTTTGAAACGGGGTTGAGTTATCAGTTTCTTTGTTGATGTGATGGAAACAGAAATCTCACCTACCCCGTTTCCGTGTTTGCTGATGTTTCTGACATCTTTCAATGTTATTTTTCTTAGATGTGGATGAGTGTGCAAGCGGAAATGGAATGCTCTGCAGAAATGGTCAGTGTGTGAACACCATTGGATCCTTCCAGTGTCTCTGCAATGATGGCTATGAGGTGGCTCTGGATGGAAGGACTTGTGTTGGTGAGTACTTTCTTTTAGGGTTGAAAAAAAGTGCAGCAAACCTTGAGAAGATATGCTTAGTGAAACAGTAAGGTCAGAGAGAACTGTCACACTGCCATCATCGTATGTAGCAGAAACAATGACAAGAGGACAAGAAGATGACTCCTCCCACTCCTGAAAAGTTGCACCTTCAGTTTGATGGAATCAAAATTAAAGTGGCCTCAGTCAGAGATTTATTGAGATAACAGCAATTACCTCAAATAAACTGTCTTTTTTTTCTTCTAGATATCAATGAGTGTGCACTGGAGCCTGGAAAATGCTCACCTGGCACATGTCAGAACTTGGATGGCTCATTCAGATGTATCTGTCCTCCTGGATACATCCTACAGAATGACAAATGTGAAGGTGTGTACAGAAAAATCCTTCTTCTGTCCCTTTCTTAGCTGCTCATAATTGTTACCTATTTCCTTTGCATATAAATGTGAGTGATGTTTAGTTTTCTGTGGTAGTCTACAGTTCTGAACTGTAGCCACTAGTAAGTCTCTCCCTTCTTAGAAAAGGTCTCACCAATGTTTGTTTGAACCAGAACTACTTGTTCTGAACCTAGAAAAATATAATTCCAGGCTATTTCCTTGGTGGTACATTGCTGAAGTTTGCCCACTGCCTGAGGATTTGAAAAGTAACTGTGGATTTTGCACTTGGACTACTGCTTCCTCTTTCTGTTTTTTTTGGGGGCTTTTTTGTTTGTCAAATATGATAGATATCAGTGATGATGTAAAATTGCCCTTTATGTAGTACAGCTGCCAATGTAAATATTATTATTTCTCATCTCTTTAATTACTTTTTGTACAGACATTGATGAGTGTGTGGAACAGCCAGAAATTTGTGCCCTAGGCACATGCAGCAACACTCCAGGCAGTTTCAAATGTCTGTGTCCAGAAGGCTTTGTATTGTCTTCCACAGGAAGGCGATGCCAAGGTAAGTTCATTCCTATTTTCTGTCATTTCAAAATTTGTTTGCTGTTTCATAAAAGCCTTTTTAGAGAGCTGTTTCTAATGTAGCAAGAAGGCTCTGGACTCAAACAGTGTTTTTCATAGGGAAAACTGATAATTCTGTAGCTGGGGCCAGGTTCTGTCTTGCCCTAACATCTGTTTTTCATTAAACAGAACACTGCAGTAAAAGGGGTGAAGTTAATGTTAAATGCACCAGGTTAAGCACAGAAATTATGTTGTCCTGAAATCCTTTCTTGCACCCCTGGAAGAAATGTTGGGGCTACCTGGACATCAACAAGACACAGAGATGGAGCATGAATACAGGCAGGAGCCTAAAGGCAGCATTTCTGGTTTTAAGGCTCTCCTTAGCACTTACCATATTCCCCCAAGCACTTGTTATATGCTGATCCTCTCTGAAAACATGTGAGGGGAGAAAAGTTTGTTGGAAAAAAATTGCAAGCAATATTTTGTGAACAATCAGCACCCATCTGCTTAGGGAAATCTGAAGTGTCTTTTGGCTTCCAGATTATTGCATACACCGTTCAGTGCCTAAACATGGGCACTAACAGATGAGATGCTAAAAGCCGAATATCTAGTAGTTAAAAGCCACAAGTTAGTTTATTTTGTATATAAAGAAGAAGCACAACAAATTAGGGAGTGAGTTACTTTAAAAGCTTTGGAAATGATGAAATAGATACAGCATTAAATGTCCTATACACTGTGCACAGTGGGAACCACTGATGAGTAAGACCTTTATAAGGACCTCTGTAGTTTTGCTTGGCACAGCACAGTGATGCTTGTTGACACCATAGCAAGTTCTTCACTTCACAGTGGGCTAAATGAAATTGTGGTTTTGGTAAAAATGAATCCAACCTGCAGTAAACATTCATCCAAGTCTTCAAACCACCATGCAATTTGGCAGTTACTTCACTCAACATCAAGAAAGCATGTTTTAGCTGTGTTTATGTAGCTTGTATAAGTGAAGTTTCATCAATTTGAGGGTTTTCTTTTCCTCAGGTAAGAAGAAAAAAATCACAAAAAACACCAAGAAACAAAATCCTAAAAAAGAATGCAGCCCAATCTTCTACTTTTTTAACATAGGCCACTGTTCCACACAGTATCAGAGGAAAATGCACACTTGTGTATGAACTTCAAAAGGGCTTCTTTCCATGGCCAAAAGAGGACTGTTGTTTTTTTCAAGTATCTCAGGCCAAACAAAGTTTTGTTTAAAACTTCCCATTACCTAGGACTTTGTTAAAACCTGGACATTGCCCAACATTGATGCTGCAGCCGGAAAACTGGATGAGCAGCTGCTTCCATAACTGCCCTGCTGCTGTCCCCCTGCCAGCACAGAGAGCTGCCAGCTCCCTGCCTGCTGGATGCTTGTGGTCTGTGATCTCAGCTCTGTCCAGCATCCTGGTTACCCAGCTTCAGGGAATAAAATGTAGTGCCACAGGGAGAGTTTGCTTTGTTTGTGTGTACCTCCGGAAGAATGAGGAAGGAAAGGGCTGTTGAAAAATGCCTCTCATTTTAGCACTACACAGTATTGTCATTACAAGTTAATGAAAAATCTCTTAACTTGAGTGATTCTTAGTAGTAATAGAATATAAATTCATGAGGCAATATTCAGTTTTTTCAAAGAGGAGTAAGGATAAGAGGATAGTACAGCCCTTCTATTTCTGCTCGAGCAAAGAGAAAAAAACTTGCTTTTCCATGATTGAAGAAGGAAACTGTCCCATAGCTTTTCTTTACTGAGTAGGGAGCTTCCCTCCTTATTCAAATCTTCCGCAGTCAGAGACAATGATGGTTCCTATTAACAGAGCTAGATGGAAATTGGGTGTTTTGGTGGTGGGTATCCTGTAATTTTGCAGTTAACACCTCTAAGTGATACCCTAACTGCTCATAACATAACAAATTTTTTTCTCTGTGCAGATCTGAGAGTGAGCTACTGCTTTACCAAGTTTGAAGATGGAAAGTGTTCTGTGCCGAAGTCCCGAAACCACTCCAAACAAGAGTGCTGCTGTGCCTTAAAGGGCCAGGGATGGGGAGATCCCTGTGAGCTTTGCCCTGAGGAAGCAGATGGTGGGTTATTGACTAGCTAACCATACTACCTCTCTGAACTGAAAGGAGACTGGGATTCTTATTAGAAGGAATTCTGAAAAATAATTTTCTAAAGGTGTTTAACACTAATAATTGTCATAGGTCTCTGGAAAGTACGTGCCATTGCAGTCTAAGAAACCACATCCCTTAGATAATCGGATATCAAACAAGCAGATATTCCTGCTTTGCTTATAGATTTGTTACAGATGTGTTTAGGTGCTGGATATTTTGCTACTGAGGTATTACATACAGAAAGTGGAAAGCTGCAAGTAGGTCCTTGATAGGCTCTGAGTATCAATTCCTGCAGGAAAAAAAAGGAATTTTTCTAACTGTAAATAGGAATAGGTGCCATAAACATGAAATCTAATTAACGCCCCCCCCCCCTAAACTGATAAACTAAATCTGCCTCTGAATTTTGTTATTAAGAAAATGTAAATTTGCAATCTTATCAATGTGAATGACTTGCAAAAATAGCAGGGGATAACAAAATGCAGGCCTTGAGGAAGGAAAGCCTGCCTGGACCATTGCTAAAAAAACACTTTCCTTTGTTGGTATCCTTTTCAAGACTGAGTAACTCGACAGGCCTCTGCAGCATCGTGGTGCAATTTGCTGAACGAACTTTAATTCGTGCTGACAAATGCGGTTAACAGCATTACTGGTTTCAGCAATTCATGATTGCAGCTCATTTCATTCATTAGTCATGTAGATGTTTTGCAGAAAATCCTCACAAAAGCCGAGGTTAGAAAAGAGAATTAGAAGTGCCAGTTGCAATATTCCTCCTAGGCCTATTGCCTGTGCATGTTTCATTCCATTGACGTGGAACATGTGAACCAAAAGCAGTTGAAAAGCACGGCTTATGTTGCAGCATTTCCTTGAAGTGTCAGCACACATATTTTTCATAGTCCAAACTCTCACAAAGGATATCAAGGCCCTTTTTCTCATCTTTTGAAAAAAAGAAATAGCTTTAAGATAGCCGAGTCTGGATTAAATCATGCCTTCTTCAGAAAATATAGGAGATTTTACCACAGAAAAAAAAGCAGTCACTACTACTGATACTTCTAAAATAGAAATGCTGCATTAGTTTGTTTCTTAAGGAAGTTAAATACTGCTAATTATTCTCAGGATTTTATATATATGCATACAGATCGAATGGAATGTAAAGCAAACATACAGTTTTTGCATGAATATAAAATGATAAGTTTATACATTTACATACCTTTTTTCTGGACCTGAACATGAGGAGGATGAACTCTGATAGCAGTGGTTACATGTAGTTTGTGTGGAATGCTGATTGCCAAGATAGAATTTAACATATGGTTTGATTTTTATGGGGTTTTTTCAGAGGCATTCAGACAGATTTGTCCATTTGGAATTGGCATCCTTGTTGGACCTGGTGACGCAAGGCTGGGTAAGTGCCTGAACTGCACAGTGCCACTTTTGCATCAGTGTCCTTTTTCCACCCATAAGCCATTCTCAATTTCAATGGAGAATAACACCTCTGCAGCTATTTCCCAAAGCCATGAATTGTGGAAACTTCCATACCTTCTATCTTCCCTGATTTTTCATACTTACTTCAAATTCCAGCTTGAATATCTCAAATATCAGGAATTAAACTTCTTTTAGAGCTAGGAAACTTATGTAGGATCTAGAGAATGGATCTAATGTCACGTAGCATACTTGTCTTTTCTTATACAATATGTGTAGCCTGTTTACAGTAAATGGTTTTAATCCTCCAGAAGTGCAAACCACAGTTTCCCATATCCCTTCAGTACATTCTGTTCTCTCCCAAGACAAACAGCACTTCAGCCTTATTGGCAAAAGTTTGCATTTAAGGAGCACTGGATGACTACTGCTTTTCATATCTTCTGCTCTCCCTGTAGCCTCAGTCAGAGAGGTTTACATCTGACTTTTAGAATCAGTTTCTTCTCTGCATTCTGAGAGCTGGCCTGCAAAACAAATTCTAACCCTAATATGTCAGAATTTAAAAACTAATATTTTTTTGTGATCTCAGAAATATTTCTTGCCAGAACACTTGTTCTTTGAGAGAAATCTAAAAGCACACGAAGCCAGTTGCACTTACTGTGTTGTTTGTATTTCTGGTTAAGATGTGGATGAGTGCCTTGATCCTGATAACTGTAAATTTGGGCAGTGTATCAACACAGATGGATCTTTCCGCTGTGAATGTCCGTACGGTTACATCCTACAGGGAGCAGAATGTGTGGGTAAGTACAGCTGTTCCAGCTTCCATTTTAAAGAGTCTCCTGAGTTGCTAAGTATGGCATTAAGGAGCTGTGGGGTTGTTTTATCCTAACACTGTGGAATCTTCATCCCTGCTAGTGCTTAAAACTTGCCAAAGCAGGGCCTGAGCAATCGGGTCCAAGTTGGCCCTGCTCTGGCTGAGTGTTTGACCCAGATAACCTCTAGCAATCCCAAATTCTTCTAGGAGTCTGTGGTTCTAATTCAGTACTTTAAGTGAGTTCTTGCATTTTCTATTTCTCTGGTTTTGCATCAGCAACATAGGTTTTTTATCACTTTGATTGAGTATAACCATGTTTTCTTGCCTTGGTCTAACTACTTGCAGATACTGATGAATGTGCTGTTGGAAACCCGTGTGGAAATGGAACCTGTAGGAATGTGATAGGAGGCTTTGAATGCACCTGTGTAGAAGGATTTGAGCCTGGGCCAATGATGACCTGTGAAGGTGAGACTCCTGTGTGCTAAGGACTCTTGTTGTAATTGTGTTCTCTGATTTTGAAAACAGCTGAGGGGAGTAAAGCAGCTTTAAAAATAAAATATGGACATTTGGAACAATACCTCTTTATCTGAAATGGGAAAATAGCCTCCTCCTTCCTTTATCCACCTTGAACTGTAGTGTGTTTTTCTGACTGGAGCTGGGGTGGACAGGCTTCCAGGTGGCATCTACTGCCCAGGGAGGAGCATGTTGGGGTACAGTCTCTTCAGAACAGTTCCCAGGAGTGCTGATTACTGTGTGTATGGTTTTTGCCTACCTCCTTGAGTGAAGAGGCTCTCTGTGGAAGATGAAGATAGGAAATGGGCTGCTTGAGTGAGTTAGGGAAGAAACAGGGAACAAACAAGAAAATACAAATACAGCACTCAGCAATTACCATGGTGCCCCTAGGCTGAATATTTTTCATGCCTTGGTGTCTCATTTCAAAAATTAAAATTTGAAAATGCAGAAAGAGAAGTGAGGAAGATCAGAGGTATAGAAGGGACACTCAGAAGATAAATTAGAATTCTTCAGTGTGAAAAATGTGGTTGAAGAGATATATGATTTTATAAAGGCACAAGTGATAAAAGTACCAAAAATAGAGGGACCATGTTAGACAAACCAAAGCAAACTTTATTATATGCATGGTACTTATTTAAGTTTTGGAATCCTTTGTTGCAGAATATTAGTAAGGCCACAAGTATAAATTGACCCAGAAACTGGTTATACAAATTTGTGTGGGAATCCATCAGTGGAAATTAAGCTTGATAGTTTGGTTGTGGCTTTTGGCTGTGGTAGTCCTTAAACTGAGAGTCTGTATCAGGGGGAAGATCTCTGCATACATGGTATGAGGTTTTTAATATTCATCTCCTTCTATTACAACCAGGGAGTCCTAGGACGTTCTGACACTGTCCTCTGACCTGACACAGCTGTTCCTAAATTATCTGCCACAATTGATTTCTTTGCGAGCCCATGCAAAAGAATGCTTCTATTTTTGCATCAGATTGCATTATTTTTACATACAGTTAGAGCTTCATTCCCTTCCCTGTGGAATTTGGGTAAAAGCTCAAATTGCAGAGAAGGAGCTAGCAGAGTGCATAGACATCACTGTATAGCAGTTATTACTCAAGTAGTCCAGGCTGTATATACATGCACTTCAAAATAATGTTTCTAGTAAGGATATTGTTTTATGGAATTCAGTTTATGAAGAAGCTGAGTTAATGCATGTAGAATTTAAACAGCCAATCAAAAAAACTGAATCTAGGTATGGAAAAGATACAGTTTTAACTGAGCAAGTATTTTGGCAGCATGGATCTGGAAATTATTTCCATTGGCTGCTTGCTGTTGAACTTATTGAAACATCAGGTAGCTGTGCAAACATCCTGGTGTGTCTGCTGCCTGCTTCTCTACAGAAATCCATGAAGAGTAGAACCAAGGGTCCCCAGCTGTTAAAATCTATTCTTTAGTAAACTGTGATCTGTGGTATTGCCTAAAACCTGTGCACTCAAGTCTGCTGAGTTTTACACAAGTGTTTCCCTTCCCCCATGGTCTTTGTTGCCCCAAATCCAGATGTCAATGAGTGCATTCAGAACCCTCTGCTCTGCGCTTTCCGCTGCGTGAACACTTTTGGATCCTACGAGTGCAAGTGCCCCGGGGGATACGTTCTGCGGGAGGATCGGAGAATGTGCAGAGGTAAAGCTCCTCAGACTCTCACAGTTATGAGATAATGACTTCAGTTCCTGCAGGGGCAGGGCTCTGACTCACTGCACTATTGGGCCAGAGTTTTAATCCCAGGAAGTAACTGAGTCAGAAAGAATTTGGGATGAAATTCTATGGTTTGCATTATGCACTTGATTGTACTAGGCCTGTCCTGCCAGTAAATTTATACATCTGCCTAAAGTGAGGTCATATCAGATGATGTGGTTTTGTCTTGCCCTAAAAATGGGCATTTGGGAGAAATTAATTTGCTCAAGGCTAGTGTATTTTATGGTTGGTTTAGAACAATAAATGTATGTGTAGGGTTTGATTATGATTGAGATTCTACAGTCAGAATTTACAGGATTGTGTCTCTGTATAATAAAGTCTAAACCTTGTGTTTTAGATCAGAATGAGTGCGAAGAAGGAATTCATGACTGTGACTCAAAACAGATGGAATGCAAAAACCTAATTGGCACCTATATGTGTATCTGTGGGCCTGGTTATCAGCGCAGACCAGATGGGGAAGGCTGTATAGGTGAGTGACACTCAGGTGTTGAAGCTCTTGAAATACACAGCTCCTCAGCAGGGCTAAAAATTTTGGATTTAACAAAGTGTTAAGAAACTCAGGGGCAGAATTGCATAACTGCTTGTGTAAGGGATCTATTGGTACTGCACACACTTGGTTTTGCTGTTCAGGTATACACATCTGTGGGCAGTAAATAGAAAATCTGGGTGTGGGTGTCCTTAAAATCCCTTTGTACTGCTGCTGCTGAATGCTCTGAGGGAAGAAGGTGAGGATTTGGGGTGGTTGCTGCAGGCTTGTTTATCTCTGCTAGCATGAATTAGACTAGGTCTGAATTTTTTTTTTTAAACCTTGAATGGCATTCAGAAGTAGAGCTGTAGCCATGAAAAATTTTGAAAACCAGTAAGGAATTTACTGCAGATATAATATATATAATAATTGTGAGCTAGATGGCCATCTTTCTTCTGAAAATTGAATAAAAGAAACTTTAAAATATAAGAAAAAAAAATTGACGTTTAACCGGGCAAAATGCACATCATAAGAGTTCCATACCAACCTCTTACCTACATTAATCTAATAATGGACTTGGTTTTTGTCATAAAATTTCAAAAATGCAGATGAGAATGAATGTCAGACCAAACCTGGTCTCTGTGAGAACGGCCGTTGTGTGAACACAGTGGGGAGTTACAGGTGTGAGTGCAACGAGGGATTCACGGTCAGCGACACCCAGGACGAGTGCCTTGGTAAGTCCCAGTATGACACCTGAATGATCTGTCACTTGCATAGCAGCAATGAGGGCTGAAATTAATCTTAGAAATGTATGGTGTGAAAACACTCTTGAATTTACATGCCTTTGGGAGGGGGCCTTCATATGTAGGTGTCCTCTTGCAAGTTCCTTCTTCCTGTGCTCGCCATATCCCTGCCTCAGTCAGTCCAGCTGGGGTGACTTGCTATGAAAGCTGACTGTTCCATGGTTTCAGTCATCCAAGAGCTGCTCTGACATTTCTTTGGTCCTGATTTTCTGCCAGTTCTTTTTCTCTAGGTTCAAACAGAAACACACATTTTTATAAGCATACTGTAACTTCTTGTCTTCCACCTTTTACTGAAGTTCTTGTCTTTGTTTCCCTTAGATGTCATTCTCTCGCTCTTACTGCTGATAGTCTTTCACTCTCAGTTCCACAGTCTCAGGGTGAAGTATACCCTTTCTCTTACATTTCTGACTAAATTCCCGGTATCTCATGACCCTCTGGAATTCACCATTAGGATTCTCTGTGATGCACTATTTGTCTTCCAGACAACAGGGAGGGCTACTGTTTCACTGAAGTCTTACAAAGTATGTGCCAAATCGGATCAAGCAACAGGAACGCTGTCACCAAGTCTGAATGCTGCTGTGACGGTGGCCGAGGCTGGGGGCAGAACTGTGAGGTCTGTCCCTTCCCAGGCACTGTGGCCTTCAAGAAGCTTTGCCCTCATGGCCGAGGATACACATCCAGTGGAGCAGGTACTTTTCATTAAATGATCTCTTAGACAATGCCAAATTAAGTGATAAATTATAAACTCTCTTTTTGCACATTTGAACACTGTGAAGTCCTAAATGTTTTGGGTATCAGCCAAAATTTTCTGGGATTTTTCATGTTGACTGTGTATAGTCCTTTGGGAGAAAGATGCACAGCCAAAGGCCCTGGATGATAAGGCATCCCTCCCATCTTGGCAGATATTTGCTTTATGTCCTGGTTGACTGACATGCCCTCAGATGGGAATTTGCACTCTCACAAGTGTGTTGCAGGCACACATTGAGAGCTATTTGTGTACACGAAGGCAAAGTGATGTTTGATTTGTGGAGGCTGATACGTGATCAGCTCCAGTTGTTCCCTTCCACTTACAGCTTGTTCATTGCATAAGAAAATTAGATTAATGTGCCATTCTGTGTTTTTCCACTTACTATTTCTCCTTAAATCTGTGTAGTATTTCATTATTTTATATAATTATTTTATGTGGGGTGTGTGTTTCTCTGTGTCAGATCACAAGAATCTATTGAAGCTGTACAAAATCAGTTTTGTTCCACTGAGAACTAACCCTTGTTTAATTGCAGATATCGATGAGTGCAAGGTTATTCATGATGTCTGCCGCAATGGGGAGTGCATCAATGAGAGGGGAACTTACCATTGTCTCTGCAATCTGGGCTATACTACAGATGTCACTGGCACTCTTTGCGTTGGTAGGTTTTTATGTTGTGGTGTTTGCATATGAAGTTTATTACTAAGGGAGGACTTGAAGAAGGAAACAGAGGGATTTTGAGAAATGAGAAAATAAAATGTCACTTGTTAATGCTTTGGGGATTTGGATTTCCTTCTGATCTATCCGGTTTTGCTTCTTATAGATCTGAATGAATGCAATGAGTCTCCAAAACCTTGCAATTTCATCTGCAAAAACACGGAGGGGAGCTATCAGTGTTCATGTCCAAAAGGATACATCCTGCAAGAAGATGGGAGAAGCTGCAAAGGTAGAAATCAAGAAAAGAATTTACTGCAGAAACTGTGTTTCACAGGAAAAAATAATTGCAAGGACATTTAAATGATGCAAATCTGTCTCCTTGATTCATATGAGTATTTCCACTAAAGACAGTAGATTGCCTGCACATGATGGAGCTGGTATTTCAGTTAATTCCTTGTTAATTTGGATTAACAACAGATCAACAGGAATTTTTGCAGGTTGATGGCAGCTGATCTTAAAAGACTTGTAATTGTTAATATATCTGATTGTTCTTATTTTGGTAAGCCTGTTGGTTTAAGCCATATAATTCAATGTTAAATGAATCTTATTGGATACAAAGATGACTGTGGTTTACAGTGCAATGCCTGGCATCAACAGAATTTTTACTGCTTTTGCAGCATGCTGGATAAGGCACAGCAGTGCAGGAGAGATTTTGGTATATTCATTAGAATTCCATACATATATGTGTCTTGGTAACTAAGATTTGACTAAAACCACACAAGTTAGAGCAGCAATTCCAAATTTGGCATGGAGAATGACAGTGTACTTTGTTGTTATAAGTTCAATATTTCTTTCTGAGTAATGGTGTGATTCAGTGCAAGGCCATTTTCCAGTCTACCAGATCTCAATAAATGGCTTGAACAGACATTTATTATATCACAGCAACTTTCAGACAGATGAGAGTGGTGTCTGCAATTCACTTGTTAGCATGGACACTGTGTACCATTCATTAAATGTACAGCTTCCTGCAAGAGAAACTGGAAACCAGCATGGAAAGTGAGATGTAAATTCAAAAGGCTTTATTTGCTGTTATTTATTTGTAAACATTTTTTTCTGACCAGGGAACATAAGTGAAAGATGTTTCCTTGGTTTTTTTAGATCTTGATGAATGTGCAACAAAGCAGCACAACTGCCAGTTCCTTTGTGTCAACACTATTGGGGGATTCACATGCAAATGTCCTCCTGGATTCACTCAGCACCATACAGCCTGCATTGGTAGGTGATGTGGGAAGGTAGACACAGATTTGGGATTTATTATTGACCCTTCTCCAGAAGCAAAGTACCAAGGAGGTAAAATCATTTTCCTGAGGAATCAAATGGAAACACAGGCCAGAAACATCAGGACCGTTCTGATCCTAATCCACAAGAGATGCAAAGAGGCCCCTTCCTCCTACCATCCCTTGATTTCATAATCTGTCTTTGAATTTTGCATTTGCAAGAACCAGCCAATAGAAACACCACTGTAGTTCTTGCCTTACCCTTTCTTAGGCATTGAGCAAAACAGTAGTTCTGTTTCTTTTTGTGGCATATTGAGATCGTGTCAAGGCTTCTTGAAACAGCTATGAAAAATACTTTCCTGCAGTTGTCCTCTGAACACATACCCATTGGGTACATGTAAATATTAAGCTAAACTGCTTTCTCCTGCAAAACACACTTTCTGCTCTGCAAACTGGATCATCTGTGTCAGTGTGATGGTCCTGTCATATTGGTGTGAATTTGGAGGTGTTTGCAGACCAAAATATCAAACTCCGTATTCTTGGTGAAGAAAAGGAAGTTTCCCTTCCTATTACTTTTGTGTTTCCAAATTCAAAAGAAGGCAGTGTAAACTGTCCTGTAACACAAAGTGAGAACCTGGGAGGGCAAGGGGACACCTGTGTTACTGATGTGCCTTTACCTCCTGCCACAACCTTTCCATCATTAGCATGGCCAAAACATCAGCTTTGAAATGACAGCCACAAACTAATGCTGAGCTTTGGTTTCCCTCAGACAACAACGAGTGTGCTACCGAGATCAACCTTTGTGGGGCAAAGGGCATTTGCCAGAATACACCAGGAAGTTTTGTTTGTGAGTGTCAACGTGGCTTCTCACTTGATCAAACTGGGCAGAGCTGTGAAGGTGGGTACAACTGAGTGCATTTAACTTGGCCTTCTCTTGCTTCCTTAATCTTCTTTCAGCCATAGCATCACCCAAGGAAGGACCTATGGAGTAAACACCAAAACCTACAGAACCAAGCGGGAAGAAGGTGGAAGTGGAGGGGGAGTATAGAAATCCAGCAACAAGGCAGTATTTCACTCTGTGGGCCAGAAAAAAAAGGATATTTTGTGGGATTCTAAAGAGCTGGGCAGATATTTTCTGAGGATACGTAGCCTGGAATGTTTTAGTTTAAGTATCGTAAGTTCAATGAACTTCTTTTGAATCCTGCATGGATTTCTGAGGGATTCATCAAGGACAGGAAGTCTTGCATCTCCAAGGTGACCTCCTAAAGAGAGAGTTCAAGGGCTGTAGACTTATTCCTCTGGGTCCTTAGAGCCTTCTCCTGGGACAGAGTCTGGGTTGTTTTGAAATGAGGTATCCTGGGATGTTTGGGTTGGATCTTGGGTAAAAGCAAGGATCTGTCTGCTGTGGAGCTGGAACCCTTAGGAAGGCATTAGGGATTGCATATACAAGTGGCTTTCTGCTGTCTGCTCCACAGCAGAATGCTAAAACTGAAAATTTAGCTGAATGTGGAGCTTTCCATGGTTTTCAGCCCTATATTACTTGTTGTGGGGCAACAAATCCGAACCCGAAACACCCAAAGTGGTCAGGTTTTTGGAAGCTCCTATATATATGATAAATGAATATATATGATTATTTGCAACATGTTGTCCAAATACAGCATAATATGAGCTTCTCTCCCAAAACTCAGAGTGTGTTTCACCCTTTTAGATGTTGATGAATGTGATGGCAACCACCGGTGTCAGCATGGCTGCCAAAATATAATTGGAGGATACAGGTGCAGCTGCCCACAAGGATATCTCCAGCATTACCAGTGGAACCAATGTGTTGGCAAGTCACTTTTGTAAATTCATACCTTAAAATGCATGTTACTTTTGTTAGCAGCAAGAAGTGAAGTGGCAATGGTGCAGTTTGCCATGCTTTGTTTTTCTGATTATAATTTGCTAAGTTCAGCAGAAGTGAAGTGTTATAAGTGTGGCGTCCTGTGAAGGCAGAGTGGGCATGAAGCGCACAGTAGCCCATGTCCTGGTTTAAGAAGTATTTAAGCACAAAGCTCTCCTTGAGGGTACTAGAGGTTATATTGACTTTGAGGAAACTTGTGTTACTCATGTATTTTGTGGTCTGAACAAAACAAATCTTGCTCAGCTCTGCAATGGTCTCTGCTTGGACAAAGGTCCTGTCTAAGAGTGGATGGTGGATTGACCCTGACACTCTCAGAACTGCAACTTTGGGTTGTTAAATCATAGCATTCAACTTCTGGCCCCAAGCATCTAAAATTCCATTAAAATCCTTCTTGAGCTGTGCTTTTGTCATTCTTACAACACCTACAGGAAGGCTGCTGTGTTTAAATTCCTCCTCTGTACAGAATTTCTCATATCTGAGCAAACCTGCAGCTGTCTGTCTAAAGGTGCTTCCTTGAAGCTGGGGGTTACAGTCTAGAGTAAGTGCTTACAGGACAGTTCTGGTTACAATTAACAAATGCTAGTGCTCATAAGTTTATGTTAATAAGTAAATACACTGGTGAATTAAATACCCATTTCTTCCCTATCAAAACTTCGTTGCTATGCCAAGTCTCTGAGCCCTCATAGATGGGGCTGCCTGTGCAGCAGCCATGGGAAAAGCCTCTGATTCAGCAGTGTAATATGCAGCATATTCAAACAAGAGAAACGGGAATAATTTTTCCTCTAGTGACAGTTCTGTGCCGTTTCCATCACATTTAATGGGCTTCACGCAAACTAGTCTTGTCTGGATACCCAGAGATGCGTTTGATTACCTCTTTGAGAACAAAGAGCTTTATAACATTTTGTTTGGCTTTGTTTTCAAAAAGTTAAAAATGTCTTGTCTTGTTGTCACTGTGGAGCTCCAGGGATGTCTCTGCTTTTAATTGTGCTTACCAAACCCCCTGACATTATATGCAGCCCTTGCTGTGACGTTTGCTTTGCTCTAGCACTTTATGCCTGTAACATACAGGGAACAAGCAGGGAACACATATATTTGGGGGTTTTGAATATTAATTAAATTAGTAGAGTTTAGGGTTAAATTAGAATTTAATCTGCAGGAGGATAAAAACCCCTCAACAAACCAGCACTGTCATGTCTGGCTGCTGGGGGACACTGTGGAATCTGAAAAAGTTCAGCACTGAGTTTTGTGAAATATCTTGGCTGTTTTCAGGTCTTCCTGGGGAAAAACATTCAACTAAGCGTGTTTCCAAACCAGGTGTACACTGATATTCCAGCTTTTGAGGCCATTGACTACTGTTTAGATTTATACAGGGAATACCAGTTCCAAAATGCACAAGCACTGAGTATTTCCCTCACTGAAAGAAAGATGCCAGCTTTGGCACCAAAAATACTGGTCTGCCAGAAAATACACAGGGAAAATTCTTCTGAGAGCCACAGCTGGGGCAAGACTCGGCCAGTACTTTCACCTTCTTGGACACGGGGTAGTCCAGGCAGAAATCCAAAGCTGCAGGAAAGGAGGTTTGGATCCCTGTGCCCTCATGGCATTTCTCCTTCCTGCTGAAGCTGAGCATGACAGAGCTGTGTGTTACAGGGTACAGGAGAGCAAGGTGCCTGACAGCACAGCTTGTGCAGAGTCTGAGAGTCCCAAAACTTTTTTTCATTTTTCTTCATTTTTTTTTTTCTTCTGACATGTACCTAAAATATGGGAACTAATCTCATTGGTGTCTCCTTTCCTGCCACTGTGGAGCGTGGTGAAGTGAGCATATCTGCTCTTGTTGCAGTAAATTCCTGTGTCCCAAACAAACAGTTATGATGTTGGTATAGTTGCTGTGAGGTGTGATAAACACGGAAACATTGCTCTGAGTTAATGGCAAACCCTTACAGGCTCTGGGAACACAGGATTCAGCCCCAGGTTTTAATACCTTGTGGTCTCCACATGTTCACATTGTACTGTCTGTAACTGTATATTCTTAAGATACTTATCTGGATCTCCTGGGTGTACCACAAGGGAAGGATCCATGAAGTAGGTTTTTCCGTGACAATTCCTTCATATTCCTTGGCAATCCCAACTCTGCAAGCAGTTTGTGTCTTTTTTAGCCTATTTAATGAATCGTTCAGGGATTTTTATGTTGCTGCAACACATTTAGATAATCACTTAAGAATGCTTTGGTTCCTCCCATGTCTTGTGCTGTCTGTGACTGCATCCCCTGCCCAGGCACTTCCACAGTACACCACATCGTGAATCAGGCTGCAAGAAGCAAAGGCATTGCTTTTAAACAAAGAACAAAGACCCATACTGTTGGGAAAAAGACAATAATGCTCTGACTTATTCTCCTGTAACCTGGATGTTGAGGTCAGAGATGCTGCTCTGTACTTCCAAAATGGAGTTTCTTATGTGTGCACACCCCCACAATGTACATACACATTTATCACAGAAAATGGGGAACAATAATATTCAGAATTTTTGAAGCAATTTGCCACATCAGACATCAAAAATCAGACCAGCTTCATTTCAAAAAGTATCCATTTTCAGTAAATAAGCCTGAACTGACCTCAAACCCCTACAGTGCCACCCTTAGGAAGTTTGGAAAAGGGCTGGCTTGGAATATAGCAGTCTTTTGTATCTACATCTGCTTTTATTTTTACTTTATTACTTCCCATATCTTACCTATATCTAATAATTAAATGTAAGTGTGTAGGGAGGAATTTTCAATGCCTGGAAAAATGTGTCTGAGCTTGATTCCTTGCTCTTTTCCTTTAATGTTGACTAGCACCATGAACAAGGGATTAATTGACCTGATTGTTGGCTGTACAAAGTTTTATTCTTCTCAGTTATTTCTGGGAATAAAAGCTATCTTCTCTGTATTGCTGCTGTCCAGAGCATGAGCTGACATGGCATGAAGCATTTTCTGTAGAGTAACCCCCGTGCTGCTGTTGTGTGTGGCTGTAGTCATCTCCCAGGGACCACTGCCCCAGCCAGGGGGGAGGACAAGCCCAGCTGTCTGTGTCCATCTGAGGTGGCAGCACATTCAGCCAAGCATAACCTGTACAAGGGGTAGGCTGGACTGTACGTGGGTAAAAGTTAACATGGTATATTCTGCTTCTTTTCCAGATGAAAATGAATGTCTCAGTGCACACATTTGTGGAGGAGCATCCTGCCACAATACTTTGGGAAGCTATAAATGTATGTGCCCTACTGGATTTCAGTATGAGCAGTTTAGTGGAGGTTGCCAAGATATCAATGAATGCGGTTCTGCACAAGCCCCATGCAGTTATGGTTGTTCAAACACTGAAGGTGGCTACGTCTGTGGATGTCCACCTGGTTACTTCAGAATAGGACAAGGGTAAGGGATTCTCATTTTAAACTAACAGATACCAAGGGGACATAGTCCAATCCTTTCTTTGCAGTGTGGAGCAGCAGAACCAGGGGGATTGTCAGCAGTTAAAGAGGATAAGATTGGGAAGGTGTTCAAGAGTTGGATGATTTTGGTGATTTGGGGGGGGGTGGGGGTGGGGGTGGAGGCGTGGGAAAGGTAGCCATAGAAAGGGAGAGATTAAATGCTTGAAACTGAAATTTGGTCAGGGCTACCAGGTTCAATTCTCTAGTGTTGTTTTTACCTCTCCTGCACTCCCCAGCAGCCTGCCGAGTCCTCTGAGCTTGGCACTTGGGAGCTTGCACTCCTTGCTGTGATTCACTTGTCTCCTTAAAGAACAAAACAAACCTTAATAATAACACCCCCTACCAGCTGCAAAAAGAAATTACATTATACAAGTGGTTTCACCTGCTGGTTGGAATAACAGCTCTGCATGCTCTCAGATTCTTCTGTATTCCATATTCTTCTGTGTTTCAAACTAATATTTTTTTAATAAATGTCTGCTTTATCAATAAAACCAGTTTTCCCTTGCCCTGGTGGGCTTGTTAGGGCTGTATATAATATAGGACCAAGAAACCCAAATGGAAAGCAGAAAGATTGTGGTTTAAAGTTTGCAAGTGACTAAAACCTTTGGGATGCATTATGAAAGACCTTACTTTTCAGACTTTTCAGAAGTTGCTGAAAATTGGCCTCTTTAAATGTGTTCCAGGCTGGATAACAGAAATTGCTAACAACAACTCAGAGCTTAAGCCTGTATTTTTAAGACTGCTAAATATTGGCAGGTCTCTCTTGGGCAAAAAACCCATGAAGGCAGATTCTTGAAATAAAGAGTGGCCTCATTGTGATTCAGTAAGAATTTTGTCTGTTGACTTTAGCAGAAATTTTTCCTAGGAAATGAATGCAGCATAATTGCTTAATTATTTGTACTTACAGTCCCCCAAATGCAGCTTTTGATAAGATCTATGTCTCACTGGAGTTAATTTTGAATTTCTTCCTTCCTCAGACACTGTGTTTCTGGAGTAGGGCTAGGCAGAGGTCAAGGACAAGAGCTTTCACTCAGTGGAGAAGTAGATGACAACTCCCTTTCTCCAGAAGCTTGTTATGAATGTAAAATCAATGGCTATCCCAAGAGAGGAAGGAAGCGCAGGAGCACTAATGAAACTGCAAGTGAAGCAGAGGTAATTGACCCTTTCTGGGGGGAAAGAGTTTGTGGCTGTCTTGTGAAAGCTGGACTCAGAAGGATGTGTGCCAAGAGACAATCCCTCAGGAAAAATCTACACCCTAAAGTAGAGCAAAGCTGGTTTGAATGTCAGCTTGTGTTTTTGTCTCAGAAGTGATGTAGAGCTTCCCTTGCTTTCCAGATGAAAATGTTAAAGCTAGTGCTGCTGTCTGAAATGTTACCACCCAGTCAGAGGTGAAGGGTGAGGCTGCTTTTCCAGCACTCTGCTGCACCTGCAGTCTGCCCTGGCTCCACACTTAACCCAAACAAATCTTGCAAAGCAGAAAATCCCCATTGAAATGCTGTGGCACCCTCACAGACCCCGCTCTCCTTCACAGGTGTTCTCTCAGCCTGTGGCTCCCCTGGCAGAGAGGAGGAGTGTGCCTTGTATGCTCTCTGGAAGGGAATCATCTGTCAGGCAGCAAGGAATGTGCACAGGAACTTCCAGCTCGTGTGTTGGGCTCCTCTTACCCATACAGGGGTGGTGACAAACTCTGTACTTCATCCTGAGGAGTCCTACACACATAGGAGTGGATTTGACAGATGATGTTACAAAAAAATGTTTTTAAATTGTCTAATTAGTAATGAATTACCTGGGCAAGAAACACACACAGGCACATGTGAAGTGCTCTCTGACAAAGCCAACTGACATCCTTTGTTCTTGTGCAGGATCAGCAGGAGCTGGAGCCACCAATCAGTCTCGCCAGCTGGGATATTGAGAAAGCAGCAGTCTTCTCCATCAACATCTCGGATCTCAGTATCAAAGATCGCATCCTGGAACTGCTCCCTGCCCTCACAACACTGACAAACCATAACCGATATTTAATTGACTCCGGAAATGAAGATGGTTTCTTTAGAATCAATAAGAAGGATGGGATAAGTTACCTTCATTTCACAAAGAAGAAGCCAGTGCCTGGAAATTATTCATTACAAATCAGTAGTATTCCACTCTATAAAAAGAAGGAACTTAACCAGCTTGAAGCGAAACATGACAAAGACTACCTCAGTGGTGAGCTGGGAGATAACCTGAAAATGAAAATTCAGATATTGCTTCATTAATTATCAACCAAAGACCAAATAATTAAACCAAAGATAGATAGGTAGGACTGAATATTCCTCCCAATCAGATTCTCCATATCATAGGTACAATCTTACATGAGTACATTTGTATGAATGAGCACTATCATATTATTATATAAACAAGGTACAGGATGAATACATGAGCTCAAAACTACCACTTTCTCAGGCTTTTACGTGTAGCTGAACTACCTTGATATGTTGAATCTTGAAAACTGGGACTTTTATCATTGGAAGTTGGCCACTGATGCTGAGACATGTCATCATTTCAGCAGAGGTACAAGAATGTGCTTTCAACTGATGGACAGCTCTATTTTTGTAATTCTTAAACTTCGCTTCTCCAACTACAACTTACTAGGTCAGCCATTTATGATATCCATTTGGTGCTAGTAAATTTTCAACCTAGATTTATAAATGCACTGTAATATTTACACAACTTAGAAGCCAAAATTGCCATTATTCAGTCTAAATACTTCAATCAACCAAAGTTAGCTCAGTAGTTTATCTCAGTTATGCCTATAATACATTACATGTAAATTAAGTGTGTGTATACTGTAATCATGCTATTTTTATCAATGAAGCATTTGTAAACTAGATTAATAATACCCTTAATGTGAGGGTTTGTAATGGTGCTTATAAGACCAACTACTTGTTAACTGTATACACAAACCTGATGATAAAGTTTCTGTGACTTGCCTAAATGCACTGAGGTCAGTAGGGACCATTAAACATTCTCAAAAGTCAGATGACAATCAGTGCCATCCTACACCATGACATACTGTAACATGTCAAGAGTACCCATAGTCATTCATATCAACAAGGGTTCAATGTCATAAATGTCACAATAAAACAGTTTTTTTTTTTAGTTTATTCTGTGGCCTTGTGTTCTTGCTAAAAGTGTGATTAACTGCATTCTTATACTTCAGGTGTTGCCAGTAGGGTTGTTTCTGTATCTGTGTATGTGTCCAGGTGATTCCTCCTTGAAGGAGCTGCTGCTGTTCATTCTTCATGCAAAGAAGGAGCAGAAGAAGTACAGAAATCTTCACAAATCTAAACAGCAGTGGACCTCTCTCAAGTTACAGTGCGGTTCCAGAAGAACATTTCCAATGACATGACCTGACTTGTCCTGTCAATCAATAATCTGATAGCCAGAACATGCAGAAGTGGATATTAAGTCATTATACAGAAAACACAATTAAGTGTGAAGTCTTGTTTGCTAAAATTGCCTTTCTTGTACCCCCACTTCAACACTTACTGTCATATAACCCAAGACTGATAACCAAGGAATAATCCAATACCAGAAACAATCACAAGTTGTAGATGAGTTTTAATATCAAGTGAATTATTCAGTGATGTGGGTGTTCTTGTATATGCAAATGCCATGGTGTATCTTTTAGCAGCAGCAGGACATTGTACTGAGGTGTGATGCTATAAAATCTGGAAGAAAGAAGTGCTGAAACTGCTGCTGGGACAGCACTGTAATTGATTGAGGGAACATATATTGAGTTATAATAGCTTTGGAAGGGAAATGTACTCCTATAATTCACCCCAAGTTGTATTATTGGTCTCTGTGATTTCTTCTGCATAACAAATGTAGATAAAAAAGAAGCTTGTGTACAGGATTACTGCAATATTTTTAATAGACCATGTCTGGATTTTATTTATTAGTGTGCCAAAATGTTGAACAATGTATTTTTTCCACATGTTTCATAATTATGGTGAGATATAATCAGAACTTTTTACCAGTTGTAAATGGCATTCTTATATCAACAGGTTGGGAATGATTTTTAGTGCCAGTGTGCATGACTGTATAGTTTATAGGTAAGTGTACAATGCAAGTATTTTTTCTCAGCCCCTAAACACTAAGAGGAGCTGAGGACGATTTCAGAAAGACTTGAAAGTCTATCCAGTAGAGTTGGTTTACATTTAAGGTCTATGTAACACCTTATAATGCCAAAGGTTCTTTGACTGTTTTCCAGCAACCCCAGTGTTGCCCATACAGTTCTGCAAATTGCCTTTATTATGCTTCAGAAACAAGAAATCTTGACAGTAGCTCTTTTAGTCACTTAAAAATGGAAAACCTAGTTTTGCTCTATCAATCTGCACATAAAAATCCACTTTTTTGTACATTATTGATCTCTCTTTGCAGCAGTGCCCTTTAACTGATATGTAAGTTTTGCTTCTTGGTTTTAGTTGCTGTATGTGCATGATTATTTCCATTAGTTTGAATTTCTGAAGCTTCCTTGAGGTCTCAGTGAAGCACAAAGGTTGCACAATAACATTGCACAAAACCTGCAATTAAAAAGTTGTTTGTATCTTGCAGTGTGATTTTGAAATAATCTGCTGTATTTCATTTGATAGTGGGACCCCAGAATGACTCTAATCACTGGACGTTCTGAAGTAGAGGTCTTTCTAAATCCTTTTGCAATTAAAGGATATCTTTCAAATTCAAGGAAATAGCAAAATGCTCAATTATTTGAAATAAGTGTGGCTTCCCACCACTGCGATTGTGCATATGACTCTGCAAAGCTGATTGCATGGATAATGAACCTAATTTTTGGTTAAGAGAGTTTAACAAAGATGGCTTGTTACTGTACACAGCAAATCATTCTCTAATTGTGTGTTGTAACAATATCTTGTAAACTTGACAGCCCAGGTGTATTTTGGCAGAACACCACTGTTTCCACAGTCTCTCTTTTAAGCTGACTTTCAAAGAACCACAAGTATTTGCTTTCTTATGGCAGGTCTTGAAGGTTCATACTCAGGTTTTCTCTAGGATAAATATTCTGTGTTGTGATTCAAGTTCAGCTTTGTGCTTTGGAAGAGCTAATCAGGTCAACTCCTCAGCACAGACAGGCCTGAGCTGTTTGGAGAGCAAGATGCCACGGTTTGTGTCCAGTAGCTGCCTGTACCTTCCTGGGCCCAAGTTTGGCACTGCCAATCTCTGCCAGCAGTATCACAACAGGTAAGTGCATCTCAAGGCACCAAACCTGCTGCTCTAGGACAAGCTGGGGATGGTGGCACTGGCATTGCAAAAGCCTTCTCACCACTTTTAAAAATTGATCATGGCTGTGAAGGAATGGCAACTTGAGCCATTAAGGTACACAGTACTCTTGTGGATCTGATGGTCTCTGCCCAAATTAACAAGGTTAGCAGCTTATGTTGTGCTGCTGCTTTCTGAGTAGGCACCAGATGAAGAGAGAGCTTCTCTTCATTGTGATGAGAAAATCTTGTCTTTTCCATTATAGAAGGGAAGCCAGAGTTCAGCATGGGATGAGGCTGGAGCTGCGGGAGCTGTGTACCCCTCTCAGTGCCCCCTCAGCAGGTAGGACAGAAGCTAATGGGACACACCAGCTTCAAAAAACTGGGACTCTACTTCACTCTCTCCCCAGAGCAAATCTTGCAGCTTCTCTGCTTGCAGGTGTGGCCAAAAACTAAGGCCAAGATATGATGTACACCAGATTAATCCAGTAAATCTGGGCTGGCAATGTCCTGCCAGAGTAAGCCCTCATGTTATCACAATCTTGGCAGAATAGCACTTGGCTAAAACCCTTGTGTTCAGAAAATCCCAGAGCTTCTAGTTGTTTGTGGCCTGCATGTGTTGGATGCCTGCAGAGACCTGTGCAGCCCCTTTGTGAGCTCCTGGGGTTACACAGAGCTGCGTGGAGGGCTCTGTGTGCAAACTCCATTAGCACCACAGGTCTGGGATGTCACATTAACCTGCAGGATTGTGCTGGTTCAGGATGCTGTGAAAAATTAAATCAGGCAAGCAGACAGGCAAATATTTGAGGCAAAATAATGCCATCATTTACACCAATGAAAATGTGAATGATTGTAGAGGTTGCAAGTAGGAACAATAGGGAAAGCAATAGGGAGGGGGCAGAATGCTGCAGTAATTCAGCGGCCCAAAGTGCCCCAATGCACTTTCTGCTTCACTCACATGTGCTGGTCCTGCACAAGCCCCAGTGCTTTGTGCTTCTGAGTTGTCCCTTGCAGGTCCTCAGGCAGGTGTTGCAGGGGCCAGCAGCTGTCCCTGCTGAGCAGGACATGCCCAGGCTGCTCTTGGAGCAGGCACTGCTGGTGCCAGCTGGAGGAGGTGGGCAGCAGCAGGGTTCTGTTTGCAGCCCCATGCAGTGAGTACTTCATTGAGGCTGGTGCTGCTTCTGGAGACTTTGAAGTCTGATCCCTCTGGAGCAGGCTGTGTTCTCTGGTTTGCCTAAAGATGAGACCCTCTTTCTGTGCAGCAAAAATGTTGAAGATGTCAATGACTTCAGCTCTGACAAATTCCAACTATCTGCTTCTGTTGTCCTTAAAACTTTGCCAAGTATTTCACACCCTCATAACAAATGCTTTTGAGGAATATCACGCCCAAGCCAATTTCTCAGTTATGAGCTTCCCATTGAGTTCAGGAGAGGAACCTTGGGGCCAGAGAGGTCAACAAAGTGTTTGTTTTTGTATTTTGGGCTCTCCTTTCTATTTCTACTGTGCTGTGCAACAGGATGTGTCTGGAGGCCCAGGCTGCCTGACCAGTGGGAGTGTGCTGGCAAAGCTGGGCTGCAGCCCCATGCTGGTGCCAGCCAGTCCAGCTTGTTGGTGTACAGCCGGGTACTCAGCCTGCTTAGACATGTGCCCCTATGTGCACAGAGAAATTTAGGTGGTTTTTTCTGAAGAGTCTAGACAGATACTGTATCTTGGTACTTCCAGGCCAAAGTCACACTGTGATAACTTTGCTAAATACCCAGGAAGAGCTTTTCAACTTTCTTGGGCTGGATCTTTCCCTTGCACATGGCTGGAGCGCCAGCCTAGCCTCTCCCTGTCCTGGCTCTCACATCTGCAGGTTTGTTTGTTTATGAGCTTCTCTATGACTCCCGGGGCTGTAGGATGTTCCTCACTACACCCTTGTGAGGTTGGGATGTGTTTGTCATCCTTATTTTACAGGACAGGAACTGAGAACCAGATGTTTTGGGTTGGGAGAGCTCACAGGCAATAGCCGTTCTGCCAGGAGTAACTCCAAAGTACTGTGTTGTCCCTGGAGAGGAGGACAAGAAGCCACAGGGGCTCATCAGCCATGACAGCCCCAGCTGGCATAAAGCCATGGGAACTGCCCCTCTTCACTAAAATGTATCTCAGATGGAGCCTGCTGGAGCCCTGGCCATTCCCCAGAAAGCCAAGAGCATGACCCTGTGCCCTAGCACAGAGCCCCTGGAAAGTCTCTTCCCATAGGTACCCCACCCAAGATGCTGCCACTGCAGGTGCAGCCACACCAGTTTAAAAAAAAACAGCAAACAAACCCAGTGTCAGTTCTTGGTAATTTACTGCAAAAAAACCATTTTGGGTAAGTATCCAGGCCAGCAAGCTGCATGGAGATAATCAAAAGTGACACTGCTGGTGAGCAGGACCTGGGCTCTGCCTGCCTGGCTGGCTTATCTCTCAGGCTGCTGGAAGCCCAGAAAACAGGGCTACTGCTTAGTTTTCTTTGGAGGTTGATTCTTTATCCCTGTAGTTTCTGTGTGAGGTGCTTCAGGGTGACTTTTTTTGGGTCTTTGACAACCCAGGAGAATTTTTTTTTTTAAGCAGCCCATCTGGGGCTGAGTTTGACTGTTGCTCCAGTCCAGTCCAGATTGAGCTGGTGAGTTTGGACAGGTAGGAAAGCTGTCTGGACTTCTCTGTATGTGCTTGCAGCTCTGTATAAATGTGTTGGTATTATAACTGTAGCAAATACTAGAGCCATGAGAAATGTCTATAATCCAACCCAAATCAGGTGAAACTCCCCTGGTTTGGGGTTTCATTAGAAGCTCAAGACTTGGGCCAGGTTTATGGAGGTTCATGAACCTCTCTGAAGCTGGACTCAGTTTCAAGAAATAATAGGCCAAGTTTCAGGCAAATGTAGGCCAAGTTTTGAGTAAATTTGGAATGAATTTTAGGTGAATAAAAAATGATTTATGGTTGTAGGTTGAAACCATACCAGCCATGGACTCTTTGCTTGGTTTCAACCTGTAACCAGGAAATCTTGGCACTTGGCTGAGTTTCACTTTAGTTTTAAGATTATACCATAAAAACAAAACAACCAGAGCAAAGAGGTGAGTCTCAAGACAAATGACACAGAAACTGGTTTACAGTGTGGGAGCCCAAAGCCGTGCACTGCACTGAGCACATGGCCTGTTATGCTGCACCAGCACTGAGATCTGTTCCCCCACTGCAGATGGTGCTGTACATGGTCTGGTTTGAGTTGTGCTGCTCCATTAAACTATCCAAATAATTAAGCCTTCTCCAGATTCTTAATCTGAATTTGCATGTGCAGTTTCCAAACCTGGAGTTCACTGACTTCAAGTTTGGCTTATGCAGCAAAGTTTCAGTCCATAATGTATGTTTGTAATTTGAGGAGTAAATTCAGCTAACAAGGGAATTAATGAGTAAGTTCAGGAGATGAGACCAGTGGTTCTTATCCCCATATTGCATTTAAACATGCAGGCATATAGTGGGCATTTGGACTTCCTACCTGAAATGCTGAGATTCACAGTGATGTGGTGCCAGTTCTCTCAGTTGAGAGGTGCCCAGCATGAGTATGGGTCTCAGCTTCTCAGTGCTGCCAGCGCTGCCATAGCACAGGTATCTTAAAGATGAAAAAGAGGTGAAAATACTTGTCAATACAGATTTCTTTAAATTAATTCAGTCATTTTAATGGAATATTCTGATACAAAGTTGCCTTTTTAAATAAAAAAATAGGTATCATCATTAAACCCCTTTATCACAAAATTCATTTCGCATCAAACATAAACTTGAGCAGAAGCATTGAGTCAACAATCAGGCAGAATATGAGCTGGGAATGTAAGCGATGGGTCCAGAGAAGAAGGTGATAGCACAAGTTGCTGCTGCTTTGAGCAATCTGTAATAGAAGGGATGGGCAGAAAGAGAGAAAGTGTCAGTGCAGAGCAGACAAAGAATATGAAGGGACCGGTCTGTATCAGTGCAAAGCTGAAACAACAGGAAACTGGAAGAGAGGAAAAGGGGAATGAACATCAACAGTAGCACTGGCTCTGCAGGACAGCTGCTAGAAAACTCTGACGTGCATCACCAGCCATCTGCCTTTGTGCTCTTCAGCCTTAATGCAAAGCCTTCCCTGGGGCTGATGCTCCTGAGCCAACCAGCACTTTAGGAATGACTGCAAAGCAGTACACAGAGCTTTTACTTGTAAGAAGTTACCGAATGAACCAAAGAGGAAAAATCCCAGGAAGACCCATCAGGTCCAGATCATTATGACACTTTAACAAGTATTGTGTGCAGATTAATAAGCCCTTAAAGATAATTTCTCATTTACTGAATTGAAAACAAGGAGATCAAGACAGAATTTAACAGAGATCCCTCTCCAAATGTTTAAATTGTATTTGTCAAAGGCATGAATCCCCTTCACAGAAAGCTTTTTGCTATCATGTTTTTGCC
Source organism: Certhia americana (assembly GCA_018697195.1). NCBI lineage: Eukaryota > Metazoa > Chordata > Aves > Passeriformes > Certhiidae > Certhia > Certhia americana. Next base: position 9,713,553 of record CM031866.1, read on the forward strand.
TCCATTTTTCAAATATTCTTCCAGAAAAATGTCCCAGTACCTTTTCAAGATCTCAGAGTCATCACAGCACTGGGGAGAAGTAGCTATGACAAAGGATGGAACACTGAGAAGATCCTCTGTTAGTAGAACTCTTACAACAAAGCTCCACAGAACTGAGATGCTGCTGTGTCAGACCAGCAGCAGTTTCTACTGTTGGGGTTCAGCTGTGGCATGATACAATTGAGGCCAGATCTGGAGAATCCCAGATGGAGTCTCAGGCCATGAGAGCTGCTGTAAGGCATGGAAAAGTTTCAGTGAAGGATGGCTGGAGGTCCTGAAGAGACCTAGTCTTTATACCATGTATCATCTGTGTGTTTCATGGTTTAAGACTGAAAGCAGCACCCAGTAATGGAAGGGAGAAAAAAAGGGTGATAAAATCCACTACACATGTGGTCAGAGCAACGGTAAGGAACCAGGAAGCAGAACTGTAATTCAAAAGTTCACTCTTCAACAAAGCCAGCTCTATGTGAATTTGTCTGTTATACTTTTGCCCTATAATATGATTATGTCATTTTGGAGACTCAATTTGCTACACATTATGTTGTGACCCATACATAGGCAAACTCCACACTCCTATATCCCCAAATATGCTGGGAACAAAAGTGTTTTCTGCAGCACAGATAAAGCCATAGGAGGAAATTGTGGGTCCCAATGTGACTGCCAGGCCTGGGTTGAGGGCCAAGTCTGGCGGAGTTGCACAACCCTCTGGTCAAAAAGACCAACTATTTGTGTTGGGCTCATTTATGCTAACAAACAGCACAGTCTTGAGTTCCCCACAGACCAGCCTGGAATTTATTTAAAAAATAGAGAATTGGTAAAGGATTTATGCAGGGGGACCTCCCCATCAGCCCCTCAGCATTAAATATCTCATGTTCTCTAACAAAGAGCAATCCTACAAGAGAAGCAGCTGAACATTGTCTTTAAGCACCAGCTGGGAAGGCAGAGTAAAAAAATAAGCAAATAATGCTGTCTTTGGTGTCAGCTGAACCCCACCCTGCAAAATCTGCAATTAACCAAACATCATTTGCTGCCAGTCTCAGCAGTGCCACAAGCCTGTCCCAGGCAGACATACTCTTCAAATCTACTACAGCAATCAAGCCCTGAATGATAAATCCACTTATTCTGCCACATCTGAGCTGGTGTGAGCTGTGCTAAAGCTGCTTCTTTAGAGCATGTGCTGGTTCAGTCACATGTCAATGGTACCTGTCTCTGCTTGAGCAGCAGGAGCTAAGTGCCCCAAGGCTGTCATGGAACTGTCTGGAGACAGCTCCCATGCAGAAACTTCAGCCATGTGCCTGCAACCACTCAGGTCATTAATGCAGAAATGGCATTGTCAAGGCAGTAGTGCAAAGGCAAGTGAAGTACTGCCAGAAAGAAGATACATATTAATGCATGGAATTATGTTCTGTGTGGGGATGGATCCTGACACTGTTGTCTCTTTTTATTTACTTGGAAATAAGAACCAAAGTCAAATCCAAGGGTTATTTTGTGTTACATTACTCTAGATTTGTCCAGATCTGCCCTTGTTGGGTAGATACCTTTATCAGAAAGTAGATTTGGTGGAGGATCACTCTGCTTATGCTTCACTGCTCCAGAAATATGTCAGCAAACTGATCTCTCATGACCCAGGGTCCTGCTCAGAATAGTTGAATTATGTTTATAAAGTCAAATAAGAAAGATGATGTTGATCAAAGTAATATAAACTATGGCATGGAAAATGAATTTTGAATGAAACACACAGATAAATCATTTATCCTCACCAATACCCTCTCTGTGTTTCTTATCCCAGTAATTGAGACCATGTGTTGTGCTGCAAACAATAACTATGGGAAATTACTCACAATTCTTCCTTCATAAACATGGGAAATGAAAGTGATGGGAAGTATAATCATCTTCATTTTTTTTTTATGTTAACAGCTCTAAATTATTAGGGTGGGAAGAAAATGTCAATAGAACATAAAAGTGCTTTGTATAGTGTTCACATTTGCTCATACTTTCAAATCCACTGTGGCTTATTAGTTCATGGGAAAAATTACAAAAAGGAATAAAACCCAGAAAATAAATCCAGTATCAACATCTTGCTTCTATAGTAACAGAAATTGCAACTTGTGGGTAAAAAGTGACAATATTAGGAAATGTTTGTTGTTCAATTATGGTAATTAACCCCCTCCTTTCCCCAGTACATCCAGCCTGCCATCAATCTGACACATTTAAGAGTGCCCATTGCTCTGTGCTGCTCCTTGTCCTAAAAGCCTGGAGCTAGTGAGGGCCTTAACCTCTGTTTCAAGAGTTTATTGCTTAGCTGTAAAAATTCTCCCAGGGCTGAAACTTGACAGAAAAATGTTTCCGCCTAGGAGGAGTTTCTGTTTGGAGTTTGGTTTGAATTAGTTCAGCCCTTTTCCACTTGCAGTAGACAATGGAGCAGGATTCCCTCTCTCCTTTTTTTTGTTTTTAAATAAAGTGACCATCGTGCCAGGGCAGTACACATGGCAGGCAGCTCTCAGACCACAGTCCTCTCTGCAGTTTAGCACAGGGTCAGTGCTGGCTGCTGCAGCAGGGGCCTGGCCCTGTAATGAGCCAGGCTCCATCCCTTTGCTTGTGCAGCTGCTGGCTTGGATGGTGGCTTCAGCCAGCTTTGTGCTGAAGCTGCTGAGGGCCAGCTTGGCCATGATGCAAGCTGGCAAAGTCCACCCTTGATGCTATTTCTTGAGGGCCCAGCCCAGTGTGAGGTAGAACCACCTGGGCTACACCTCCATGGGACTTTTGGCTTCTCCCAGAGCTGGGCAGCACGTATGGTTATGCTCCTGTGGTGGAGGCACAAGTCAGTCCACTCAGCTGCAAACTTACGGTGCAATACTGGCTTGGTAAGTTTCCCAGATGAAGGGCTTGGCACAGGGAAGCAGCTCTCTGCAGACCTTGGCCTGAGCCAGGGGATTCATTTCTAGAAGCCAGAATGCAAGATCTATTACACTTCTGCATGGGCTGCCTGCAGGGCTGGTAAATCTATTAAAACAGTCAACACTTTATGAATGAAGTCCAGCCCCACCAAAGTCAATGACAGAACTCCCATTGATTTCTCTGGGACAAGAGTTTACCCTGAATCTTCAAAGTGCCCCTGAGATCTTACCCATGTTCAACACAGCCATCCACAGCTCCAGCAGAGGAAAGGAAAACAAAGAGCAGAGAAGAACCCTGGTGCTTCCTTAGCTGAGCCTGTGTCCTGCTCAGATGGATGTGCTCAGATAGATATGAGAATATCACTCTGGCAGTACTGACAGGCCTGGGTGTGAGATAGGTGCTCTGCAGATACTTTGGCTCAGAAGCAGAATTTCATACTGGAGTTTTGCTCTGACCTCCAAGAGGGTCAGAGCATAAGTAACACACAAAGAAAAATTTCTGTGTATGGAGATGGAGAGATGTCCAACCCACCCAGTAATGCCTCAACCCAGGACCAGTAATCCAGCCTCCAGAGTCACCTCTTTGTGTACATTTAATTTACTGAACAGCCACTTGCTATCATCTAGAAATGCTTATAAAATTAAATGTTATTAAACATAAGGGCAGACAAGTTTGCTGATGCTAATTTCAAAAATGATGCTGGGCTTGCCACTCCACAGATCTGACCTGTCACTTGAGAACTCAAATGACCCATAAGTTAACATATTTTATCCAGCTATGAATTCAGGCGATTTCGTTAGCTGGACCTGGCATTGTGTCATATTTTTTCCACTTCTTTTACAACCATTTAACTGCCTTCTGCTCTTACAGTTTCCTATCACCCCTGCACACATGACCTCTTGTGACAATATTTTGCCATCTAACCAAGTAAATTAACAAGTAAGATCAACTAAAGAAGTTAATTGCTGTTATATAAGAGCTATTCCACTGGTTTCTTGTTTTGCCAACTCTCAACCTTACTATTTGCTAAGCTGACTGAAAGCTTTTTCCCCATTTTTTGATTTAAACAACATTTTTTTTCTTTGACAGCTACTTTAGAGTTGCCCTCCCACTGACCACAGGTGAGCTCATCCCTAAACTCTGCTGTGGGATTTCTGATATGTGGAGCTATTTCAACACTAATATTGGGGTGGTTTGAATCTGAAATAAGAGCAGTCTAGCACCCTAAAGGCAAGGTTTTTATGTTTAGGAAGAGCCAAGTTTCAGTTAGGTCTAGTCCCCACATTCAGTAGCAGCTCCTTCCTATTTGCTGCAGTCTGGTACAGGTGAAGCTCATCCTGCTTATTTTCATTTGGGTGGCAACTAATCCAGCCTCTCCTTCTCTGCCTGCTTTCCTGAAAGGCATTTATGAGCTCAGCAGCTGGTTGACATTTAGCTTTTGCTTCTTGATCTGATCTTGGCTGAGGCTGACCAGTGGCTTTGGGCTTTGCACTTTTACTAGAAGACATTTAATTTAAGTACATATACAGAGAAAGCAACAGTGAGTATTAAAGTTAGCTCATGTCTTATAGTCACTGTGGAAAAAGGTCCACTGAAAAGGACTTGATACAATTTCAATCTCAATGCTATATGAGAGGTTCCTTTCCACTCCTCCCTTTCATTATAGAAACTAATTAGAAAAATTGTTTCTTCCTTTTTTTCTCACCCTAAAGTGCTGTAAATACCTCAAAAAAAGAAAAGTCCTTCAACCACTTTGTGTTGTGATACGATAGAGGTTTTTACTTAGAACCAAATACATATAAGGTTGCATTCTGAAAATCAGTCCATTACTTTTATTTCCCCTTTTGCTCCTTTGAATGTACAGTTTCCTTCTGATTTTTACAGTCCTTTCAGAGATTGCTGACAGTGCATGGGATCAGAATCAGTGCTCTAAAGAATGAAACAATGCCCAAAACTATGCCATTCAGCTTAACATGTGAATTCCTTCACACTTTTCCCCAGGACCTGGTCCCTTCAGGTCAGGAAGACAAATTTCTTTTCAGGAATTATAAGAATATAAATTGATCAATTAATTCGGTACTGCATGTTCATGTATAAGCACAAAACAAACAGCGCTTGCTTATTCTCTTTTGCAGAGCTGGCAGAAGGAGACTGTGTTTACAATCTATTCTGGGACTTGATTTAATTTTCTAGTCTCAACTTCAAGACTTTAAAACAACAGTTAACATCGGTGGATAGTTGCGTGGCTGGGAAAAGGTGAGTTGTGCTTGTGGCACTGGGAGCTTGAGGAGCTCAAATAACTAAATGGTTCATAATCAGGCATATGAAATGTATCTTGATGGTAGCTCAAAAGCTAGAGGTACTTGTAAACTGTGAGACAGTGAAGGATTAAAAAGAAAGAAACATATTCAATGAAGTCCACTGTAAGTACGTGAAACCTTTGTAGTCCTACTTTCTCTGCCTGATTTGGGAAGCTTAATGTGTTTATTTGCTTACCTCAAGCAATAAAAACCTCTGTCCCAGAAAGTGGCAGTTAAATGGTATTAAATAATTACCTCTTCCAAAATCAACTTTTTCACATATGCCACTATGAAGAGTTTTGGTTTCAGACTCAATAAATTCATTCTAGATGAAATCATAAACATTTTCATATGAAAAATATAAAATAATGTAGAGAATGCAACAACTAGCTGGAGACAAAAAAAGTTCTAGGACTACATTCCTCACTGATTACTATGCAAATAAAATAATATGAATGATTGCTGGTATTGCAATATCCAGAGAAGGATGACCTATTGTAAAATAACTTTCTAGCTTAGATATTGTGGTTTAAAATTTAGAAAACTCTTTTCAGAAACAGATTACTGCACAGTGGATTAGCAGCTCTAGCAGAACACAGGCAGACTTTCAATGAGCTCTCCCTACTAGCTTCCCATTAATGAATTCAGTCTGTCTTTTATTTTGCAGTCATTTGCAGATCATCACCAGATACTCATGCTGGTGTATATACCATTGCCCAGAGGAGTTTTGGATGGGGCACTGAACAACCTGGTCTAGTGAAAGGTGTCTTGGCCATGGCAGGGGGTTTGAACTAGGTAATCTTTAGGTATTTTCTAACCCAAAGCATTCTATGATTCTGTGACACTAGCAATGAAAGGTCAGAGACTGGTTGATGCAAACAGCTGCAGCCAATAATTATAGCCTGTTCTCATTCCCCTGCTTCATGAGTGTCTGTAGCATTGCTGAGTTGGTGGAGAGAACGTGATCAGTGTCTTCAGGATTTTAAACAACTGAAGTTGTAAATTCTGTTTTCCTCTAATCTAACCTGTTGTTATAGATGCAGCACAGTCTCTCTTTGTGGGTTATGGGCCAGTTTGGTTGCCAAAAGACTATGAGAAAAAACCAGTCACATGATGCTTAAGGAGCAACTCAGAGGATCCTAGCTTAGAAAAAGACTTATTTTGTTTTCTAAGACTGAAGGGATTTCTCAGGAAAGTTCTATTTTATCAATGAGGTAAGTGGGAGAAAAGGAATTGCTCTTGACTGCTGTTGCTCTTTAGTTTGTATGCTGAAAACACTAAGGGAGAGGGAGTGATATCCATTCTGAAAATGATATTCCTCAGTCACAGTAAGGCAAGCAAATCTCTGCAGTGCCAAGGCCCAGCTGCTCTCCTGTCCTTGGCCTTTCCTCACAGCTGGGGGAGCACCCGTGGTACAAACATCATTGGAGATTTCAGAAGGCCCTGTCTAGGGTACATTACTGCAAATTAAAGGCTGTATATAGATTCCCTTTTCTTTTTGTACTGTTCATGGCTGGCAGATGAGGAATTTTTCTCATTTGTGTGTTGATAAAGTGTTTGTGATACTAAAGGACAAGTCAACCTCCCCTGAAATTTAAGCATTCATGCTCCAACCTCCCAATCCTTGATGACTATTGCATTAGTCAATTTGTGGCTAGCCCAGTAACTCGATAGCAGTGAATTATGTAGTTATGTGGGAACTTGGGTTTTGGAACAGGCAGATGTTCCCAAGCTCAGGCCCAGCACTGCTAGGGTGTGTCATCTGTGTGAGACATTTAGCGGAAAGAGAGAGCTGCAAAGCCACAGTCTCTGGTGCTTTCTGGAGCACAAAATATAGCAGCAATATTATATTAAGGTAAGAGTGGGAACAAACAGAACTATTTCAGCACCAAGAACTTTTCTCTGTAGTTAGAGACTGACTGGTAATGAGACTAGAGAATGCTGGTAATAACTAGAGAATGCTGCTGCATTCAGACTTCAGATTTACTCTGGAGAGTAAACTGGATTGTGATAGAGCCAAGAAATAAGCTGCTAAATTCATAAGAAACATTCAAAAAGATACCAACATGGCCTTTAAAAAGCAATTCAAATGTTACTAAGTGCCAGATTCTGTTCTGCCTTCCATATGTGTGCATATGATTCACTGACTATCAATGATACTGGCCTGTGGTGGACCCTTACACTCAGCTTTCAATTCTGGAGGAGGTTTTTCCACAGGGCCATTCTGCAGCACATGGAAAGGTCTGGATTTTAAGTTATTTTCTTAAGTCACATAGCAGGGGTACGTTTGTCTGTGTAGGTCCTCCTGAATTCTAAGAGATGTAATAGTGTGGAGGTGTTCTATTTTATACAATAGCAAGAGTGTTGGCTTTCATTTTATGCTTATTGATGTAAGTAAACACATGTGCTTTGTAAGAAGTACTTGAATTATTGTATAGTTGTGTCCAAGGCTACCATATCAAATGTCTTTCAGAGCCAAGATTCTCATCCAAGAACCCACCCAAAACTTTACTGTTGAGGTATGAAGCAATAATGGAACCCACTGATTCATTTTTTGATGAAACCAGGAGTGCCCAGTATTGCCCAACAGAAGGTTACATAGGGCCCTAATGAAGTGTTTCTCTTGCTTAAAAGAGAACAGATGTGGCCAATCTCATGAGAAACTGAGCTGTGACCTGCTGTGAGTTCCCACTGGGCAAAGTTTCCTTTAGATCTGAGAAGCTGCTCCAGCTGAGTCAGAATATTCCTCTGGTACCACCAGTTCTCCAAAGGCCAGATTTCTAGATTCAGATCTGGGTTGCTGTAGGCTACATACTACCATATTTCACCTAGTTAACGTATTGGAAAAATATCTTTCAGCTTTGCAAACTATTGGAAATCTGACTGCTGGCTGAGGAACTCAGCTCCAGGGACCAACAGAAACTGCTCACAAACTGGTTCTGCCTTAGGGGCTTTATGGTGTATCTGCCATGGAGAAGCAAGTGACCAAGTTTTGAGTGACAAGAGAGATTATGAATCTTCCTGCTGTACTCTGAGGTAGAACTGGAACTGTGTTTACCCCTTAAGTAATTCCAGTGGCAACAGGGTAAAATAGAAAGTCTGGTTTTTGGACTGATGAATAAACCTGATAAAGAGGCTTTTGTGAGCTTGTACCAACTTTACGAGTGGATGTGCTACAGAGAAGGGGCTTCTGGTAGGCACAGACTAGGTGAAGAGTAGAGAAGAAATACTGACATGTTTGTTACTGAGTGGGGATATCTAGATTAGTTTCTGCATCTCCTAATGAACCAAAGTCTTGGGACCAGGCCAGACATGTGAGCTTATAAATTCAGACACTATCTTGGGTAAACAGGTTATGCACCAGGGTTCTTCTGCATTGAAGTAAGGAGCATGCTGACAACCATTGCAATTAGAATGTATTGATGCAAGTGTTTCCAGGGGATCCTGGTGTTAAAGGCCAGAATAAACCCAACTAGCATGATGGAGCATGCTGCCACTGGCATTCTTGTTGCCTCACCCGATACTAGAATAATTTGCTCAGTGGAATTAGTTGTATTTCTGAGTTCCAAACCAGATCTTTATTAAGGCTTCCAGGAAAGCAAGAGCACTGTGGGTGTCAACAGGGCCTTCAGTATTGAAGCCACAGAGGAAAATTACAGATGGAAAAGACCTGTCAGGTGATCTGCTCAACCTACCAGCCAATGTTGGACTGTTCTCTGTCCTGTGCTTTTTCCTCTCCTTGCATCAAGCCAGACGGATTTCCACAGCATCCCTGGGGAGAGTATGACATAGGTGACTAGTTCTTGCCCTTAGGTATAACTTTGAGCCTCTGGAATAGAAGCATTCTATGTTTCATTTTGATGGAGAAAAGGAACTCTCAAAGTCCCTCAGTCTTATGACTATACTGTATCTCAGATGTAATTCTATATTAATGACTTCTTGTATGCAGATCATATGAGGCCAATGCTGTGTCCCACCCCACAGCTGTCTCTTTCAGTAATTATTCCTTAGACAGATTTTTGTCATCTCTCAGTAGTAAATAGTGCACAGACCCTGATCAATTGCATGCCACTTGGCAAACATTCAAAACTTGCCCTGACTAGTGTTTGAAGTGTCTGTCTGACTCGCACTCCTTTTAATTGTGCCAAAGTTCTTTGGCAATTTGTGAGCTCATGTCCCAGAAACACATAAAAAACATAATTCCAAGATATTTTCCTTAGGTGAATTAAAACCACTCAACACATGTTTACTAAAACCAACTGCGTTTATGGATAGAGGAATCTTGACAGCTATTGATTTAATTCTTCCAAATGTTTTCATTCAAATCTCTTGGGCACCTACTGTTGATCAAGTATAACTTCCTGGCATCTTGATCTCTTGCAAAGCAATGCTTCTGGTTAAATATATGAATGTTCTTTTTGACCTTGAGTATTGGGCATTAATAAACATGAATCCACATATTTTTTTCAGAGAGAATAAAATACTTCCATAGCTATTAAAACATGCAATCCTCTGACTTTTCTTGAAGACGTCTGTGCATAGAAACTGTTTAATTGAGTATGAAGATAGTTTTAAAGCAATGCCAATACCCTTAGCATTTTGATGAGGGCTGTATCAGTTTCACAGTTCTCAGCTGCTGAAACTTGTATTTAGCAAGCAGGATAACTTTAAAGATATTAGTTACAGAGCTATGGAAGGCCATGATTAATACCATTTGGTGATTGTTTGAATTGTGCTTCACACAATGAGCAAGGATTCAGAGGAAGCCTTTGTCTGACTGCCACTTTGGTTATGGGAAAGGGGGGAAATCTGAATACCAAACATCTTAGTTAGCAGTTGGATGTCATTTTCTTTTGTTTAACGTTTGCACAGTGATCTATGTAATATAGGAATATAATAAAGCTTTTCCAGCAACAGCATCACATTTTGGGAATATGCACAGAGCAGTGAGTCCATGGAATTCACTTTTATCAGGAGAAGAGGCAACTTAATAGACCTGTGATGCAGTTGAAGAAAAGTTTTCCCTGGACTGTTGGCATGGCTTTATAGTGCTAAGCCAAGAGCTTTGCTCTTAGGTGTAATTTTGATTCTAATGCCTAACTTATAAGCACTTTTCTTTTGTAGCAGTTAAATACAGATCAAAGTATTAATCTATTGTCCATTAGGAGAGAGCAAGTTTCACATGAATTTTTCAGCCGTCCATTTAATCAGACCTACCATTGCCTGCTAGCTGACAGCACACCTGGAGATGAAAGTTTAGTGGTCCAGAAAGTAGAGATCAATGAGCAAAGGCATGAGGAGAAAATGATTTATCCAGGGAGATCCTAAGACATCATAAGATGTGACTTAAGCCTTAGCTTTCTCCACATCTACTCTTTGTGCAGTCACAGCATTTGTAATAAACTCCACTTCTATAATTTCTAACGTGGTTTAGTATCAACAACAGTGTCTTGATTAACAAACCTATCACGCTTCTGATTTTGATGTGGTCTTGTTTTTGCTGATCTGTGGATCTAGAGGCACTTGGTGTCCTCCAATGGACACTGGAGGAGTAAATAATTTTCTGGGCAGATGATGTTAGCACGTAACAATGAATATTGTTGTGCACTAGCTCCACAGTGGGATAAAGCTGAGTCTTCCAGACACCCATGGCTGTGACTTTGCATGAGTTTCTTTTGCCTGAGTGCCAGCTTAAACTGATCCTATCCCTCTTCTCATCCAGATGTTCTATTATTTTGGCAGCTGCTCAAGATTTCCTGGAATAATTGCAAATGAGTAATAATTTTTCATTTAGCTTGTATGCATCCCTGGAATCAGTGATCATTTGCATGCTGTAATAAATATCCAGCCATGCCTTGGACATTAGTTCTGTACATTTGAATAGCAAACTTCAGGAGGAGGGGGACAGAGGTGGAGTCCAATTTGTTATATTGGTTTAGGTTCTCATAGTTTTAAAATCAACTTTATTAGCAGAAAATAATGATGTAAAAAAAAAATAGGCAGCTTCTGTTGGCAAGCAGGTGGCCAGGAGCAGAGAGAATTGAAAAATTAAAAAATCCTGTTGTAGGATCCAAACTACCTGGAAGTGCCTGAGCTGTGTTTTTCTACTCAGTCCAGGCTGTCCCATAAATGCTAAGCATCTCAAAGGTCATCCAAATAAAAAGAAAATGCAAACAGAGGCTTCTTTCTCCCACACAGCAGACCTCCAGCCTGCTCAAGATACAATAGTGAAAGCTTGCCTGTTTTGATTATTAGTCAGTCTTAGTCAGCTGCCATTTGGGAAAGTTATGAACAGCAGTCTGGGGGCTCTTTGCAGTTGACCTAGGGCAGGACACAACATCTGTCAGGCTTCCAGAAATATGAAGCCCTCTTTAAAGCCACTTTTAAAGCCTTTCTTGGCTATAAACTGATAACAAAGTGTGCAATAAGGAATGATTTTTGACAAAAAAAAATGGTACGTTGCTGCAGTAGTTTGGCTTTACACCTGGTAGCAGTCTTCCAGGCAGTGAATTTTATCCAGTTTTTCCTAGAAAACTTTTAGTAGCTCAATTGATATGATTAGTACTAAAACCCAACCGACTAGTCAAAAAATCCCATCCCAAACAAAATAACCCTCACCAAGATGAGTGGAGCTCTCAGTCACCTCCTCTTCATGGCCAGGGAGAGCAATGACTTCTCTGTTGCTGAATCCATGATCTCCTGTCATTGTCACAGCTCCTTTTTCAGTTTTCTCATGTTACTAAAGATTTAAATGCAAATTGAAAAGAAAGGTAAGAACAGGACTGAAATATTGTACTTTCTCCCCTAACAAAACAGCTCATTTTCTTTGACTGCTCTAGCCTATGTATGTTGCTAAGACACAGCATCATAGATAGAATGAGGAAAAATACTCTTGCAGAATCTAAATGGCTTGAATTACCTGTAAAGCTGATCAGCTTGGCTTGCTGCCAGCAGTAACTCCTATGTGGCAGCATAGGATAGTGAGACTGGTGTTTCTGTGTTTGCTGCTGTGAAAACCTGACAAGTGGGGTTCCTTGATGCTGTCCTGCACCCTAAGGAAGGGTGCCTGGAATTTGGCAGTGAACAGAGTGTAAGCTAAGCAGGTGGGATGGTTGTCATCAGGACTGAGGTGTGCTAGCAGGGCAGCACTGGATAACTACCTGCTGCCAGACTCTGCACAATTAGTTTAGCTGCAAAGGAAAGATGTTCCCTTCCAAGTAGGACACATAGTTATTTTGTCTTGGACAGCTGGAGACAACCTTTCAGAGTAAGAATCCATAAACCACAAAAATACTCATGTTAAAATAATCTGGCCAAAGATGCTACATTCATGTCTGTTTGTTTTTCCTTTTTCCTTTTACAAAATGAAAGCTAACTAATTCCTTTGCTACAATCAATAGTAGACAAAAGATAACTTTCTTCAGTTCAAGGCTATGAGCAGTACTGATTGATACAAAACTCTTATTTGTTACAAATTATACTATACAAATGTTCTCTAAGACAGGTGAATACAAAATTTTTGTGACAATGAAAAAAACCACATCAAAATCTAAGGGGAAACAAGTAAGCAGGCGTACACAGCTCACATGTGTTTGTTTAAACAAACTTTACATGTTAAAATACAGTAGTTACTTTCTGGAGGGCAGCTCTCGAATTATAAAATCAGTCTGTCAGTTTTTTCAGACTTGGCAGGGTAAAAGGCTTTCTTGCTGTGTTCTGAGTAGGGGAAAAGCATCACTTCAGTGGTAAAGAGCTAAATAACCACAGTTAATGGAGGGAAAATTTAGGAAAATAAATACGTAAATTCACTTCAGACCTGATCCTGCAACCTTTAACCATGCAATGACATTCTTCACCCAGCAGCAGACACGACTTTACACTTTGCAGAATTACATCCTCACTGAGGTAGAGACTGCCAAATAGCTGTTAGTGAGGGAAGTGCCATGTGTTCCAATTCTAGAAACCAGTAAGGCAGTACAGTCTGCCCTATATTTCCAGGCTTTCAGTAACTTACATAACTAGGTGCAAAATACTTATTTTTATTTCTGGTTCTTTTCTTTGGAAGTTCAGTCATGTGCAATCAGGTGGAATAAGTGTGCTGATAATTTTCCTTCAGAAATTGTAATGGTTAGCAATGTGGACACTTTTCTTTTTAGGCAGAAACCATGAGGTACTGAAGCAAGCATTCACTTTTCTTGCACTTGAGGTCACAAATTTATGCAAGTCAAAAATGTTGGGCCTGCCAAAAACATCATGCTACACTCCACCAAATAAAAGGACACTGTTATTCTTACAAGGAAAGGTTTGACAGGACAGGAAATAGGCAGGGTCATAGAAGTTTACTTAATACCAAATCTTACTTAACCATCTTTAAGCCAAAATACAATGTTAGTTATTTAGCAAAAAAAAAAAAAAAAAAAAAACCAAACCCAAACCAAAAAAAAAAAAAAAAAAGAAAGTGAGAAGGAAGACAAATACAAGAGCTCCAAATTGTATTATTACATGAGTACCAACCAATACAGAAACTAGGGAACCTTAATTTACATAATTCAGGTTACTATATATCACCCACCCTTACTGAGTTAACATGTATTGAGTAAGTTTTAATTTATATCCTGAACTTGCAGCCAGAGGCATTTGATTTGGAAAATCCAATGCGGAGTTTACCAGGCTATACATTACTTTCATTACAATGCAATCCTTAAGTAGACTGTATTTCACTTAAAGGAATGGAAGAGAGAGTAAGAACACAGTGAATACGAAAGATAGGAAGAATGTTGCTGTTCATTACAATTTTCCATTTTTGTTGAAACGCAGCAGGAGAGAAAAGCCACAGGCTTCTCCACTGCTCTTGCATGCCAGGAGGGATTATGCAAACACTGCAACCACCCAAATCTTATTTAAATTATAGTCATTGTTCCCCCTTTAATGGTTATATTTTTGCCTGCTTTCACTCAAATATTGCTGCATCTTGCTTTCCACCACCATAGTCCCAGTGGGAGTCATCAACTCTTAATTATAGATGAACAGATCTTTGAAAAATACCTCTAAAAAAGAAGAGGAAAAGACAGCAAACTTTAAGTGCCATCTAGTGGCTGATCTAGAAAACATTAAATAGATAAAAAAAATTCCTGCTATGCCATGGAGTAATATAACAGGAGCTGAGCTGAGGAAGCTGTGCCTAAATTCTCAACTACAGAACACCAGGTAAACATTCTGGGGGAAAGAAAGAACTAAAGATAAATGGTAGCAGTGATACCATTTATGGTATTGTGGCAGTGATACTGCCATAATTTTTGTGTTAAGATTTTTGTCCAAAAGTGGTAGGAATTATATAGGAATCCCATGTTTCTTCAAAACCCTCATCAGCTTATGATCCTCTGAGAACATTTCTAAGAACACAGAGGTTATCACAAATATTGCAGCTGTTTATTTTATTGAAATAAAAAAATGGAACCCACTCAGATCTCAAAACAGAACTCAAACCATGGAGGTGAATCTGGGGCCAATCATCTCAACTTTCTTCCAGATTCACCTGGGGTGGAAGGCCAGATTTTCTCTATCCCTGTAACTAATCAAATCTATTTCTAGAAAAAAAAAAAAAGGAAGCAAATTGTTAGTCAGTAATGTACTTTTCCTTTCCTTGCAGGAAAATTCTCTTTTCTGCTGTAGGTAAGAATTCCCAACAAACTACTTTTCATTTTTAAAAGCTTCGTATTTCATTTACAGAGATGTAACATACCATTATTCTTCAAGCAAGCTTAAGGTAACTCCTCTTGCAGATGAGAGTAGTTGAATTAAAGAGTAGCTTTGCCTGGATCTTGTCAGTGAGAGCAGAGAACAGCCCAATGTAATTTTTACTTAAAGAAATTTTCATTTTGTTACTTTGGAAATAGCTTTACCTGTCTTCAGTTTCATACCTGCAGTGAGTCCTGGGGATCAACCCCAGTGGCAGGCTCTGGAGACATGAATCTGTTTACACAGAAGTGAGTCCTGTGTAAATTGCTGGGTAACTTCTGAAGTTACTTGCTTGACCTGAAGCATGTGAACTCAATGACACACTTAGGCAGTTTGTCACTGAATTACAAAACTAAATTATAACTAGGTAATGTAGGACAGGTCTCAGATAAAGTAATGAAAAAGAGATTGTTTCCTATCCACTCTCTCTTGCCAAGATACCAAGGTAATATACTTTTGCAATGTCGATACTATAGGAAAAAGGGAACATGAAAATAATTGGGAGGGTATTGTTTTTCATATTTACAAATTGTGGGACTATAAATAAAAAAGATGTAGGTAGCTTGGTTTGAAGCATAGAGTAGCATATGCTGTTTTAAGAAGCCTCTACTCAGTCCCAGTACAAAGTTTCTACAAGTTTCAAATGCAGGCCTTGATCTGCAGTAGCAGTATTAACTTAAGAACTCTCAGTATATTGGTAACTCTTGTTGCCTGGGTAGCAGTATTTGTCTTTCATAGATTTTTTACTTTTATTGAAGCAAAGCAAACCCCAACACTAACAAGAATTACCAAATTCCTTACCTGTGTACAATGGCTTGGTGCACTCAGAGGAGCTCAGTGTAGAGGTGAGCTTGAAAGCATTTCTCATTTCAGAGAAACATTCCCAAGGTCCTACTGGGAAGGGCCTTGCAGCAATCTGAAACTCATGACAGCCTTCTCTAGAGAAGTACTGAGAAACAATGGAAGGAACTCCACCATATTGATTTTCAAATTAAGTGAACCTTTTCTGATAATGACAGATAATGCTTTTCATGTTGACAAGCTACAATAGCAATGCATATGGAAAAATTGGTTTCCCTCACATGTCTGAGATTGTGCCTGAAATTGTGCTTTTTTTAGCAAATACTTAGAATCTGCATAATTCTCAAAAATTGAAATTAGATCAGTTTCCATCAGATATGACAAATAATGAGTATCAACAGAACTTTTTCCTTGTAGGTTGCTGTTCCAAGTGAGTCCATCTTGTAGCATCTTTTTCAAAACAGGACTTGCATCAGTGAGACCCCTGCTGGGTTTTTGCTTTGAGGTGGAAACTAAAAATTGCAGCAAAACCTTCTCTAGCCTTACAGTCCAGCAAGAGGAAACAGCTTTTCACAAAAGTATCATAGATTTTAAGACTTTTAAATAGCCTTTAAATCCCTTTTTGTCAGGCTATAGAACTGAAGAAACTTCATGTCAAGCTCAGCTTTCCCAGTTTAGACTGTATTGGTATGATGTGCTCCTTGCTTACAATGCCTTTTGCAGGGTGTGCCTGCTCCTGATGGTTTGTCTGGATGTACAAGTACAGCAAGATACAAGTACAGCTCTGTGATGTGGGCTAAGGACCAACAGCAAAGTGACTGATCAGCATATCAGGCACTTAGAGGAAAAGGCTTCTACCCTAGACAAAGATTTATCTGTTTCTTGTTTCAGCACTGCCAAGCCAGTGTAATGCTTATGTCATGGCTGAAAGGATCTGAATGCTGTCACACTGCTCTGTATTTTCCATCTCCTTTCAGGGGAGGGCAGGATAAAATGTATAAAATGCGTAGTATTTTGGGCCTACTTCACTAAAAATAGTCCTAGACAAGAACATGAAACTAATACTAACAGGATTATCCTGAGCTGAAACTACCAAGCAGAAGAGCATTATGAACATCAGCCTACAAAGGGCACAACTTTCCACTGCTAAAACTTAAAAGCACAGTACTTCCTACCTGTGATCTTCCAGATTAGAAAATCTTAGAAGTACAGACAGCTGAAGGAAAGGAGTGTTTGAGAGATTCTTGCCTTTTCTCATTCTTTTCTGTAACATGAAAAAATAGTCACTTTTCTTTCCTTTTTTGTTTCTTCTCTACTCTGCATGTTCTTTCACCTAAACATTAGAGTAATTTAAGAAGTTCCACCCACTTATTGGATCAGGTTTAGGACAGACTCCAAAAGAATTCTCTGTTAACTGGGCAAATGTGAACTTAAAAAACCAAATTGTGCACTGCTTCAGTAATTCAGAATGTTTCTTCCATACAGTAGCATGTTAATAAATTTGTAACAAATATTTCAACAGCATATTTCATAGCTCTTGTATTTAGATATAAGTTATTTCCAGATGAGTTGTGTTATTTAACTCATACACTGTATTGCTTTTTCTTTTAATATAATGGAGCTGAAAAATTGGCCACTTGAAGATCAGCTAAGGATCAAAGTCCAAACTTTAACTTTGAACAGAAACACAAGCATTTGGACAGGTTGTAGAGGATGCAATATTAAATATCTTTGTCTTATTCTGATTTAGGGGTTAGAGCAGGAAGTCCTATCAATACTGTCACTGATGCTGTATGAAATAGGCTCTCAGTTTGAAATCCTGAGAGCCATGTGGAAGATAGCTTTCAGAAGTCTAACAAAAACCGGCAAGGAAACAAATAGCTGTTGTAGTTTAGGTGAGTAAATTAAAAAAAATTAAGTTATTTTTTTCATTTATTACAGTATAATTGCCACATAAATAATGTGTTCTTATTTGCTGAGGACCAAACATCTTGAAAGAAAAAATAATACATCAACTAGTATGTCAAGCCAGTCATGCACATTTCCTCATTATGCAGACAAATTCACTGGAGGATAGATACAGAGAAATCTCAATAAAACTTGAAATATTTTTATGTACTCCAAAAATCCTATTTCTAATTCAGATGAAAATTTAGAAATAGTACAACAACAAAAAAATATATAGAAAGCGTATCCAAGTAATTTTCAGTTCTTTCCAGTAGAGCCAAAGCCACCTTCACCACGTTCTGTATCATCCAGAGCCTGAAAGACATCAATTATGATAAGCTGGTTTAGTGCCTTAACTTGCCTTTTGCTTCTGTACAAGACATATTGTCTATAATTTTCTTGTAACAAGAGCTATAATTAAGAAACAAAAAAACGTATATGAGACACTTTAGACTATCTATTGTACAGGCTTAACAAATGTTTGTGAGACAACCATTTCTAGCATACACTGAATTGTTTCTCAAAAACTCTGAAAACTTACCAAAGCAGAAAAAAAGTCCATGCAAGTATGTATAATTAATCAAGACTTTCATTCAGGTAGCACTGCTGCTATGCAGTTTTACCACTAAAGTGGTAAAAGTAATTTTAGACAAGTATTTATCTATATAAATTTCACCTTATATAAAATTATCTTAAACTAATAATCATTGAAAAAAAGCAGAAATATTTTCTTTTGGCAACTTACTTCAACTTCTTCTAGCTCAGGATAATAAATGCGTTCACAGATAAGCTGGGCAATTCTATCCCCTTTTTTAACTGCAGAGAAGTTAAAATATTATTAGTTCCTTCAAAAAAGTGAACAATGAATACAGACTTTAGACAATCTCCTTTCAAGAACATCAGAATACAATAAAAGTGAAAACAATTACTTGAAACTTAGCTAAAGAGCTGTTAACAGACCCCAAAAATTACAGGTTAAGATAAACTTTTGCTTGGTCCTTCTAAGGTGAATGTCAGCAGCTGTACCAGCTCAAGGCCATTCCCTGCTGCATTCTCTGGCATCTTAAGTCCATTATGCATAAGTACTGCAGAGATGGAGAGATTGTATGGATAATGTAGCTCCTTTTCTGAACTTGACCCAGGAATTTTGGGGATAAAAGGCAAACTGATAAAAGGAAAACAGAGTTTCTCACTAGTAACCCATCTGGCTCACAGAACTTTCATAAGCAGCTGTGATGTGAAGATGCAGAAGAGGTCACAAAAGCCCTTGTAACTGGGCACTGAAACCTAAAACTGACTTTTTGCAGAAAGACAGTGTAATAAAGGGAAAATCCTGTCTTTGTTACTCATGTTTCCCAGGAGAAGTTTCTTCTCAAATTCTGCTCAGCTATTTTTTTTTCCAGAGGAAGGTAGTAACTTAATACAAAGTTGCATTTCAGCTTGTGGATCTAAAGCTTAGCAAA
Organism: Certhia americana; assembly: GCA_018697195.1. Classification (NCBI taxonomy): domain Eukaryota; kingdom Metazoa; phylum Chordata; class Aves; order Passeriformes; family Certhiidae; genus Certhia; species Certhia americana. The sequence goes on from CM031866.1 coordinate 9,732,739, forward strand.
GTAGGGATGTTTTGGTTTACTGTTGTGGTGGTTTTGGAGGTGGATTTTTTTTTTCATGCTGCTTAATTTGCTATGAGTAGAATCTTTTCATGTTCCCTTGACAGGACATTATAAAGTATATATGTTTTTGTTAACTGAGAGAATAAAAATGTTCCCAGCTAATTCCACCTACATAAACTACCTGCGTAAACTTTTAAAGAAAAAATAAGTTTCTTGTATCCAGCCAGAAGGCTGAAAATAGGCTCTGTCAGGCTTAATACTTACCTTCAAATGTCTCCTTGCCAAAGTTGAACAGTACCACACCAACATTTCCCCTGTAATCCTCATCAATCACACCAGCTGTCATGAGAAAGAATTGAGAGATACCCAGTCAGAAAATGTCAGTGTATGAGATAACTAGATTAGATAATGTTTAGATTAATAAATTATTACAGTCTCTCATAATGAGATGCTTTATACTTCTGATGTACAGCTAACAATATATATGCAAATACTGAGACATCTAAAAATGCTAATCAGTCTTGCCAAGGGAACTGAAAAACACCATCACATGTGAAGAAGTGCTTTACCACTGTACTACTCATTTTAGTAGTAATGCCCTATCTGAAATCAAGATGGCTGGACCAAATTCAGGCTCCATTTGTTCTGCTAACTTCAACTCTTCCAGTGTCAACCAGAAATCTGTTCTTAACTCTAACATTTCATTTGAGAGCTATGGATTTGCAGATCCTGTACCTCTGGCAAGGTAACACAATCAGAGCTTTAGGAAATGATTGTCATACTATATTCAAGTACCAGGACTTTAAAACTAGCTTACTCTTGTTTTTTCTATGACAGTATTAATGACATTCACTTCAGATGATTAGCTACCAGTGCACATTAAAATAATTATATTCTGCTTCTTTAGAGTTTTTCTCTCAGACAGAGCAAATGTATTTCCAGTAGAAAACATGAGTTTGGGCCTCCCAGTGGTCCCAAGTACATATTTTGAAGTCTACTTGCAGAAATAATTGAAATATTAAAATTAAATGCCATTCCAAGACATTCCCCAGCTTATACCAAGCACTACCATTAGAGATTACTAACACCAGAGGAAACTATAGTATGAGTGTACCTTGAAGTTTTAATGTTGAACCACAAAATGCACATTTAAGAATAAAAATCTGGTTTTTAAAGTAGTTCCTTCAACTTTTGAAAAATTTGTAGTGCATATGATCCATAGTTACCATGCAATCTCTGCACTAGTTCCAGTGTGGAAAAGGTATTTACACAGCTCTCTTATGTAATGTTTTTGGTTAATCCAATGGCATTTCTGAACAATTATGGTGCTAGTAACACTGTATCTCCTGAGTTTCTAAAATTTAGAAAAACATGCAATTCTCAAGTTAGCTAGTTACAAAAATGGAGAAACCAGCATATAAGTAGTCATCTTTAATGCCTGAGCCAAAAAATACCTTCTATGGCAGGCACTTCCTTGAGAAGTATGATACAGTTATTATTTTTAAAAATCAGTAATCTTTTTTATAATTAAGCAAGTTTTAACATAATTATGATGACCTGTCTTTCTCAGGTGTTGCCCCGATAACTCCTTTTGCCAGACTACCCAAGAAGCCATCATTTATTTGTATGTGACAATGTGAAACCAAGGCACTTCTGTGATCAATATTTACCAACTCTTAAAAAAACCAAAAAGCTTACCTCCAACATCTATGAAGTGCTTTGCAGCTAAACCAGAACGTGGTGCTAGAAAAGAATTTTTTTTAAGTATTACAATTTATTTCTTTAAAAAGACAGTATTCATAGGTTATACAGTGTTTGCACAGTCCTGGCAATGACAATTGTTTCCAGTCTTTTTAAAAGAAACATATTACAGAAATTACTGTAAGAGTTTACATATATATTAAAGAGCTGCAATATATATATAACAGCTGCAACAGGCTACAATAAAATTGCAATTTTTAAGTGATGGAAAGGTATCTTTATTTGACCTGCAATTGCAGAGTAGGTTTCTCCAATGAAGACAACTGGAGCAGATAAAGATTGTCTAATCTTGGTTCATTTCTGGTGACTACCATTGGCTCAGCATCATCTCAGAAGTTTATTAGGTCAATCCATTTAAGTTACAAAGGAAAACAATATTTGGCAAGCAATTTCCTAAGCAGAATTATACACAGATAAATTATGTGTGGGGATTTGGGTTTTTACTTACCTTAGCCTACTATGGTGAAGAGCTAGAAATTATATGATCTTCAAAATTTTCTTTGGGCTAAGAGTAATCCATGTATTCTTTGACATAAAAGGACATGGCAAACTCTGATCATGTTCTTCCACTGGAGTGGCTATTGCTTTTTTACTTAAGAATTTATACATAATTCAGATAAAGGATGCACAAACTAAACAGTATCTTGTACAGGTTCTCTCAACTATTCCGTCACGATATGTAATCAAATTCTACTACACTGATACTCTGGGGTTATGTTTTAAACATCCAGGGATGCATTTTCTGTATGTCCATTACCTATTAGTCTTTGTGATTTGAATTCTGAAACTGCAGAGAAATAACGAGCTACTGTGGAGCCCAGAAGGTTGTATGTAGAGTCCAGGCATTTGTGCTAATCATTCTTTTGTCACTTGACGAACACCAAACCTCCTATGTACCTGACAACAGGTAACAGGAAAATCTCTATTACAAGATTTAGTAAGTCACACAGCCACGTGGCATCCCTTTTTTGTTCAGACTAATTCTGAAAGCTTTAGGCACAATCTAAACATGAAGATGGAGTCAAACCTGTTCTAGAATGACTCTGCAGCCTTTTGACAGCTGTGTACTCACCTACTCGGCCATAGCATCCAGAAGGAAGTGCTATTTGAATATCTGTTTTTACCACAGCCTTTTCCATGGGTGGTATCACACAGTCATAGGCACTACATTAAAGAAAAAAAAAACCAACACTAGTTTATATAGAATATTTTAAAAGTTTTTTTTACTGGAACTTAAGGTACAAAATTAGCCAGAATTAATCTGCCTACGAATTTATACCATGAAATTTAAACAACAAACATTTACAGATTTGCAGAATTTAATACAGATCCTAAAATACAATATGTTGCCTATCTGATGGTGCTAGTTTAAGATTCCAGAAATGTCATTTGAACAGCATACTGCTGCAATTGCCAGTCTGAAATGTTTTTTTAATTGGTAAGATAGACAAAAAATACAAGTTAACTTTAAAGTAACCATTAGGTGAACATGGTTGTGCATTTTTTTGTGCAAAAGCAGAACACTTTATGGATAATACAGTACGATTAAGTTTTCTACAGCAGATGAACTAGTTGTAATCAAAATTAATAATATTTTAAGTTAACTTTTAGGCAACAGTGGTTTTTTTCTGAGCAGTCTGACAGTTCATGATTCACATGATTCTCCTGGGAACTCTGAACTACAGAGATTTTAAGAACTTGCTGAAGCTACCCGACTGGAGGCCTAATGAAAAGCACTGGTGACAATACTTGTCATATCTTGTGACCTTGACTAAGAACTCGTTTTCAAATACTGGGAAGCACTGAAAGGTTTTCTATAAAACATACTTTTTCCAAGTCTATACTGCAACACTGGAACAAGAAAAGAAACAAACCTGGTGAGATGAAACAGATAAAAAGGAAAAAGGGTAAAGTGTGGTGCAGTAAGTCTTCAGGAAAGAAGTCAGAGAGTTGAAGGAAGAAAAAGGCTGGTTATTCTAAGTAATAGTGAAAAAGGTAAGTCAGAAGTGGTGGTGGCAAAGTTCACTCGTTCAAAACTAGTGACTTAATCACAGAAGAACTATGCAAACCACCACAAATCTAGCTACAGCTATTCCTGGACATAATGAAAGCCAATGAATAAGGACCATTATTAATTCAAACAAACCAAAACCTAAGTCTGTTAATCAACCCACGTGGTTTCCAGCTCGGAGCACTATCAAACTGCTACAACGCCCTTTGGCAGGCAGCAACCCCTCAGACAAGAGGAAGGCAGAAAAGCAGAAATGCTGGCAAGGAGGGCCCACGTGTGCTCCCGTTGTTTGCTTTCAACAGAAAGGCAATCTGGCCAATGTGAGCACCAACAGCAATTCTGGATGCTCTGTCAAGCCTGACTTTTAACCAATTGCATCTGTGCCCGATGAAATCAATGCTGTAACATGGCTGGACCACAGACACCCGAAATGGTGAGGGGTAGCAAGGGAGCTACGACCTCGGTCAGCTCTGGCCTCCTCTCCGGCATGGCCAGCGAATCCGTCAGGGGGCTCGGCAAGAGGCCACCAGAGCCCTCTCAGGGCCGGAGCCCCGTGCCCAGGGCTCGCCAAGCGGGGCGGTATCGATCGTGGAATCCCGCCCCGGGTACCGTACCCTCACCCTCCCTCACCTGTACAGATCGTAGCCCGCAGCCCGCGCTGAACCCCTGGAGGGGGCGAAGGCGTTCTCGGACAGCTTGGTGAAGCGGAGCCGCGCGGAGGCCTCTCCAGGCCCCGAGCCCTTCTGCCTCTTGCTGGGGGACGGCTGCGGCACGGCCTCGGAGGCTGGCATGGCTGAGGGACCGGGACAGACGCTGTGAGGGACAGTCACCCTCCCGCCAAAAACCCCGCCAAAACTCGGCGCGGCCCACGGGGGCGGGAACAGGGGGGGGGGAAACCGGCCCGTCCGCGGCCTCTACGAGCGCGGCACACCCCCATCCCCCCCTCGGTGAGAATGGCCTCGCCCAGCTGCTCCTGGGCGCCCCGCGCCCGCACTGAGGGTCCCGCCCCGTGTGTCAGGCGGGGCTCGCCCATCGCCCCAAGCCGCGGCCATTGCATCGCGGCCGTGGTGCGCCTGGGGAACGTGTCTCCCCCCAGAGCCGCTGTGGGCTGGGCAGTGCATACTCTCCCGCAACTCCCCCACCCCTCCTTACAGCGCCCGCAGGGGTGCCGGAGCCACCGGAGGCACCGGGCCAACATAGTGCTGCCGCCGCCGCGTGAGAAGCGCGCCATTGACCGCTCGCCCGGCGCTTTCCGCCGCGGTCCGCACGGCTCATGGGACGCAGGCGGAGGTCCCGGTGCCCCTTTTTCTCCTTGCTCGGGCTCTACCTGCCGGCACGGCCCCTCGGGCAGCAGCCCAGCCTGCGGCGCTCCTCGGGACGCAGCGGCGGCGCTGCCGCGGGCGGGCGGGCGGACCCCGTGTGCCGCTCGGCGTTGCCGGGGGCCGCGATTGCGGCTGCACGGGCGGGCGGGGCCGGTGTGGGAGGGCAGGGCGCCCTCAGAGGAGACACTCGGTCCCGATCACAGCGGGGCTGACCCGCGGCCAGCAAACAGCCGCTGTCCTCCAGCAGTCACGGGCTGGTTGGGGTTGTGAGGGACCTCTGGGGGACATCCAGTTTAATTCTGCTGTTAAAGCAGGTCTTGGAGCACGTTGCACTGGGTAGAGGCAGAAAGACTCGTTTAGAAATGATCAGGCTTGAACCTGACCATTCGCCTGACCATTGTTGAAGCACAGAAGTGTTTGCCTTATGAAATGAGAATAGCTCTTGACCATGTGGTGGATGGGAAAATCTGTCAGTGCTTGGCCTGCCCTGTTCTGTCTTGGGCCAGAAGACTTACTATTGCACTGTCTTTAATACTCTGCCCTTTTGCCATTCCATTTATGATGTAATTTCTCCCCGATTTTCCCTATATCTGTGTCTTTCTATCTATATATCTATCTCTATATATGTAGATATATTCTACAGGACATACCTGTATCTCTAGGAATAGGGGATTTCCTGAATTCCCCCATGGCTCTCTGCTGTGGGCTGAAAAGACTATCCATTGGATTCAGTTTCAAAACTCCCTGGTGAGGCTAATGAAGGTATTTAACTCTGTGCAAAATACCTACAGACTTCTGGATTCTTTTTGCTGGTCTAGACTTTGTCAAACAACTAATCTTTGTGATTTTTGTTTTAAACTCTTAAGTGTATTTGATTGTCTCGTTGCTATGTTATGTTTTCTAAATGCAGCCAGGTGGCAGTGAAACCTTTACTACACGTTGTAGTTCAGTTGTGAAAGGTATTTTTAAGAATGTCCCAATTTGGGCTTTCTTATGCACTCTTTGAAAGAGAGTATGTGTGTAACACAGACCCATGTGAAGAAATTTAAAATATTTTATGGCTTTTGATGTAAGCTATCAAAAAATTGAAGCTTATAGGAATTGAAGTTGTATCAAACTAATATCTAATTGTAAATGTTTATTTATACAAACAGGACTTTACAGTGTTTACAACTGCATCCTGCATTGTAGTGTAGAAAAGGACCATATTTATGAATGCCAGGCTTGGTGAGGCAGGCTGGGTTTTAAACTGCTTAAGGTAGGCTGGAAGCCCATGAATAATAGAGAGGAGGACCATTCCAAAAAAATTATTAAGGAGAAAGGACTCATCTGTGTGTGACTGTTTTTTCCCAGATCTTTACAAGAGGAACACCCCTCCAACTTTATGCTGGAAGTCTAAAACCGAGCTTACCTTGGTTCTGGGGATGGATGTGCTGTTCACTCTGTTGAAAGTAAAGCTTCCTGCATTCCTAATTGCTGATTAGTGCTGCTCCCCATTGGGTGTTTCCTCCTGCCTTTGAAAAGCAATACTGAGATAAACTGAAATCATCTGCCCTTTTGCCTGGACTGAGAGCAGGAGTGGAAGCTGCTTTGTTATACACAGAAAGAAGCAGAGCCTCTTTCAAGGGTAATAGCCACAAAATTCTTCCCACTGAAGTTCTGGTGTTAAAATGAGAATTTTTATTAGAAGAAAATCATGGCTTTAAAAGAACGACTTCCCACCCCATTCTTACTTAGCACAGCTGTCTCTTTCACAGTGATTAAGGTTTGTAGTTTAAAAAGGCTGTTATGATGTTTATAATGAAACTATTTTTGATTGCATGTTTGCAGTACAGCCTGGGGGTTGTGGAATTTTGCCACTGCTTTTTACTCTGTTCCAGCCAACCGTAGTGTGTTTGATTTTGTTTGAAACTTTATTTCCTGTGATAGAATTCCAGCAATGACATGAATGTGGGTTATTACACTTGTTTGTGGAGGACGGGAGCTGCAGCTCACAGCATTTGTTTGTTTCCATTTTTCCTTGCAGAGCCAATGGCAGTGTGAGCTGTTCCCTCAGCAATGCTGGCCCCATGGTTTCAGAGGCCTACACAGCTGCCAAGGAGCTGTGCCCTAGGTAACTGCATGAAAAGATGTTTCAACAGTGACCTGACCTCTGCTGAAGCACAACTCTTGCAAAACCTTGACTTTCCTCTCTGTAACTCGAAGGATGAGTCACTCATTTAGCTAAGAGCTGCAGCACTGAAGGTTTTTGCTCTGCTGCCAAAAGTTGGAGAGGTAAGAAGGGAGAGAGCAGGATCTTAGAGTGATCCACACTCACTTGGTTGAAGTCCAATGACAGCCAAACCACCAGAGGAAGCAGTTTGAGGGGGACCCCTGACCGTTCAAGCTAAAAATACTGAGGGTTACTCACATTCTGTGCTTTGCTGATAGGTCAGGGACCTCTGCCTGAGGGGAGGTGACAAACAGCTGAGGGAAGTTAAATGAGTCAGTAGTAGCAAAGACTAATTGTAGCTGTTTGCCCCATATGTTCTACTGCAGGGCTGGTTCCTATTACCTGTTGACATCTCTTTCTTGTAAACTACTGATAAGTTGCTGAAACTGCTTTTGCTGAAAAGATCTTGAAATCTCACATGGAATTAGAGAAAAAGAAAAAAAATTCAGAAACGTCTAGGTTTTCTGAGGATTAATAGTTCTTAATCAGGAAAGCTTTTAGTAGGACTTTTCAAAGACTTAATGAAAATTGCAGAGGTTTAAGACTGCTGGAATTTCCTATGCTGGTGGCTGGAAATTTCTTTGACTTTGTGATGATGAAGATCGAGTGGAAATCCTTTGAATGTGAAGTAGGATAGCAAAGTGCTTTTTGCAGTGTAGTTGCAGTTGTTTATCCTCACAATGCACTGCCTTTTTGGTTAGGTAGCTTTTCTACTTGCACTGTTAGGTAGCTGATTTAAAAATAAAATAAAGAAACAATCCCCTCAAAAAGAATCTCTGTTGGGGACTGAAAAAATCCAGTGAAAGTCACATTGGAAGAATGCTGTTCTGGACAGCATAATCTGGACTGTGCTTTAGGGATATCTAATCAAGATGGGCAATTTGCCAGTGGTTGTAAAAAGATTTAAGGAAAATGTAGTGTCTGAACTATGATGTGATGCCTTCTGTGATAGCTGTTGGAGCTCCTCTAACATTAGGAGGGTACTGTAAGATTCACTGATGAGAGGAATGATAGTGGATCATTTTAACAGGCCCTTAGGCACAAGCTTAGCTGTGCAGGATGCCTAGCCTTTTGAACAAAATTCAAAATACTCTTTGTCCTTGCTTCATAGCAATGGTATTTTCACACTTAAATGTCCCTGGTCACTTTACCTATGCTTGCTTTGATCGTGGCTGACCAAATCCAGCCTAAATTGCATAAATTTGTGGAATTGGTAGTGTGATATAAGCTAAAAATGTGCTAGACAGCATTAGAGCTGTATCTTTTCCTAGAAAATGTCAAGCATGTAATTAGAGTTTAGTTACTAACCTGATGATTAAAATTCAGCAGTTGTTTTATGCATAACTTATATAACGAAGTATCTCTTACAGACTTGGAAATGAGGTAGGTGGACTAACAAAATTTTGCAATCTAAGTTGCAATTTAAGGTAGTCTATAATTAGTATATTCTCCAAATTAGTCCACACACATTCAGAAATCATAGTGAGGAACAGGAAACAGAAGCTTCTAGGAAAATACTTTGTTTATAATTACTTGTGAATTTGTGGAAATAACACCTTCAGGTAGTTAAGTACTGTTGCATCCTGAGTTTATTCCATTACACTGTTGTGTAATTCATCACATCTCTAATTCATCACTGTCATGCAAGCAAGACATTTTATAGACATGTGTATGTTAGTACTTAGTCTTTGATGACTATTTATTTAGAAAGGTGTCTCTTGGGATTTATTTTTGCAATGCCCACAGCAGTGTGATTGTGAGAGAGAAATGTGGATAGTATTGAAAGTGCCATTGCTGGTTCATTTTGTACTCATTCTCTTTTTAGATCTGCTTAGGTCCCCCAGAACAGTTTGGGTCAATGTTCCCTACAGTTTGAGAATTACAATGCTTGGGAATATTTAGGAAACAATCACTAGTCATGTGCATAATTAAAGGCTTAATAGAGATGTATGATTCCTCCAGGTCCTTGTGTAGATTGTGATAAGAAACACACAAAGCCTCAGTGGAGCTCCCTAAAAGCTTGGCTTTGGCTGGGTGCCATTCAGATTGTATCTGTTGGTGTGTGAGGTGAGGTGGAGAGGATGGTGACCATTGCAATTCTACAAGGAGCTGCAAGGACCTGGCAGCATGTAACAAGCTCCAGCACTGTGAAGGATGAGAATAATCTTGTTTTGTAGGTGCAGAATGTGAGCTTTGGTTTGCTCAGAGTTGTGCAGGAAATCTGCTATATGGAGGAAACTTCTGTGTAATGCAGTTAGATTGTAAAATGATCCTTCAGCCTGATTGTAAATGTGTAAGAAGCAAAGGAAGAACATTATGAGAAAATATCAATATTTAATATCCTGTCTTTAACAGATGGAGAAAATAAAGCATGAATTACTGGGCTACATTCCCATGTTCTGCTGAATTGCTGCTGTTGAACTCAGAAAAATATGAATATTAAATATTTGTCATTTTTGGAGATGGAGTGCTAAATCTACTGCAAGTTAAATTCTAATAATTCAAGCAAGATGGAAGTTGAGACCTGCTTTATAATATATATTTAGTGAAATTCAGGGTTCCCTGGCTTTCATGAGGCTTAGATGTTGGTTGATCTCTGCAAAGGAGTTGCAGGACTACAGAAAATAAATTAGCCATGTTCCTTGATGGTCTTTAATTTAAATAATGCTTACACATAGGATATAGCTTTACTCATTAAAAAGAGAAGCTGCTTTTCTTGACAGCTGAAATTATAGAGTACCATAGCATTGAAGAGTAGAAAATAGAAAAATTGCACAACTTAATGAATTGCCTTTATTTTACATTAGTGTATAATTAATATTATTTAGGAAGTCAAAAAAGAGAAATCTTTTATATAAATCAAAAATAAGGCATTCAACTCAGATAATGAGTTTTTGTTGTTTTCTAATCACATAAATCACTGTACATATTATCCCAATGTATGTCAGATTGTATTATTCCTAACATTCATAGCAAAAATTGTCAGAATATTTAGCGTTTTACTAATTTTTTTGTGAAATTTACTTACCACATTTAATTATTTCAATCACACATTCCATTGCATGTCAGAGCTTGAAAATGCATTATCAAGTCTTGTAATAGAGTCCATATTTTTCTATATCTATTTTTTTTTGTTTGCCACTAAATTAGAAGTGTTTGAATTAATTTAAATTAGCAGAACATTTTAGGTAAAAGCATCTGCTGTTGGCATAGGTCTTAATTTGGCAATGTTACAATCAAAAAGCATTGCATGTATTCTACTTGCATTCTATCAGTTCATGACTTACACCTGATGGATGCCATACAGGTTGGTGCATTTCATTTTATTCCTACTGTGTGCTCATTAGCAACTATGATAGTGCAATTTGAAATAATTATTTAGAAATCTAATGCTTTCTGTATTATCACAGTTAATTTTTGCTTTCTAGGATAAATATCAAAAACTTTTTCAATACCGTATAAAATCAGAAGAATTTCTTCTTTGTGTGCTCAAAATATTTGCTGTCTTGTATGACATATAGATAGATTTTTTTTTTTTTGCCTGTACTGGAGTGTAACACCAGCAGGGACCACTTACATTTTTTGTCTAATTCTTGCTGTGTTGCTTTGGAATTTTGAAAAAAAATTCTTTCAATTTTTAAAGTTTTAGATTTGTATTAAATTAGTGTGTCTTTGATAAACCATTGCCATTAAAAAAAGTAGCTGTTGGAATCAAGCAAGGCATATTCCAGGCACTGATGTTTTTCTAGGAATAGAAAGTCAGTACATTTTTGTGGTTGCCTCTGACCATTAAGACTGGAGGAAGGTTCTTGGAGAGAATTTCTAGCCAAGCCATGTACAGGTAATCAGACACTGCTCCTTTTCTTGCCACAGGGAGGCTCCTGTTTGGGCAGAGGGAAAAATAAAATTTGATTATGAAGGCAGGGGTAGCCCAGCTTCTAGCTCTCATTAAATAATCCTAGCTTCTCATTAAATACTAAGCAGAAAACATCACTGTCCATATACAGTTCTGATATATTAGACTACAAGATTGTTTTAATATCATAAGGCCTTAATTTGCAAACCTTTGCTCACCTGATTGTGCTGGACATGAACTGCTTGTGATTGTAGCCTTAAACTGGTAAAGAATATTTTTGAGGTCATAAAACTCATGCACAGTATGATTTTTTAAAAAGGATAAAAATGCAACACATGCAGAGTTTTGCAGTCCATCAGCCTATTTTCTGATCTGCAGTTACTGTGAGATGGGATATTTTATTTTAAAATATGGGTCAATTTATGGTAAGCATTATATGACCACCCCTTTTTTTGAGACTGAATTAATAGAACTGTAGAGGTTTATCTGTGCAGCACAAGTGAAAGCTAATTTACTGAGGCTGTGTATAAAAAAAAAATGTGTCTGTAAATAAACATCAATTCTGGAAAGGGCCTTTTTTTGGTAACTTTATTGGTGGTCTCTTTTCCTTTATACAATTGCTTCATCATCAGGAAAGATTCATACTCAGTTCAGTCCCAGAGAACCATCAGTCCAGATGCAAGTGCTCCAGAAGGTACTTAAAAGATAATTTTTGTGCTCAGTGAATTAACACAAGAGTATCTGTAGCTTCAGTTCAGAATGCCATTACACATTATTCTTAGAATCAAAAATCTTGGAACTCACAGGACAATGAGGTTGGCTGCTCTCGAATGCTCTTGTAAAAGTTCATTCAGACGGACTTGGCGATAACTCTGAAACACAACAGGGAAAAGAAAAAATTCAGTTAGGTCAGTGATCCTCAGTTCTGGTATCTTATGTGCTACACTCCCCCGTGCCTGCAAGATTTTGTGCTGTTGCTTTGGCAGCACTGGAAGCCAGGTCTGCTCTTGGGTCCAGAATCTCAGAAATGGCAAAATATGAGGTTAAGCCACACTTTTTGATTAGTATAGTTAAATAGGGCCACTTTAATTGTTCACCCTGTATAAGGTTTCCTGGGGATAGTGATTATTTTTGCACTGAATTTACTTTATGATTGAGCTCAAGCCCTCAAAATTTTTATAACTTAACAAGTCACAGGGAACAAGAGACCAGGCAGGTTTGTGTATGATAGATGTATCTTAACTGATTTTGTAAATTATTTTCTCTTCCCCTGGAGAAAGTAACAAGCAGATTTTTCTCCGTTCAGACCTTAAATTTTCCTTCTCTACAGAAATTTCAGTGTTCTTGTACAGTTATATAGGTAAGAACCCTTGTAATTTAGCCAGCTGTTACCTCAGGAGAATCATCCTATAACATCACCCTTTATCTGTGCTGCCAGGTTTTTCTCTGTTGAATTGTAAATGTGTTCTAATGTCCTCTGTAAAATTCCCAGAACTGCCCTACTTCTGAAGAGAAGGGACATGTCTTTTCAGGTGTGTAAGCTAAACTTTTTGTTGCTGTTCTTGTTTTACAGAGTAATTTGGCATTTTCATATTGCTGACTCTTTTCAACTTTTGAGGAATTTTTCTGGTTCCTTAATGAGTGACCTAGACAAGACCAAGCTTAATCACTTTTTTTTTTTTTTTTTCTGTTGTATCCTCACTGGTTCTGCATGCAAGTGTCTGTGATTATATTCCTGTTGTCTTTCATACTGAGGTGTTTTAAGGGCTGTGACTCTCAATTCTGGATAATTTAAGGTGAGAATAATTGTAAGGTTTTCTCCCCATAGCTGACTACTATAACCTTATGCTAGTTATCAGCTTCATGAAGAGGGTAATACACTGAGGAGTCAGTCTGCTTCCCAGCTGCTGCAGTCAGTAGTATAGTGTTATCTTAAATCATATTGATTTTTGCTTATGTTAACGTGTCAGGCTGTGACTTCTGGCAGCTCTGAGCTGAGAGTTGCAATCCTTGCTCTGCTGAGGAAGTTACCAGCACCATAAAGTGGAGATAACTAAACTCCCAATGTAGCCAGGTTAATTCCACAGGAACCATAACTAAAATTGCTAGATTAATTCTTTGTGTGTTACAGGAGAACTTCTCTCTTAAGGGTGAAAGAGTTTGCATCCTTTTGTCACTGGCCTGATGAAGCCTGGTGGTTCATTGGTAAAAAGATACCAATTTTCCAACAAATTTAAAGAGCAGACTGGGCTAAAATTCACCCTGTGGATCAGCCAGCCTCAGCCTTGAAGTTCCTCTGAACTGCAAGAGAGCTTCTACATAGTAGAGTGTTTTAGTCTTCACTCTGCCATTGAGGTAAGAATTCATTCTCAGCCCTGCCTTTGGAGAAATTTCTAGCCTTAGTTGAAGTCTCTGGATTCAGTTCCAAAAGTGGTGAATGTTTGCAACTGCACCCTTTAAGAGATTCAAGCTCTAAAACAGTGGAGCCATTTAATAAACCTTAGCATACTCAGTTAGCTCAGGCTCAGTGCAGTAACTGTGTGGCTTCTGGTTCAGAGGTGGTTTTCATCTGACTGGCTTTGATGTGGGCAGAGCTTCTCATCAGCCTGGAAAATATTGTGTAAACTTGCCAAGGTCTGAGAGAGCTCAATAATGCAATCATAACACCCCTCTGCAGTGTTTACAATATAAATCCAATCTGTAAACATCAAATACAGGCTTGTACATGCCATGTTTCTAATGCCATATCTGGTATTTCACTTTTTCTTACTAATCGCTTCAAACATCTGGAGGGTAAGAAAAGGTACATATGTAAAAAGAGTGGTGAGGCTTTACCTTCTCCTTGAATGCTTCCAGCTCTGCATCTGTAATTTTCCATGGAGTCTCTCGCTTCAGTTTCTCAGCAGTCGTTACATCTTTACAGCTTTCATGGAGGCGATATGGTTCAATCATCTCTTCAAAGAATTTCCAGCTGAAACGGGAATTACAAAGGAGGCCTTGCTGCAGGGTATGAACTCACTAACTTATTTCACATTCACTGTGTATGATGGGCCTCACTGATAATAATTATAGCTGAAAAACATGCAAAATCTTTAACTATTATTTGCTACACTGTGCCCCAAGTTATATCTGTTCCACTTCTGTATGTTTGGGTTATTTGAGGATAATTAAAAGGTTAGTTGAGGATAATTAAACACTACATTTAGCAGAGAATTTTCTGCATTGTCCTGGTTCTAGCAAAAATACTGAAATGAGTTTTACAGTAACTCCAGGTTGCAGTGTATTGGTTACTAATATTAACAATGAATATGGGTCTCCTCATGAATACTGAACATTTTATTATTGTTTCAGCACTAGCTGGACCAATCACTTCACTGATATGGTTTTACTGATGGTTTTAATGCAATGGATAAACAGGTGATACAAATTGCCTGTGATAAGGGGCTGAAAGAAACACTGTAGGCTTTTTGCTATATGTGGACTCAGAGAGAAAATCTGAATACAGTTCTAACTTTCAAGTTGTTTCTTGAGCTTTTGAATGTTTTCATCTAGAAAACCTTATTGTCTTTCTGTACTTCCTTGCTTGCCCATTGCTGAAAATTTCTGCTATCCCACAGACACCTCAGGGAATATCCTTTGTATGGATGTGAGTGTATTTCTCTGAGCACTTGGTGCTGACAGGCCTCACTGTGAAGTGGGAGACTGGGCACAGGCTGGCCTTGGCTGTATGGCTGGGAAGCCAAGAGCTGGGTTAAAGGCTGTGATAATCTTCCTATTATTAATGAAATAGATGGAGTGCCAGCTGGAAGAGATACAGTGGTCTGTCTAGCCAGTGTCTGGCATATGACTCACTTGTTCAGATAGTGCTGATGCAGCAAATGTGTGTGGGTTTTATGTTAATGCCATATATGAATTCTTTTTGATAGCTTGTGTTTATGTGAAATCACTGCATTGTACTGGAGGAAAACCAATATATGTATTGCAATGTTCTTTATATGATTAAAAGAAATTACTTGAGAGATCAAGAGGGAACTAAAAGGGGACTTTAGGTATCTAGTTAAAAAATCTTTCTATTCTTTAGTTGCATTTCTTCAGTCAAAATTTCCAGTGGTCCATAGAAACCCTGGTGAACCCTATATTGTTTTTACAAAGTTTTGTGTTTGTAGGAATGGGACACAGAATGATTAAGAGCCTAACCTGGGATTGCACTTGAACCCAGAGGAAAGGCTTTGGTTGGAGTAAGGGATGGGATGGAAGAGAGTATAGCAAGGTGGGCACATTTTCAGAGGAGTTTTAAGACTAAGAACAATACTGTGAATTGAATTTAGGATTCAGTTATTCCCTAAACAGCCTACCTAAGCAGAACAACTAGATGGTTTCTATGGAAATATGTTTTAGAAAGCAAGGAATTTAAGTTTTGGGTTAGTTTTTTTATTGAGCTGACACAGTTGGAGGTGGAGCTTCTTGAGCAGTGTTTTACCAGCTTCCTAACCTCTGCTTAAGAGCATTAGTTCTGTAGATAAGTTAATTTTTAAAACTATTAAGCATTCATTAGATCTGAGTGATAGGGGAGCATTATAATATTGTCCCCATGGGACACAGGTGCTTATGTTTGACCAGAAAATGTTACAAATTTATTGTAAAACCCAAACAGTGACAGTGATGGCAAGTTTACAGAACTGTGACTGACTGGAGTCTCTTGCAACCTAAATAAATACGAGAAGTCATCATAAAATATTTGTTAAATTTAATGGCTCATAAGTATGGTGTCTAATTAGTCTTTACAACATAAAGAAAAGATTGCACATGGTTTTGACCCTTTAAGCTGTGATTGTTAAAAGATTCTTTTCTTTTTCCTCCTCTTGGTACTTAGAAAATTATTACAATGAAGTGACAGTGTTATTTTCTGTGTTGTGGAGCTTTTTTTTTGTTTGTTATTTTAATTTTCAACATAAAAGAAATAAGCTCTAGACAAAGGCTGGCTGCTAAATAGTGGATTTTGGTAATGCTTCTTACCTCTCTTTGTTGGGCTTTATATTGATATCACATATGATATTAATATCAGCAAATTTTATTCTGAATTTGCTTAGGAGTGAAGCCATCCTGAAAACAAAAGAGAGAATGTTTTATCACTGTTCTTCTGAGTGCCTTATATCAAAGAACACTTGTAAATGAGTTAGACAACTGCATTTTATATCTTATCTTTAACTATGTGACAAATTACTTTAAATGCTTTAGTGTTTCAATTTCTAATTACAGAACTGGATTAATGTGATTGCTGTAGCATAATTCATTTAACTGATGATTGATGAAAATCACAAAATAAAAAGGAATTAATAGCAGACAGAGGGCAGAGTGTTTACATTTTGGGAAAACAATGGCACTTTAAGTATTCCCAAAAGCTTGAGTTATAAAGGAAGAATATTCAATACACAGTAGGTCAGAATTCTCCAGTACTTAGAGAAAGCTTCTGTTACTCTGTTACTGTCAGAATGCTTTGGATGGAGTTTAACAATACTGGTAGTGCATGTGTTGGTGAAAATTTGGTTGAGAAGGTTGATGTCCAATACTTAAAGGATCTTCTTTGTAGGAAATGTATGAGTTTATATTGATCTATTCACATGTTTTCTTTTCACATGTTCATAAAAGAAAATACTTGGTTTTTCTGCCCCAATTGGCAGAAGGAATACTTTATAGTTTTTTGTGTGTTTGTGCTGAGGATAGAGAGGTTTAATTAGGTTGGTTTTGCTTTTGTTTGAACCGTGGTTGGGATCTTGAGGTTCTTCTTCACACCTCCTTCTCCCACCTTCTTTTTTGTTTCTATTTTTGGTATGTAAGCTTTGGATTTTGAAAAGGTCAGAGAGTTCCTAGGAGCAAACCATGGTAGAAATACATATTTGTTTATGGCCTGAGAGTTTACTCTTTTTTCTTAATGTATTTATATAAAAAGAACATACTGCTTGTATAAATCTTGATGTCCCTTTGGCAATCCCTGTTTTGAACACGATAAAGAGCAAAATTTCAACTTCTGTGGAAAGGTTTTAATATTTGGGGAATTAAATGCTAATAAAAGTCCAGTCAAATTTGACTTCTGAATTCAAAATACATGGCTGAAATTGTACTTGGATGATTTTGTATTAGATCTACGTAGGGAATGGAAGAATCACCCAGCCCAGGTTTGTCTCTTTGAAGACTTTAGCATGTGGCAGGTAGGTCATGTTTTGAGGAACGTTGGTGTTTAGGTAACAATACAGACATATCCTGTTTTCTTGGGGACAAACAGCTGTCCTGATCATGTTGTTTACTCTGGCCTTTGTGGGACAAGCAGTGTATATCAGAACTGTCTCTGTGGAATCTGTCATGTTTTGACAAATCTCATTTGGTGTCAAAACTTCCTACTTCCAGCAAAATCAGCTGGCTAGAGGGTGGAGGTTCAGGAGCCTATTTGCAGTCCTGAAGAGCCAAGACTGGGCAGTCTCTGGACAGGGAGCAGAGAACACTTCCCAGCAGGTCTTTGAGCAGCTCTAGGGCTTTTTTTACCCAATTATAAGGATAGTTTGTACAAACACTTGTGAATCTCTTCTGCAGAAGTACATTAATTTTAGGGTACTGTTTAAAACTGATGGAACCATAATGGAGTAAAATTTGCTCTATGTGTTCCCTTTTGCTTTAAGGGCACATCCCATGGCAGCTGTCTTTCCAAGGCACTGTGTTGCAATCCTAGTGAAGCTGGTGATTCTAACTCCTGTCCTTTCATCCCTCTCACTTATTTGCCATTGGAATTTTGGCTGGAGATTTTGTTTTTGACTCTCTACATGGTGCTTCAGCTCTTTGTAAAGCAGTCACTGACTTTCATCCCAAATTGAGCTGCTTCCACTGGTGGTGAAATGGCTGTGCCTCTAATGTGTAAAGTGCTTAGGAAGAAAAGGTCCTACATAAAGTGGTGATAAAAATAAGTTTGTATTAGTGCCCTTCATTTGCTCAAAGGCAAATGACGATTATGAAACCTAGACTTTCTTTAAAATACTGAGTAAAACCAACTTGGCCTTAAAGTTGATTAACTTGCTCTTAAAGTTCTTTATATTTCACCACAGTTAATCACATTTATGTGAGTTATCTGTCTATGCTATTTGCATGTGAGAGTTTCATGTGAGAGTTTCACTTCCTGTTACCTGGACAATCTCATGTAAACCCCATAAAAGTAATTATATTCTCATTACAGAGTGCAGACTGCTCTTCTCAGAGAAAAGAATATGAGCTATTAATGGGAAAAAGTGCTGAATGTGAGTTTCCTTTGGTAATCACCATTTGCAGAGCCTTAAGGGCTATGCCATAAGCTTAACACCTTTCAATCAAGTGCATTTTTTTCATGCTGCCTACAGTACAACAAACCAGTTGTGCTGAAGAATTCCCATCTTCCTGCTGTATATGCATTATATTCACCATCATTTCAAACTCTTTAAATAAGTGAGATGAAGTTATATTTACACTAGTTTTTCTTCTTCAATCCTATTGACTTTTCCTCCAGTGAAGATCCTTAATTTACAATTCTTCCACTTCTTCCTGATAGTTAGAATGTAAGGAATTAGGATTGTTAGACCTGGAAGAACATAGAAAATTGGAGGAATATCAAATTAGTGCATTGTATCGTAAAAATTCCATCTTTCACTTCAGCAGTGTTGGATGTAAGTTAATTTTAAAACATTTAAGCCTGACATAAAATTGATTATGTAAGCCTAATAAAAACCAGTTTTATGCAACTTCCAAAGTCTTTATATTTGTTAGCAGAGAAATCTCTTTCCCTGTGATTCTTACTCAAATTCCTTACCTCCATCATCGAACAGCCACCAAATGTCAATTGTACCTTTTCCTTGCTTCTTTTTAAATTGAGTGCTGGCTTCTAGCAGCCTCTGATTGAATTCACCCACATGCATTGACTGTATGGTGTTAATGGTGCTCTCTGTAATGAGAAAGAAAAAAATGTGAAAGGATGTCTGATAAGTGAGGCAATAAGTAGCTTTAGGGAGCTAAATGGAGGGAAAGCTTCTGGAAAATGAACTGTTTCTGACATAATTTCTGTCCTTTAAATCTGAAAAAAAAGGTACAGAGTAGATGCTTTGGAATTTAATTTTCTCATACACAAAGAAACCAAAGCTTGTGTAACACATTGTCACTAGATTATAACTTTTTGAAAAAGGTTACCTGATTATTTGTTCTCTGTCTCTTTATAGTTGATGTAAAATTCACTGGGGCCTTAAAAAGCAACTGCAAAATATCTGATAGATTTTAGAAGTAAATGTGTCATTTTGCATCACATCTACAAGCTCAGCTGTCTTGTAAAATACAGATCTCCCTGAAAGGCACAGTCACAGTGGATGAAATGAGCTGATGGGATGCAGGGGCAGCATAGGTGGAAGCTGGAAGTTAGAAAACACAAGCACGTATGGCTGTTTCCCTATGCTGACATGGTCACTGCTAATTGGAAATAAATTTTGACCCTTGCTGTTTCCTTGGCTGGCTTTAAAAGATACATTCTTGACTCTCTACTAACAATACCTTCTCTCATTCCACCTTTTGAGGCTTGTGGCTTTATTACTGCTTCTCTTTCAGTGATTTCAAAGAGATGGTGTCAGAGCAGTATTCTAAGTGGAACAAATAGGCTTCTTTAGAGGTTTTAGTCTGATCTGCTAGGTTCTGAAAATGTTTTGTTTGGTTTTCCTGTGTTTCTGGAGTGTGTACAGGATAGTTCCAGAACAGTTATTTGCTTTCCTCTACAGTTCTAGCATCTCTGCTGGAAGATGGAACAACTATGGGGAGTATGAACATAAAAACAAAACAGAGAGATGGGGCTATTTATTAACACAATCTAATACAGAGAGCCAAAATGTGTAATATTTATTTACTTCATGCCTTTCTCAACTAAATCAAAAAGGGTAGTTGAAACAGGGAGACACAATTTTGGTGGAATTGTCATGTAAATATGTTCTACTGAAACAAAATCAACTGAAGCCAGCCAGCTGAAGAATAATGGCATTTTATATTCTTAGTCTGTAGATCTTCCTGGAGCCTGGTGGCATGCACAGCCAGATGTTTTCACCTCTGCAGGTGAAAACTCTCAAAACCCATGTCCATGTACAAGCATGGCTTCAGGTGGGTCATTATCATTACAGCCTAGTAGTTGTGAAATGAGACCTTAAATCGGGTCTGTGTCATTTTACTGTATCTGAAACATAATATTGACTTCATCACCTACACACTGAAGTTATGTGTCAAATAGTTATTTGACAGTATGCTGTGTATGTACTTTCAGTACTTTACCACCTTCAGTTGTGCATTTTTATGAAATTATGCTTAGAATATAGAGCAGTTGTGCTATTTTAACCTATTTTTCAGCTGTACACTGAGTTTGTGTGTGTGTGTGTGTGTTAAGTGAAGTAAGATTGCTTGTTCCCTGCATATTATGCATATGTTCCTATTTTCTTTAGAGGAGGAAAAAAGACCTCTGTTTAAAAGCTTAAAACACCCTGTTAAAAAAAAAAAACAAACAACCCCCAAACCCCCAACCAACTTGCTCTGTATTCCTCAAACTTTAATAAGCATGTTCTATTTTTGCCAAGTAGAAGTGAATGTAAGCTGAGCTGAGTAAGTTCATCTAGCAATTGAGAGGAGATGGTTGTGTTGTGGCCACCGTGTCCTATGAGCAGAGGATGTCACTGTGCTGCAGTACAGGGTTGTGGCCACCACAGTTTGTGCAAGGGAGGTTCTGTTCCAGGGATTTCCGTGTGGCTGAGGAGTTTTTGGCTTGAAGTAAAGTCCAGTTTGCAAATTGGTGAAAGTGTGATGCATTGAAGGGTTGAAGATAAGTTGTTGTTTTGGAGCTTACCCTTCTTTGTTTCGTGTTTTGAGATATTCAGTGTGCTGGCTTTTTTGAAGAATCCACAGATGCCCCTTTTTCCTTCTTCAAAATCATTTTCTTTAATGGTGGCTTCCAGTGCCAGTCTCTCCTGCTCCAGCTTCTCTAATTCCTCTGTAATAGTAGAAAAAGTAAGAGAATTGGTAAAACATTGCTGTCTTTTAAAATAAGTCCCTTAATGAACTAATGGCAATGATGTAGTTGGTGTTGTGGTACTTTGTAGGCAACGTAAAACTCCTGGTATGAAGATTTCTTTTAAAATGCTTTTTTTTTTTAAACCAGCAGGGAGAAGGAAGCTGAATTTGCCTCTGGAAGCACTAGGCTGGGGTGCCTGTGCCTACAGCACTGTGGTATGCCAGTTTCTCTCAGGTTGTCTCTTCCAAATCAAATTCAGTGTTATGACATTTGATAGTTACATGAGGTATTATTTATTAAGTTATGTTGTGGATATTTAGTTGGTTTCTTTAGCCAAGAATTTGAAGACATTAGACATAAGCTGTTTTCCTACACAATGCAAACTGAGGTATTTAGTTCTAGCCTGTGGGTTTCTTTTCTTAGAACAAAGTCTCATGGTTTGTACTTTGAGATTCTCAGAAATACGTAAGGATCCTGAATATACAATCATTCTCCATGCAGAAATATTTTTCATGTTTTAATTTTTTGAGCATTAGCTGCAAAGATGTAAGATTTTGCTAACCAATTCTGTAAACTTAGTAGTACAGAAGAAAAATTTCATCTTAGCAATATTAGACTTTTGCTGAGAAAAAGGTACCATGTGTTACTGTGGAATATATTATGGTGAGGCATTAATTAGTATGATCCAGGCATTTGCCTGCAGAAAACCTTTTTCATAAGGAAATATTCTATTTGAGTATTACATTAACTAAATATGAGGTAAATTCATTTAAAAGTTGTATTAAAAAAGTAGAAAAAACCCTCACTAGCTAGACATTATTAGCTCTGTTAGCACTCAGTTGCCAACAGAAAGATTCTACTTTCTTTTACTTTTTAATCAATGACAGTTACATACTTGTGATTATTAGACATGGTGATAGCCAGAAACTTAATGGTTACTCAAAACTAAAATTTCAGTTTTTCCATTGAACAGAATGCTGTACCAAGTATAAGATAACACTGATTATTGATCATTGTTTTCCACTACAATGACTGTATCTGCTTCAAAATATTTCTTTGTATTTGAGGCTCCCCCCTTAATTCTTTCTGACTCTTTGTGTCTTAACACTTGGAGAACATTTGCTCGTTTGTAAGATTGCCGAGTTGATTTTCACTGTATTTTTACAGGTGTTCCAATGACTGTATATTTTGAGCACTCAGTTTCTGACTCAGCTCAAGCAGAGCTAGGCAAATATATCTTAGAAATCACCAAGGGGAGAAGAAAAGCTTGATTATTTTGGAATAATTTCTGAGTCCCTGTAGTTTTGCCCCATGGCCACACCAAGGTGCCAGTGCTGGGCGAGTGTTCATCTACCCTTGTTCCTTTAAGGAGTCTCTGGTGTCTTTTAATTCTATGGAGTGATTTGTTTCTGGGGGTTTCCCCATTTACCTGATCCTTCTGGGGGTTTCCCCCTTTACCAGATCCTTCTGGGGGTTTCCCCCTTTACCTGATCCTTCTGGAGGTTTCCCCCTTTACCTGATCCTTCAGGGGGTTTCCCCTTTACCTGATCCTTCTGGGGGTTTCTCCCTTTACCTGATCCTTCTGGGGGTCTCTCCATTTACCTGATCCTTCTGGGGGGTTTCCCATTTACCTGATCCTTCTGGGGGTTTCCCCTTTACCTGATCCTTCTGGGAGTTTCTCCATTTACCTGATCCTTCTGGGGGTTTCTTCCTTTACCTAATCCTTCTGGGGGTTTCCCCTTTACCTGATCCTTCTGGGGGTTTCTCCATTTACCTGATCCTTCTGGGAGTTTCTCCATTTACCTGATCCTTCTGGGGGTTTCCCCTTTACCTGATCCTTCTGGGGGTTTCCCCTTTACCTGATCCTTCTGGGGGTTTCCCCTTTACCTGATCCTTCTGGGGGTTTCCCCTTTACCCGATCCTTCTGGGGGTTTCCCCCTTTACCCGATCCTTTGGGGGTTTTTCTTACCCGATTCCTGCTGGGTTTTCCTTTACCCGATCCTTCTGGGGTTTCCCCCTTTACCCGATCCTTCTGGGGTTTCCCCTTTACCCGATCCTTGTGTGTGTCTCCTCCTTCCCCTGCTGCTGCCATGGGGTTCCGCGCTGCCGTGTCGCTGAGCGTGCTGCAGTGCGGCGGGCGGGCAGCAGGCGGCAGCAGCGAGCCGCGGGCCGGGCACAGAGCGGGAGCGCCGGGGGCAGGGCCCGGCCTGGCCGCTCCGGGGGTGAACTGGGGCCTGAGGGGAGAATTCCCTGCTGGAAATATGGGGGAGTGTTCCGCCTTTGGCACCCAGATGGCACTGCCTCCTGAAATGGTTGTGATACAGCGGAAGGTTTTTCCCTTTTCCCCTGAGACACACACTGCTATCCTAAGGAGGAATGAACAAAAAGGGGGGAGAGAGAACGGAGGTTTCCTGCGGCTTTCAGATTTTTGTATGGGTGGGAACTCTGTGGGATTCGGAGTTCCACAGAGATGGTACAAAAGTGCAGCTTCCCCTTTCCTGTCTGTCCCAGGGATATCAGGTAGGCAGATAGGGGAAGGTGTGCCAAGGCCAGGAAGGAAACATGGAGCAGAGTAAGTAAGTGGTTGATTTGGCACAATATGATTTTATTGCTTTAGTCTGTGCCTGTGCTGGAACTGCTTTGGGAGTTGAGTTCTCTGGTCTGCAGAGCCCCCTAACTTGGACTCCTGTCACTGCCAGTGGTCAGCAAGGATTTCAGGCAGGATTTAAATTGCACAAGCAAGGACGAACTGTGTAAGTTGTGAGTGTAGGAACTATTCTGGAAAGCAGATGGTGACTCTTACGAGTGTCAAGAGTCCTTCTTACACTGTGCATCTAACCAGCAGAGACATTCAGCTGTTGAGTCACTACATACCTTGAACCTGAAGGACCTGAGATATATCAAATCCTTGGCTAATTCTGATGATAATTACGCCGAGCTCAAAATCAAAGGCATCACTGAAATGAAAGAAAAAGAAGAGTACACGTGATTTTCCATCATGCATATTGATGAGGAAAGCTATTTTGAAAAGTGTTCACAGGGAGGACAGACTGGGTAAAATTGCAGAAGGAATTGCCCCAGATAAATTTGTAGTACTTAACTTATTTTCCCTCATTTAAAAAGGGTTTGATTTGGCGTGGGAACAGATGAGCTATTCCTGAAATGGGTCTTTCAGACAGCACTTTTTTAGGAATTAGGTTGCCATAGGGTAATTTTTTCCTCCCCTCTCTGAGGAAATAACAAAGCCAAGGTGGGGTTTGTTGCTCTGTAACTTGCTTCAGCTTTACAAGTGAATTTTGAGCAAGCATCTATGAGAAGCCTGTTCTAAAAGGGCTGTTTCCTAGCTAAATCCCAACCCACAGAGCTGCTGAGCCTTAGGCACACATGAGATTTGAAGCAAAGCTCTTGCTCTGTCTCCTAGGCTTAAAAGAATTCCATGATGTTCTCTTATTCCCTTAGTATGTACATTAGGGTTGTTTTTCTCTGAGCTCCTGCCCACTAAAAATGGGAAAACACAGTTCTGCAAAAGCACTACTGACAGCAGTGCAGCTTCTTTAGCATTGTCAAGCCACATCAGCTCTGATGGTGCCAGGTGTTTGCTAAGTAGATCCTATGAGGTGTGGGAAACCAATGAGCCTTTTTTGATGGGCTATAACTTCAGCCACAGAGCCAGGGTGTGTGAGCCCAGGTTTGTACACATGTCCTTGCATTGTTTCTACACATGAAATTCTGTATGGAAATGCTCCATTAATCCAGTTGAAGAGGAGTGGAAAAGGAGGTACTCAGGTGACTTACTGTATAATGCCCACATAGTTCTCAACTTGAGTGGCAGGTGCACTTCTCCAGTCCTTCTTAAATCCAATCACTAGGGTATTTGGTTTCATTCTACCCAAGCCTGAGGCCTGCCAATATTAAAACACTGCTTGAGAGAGGTACACATACAAGCTTTTACTGTAAATGAAAAGTAATGGCAAAAGATAACTGAAGTAATGTTCTGGAGACACTTACAACTAGATTGCATTTCATAAATGCCCTTCGTGCTCATGCCCGTGCCGAAAGCAGAAAGAGTAGCTTTAAATCATTCCAACTATAAATGATTTTAGATGACAGAAGTGTAGTTTTGCTAAATTAGCATTCATTAGCATTTCTTCTGACATGCTCTCATTAAAATGGTTCAATAACTTGGAATCAAGAGTGAGTTCAAGAACTGTTTGTATGCTCATTCTAACATAATGGCATAAGGCTTTTATCAGCTTTGGAATATGCACTAGATGAAGTGGAGCTGAAGTCTCTTAAAACATCTCAGATACACAGAGAAGGCACAGGCTCCCAAGAATATTTTTTGCCTTGAATTTGGAAACTGTTGCTGTTTCATTTGCTGTGTTCTTTTCAAAAGATTATCTAAAATCAGCTGGGCAAGTTTTGTAGATAAAATTATGGTTGATAAACATGAAAAAGAAATGGTCTGTCAAGATACTAGTTTGCCTTCAAAACTGGTTCTGTATGCTAAATCTGGACAAGTAAGGGAAGTCAGGTCTAGATTCAGATAACTTAGTGTTTATATAAATCTAAATATTCACAGTGTATTGGGAACCTTTAAGAGGTGACACACAGGACACCAGCTTGCAAAGTTGTTACACTTGCCAACTTTTTACTACTAGCAAATAGAAAATAGGTAAAAACTGTTGGAGCCTTGGTGGGTTTTTTGAGTAGCATTATTTATGTTGAAACCAGTAGTTGTTGTTGATGTCTTTAAGTTGCAATAATGATGATAATGGTTATCTTTCTGTTTGCTGGAAGAGAATTATTTGGGTCCAGTAGTTGACTTTGGCAGTAGTGCTTAAGTAGTAATGGAAAGGAAGAGATCATCAGACCATAGAAGTTTTCAAAAACATCAGAAAGATCTCCCACTGAGACAGTGTATAAGCCCAAGATGAAGTGTCTTTATGAGGCTTTTACAGAACAAAAGGAACTTAACTAATAGCATTTCATCTTTCTCAGTTGTACTGTCCATTCAGCAAGTGTACAAAGAGCCCTGGTAGGACACCAGTGGGTGCCTTTCCCAGAGTATTTTAGTTGGTTCCCTACTGTCTCAGTTGGCACTGATATCTTTTCAGCAGTGTATTTTGTGCAAAGGATATGAATTTTCTCTACATGTTGCCTCAGTACCTATATGTTTAAAAATTCATACATGTGAGAGAGGAAAGGAGATGGGAAAAATGAAAACAGTGTCTCTGTGCCTTCATTATGGCCGTTTTAAATGGACTGTTGGAAATGATCTCTTGCATTCTTAGAGTAATAGAAAAACATTGCAGACTTTTATTTAAATGACCTTGCTATTTGCAGAAAATGTATATTACATTTTTTCATTTATTGCCAAAACATTCTCAGATATTTAATATGCTGTGTAATACCAAACAATAGAATTGATTTGAAGTGTATCAAGTGTCAGCTGCATAGACATTCATATGTTGCCCTGTAGATGCTTCTCTTTTTTCATAATACTTGTTGTTCATTTAAGAGAGAATCAGTCTGCCTTGTCTCATAATTCCATAGCCCAGAACTAGATCTTTATGAAATAATCTGTAATATAATATTTATGTATCCCCATAATGCCCTTTCTGTCTATAACATTACCCATATATATGTAGAGCTTCTTCACAAGCTAATAGTAATGTCTCACATAAAGAGATGCTTTGATGTGCACTCTTTCCTGTGTGTTCTGTAAACAAAAAGCTTACTTGAAGTAGACTTTTGACTCCATCTCTGAAGTTGTCAGCTGCCACTGCTGCATAAAAGGCTTTTCTTTTGTTCTTTGTGAGCCAGGCCTGCTTTTTTTCCATGCCACTGTTCATCTCCTTAACACACAGCTTTCGTGGTCCCTGCATGGTACAGTAAAATATTATTAGAAGGCTTTGTATTGTACATCACACAGCGATTTTGAAGGAGTTACGTAGTCTGCTCTGGGAGCAAATGGAGAGAGTCAGAAAGATACCTTTCTAAAAAGGGTCTACAGAGATTCAGCCCTTTGAAAAGAACTGTGCTGTAAACATAATTCACATTCTGTTTGAGAGGACTGTGGCTGTTAATGCTACTTAAATGCAGTGATTCTGACAGAAAGGAGGACCACTATGGATTGTAACATCTTAAAAAAACATCTAAGGTATGATAAAGCATCTCAGAGTGAATAAAGTCCCTCCCTGACTTGACTATGTAAGAGTCTTAGCAGATCTAAGTATACATGGGTAAATTCCTGTCTGCTGACACTAGAGAAAAGAGTTGATGTGATTAAAGATGCAAATGCCTTTGGTGCCAGTTTTCTTTCAGTGGTCATCTTGTAATTTAATGGGAAAAAATCCATGTGCATATCCAAGTCACAAGACATTGATATAATTTAAGAAGAATTTTAGCCTGGATGTATGAAGAGCTGGGAATAATAACTTGAACAATAAGCTTGAAGTTTCATTGTGAGTAAGGAGAGGAAACAAACAAGCTTTGCCCTTCTTCCCTGTTTCTCAAAGGAAAGCACCTGAAGGTGGTTTTGCAACTGGCTTGCACAATAAGTTTTTGCTGGCCGAGGGGCCAGACCCACCCCTCTTCCAGGTGCCAGCCTGTCTGTGTCCTCCCTTGCTCCTCCTTTGCACCTATGGAATGTTTGTGCAGTTGTACAAGGAGTCCAGTGAGTTTGCAGACTGAGGACTAACTGTGAAAAAAATATTTTACATGAATGCAGGGAGTAAAGGCAGAAATAGTCCCTTTTACTAGAAACTCAGACTGTTCAAGCCATAACCTCAGAGACAAGTGAACCTGCAATCAGCTTTATGTTCTGTTGCAATCTTTAGTTTGTCTGTTTCTGAGCTAGGTATCACCATGTTCTTGGAAAGTTTCATGCTGCCTTTTGGAAGAAAAGAATGGAAGATGTTCTCTCTGGCATGGTGTTTCAAAACTTTATGCATCGCTAACAGCGTGTCAGCTTTTGAGGCAGAATGTGCTGGGTGTTACATTTATGGCTGAATAGTTATGCTGTATTTGTTGTGATATTGCAGGCTGCTCTTCAATGTGATTGCTAGGATATTTTTTTATCTGCTTTTTACCACAATTTTGCAATTCATAAAGGTTCATTTTTTCACACTTTTATTACCAAGGAAATTAAATTTCCCTTAAGTTGCTGAAGAAATAATTAGAAAGCCCCTCTAAACAATTACAAAGCTTATGCTAACAAAATAGTCTTTGGGTTTTTTTTGTATCGATAGGAATGAAATCTCAGTTCTCCATAGAAAGTACTAATATTAGAGAAACATGCCTAAGAATTCAGAAAACTTGCTGAAACTCAACTTTAGGAAGCTGCATAGTCTCAGAATCTTGTTGAGATTGGTTCTATGCTTATTGAATGCAGTGGGAAATATAATAATATAGGTGGGAAGAATTAGGACCATTCATTCTTTATAGATTCTTTTGATTTGGGAAGAATCACATGTGGATCTTCTGTACTCTTTTTCTGCGATGTGGCAGCATCAAATGAGTTATTCCTACACTGCTGTAGAGGAATACATTATCTTGGCTGGACTGACTCTATTATCTCGATTCTGCAGCCCCATTTAGTGCCATGAGCTTTTTTTTTTTTCTTTTTTTATCTCTCTCTCAAAATTATAAGGGCACTGTGATATTAAAAATACATTTTCTCCCTACACTACAAACTTACCTATTTTTTTTTCTGTTCTAATGAGAGACTAGATCTTCATCCTCTAAGATACATTATTTGCTGTGTATTTATATCTAGAGATACACTTTACTACTGTCTTTAGATCTCAGAAGAGAATGTTTATCCTCAAAATTAGCATTGTAACAGTTTTGGAGGAACCACTGCAAAGAGAGCTGAATTACTTGCTAAACCCCAACTCTGCAAATCAGTGGCAAAGCTGAAAATAGAATTTGGGTAATCTGACTCCCACAGAATAACCCTTCAAATTTTGTGTTTTATGTGGTTTGGGGCCTTTCTATTTTCTAAGCCTAAAATCTTTCCTTGTAATATTTTTTTTTTCCCTCCAAACCATTTTTTGGTTGACATACAATGAACTTTGAAATGCATCTCAGTGAGGCATTTACCAGCAGGCTTGGTATCAGCTGATAGCTTTCGTGTTGAGAATTATGACGAAATTCATCCTCAGTGCAAATCTCTTTGGTGGTGTGCACAGCTGTCAGTCAGCACCAGTGGGAACACTGTGTGCTGAGTGAGAGTGGAATGTGTAACAGAGACCTGCAGCTCCCACTGGTGCTGGGTGTGCAGATCTGGGGGAGTTCCCTTACCGTGTACACTTCACAGCAGATGCACAGCCCGTTGTTCTTCGTGAAGGTGTGGGTGATGTCTAGCAGAGCAGGCCTGACCATAGGAGCTCCTGTTAATGTTAGGCACTGGGGTCTGGTGAAGGAAAAAGAGGTTGTATATAATTGGCTGATGAACAGATTCAGGACAAGCCATTCTACTGTTCACTGGAAATCTTACCTGAAGTTTTTCACGTGGTCTTCCACTGTCGTTAATGCCAGAGCGCTGTCTAAGGCATTAACAAAGTAAAGAGCCTGCGTAGAGGAGCCCCAGTTTACTTCTGCATATAATAAAGATAAATAATGCATTTTAAACCACAAGCTTTTCCCTACATTCTGTTGCAAAAATCAGCAATGGTGTTCTCTATGAAAAACAGTGTATTCTCTCGTACTTCATAGATACAGAACAGTTGTGCTTCATAATAGAACGAATTGGTTTTGCTTGTGCGATGCAGAAAACCCATGCAAGTAAATAGTTTCATTCTATTTAAATGTTATAGGGAATATTCTTCCCCTGCTTAAAAACTATTTTCTTATTTGTTCCATTAACTTTGTGTCTTTCTCCCATTTAAAAACTGGACAGCCCTGAGTCATGTATGTGGTGTGAAATTTCAGGAAGTGCAAAAGAAATCAGTAGGAAGGAACACTGCTAGTGCCAGTTTGCTCTGTTCTTCTGTATAGGCCAAAAATTGTTCTCCAAACCCCATTTTGGCATATACATATTTTCTCATTATTGTGCAGCTGTTTGGTCAATGGAGACATAAAAGAAATGTCTTTCTACACTTTAAGATCTACATGAATGCAGATCAAATCCTGTTATGCCAAGATACAAAGCCAGATTAAGTGCAGCTGAGTGGAGGTTTGTGTAAAGTTGCCTTTTCTCAGGAATATTAGTTTTTTCTGAACCCTCCAGCTGCTGGTAAATTACTGCTGAACAAAAGCCACTCTCTTAGCAGGAGACAGAGGGGTTTGGTACACGATTTCAGTGAATTTAATCAAGCTTTAAGTTTATACCTTGTGTCAGGGACACTGGCAATATCCAGGGAAAGGGTAGAAATCCTGAAATGTTTTTGACAACTAGTTTGAAATGGGTGTGCTTTCCTGCAGCTGATGATATATTTACAGGGAGAGAAGCACAGACCATCCCCGTGGGTGTGAGAGAGCACAGATGGGGAGGACAGACACAACAGCAACAGAAACAATAACAGTCTCACACCAGGTGTTGCTGTCCCAAGCTAACTCCAATAAAAGCACATCTATTGCTGGGAACCGTGCCTCTTTTATTTGTTGGCTTTGTTTTATGTTTTCTGCTGCAGAAGTAATTCAGGTGCTTAGCACCGAAATCTGGCCTGGGTTAATTTTGTCCTGGATATGAATAGCCAGACTGTCTAGTCTTGTACAGCATGCAGGTTTTTGAAGACAGCTCCTGTGATTTGCTGAGCCCCTGAGTGGTTTTTTTTCCAGCAGTGGAGTGGGTCCATCTGTCTTGATTTATGGGGAAATTGTAGGGAGGTGCTGGAGGATGATGAGTTCATAAGTAATTCAGCTTGCATTTTTGTTGTGTAATGGGCAGCAGGTTTACATTTTGAGTGAGGACCCTGCATGAGTCAGCTAAGAGCACTGCAAAATTCAGGTAAGGTTTTGTGCGTGGGTGGAAAAAAATGATGAGTGATACTCAAGTTAAAGCCCAAATGTCATAAAGATGTGGTGGGAATAAACCAGTCTGGTGGAATGTTTACAGAAAACCCTGAACCACACTTGAATTGCTTGTTAAACAGACAGTCACCAGACTATCAACTTAATCTATATTACATAAAGTGGAGTCTGGGATGCTTCAGACTTCCCTCTAAATAAAGATAGTGCAGAAAAATAATTTCTAATTCTGTTAGCATAATTAGTTCCTTTAAAATCCAGTCTAGTAGCACAACATATATATGTAATAATAGCAGTGTTTGGCCTTACCTGGCTTCTTATACGTTACATAAATATATAGGAAGAGCTCAATGGCATAAGTGATGAGAGCTGCCCACCAGTTGATGACAAACATCACCCCACAGCACAGCAGGGCTCCAAAAAGTGACACCCACATGTTATAATATCTGAATGCAGGTCTCCAACCTGTTTAAAGAGAATTGAGAAAATTGGAAGAGCATAAAATATATTTATAAAATAGTGATCCGTGATTTTTGGTACATAAAATCCCATGTACAGTTTATTTCATGCTCTGTCAGAAGGGATGGGAGAGATATCTGTAAATTCTTAGGCACCTTATGTACAGATACTTTCAGGTGTTGGCTGATGTAGGTTTAAATTTATAGAATACTAGGTCTTACAGGCCTTCTACTACTCTCTTCTACTACTGCTTTGTTCAGCCTGGCTTTGAGTAGCTATTCCGTTTATATGTGTTTTTGCAAAATTAAAGTTTACTAGTTCAGAATATTTCAGAACATCAGAAGGAGATTACCTGTAACTCCAGGTAATTGATGACTGTGTACTTTTGATGCATATACACAGAACTTATTATTGGTAGCTAAACACTTGCTGAGAGGAGTGTTTATCCCAATACTGTAAGTGCACCTGTCTTAAACTTGGAAATTGCCAGGCCTTGTGGCAGAGAAATAAAATCATCTGCAATTGACTTTAATAAGATATTATTCCTGCTG
The DNA here is from genome assembly GCA_018697195.1 of Certhia americana. Lineage (NCBI taxonomy): Eukaryota > Metazoa > Chordata > Aves > Passeriformes > Certhiidae > Certhia > Certhia americana. The sequence goes on from CM031866.1 coordinate 9,764,934, forward strand.
CTCTTCAGCTGCAGTACTGATTCCATCCCCTGTTACCAATTAAAATGATGAGGCAAGCACTGAGCCTTCACGGTTTTGCAGGTCTCTGCCAGGTGTTCTACAGAGCAGACTTTGGAGAGGGAAAAAACACAGACGATACAAGAGGCTAAGCAACCCTATCTTGGATCATCTTTATAATGAGGGAATGGGAAGGACCTGCTGGGAAGAAATTTTCCGTCCTGCAGCCTTGCAATTATTATAATCTATCATTGTGAATTGGCAGAAATTAACTGGAGGAAATGAGAAAAGAAAAATGGCTGCAGTTCTATCTGAAACGTTAAGTAGTGGCAGAGTAGAATCAGATGTATGCAGATGAAATCTGTAGAGGTAATTGTCACTCAGCTTCAAGGCCATATGGAGCAGATCTGTATTTGTTCAGCTGGGCAGGTAATTAGCAGGTAATTCCTCATCTTTTCTGCCCTCTAAACAAATGGCACTGAGCAGATCTATAGGAAGGAAATTGATGCAGGCATTTATGTCCCTACTGCAGTTTCTTCACACTGGAAATCAAAAATGTATTCTCACTCCTTGAGTTGAATAATTAATTCGCAGCAGCAGAAAACTGTCTTTCCTGTGTGCCAAGCCAGTGTTGCTCAGCTGATTGACTTTATTCCTGAAGGTGTCACCCCCTTCATTCATGAGATGGTGAGAGTCATTCTGCTGTGGCAATGCACAAATCTGACAGCCAGAATGTTCCTTTGCTGCAAATGTAGAGGGAGGATCTCAAGTTACCCCTGAACAGGACCTCATTGTGCTTCACAATTGTACTTTACAGTTCTGCTTCTAGGCACTGCAGAGCTGTTCTGGTGCTGTTTGATGGACCTGCTCTTGCTCTACATGTTCCCCTCCAGGCAGCATCACTTGTAGCACTGTTACTGTGCTTAGGAATCTCCCCGAACATTTCGCTGTAGGGTTGGAGAAGGGAGTGATGACTCCCCACTATACCTTGTTTCATTGAGTTGGTGTATAAGCTTTTACCCACATGTTTTTTACTAATGAGGGGAAAAAATACCACCCTGAGGAGAATTGTTTTTTCTCTAGTGGGGTGCACCAAAGCCTTTCTCATCCTGTAGGCATTGTAAGGACTAGAGCCATTTTCTTTTGGAGATAAATAAAATGCCATCATATTCAATGAGACATCAGATCACATACCTTAGATACTTTACACATACTGCAATTTTCTCTGACATACAGTTTAAAGCTCCCAGAGATCAGACTATAAAGCCCATATTTAAATCACTGCTGAATGCAGACTCACCTGGAGATTTTGCATATGAGGCATGAAAGCAGGAGAAATTAATCAAAGCATATGAAGCCAGGAAGAAATTTGAGATGATGGGAGCAATGGTATTCAGTTCAGCTGCAAGACACATACACAAATCAGACAGAGGCACCAGTTTCCTGGACTGTTGGCTAGCTGTTTCCCAATGATGCATTAAATCTGAACATTGTTTGCATTTATCATCCAGGGAGAGCTTGAGAATTTTCTTGTCTTACTAATTTAAGGCCACCTTGATCTGCCTTCATTCATATGAATTATGTCTGCTAATCCTGGTTTTAATAAGATTATTATGTACTATGCAGTGTTATACTTGATACTGTGATTTAGCACAGTCTCTTAATGACGTAGATCTGACGTGAAGTTCAGAATTTTAAATACATAATTGACAGGATGGATGCATTTAAGAAAAGATTTGTAGTTACAATTTAGTGGGCATCTGAATTCTTTACTAGACATCCTATTTACTTAGTGTAAGACAGTTTGAATTTCAAATCTTGGAAAAACTGATTTGACAATCCCTGCACCCCTAAATGTGGTATCTGGGTTTTTCTTTCACCAGTGCTGGTAAACTGGAATTTGCTTTGGAGCTGACTGTGGGAAAGGCTTGGGCAGAATAGGCTTCCTAATTATCTCAAAACTCCCTCAGAGCTATGTGCAATATAAACTGGAAAACCATTTTCAAAGATTGTGACTTTGCCTTATCTGATGGAGTTCTATGCACTGCCCTCTTCCAGCAGAGTGAACAGGAATTGCAGCTACTCCACATCTTAAAATGAGGCAGTGGTGGTGGTAAGTCACTGGAATCCCTGCTGGTTTCTTTCTGCCTTCATTAGGAATTATGGAATTGCTACCAGCACTTGGAGTATGCTTATGTCAGAGCTTACCCGACTGGAAATTTTTCAAACTGCAGCTACTAATTGTATTATAGTATCAGTTTGTATAATTTCAGAACATGACACTCTAGCAGCTGTGTAACATTATACAAACCAATCAAAATGAATGCCATAGCGATCACGAAAGTGAGGACATATCCCCTGATAGGCTCGTTGTTTTTTCCGTATCCTTTGGCAAAGAATTCTAGCCCTTTGTAGACGTTGTCCTTGCAAAGAGCCTGGTAAGAAAATCAGCACATAATTATATTAAGCAGCACTTTCTTGCGCCAGAAAGTCACTGTCTGTGAGTGGCAGCTTGCTAGGCTTTTGCTAAACAAAAGTTATAAATCTGTTTTAGTGCTTCAAGTACATCAACTGCTGTGGCATGTGAACATTTAAATAAGGTGATAAGACAATGTGTCACTATGTTATTGTATTGTGGGAAATAGAATCACAGGCATTTAATGCTTATTCAGTGCTTTAAAAGATTAAATAGCTCAGTAGAGTCTGAACTGGGAGAAGTTGAAGTATAAATCAGCCTGATGTTTAATTTGTACAGCTTATCTGTCCCATGCCCCCTGTTCCCTGTCTGCTCACCTTGCTGCTGCCCAGACACCTTCTGGGTAGTCTGTTAAGAGCACACCTGACAGCCCCTGATTCTTATGGACCTGAGGGCTCCTGCTGCTCCTGTGCTTACATTGTGGCTTTTTGTAAGGAGATAGAAGTGGTCCTGAAAGTACCCTTGAAGCTATTTATGACAGGCACATGAGAATCCCCTGCTCCTGTAGCAAAGCTGAGCTCTGACCAAAGGAACAGTATTGCCCTTGTATGATGATAAGACCTGTCTTTTTCTGCTGAAAAGCATTCTGCATGTTGTTTTCCCTGCCTCCTCCTGTCACATGTGTCAGTGTTGCTTAAATATACATTACACTTGGCACACAGAGTTCAACTTTGAAGTAAAACCGAGCATAAGGAAATGGATAGTTTAATTTTACCTGGAAAACTTTGGGTGCGCTGACAAGAGATGCTAGAGCTGATGACAGAGTAGCTGAGAAGATGCCAGCTGTGATGAGAGGCCCAAAGCCAGACACCATGCTCATCACCTTTAGGAAAAAAAAAATGAAGGTGAAAAGAATAGGCTTACATTTGGATGCACTTTTTAATGACAAACCCATTTAAGTGCTCTATGTGTCTCTGCTTTTCATGGTTCTAAATTTAATCTGCTACAAACTGTACTATTATTTCTGGTTATAAGCAATGGAGACAAAGCCAAATTTTTATTCAAATATGCATCTGTCTGCTGGGGCAGATGAGTAGTCTGTGAGATTTTCTCACTGCCTTTACTAACTGATTGCTATAAGTAACAGCCTCTACTTGATGAGTAAATAGTTAGCTTGTAGCAGACAAGGAAATGGAAATGGCAGGAAAAACACCAATGTAGGAAATGTGCTTGGAGGCGCTTTGTTTTGTTTGGAGTTTTTTTCCCTTGATTATTTACTGTGGCTAAAAATGAGAGAAACTGTCTGATGGTGCTGACATAACTGCAGTGCTGCAGACAGTAATGATGGTCACTGTCAGGCCTCCTCAGCCCTCCCAGGAGCTCTGGACTGGCCTCTGTGACTACTGAAGGGAAAGGGTTGTTGAGAGGCACCAGACAAGGAAACTAAAAGATGGATAGATATGATTGGTGGTGTGTGGGCAGTACTTCAGGAAAGAAACCAGTGAATCCTGAAGATTTGTCAGATGCAGTCATACTGTTTCCTGGCTCTAGTCTGGCAGGGGTAAATGCAAGAAGTGAAAGTTTGTCTGGTTGTAGGGAAGTCATTGATCTTAAAGGGTGTCCTGAGTGTGAGCAGCTGAACTGAGGTGGGAGTAAGGGTGGTAAATGATCAAGGAAGGAAGGGAAGGTAGTCTATGAAAGGGACAGCATATCCCTTTCAAGGTGGTTACCCAGCCCTGTCATTTAGCAGAGCCAGCTGGGAAAAAAGCGAATGACTTTAAAAGCTACAAATGACTCGTTGAAAAGCATGTGCAGGTGGGTGGTGAATTCCTCTTGCTGGCCATGAAGCACAAGGGCTGAACAGAGATCTGGGACCTGTGGTTGTCAGGCTGCAGAACTGCTTTACTTTGATGCTTAGCCTGAGCTTTATTTTGAAGAATAAAAATGGCAGACAGTCTCTCTCTGGCCTAGGAGAAAGACTCCATTACTTCTCACTTGATTTTTTGCTCTACTATTTTTGGATACCTTTTTTTAAGAAGTCAGAACTCTGTTTTTTTGTACTGTGACACAACCCTTTAACTGTGACCACAGCACCCCTGAGGTAAAATCACATCCATGTGTCAAGAGCAGTGAGGTGAGTGAGTTCCTCCCTCATCTAACAGGAGTTCCTGAGGTCCCTGTTAAGTCTGGGCTTTCAGTTTGAAGATGTTACAACATATACTGCTGCATGGTACTTGTTAAAAGAGGAGATAAAGGCCTTACCAGAGTGTTAGGAAGGCTACTGATGGGCAGTGTGAAGGTAAATGTGCAATGCAGGGGATTTTTGCCTTTCATCATTCCTATAGTTTACTTTTGTAGATAAAACTGGTTGTCCTGTTGTAGTTGTCTGCAAAGAATGGTTTTGCATGTTTGTACTTATGTATTCATGTATTGCTTATTATGCTAATATATGCTTATATGCTAATACATATTATCTCATTAAAACCTGAAAATTATTCATCAGCCCATAATCACATGGCTGACTTGCGCATCTGGAAAAATCATAGCCTAGGCCACAGGCAGATGATCCATTGCAGCTCATTCCAGGTACAATTGTATCATTGACGTTCCCAGTAGCATCTCGTACAACACAGGAGGCTGTGGAAACAATGATATTTTAAAGTTTTTCTTCCTTGTGACATTGAAAGAATTGTGTTCTTGCCACACTTTGACTCCTAAACTGCACAGTTTTTGTAAAACTGCTGCCTTAGACTCATCCCAAAGAGCAACTGTGACTGAGTTTCTCTTGGTTTCTGTAAGCAAATATTTACTTCTGTTAATTTTAAAATAATCAATCACTTAACTAATAACGATTAGCATATTTCTGAGATTGGAGACCCAGACAGAGATCAACAATAAATTGACTAATTCAGAAGTCTTTTGTCTTCCTGTTACGACTTTTAAAAGTGCCAGTATTCAGAGCAAATAAGTCAGTGAGGCGTTTAGGTCTAGGCATACTCTTTTTTCTGTGTAACAAGGGCACAAATTACTTTAGAGACCCAGATCCTCAGTTGTATAGATTGTCATAGTCCTGCTGATACTAATAAGTTGAAAAAAACTTTGAACAGGAGAAATTACCTATATTCTTTTTGTGTTTATTGACATTTATGTTGAGGTTTTTTTTGCTTTTGTCCTAGGTTGACTTTATGATGCTTGTATCCCCAATCGTCTGCTCTGTTTATGCTGGATATTAAGTTAAGATATCTGCACCTTTAAGATTGGTTCCAGGAGCGAAGGGGGCAGAAGAAGCGCGCAGTTGGTTTGTAGAAACTGCACTCGCTCCTCCACATTGCTGCTCCCCGACTGTGCTGTCTGCAGCACAAACAGCGGGAGAGAGGTCTCCTTTTACTTAGTTTAGTTACTTAGCTTTTTAGTTAGCTTTTTCAGCTAGCTAAGGCAGAGAAGTTCTCCAGACTGTGGCTTTTCTTTTTCTTGGAACTGATCGGCCCTGCTCTGGACTAAAAACCCAGTAAAACACTGGGAGCTCACTCTTGTGGCCCAAGGGGAGCCCGGGATGCAGCATTTTCCAGCACGGGAGGGACTGATAGAAACTGAGTCAGCCGAGCTACACCCCACGACAAGGGCTTTCTGAATTTGCCCTCTCTTCAGAACAGCAAGAAGTTTTGTTTGATAGTATTCATTTTTTATGCTTATGAATAACTTGGAAAAAAACCCTGTTTATTTAACACTTTTCTTGAAAGAATTCTTTTCCCAAACCAGCTGGGAGAGGGGCTGCTTAAATTTGTTTTCTAGAGAGACCCCTTTGGAAGTTTCCTCCCAAATTTGTCCTAAACCAGGTCACCACCAGAAGTGAGAAGAAACATATGAAGTGAAGTTGGAGTGTTGATCTCAATATCTTCAGTGGCCAAAATGTGAGTTTATATAGTATCTTAAAATTTGTCAAAAACATTAAGAGTCCTAAAATGCCCATTGGCTTTTTAGGAAACTAACATGCAAACATGGAAAAAAAAAAGAAAAAAAAGGAAGCATTACACTGAAAAATGCACAGCTCTGAAGCTGATATACAGCTACTGCTTGTGAGAGCAGAACAATGTTCTCAAATAAACAATTTCTAATATAAAGTGAATTTATAAAAGGAAGTGAAGAATGATTACTTCAATTTTAATTGCAGGGGGAAATTTGATCCAAATAATGCAGTGACCTGGGCTGAAGTTGAGTCAAGTATTCTGCCTTGTGCATAAAGTCCAAGAACATCAGAAGTTAAGAAGACTTGAGAGTCATCTCCCAGAAAAGGGAGTTCTCTGCTGGGCTTTCTTGTGGTATTGAGGTATTTGGTCATAAGAAAATGTGTTGCGTACAACCCTCTTTCTTACAATACTATTAAATACAAATGAAAAATTATTTTTCTTGACCAGAGATTTATTGTATGCTTGTAGTGAGAATTTAACTGCATAATCCTCCAGCACAATTCATGGCTTCAGTACTGGTGTTCTTTTTATTCATGCCGATTTTGTTACCTCACATTCCACTACTGTAAGCCATGTAGCTGTGTAGTTCCTTTGAGACAGGCAACTGACTTCTGTCTTTGACATATAATGTACAAAACGTGTGTGTTATCCTGTTCCTGTGAGTCTCATGAGTGTTCAGTAAGAAGACAAGCAGAAGCCATGTGAAACTCCTATGTGAACCAGGAACAAAAGATCAGCAGATTGATCAGAGTTTCCTTTGATCTTTATAATGCTTGTGGATACTATATGCTGGTGGTCTTTGTCACTGAATCTTATGCAAAAATAACCATACAAGTTACCTGAAGGCTCAGCTGCCAAACAGGGACTTTTGTTTCTACCAATTGCTGCTTTTTTAAAACTGCTGTTCTGACATACAGCGAAATCAAAACTACTGTCTCTCTACATAATAAATCCATGGCATGAAAAAGCAGCTAGGGTAATCATTCATTTGCATGCCAAGCTTTCAAACTTAACAGTACACGTGAGGATGTGAAGCAGAAGTTCTGTACTTACCTGCACATATTGCAACAGCAATGTAAGCAATTGTGGTGATCAGAATGGCCAGCATTGTTCCCTGGGGTATGGCACTTTGTGGGTCCTTAAACAAAGCAGTGACATAAGAAACACTGTGAGTTTGTGTGCTGCAGCCTGATTGCATTTGCATGCTGGGAGTTCTGCCACACTGTGGTATGAAGATACCCTAGAGAGCAGATTTTTATCACTGTGACCTGTGCCAACATTTCTGCTCCCAGCATGCAGGCACAGCAGTGCTCCTGTGGTGCAGCACTCCTACCCTGCACATATTCTGCAGGAGCAGAGCTCACATTTATAGTAACAGAAGGGTCCTGAGGTCTGCATTTCTTGAACTCCAAACTCTCTTTACATTGCATTTGGCTTTATTTTAATGTTTAATGATGTAGTGGGTAAATAGTTACTGAACCATCAGGCTCTTGTGGGTGACAAGATGGGACCATTTTTGGTTAATTGGTAAGATAGATGTAGTCATCACCTGTACAGAATACAGTACTTCTGTGCTTTGCAGCCAGTAATTGTTAGCTGGGTCTTCAAAACAGCTACTTTCTTTTACCGTATTGACTTAATTTTGATAATTTAATGAGGCTGGGTTATAATGCTTACAGACTGGCTGACAAGAGTATCAGCTTTGATAATGCAACAATAAGTAAGTCCAAAGATCTGCACTGTACATTGTAAAGGGATTTTTAATGCTAGATAACCTTACAATTTAGGGTGTGTTTGTTAATGCTAGGAAGAATTTTTTATTAATTTTCTTATTAAGTTGGTTTAGCATGTTTTTTTTAAATCAAAGATTTGTTGAATGCATTTTAAGTCACAGACTTTTTATAACTATGCTTGTTGCAGGTAAAAAACCAAAATACGAATTTGTAGTTTATTGTGAAGCAGGCATTAATTGCTTAACTGGATTAGTAATTAATATAATTTTTAAATGAGGTAAGGATGTATTTAAAGAGCCTTTGCACTCAGACCATGGTAACTTTATGCAGTTCTGATGTGTTTTAGGTCATTATTTTTGTGGAATCTTGTGGTTATCTTAAACTCTGTAACATTACATCTTAAGCTTAAAGCTGCTTACAACTTAACAACTTTTTATGTTTTATGTTTTAAAAATTTAACCCCATATTTACTATGCTGTAAGCATTGTAGGGGCTGAACCCCACTGAAGTCAGTAGGAAGTCTCTAGGAAGCTGCTCTATAAGTAGGCTCTGGAGTAGGACACAACTTGAGTGCATAGTGAGTGCAGGAGCACGGATGAAGATGTTTGCAACAAATTCTAAAGAAAGTTCGGTTGGTTGGTAAATTTTATACTTATTAAACACTCCTTAGCTTGTCTTTTAGATTCTGGAGAGGCTGCTTAATTTAATTAGACTTGTCTAATGCAGCTAAACATGCTCAGTGGGGAATCTGCTGCCTGGAGGACTTGCTTACAGAAGTCCACTTATTGTGAGACTGAAATGACTGCAGAGATCCAAGGGGAGAACTGCTTCCTTAGGTCTGCTCAGATTGTTTCAAACAGCTGATGAAAGAAGTGCTGCTGCTTTGGGAGTCTGCCAGGCTGACAGAGCACCATATATGGCAAAAGAATTATTTTTGATTAAAGGATGGAGATTGTGTGAGGCTGGTGCAGTCTCACTGGGCAGAAGTATAATGGTTTTTGTTTTTTTAATTAAAAATGGAATCTCATTGATGCTATCAGTGGCTCAGTTTCCATGTATTTTCTCTGTGCTTGGCTTGAAAAGCAGTCCTCTGAAAACAAAGGAGCTGAGGCATGAGGATGAGGAAGGGAAAGAGACTTGGCTTTCATGGGTGGTAAGATCTGGTGAACTTGTGACTGCTGTGCCAGTATAGAAATAGCAGACCTGTTGTTGAATCCTTTAAGGTCTGCAAGGCAATGGATTTATAGGATAAGGCCAAATAACTTCATCTGACATGCTGGGGTTATCAAGTTATGAGCCATATCTTGTTGGTGACTTTTTTTTCTTTATTTATCTTGGTTGTTTCTTGAGTGTTTTTGTCATGAAAACTAGAGGGCAGTCAAAACTTAATTCCTTTCTCTAATTTACCTGTATGTTTAGATACTGGAAATTCCACCTCCTATAACTGCTAAACTGCAAGAGGAGAATGGGGAACTGAACAGAACGGCCACAACAAGACAACTGGGCACCCTTGGACCTCCTTTCCCTTTCTCTTCAGACTCTTTTTTTTTTTTTTTGTCACAGCTGCAAGCTTGCAGATTTTCCTTTGAGCAGCAATACTGACAGGGGATTGGGACATACTTGCTTTCATTAAATGCTCTGTTTGCTCTGCCCTTGCTATGACCCTGAATACAAAAAGCTGGTCTCCACTGATTCTTGTGAGTACAAACATAAGCTTTCCAGGTGTGCCTTTTGGGATGGTGTTTGGATTGATGTTTACAAAAGATGAGCTCCAAAAGATACTCATGTAATTTCTCTTACAGCATGTGCTGCTGATAGACCATTAATGATATATTATTACTGGTTATTTAAACATGTTTTTAAGTGATATAGCAACCCAAATCTAGCTACAGTAATTTCTGTAAATACCCATAATGCATTATGAGAGAATTTGTGAACTGATGTTTTAAAATAATAAAGCAGGTACTTAAAAGAGAGATTTGCTTCCCAAATTACGACATGATTTAAAACTGAATACAGTGTTGATTCGTGATTGGTTTTCATATTATTTTTCTAACCTACAGCTAGTATTATAAAGTTCATTAAATACCTACTTTCAGATCTCCTGAGATATTGGCTCCTGCAAGAATGCCAGTGGCAGCTGGGAAAAAAATGGCAAACACCGAAAAAAATCCTTCTCCACTTCTGAAATCTGGTCCAAAGTTTTCTGCAAATATTGATGCTGCAAATATAAGTGAGAATGAAATATAACAACAGGATTTGATTCCAAAGTTACTTAATGAAGGAGGTGAATGAGCCAGTCTTTCACATCTGGACAGCTGTATTTGAACCTGTCTCACATCAAAAGCAAAGTGAATTTGATTTCCTTAGTCTGCTTCCCAGAAGGATGTGCTTGTCTGCATCTCAGAGCTACAGATCCATGATGAAGTGACAGAAGTGTCACTGCAGCACTTGCTCTTAGCTCTTTGTTAAAGTTTGTCTGTGCTCTACTGATCTATAAATGACTCAAACTGCATTGTACTGTGCTGTCAGCTACAGCAGCAGAGACAGACTCAAAATTAGAGATGAAGTCCATTCTCTTTGTTTACAAGCTCACTTAAACTTGGGCAGAAGATTCTGATCTTTTGACCTTTTTCAGTGGAGTCCTTAGCTTACTATTACATCAAAAGAATGCAAACATAATTTTATGATAGATAGCAAGGTTGCTTACCTTGGTAATTAAAAAAGCCTCTTGCCTTCTTTTCAGTGTTGGTAGGAATGACTGTCCCAATAAAGAAGTTTGCAATGGCAACAAGGAGAACTATTAGAAGAATAACTTGAGCCTATGAATAGAAACAAAAAGATTCTCCTGTTTTTAACTGTGTTGCTGTGGAGATGGCTATTTAGTAAGTTATCTGTATCTGTTCCCTGTAACAGGATTTTAATTTCTGTCATTTTTGAAAATACAAAGAGTCAAGATAGCTTAATCGGCTAATGACAAGAAGAGGTGCTTTTTACTAAGGAGGTAATGAAATATGGAGTTATAATTTAATTTTAGGTTACTTCCTTACAAGAAAAGGCAAAATGGAACAGCTAATGCATTAGTATCAAGTTGAAGACATTTTTATATTGTTACAAATTTTTTTTTTGCTGGGGGTTGTCACATCAAAGGTGATAATATCAAATTGTTTTCTGATCTCTTTTACAAGTTGTTCTAGTTTCCATCACAGCAAAAACAGGAGTGTTATTGAAACTGATTTCTGGACCTGATTTTGATAGCTGTATTCCACTCTCTAAAGTATTTCCATTTGAATTTGCATTCTGACCTTTTTTACAGGTGAAGGAACAGCAGAAATCGTTAAGAGATTAAGGAATGGGTAACAAATAGAGCTCTTCTGCTGAGTAGGGCTTGAGAGAGTACAGTGATAAAGCCATATATTGTTTGTGCTACTGTTTATTCTATCAAGCTGCATCAAAAATTAGGGCAAAAGAGGCACTTAGCCAAGGCTCTAAATGATGCCATGAATTATAAAAATGAATATAACCAAGTCGTCTGCAAAACCCAAACTTCCTCTTTGCTTTTAAATGTATGTTCAAGGAAGAGTTTGGAGTAATTGTGCTTTCATTGAATGTAATGATTAAACTGCTATTGCTTTTAGAAGGATTAAGCATAAACTGAAACTGAGTGCTTTTGAAAATTCCATCTGTTGAATAGCATTCCTCACACACTAATGCTCTACAGCAGGTTAATATACTGCTTGCTTTTATATTCTTTTAAAAGTTTACCTTTGCTTCCCATTCCATGCCAGCAACAGAGATGCCAAGAAGACACACCACAGTGATGGTCCCTATGATTCTGATGTCGTTGGACTCATCCACCATCAGTGTATCGCTCTCCTGAAAGTGGTGAGAAATGTTATGAGAACCAGTCTTTCTCTGCCCAACTGGTGGGATCAAGTAACAAGGTAAAATAGAAAGCAGTGAACTGTCAAAGTTTCAGAGATTTGTGAGACCAAGTATTTGTATGTCATGTTCCAGCTGGCTTTTTGCAGTTGGGGTTATTTGGCTGTCTAATGGGATGTCTGTTCCTATTCTGATTTTGAGATTCTTGTCAAGAAATTTATGCAATATATTAAAAAGGTAGAAATAATGATGAAGCACTCTGTGGCATGTTTAGACAGACCAGCTTCTGCTCTGCTGAAGATGCCCCTCAAGCCTTAACTAAAACATATCACTACGTATGCAAATACATTATGTAAAACAAATACCACCATCACCACCCCCCAAAAAATGAGAAAAGCCACACGAGACGAAATGGAACCAATTTCATCATATACATGAAACATCTATATTTACCTTAAGAAGCTCTACAACTGTTTCAGCAAATCCAACTACATACATGGCAACTGCCACTGCATTCGCAAAGGCAAAGATAAGTCCTATAGATCCACCAAACTCTGGGCCCAGGCTTCTTGAGATAAGATAGTATGCTCCACCTGCAGACAGATATGATTGTTATTTTGGCAGAACTAAACACTAAGCTTTTGCTTTTTTATCATCCCACGTAACTGTTACTGGGGAAATCTGTGCTTTTCATCTCACTAATATAATCAATCTTTGCCCTACATTAATAGGGGACACTGCAAAAAAGCAATGTGGTTTTTACTAGTTCTGCCTTCAGACCTTTCAGTATGCCTTTCTATTCCAGAAATATTTTTAGTGCAAAAGCATGCAAAAGTGGACCTTGTCATAATTTTTCATGATGCATGTTATAGTAACACAAAGGAGAGAGAACTTCAGTTCCAAGAAGGTTCTAACTTACAGGGTTCTATCCCAATGTTAACATGAAAGGTCACATTCTGTGGTATATTGTTTAAGTTCCTGTGATACAGTGTGTGATATCATAGTGATACAGTGAATTTTTAATGTTTTTTGCATTAAATCTATACACATTTCAATTTGCTGCAGATCCAGTGGGAGAAATCACTGCAAATATACATATTATTTCTTTACTTGTAACAGTTACATCAATTCCATTTATTTTTCTAATTCAGCTCTGCAGATTTTTGTATTTTTCATGAGATCATGTTCACTTACCTCCTCTTACTACTCCATTAGTGCAAATGGCAGACATGGAGATACCTGTCAGTGTTGTTACTACTACACTCAGAGCAATAACTATGATTCCAAGACCTGAAAGATCCGAAAAAGAAAGTATATGCAAGTGTATTCCAGTACCTGTTCTGCTTTAGTGACGTAGTAAGAATTTTCCATTTTCCACAGGGCTTAGACCAGACCAGTTATAACTTAAATGCTCTGAAATGCACCAAAATTTTGTTTCACAAAATACCTGACATAGATTTTTACCGCCAAATTATTTACCAGTCTTCCAAGGAGGGGCTGAAATGTAAGGAGTGTTATAAAGAAGGCATTAAACTGAAGATATCCACTGATCTTCATCAGTCTTCAAAATGACAGGAAGGGATGTCTCATGCTCAGCTTGTTGAAGAATGTCCAACCTGGAATGCTCTGAATAGAAAAGACTGGCTGAAAGGTGAAAGAAATCCATGAAAAGCCAGAACCATCCCTTGCTCAGCAGTTGGCAGGATCATCTGAAATGTACTTCTCAGACTGAACTGAAATCGGTCATTTATTAGAAGTGACAGCTCAAACACGCCTTAAATTGTGATGAGAGGTGGCTAGAATTGTTACCTTCCAGTTCCATTAGATGTGCCCTTTGGTTTATGGTCCCTCTGGTTTGTCTCATATGAAAATAATACAAAAATACTATCTTGGGTTTGAAAGCATTAGTAACCCTAAGATTTTTACCTCCACGGACAAACCCATTAGTTGCTATTGCAGAAGTTGACAACCCAGTAATTGAGGTTACCATCGTGGCGAGAAGAATTATGATTACTCCAAGACCTGTCAGTAATAAGAAGATAAAATATTTTACTCATATTCCATGTTTCCTACAAATCATTCTTTCTTTAAATTGAATTTTCACGCCAGAATCAGAGCTGAATAAACTGAAAAGATGGTTTGTTGACCACTTGCAGCTTGCAGAACATTTTCATGAAGTCTGTGTCACGACAGTAAATTATTCCCATCAACCTTCACACAGTGATTCTTTATGATAGGAGTACCCTGTCCAGGAATTCTTATGATTTCCAAAGGATGAAGGAAATAAACAAACAGGAGTCCCTTGACATGGATGCTTATATCTACTTTTAACACACATCCCAGCTGTTTAAATGAAGAGATAGACACATTAATCAGAGCTCTTGTAACAGTGCTGTTGTCTTCCGTTAATTAAATGATGACTCAGAGGAAGACAGGATGTATAGATTCATAGTGCATGAGGGGAAAGAGTCTGTCAGGCAGAGGGACAAGACCTGAGTGGGAGCCTTCTACAACCTCACTTGCTAAGCTATCAAGTGCTGGGATTTCCCACTCTGCTCATCTGCCTCTTTCCATGCAAAAGTTTTACTCTAACACAAAACAAACACTTGAAAGTGGAAATACTGCTTTTTAGATGCCATTTACTTTAACAGGTAACCTGTAATGTATAGTCCTTGAGAACTTAGAATATTTTTCTTTTTTTTCAGCTCATATCACAATGATAATCAAACATCACAATGTTAGTGATAGGTGATAGGTAACTGGGTTTTAGTGTAAGACTAAAATCTGAAAATGTTTCCAGTCTTTGAGCATATGGCTGGTTTTCTGTGAACTTTGTGAAACTGTTAGAAATTGTATGAGCAGGATGTACTTTGTATGATTTAAAATCATAGAAGCACTGGTTTGAAGTGGCTTCTGAAGGTCTGTAGCTCAGCCTCCCAGTCATAGCAGAACTACTACCAACACAGGATTAAATCAGGGATGACCTTGACTAGCTGGCTCTTGAAAACCACAGTGGATAAAGATCCCACAGCCTCTTTGGATTACATGTTCTAGGGCTAGACTACTTGCCCAATAAAAAAACTTTTGTTCATGTACAAACTGTACCTCCCAAGGTACAATTGCAGCCACTACTGTTACACTTCTGGCACTACCTAGAGGAGTTTGTCGCTGTAGTTCCAGATCTCCTTTTTGTTTCAAGTCTGGTGAAGAAATAATATAATGTTTTTCTCTTAACTTTATTGCTTTTTTTCTCCTTTCTATCTATAAGAAGGGAGGGAGAAAACCAGGATAAAAATAAAGAATTACAGTCTGGTGCCAAGCCTGAAATCAGTTCTTAGTTTTATCTGAACTTGCTAAGGCTTATGCAATATCTAAGCACTCAGTGTGGAACTGGTGAATATACATTACTTGTAGCTGTATTTATTGACCAGGGTTCATCCAAACTGAAACTTAGATCAAGTTGACAATTGACATTGAGCAAGAAGTACTACAAACTTATTGATTTATCTGCTGTATTTCTACCATCTGACTGACAAATCAGATTCCTGAGTTCAGTTCATACTGGATGGTTATAGACATCCAGTCCCTGAATTAATGTTCTCTGCTGCTTAAATTATGGCCATGTTATCACAATCCTTTAGGATAGACCAATGTAATGTGGGAGCCATAAATGATATATAACATAGTGTTGGATATTTAAAGTGATTTGAGCCTCTAATAAATCAGGTTTATCTTACTGATTTTTGCACTCTTACTAGTTACGCAAATGTTTTATGTGCAGGTCTGTACAAAAAAAATCCAAGTGGCCATTCCTTTTGGTCAGCTCCCATTACATTGAAGGCTATTGTTCAACCATGCAAATATTGTGTCTGAGAAGTGGCTGGATATGACTTTAAGAACTGTTAACTCTTCAATTGAGTAAGTTAGACACATAATTCTCAAATCAGTTTTAAAATTATTTGCTAAGTGCATGTGCACTTAATATCCTAAGGATACTTTTCAAGGATGTTCTATTGCATTTCACAATTCATATTGTTAACATGTATATGATATATAGGGTCAGATATTTTGCTAGTCTTATAGTAACATCTTCATGGGAAGGCTTTAATGATAATAAAAAAAAAAAATTAAGAAGAAAAGTGCATAAAATAAAGTGACTCAACCAAAACATCATTGTAATATAATGTAATGTAACATAATTTTACTATTTGGGGCCAGATTTTCAGGTAGAATAAACTTGGTGTTTTTCCCTGCCCTTGTCTAACCATTCCATGTACAGGTACAAATACAGATTTCAGAGAGTCCCCAGGTATTAGGTGGAAAGAGCAGACTGGTTTTGGACCTGGAATCTTGTCAGAACCATACTGTCCCTTTTTTTCCTAGCTGATGATTGCCAGAGAACCTTGCAGAATCCTATTTTTTCCCTTGTAAGAGCTTTTGCCTAAGACAGGCTATCAGGATATGGAAATAATTGGGTTGTCTCTCTTTGGCCCTCTAATGATGGGGATATAAATGGTGCCCAGATGGTGGCTTAACTGTCTCATTTAATTTCCATGTTAGTAGCAGTACCCGTTGAAATCCCTGAGCCTTGGTGATGATGAGCTTCCATCACTGCTCTCCTTAAGCAGCTTGGCTGGGGACTTAGAGCTTATTGCTTATAAGGCATTCCAAAAATGCATTGAGAAATTATTCAAATGGAATTTGACGTTTCATTTTCAAAAGTAAAAGTAACCCCCTTGCATAACACACGCAATTTAAAAAAGCAACAGCAGAGCAATAAACCATAAGAAAGAGCCTGCTTATCAATGAGTTAAAATGGTTAAATTAAAAATGAAAGCAGAAAGGTTGTAACTAATGTTGGTAAAATTAATGTTAAAATCTGATTAAAGTTTAGATTGAAAACCAGGCATATGGCTTCTAAGTAAGTTGTTCCAAAATGAATTACTCTTGCCTATGGCTATTCTCACACCTCAAAACAAAGTAATACTTCTTGATGATCTCAATAAGTTACTAAACTGCCCTTAAAAACTAATTTTGCATGAAACCCCAGAGCAAAGTCTTGGCAATATTAAGATGCAGAATTTTCATGGCAAGGCATATAGTTATGAGTGCCCTGGGCTGTATGTGCTCATTTGGTATGCATCATAAAATCAGAAAGCGCCCTTTTGTCAGGCACAGGGCTGGAGCCATGCATGGAGCTCTGCAGAAGTAGTAAAGTTCTTCCGCTTAGTTCTGGATCTTTTATTGCTGGGTTGGTTTTTCTTTTCCTATTTGTGTCTCTGTGAGTTTGTGATTTTTTTCTTAATAAGCATTTCAGTTGGTTTTTTTTTTTTTTTTTTTATTAACAGCTCAGTCTTGCTCAAGTGAAACTCCTGTGAAGTTACTGCTTTTTATTGGAAATGAGACTTCAACCATGCAAAATTTTGGAGATGTTTCATTTCACTTGCCTTGACAAGGATGTGAATGATAGCATATTCAATCTGATTTTGAGCACTGACTTTTATCCAAGCCCAGCAGAGCTGACACCCCTTAATATAACTGAATATTTCGATTCTGTGATCATCCAAACTGGACTACTTGCCATCCTGTCTTTGCTGTTTTTATAACATCTGGGTGCCAGTCAAAGACCAGGGTCCCCTTGCTGTACTTGTATGATCATGGATCATAGAGGGACAGTGCCATGGCAGCTCAGGTTTCTGTGCTTCCCCAGAGCAGTAGCTCTACAAAGGGAGTTGAGCACCCAGCTGTGGGATATTGCACCTCGCTGAGCTGCTCTTGCAGTGCTGGAGACTTGCAGTGTTGGGAGCACTTCCTTCTCTAGCTGCTTTCACTGAACACTGTGATATACTGGATGGAGGCTCGGGGCCCAGTCTCCCAGGGATCTGGGGTCGGCAATCTGGATTAATTAAATGGCACAATGAAGAAGCAAAGATACAGCACACAAGGAAATCTACTTATTTCATTTATATGAAAACTGTAGCATAGTTTTTAAAACTTAGTCTTTCATAGTACACTAGTATCAAGTGCTGTTCTGTAGTTAAAAATAACAAAATCTTGATGAGATGAGACCTCCTTCCAGTTCTGTTTTCATCTTGGCAGAGAAGTGTGAAGGAGTGTTGTTTATAATATGTAGATGACAAGGTTTGGGTTTCACAGATAAGCAAAGTGTGAACTCTTAAAGGTTAAATCTGTGCGCACATATTAGAAATTGGCCCAAGTCATAAAGTTTATATCTGTTACAGGATCTAAATACAAATTCACTAAAGCTCAGAAATATTCAAATGTGATGATCATATGCATAGTTAACAGATCTATGCCTCTAAGCAGTAATTTGGCTGTGAGTCTGGAAAATTCAAATAGTTTGGAGGATTAATGTCTTTTACCCTGGCAAGCATTTGAAAACATTATTTAGTTCAACATGCAAATGCACATCTCAGATTATATATTAATCATGATCATGTATAGTTTATCCTCTTTATCCCTTCCACTGTGGAAAATGATAATTAATAAGATACATACCAATTCCTGCTTGACCTACAATCCAGGAAAGTCGAATAAAGAGCATCACACCCCAAATATTAAGCATGCATCTTACCTAGGTTTTAAAGAAAAATTACTGCATTAGTTCAATGTTGAGAGTAATGTTTAAAACCAGAAGGGTGATTAAGTCTATTTCACCCCAAACATCCCTGAAGTCTGCCTCCCTCTCCTAATTCTTCAAAGACTTAAGTGTAACAGAACTGGTTTTATTTTCTTTTAATTATTGTTTTAGAAATGCAGGTAAGTTTCTCACCAGCACACCCTTCACCCATCCAAACTTGACAAATCCTGTTTTGTTTTCTTCTTCCTTGCTGACTGCTGTCTCATCTCCAGTGGTGCTTTCTCCATTCGCCACTCTCTCGACTGAGCCAGTGCTCACAGCAATGTTCTAGAGGATCACACAGAAAACAAATACATTTTTTGTGCCAGGCAGAGGACACCTGGCTGCATAAGGGAGACAATAGAAAAGAATTCCAAAGATCAGGTTTTACAATCACTGGCATAGAGAGCAATATTCTGCTCACACCAGGCATCAGCAGGTGGGCTTTCTAACAAGGGGAGGAGATGAAGAAATCACTTTAGCAGAATAAATACATTACCTGATCTGATACTAATCTGTTTTTATGGTAAACTATTCCACATATATGTTGTTTTGACATGTTAGTAGAGCATCTAACAATGAGAGTCTCGTGGTTGGCCTCTGCATGCTCTTGCAACAAAATTTAACACTAAGTGTAGCAACAGGGATAAATGCAAAGGGTGAAAAGAGACCTGAGTGCTGCATTGTTAAGTTCTGTGATGAAATCTAGTGTTTCCTATTGAATGAAGTACAAATATAACTGCAGCAGCAGATGGGTAACACATTCCTGAAAACAATTAGAAAAATGCCAGTGAAATGTAGAAATTGTAAAATCTTTTCTGTGGCTTAGCCACAACTGGTGTTACCATAGTAGAAAGGATTAGGAATTGCCATATTTATGGTGTAACCAGACTAAATAGCCCAGAATTTTACATTGCTAACATCAGTTACAGAAAAATATTTTATCTCTTTAGCTCTTTGCCCCAGAATCTTTGAAGCAATTTAGCCCCATGATGTTTCTTGTGGCTTGAATAGGAATTAGTCATGGTGCTGAGATTTATACTCATTGTAATTGCCTTTTAATTTAATTGTTTGGGTTTTTGTTTGTTCGGGTTTTTTTTCTTTTTATTATTCAGAGCTCACTGTTTCTGTGAGGAACTGGCATTAGGTTAGCAATTGCCTGATTTTTCTGGGTCCTCCTCAAAGGCCTTCAGGAAGAACCCTGCATGTTACCATAGTCTGGCAGAGAGTCAGAAGTGGGTACCACTCCTGGAGAGAAATCAAGATGGTTTTAGGCTTTAGAGGGTGATAAGATATTTCCAGATTAACTAAGCAGGTCAAGGAGGAAAAACATCTGTGATTCTGTGAAACATGAGATTTTAAATCTTGGTTAACTTCAAGGTTGTTTCTATATTTTGTCCATAAATTTAAAAATAGCCAGCGTACAAATCCAAAACAGACATAAAGACCAACCATACATGCCTCTTATACTAATGTATCTTTTGACATGGGCTAAAACCTTGCTGCTTATTGCCCTGTTGACCCCAAAAAAGTGGGAATACAAGATCTGTTGAAAGCCTGTGACTTTGAGTTCCTTTGAGCTATTTAGATAATTTTGACAGTTCTTACCCTGAAATAATAATGTCTATGTTTGCTTAAAATACAGTAAATGATTGAAGTCAAAGTAGGAGGATCAGCAGAATAATATGACAGACTTTTGCTAGAGTGGTTAGAATTTCAAAGACAAAAAAAAATTAAAAGGACTTGGTCTTTGTACTTGAAACAAGTTGTTTCCTCTGTACTTTGAATTAATTTGTGCTCTCTATGCCATTATCATAAATTATGGTCTTAAACCTTCCATAAATGCATTTTAAATTGGTGTGCTTTAGTGAATGATTGGTTATTTACCAAGCAGCTCTACCTGTGCTACTCATGCATTAAGGATGTGGAATAAAAGTGACA
Source organism: Certhia americana (assembly GCA_018697195.1). NCBI lineage: Eukaryota > Metazoa > Chordata > Aves > Passeriformes > Certhiidae > Certhia > Certhia americana. Next base: position 9,785,511 of record CM031866.1, read on the forward strand.
GAACATTTTGAAAAGCTACTAAAATAAAAAGTTAACTGCTTAAAAAAAAAAACAAACAAACAAACAAACAAAAAAAAAAAAAAAAACACTAACCCAAACATTTTCCTTTCCTTGTTTCATAATGGTTTAGTCTTCATCTCTCCTGGGGCTAAAGATGAAGAGCTCATCAAATCTCCATAACAAGTGTGGAGAATAGCCAAGAGGAAGAAAGGTTAGATTATTTCTTATGTAGGGTAAATATTAAGCCCAAGTAATTATCACCAGCCATCAGCTGTGAAATAGCACTTAGACTATTTTTTAGGGATTTAATTGGCTTAATGTGTGCAAAAACTGACACATCTTGCTAAAAGATGACACACATTTGACTCCAGCAGTGTGGGAACTAGATATTTGAAGTTCCTTTCAGCCTGTCTTACATTCTGACATTTGAAAAATTACATATTAAAAATGTATTAAATATTAATATTTATCTTCTGATGTTAAGCCCAGCATCAAAGCACAATGGGAATGCTTATGTGATGTTTAGCAATCTGAAGTCAAACATATGCCACTTCTTATCAGAATCTTGCAATGAACTCTGACAGAACAGTTGTCTTCAAAAATTTGTGTTTCAAATCAGGGGCAAGGGGAGTGGGATTGCCTTGGGGTATGGTGTGGTAAACACAGATTTTAATGGTTAAGTAAAAAAGGAATAAAGCATCTGCTTCAGAAGTGCACCTTGGGCTATTACTGTAACTTCTGTCCATGCTCAGTGTGGTATCCCCTCCCCTCCTTGCCAGGGGCTGGAGCCCCATCCAGTGCACGCACAGCCTGTGCCTCCTGAGAGGAGCTCTGCCTTTTCACACATCTCCATTCCCTTTCCTACTAAGCTCCTATCTGGTGGCCTCATGTTTGTTTATTCTTCAGCAAAAGCTCTGCAGACCAAAGTGATTTGTCCAAGGTCACCAAGTGAGATCATGGGACAGCCAGGAATGGGCTCCAGCCATGCTAATGGGGCATTGTTTGTTCCAGAGCTGTGGTTGTGCTCCCAGACCAGGGCCACAACCCGCATAAGGGCACAGCAGGTGGCCAGTGTAACAAAAATCCCATTACCTATGACATTCACCTTCTATTTTGAAAGGCATATGATTATCTTTTTGTGAGCTGGATACTGTAAAAAGTCTGGAAAACTCCAAGTTAGATTACTTTTCTCTTTTTTCTAACACTCCCAACATGGGAAACAATCTTCTCTTCATCTTATTCTGTGATGTAATCTGCCTTCTTTTTAATTGTCTTTAAGTGAAAGCCTTAAAAAACCTTAAAAAAATATCTAATTATGTTTAAAATACACAAACCGTTGAGAGATCCAACAGTAAAAAAACCCAGATTTTTTTTGTTACTGTCAAAACTGAAAATCCTTTAATATGCTGATGTTTGGTCCGTGTTCATTCAGCATTATATTCAAAGCCAACGTACAGTTTTATTCCTATCTGACCACTACTGAAGTAAATTATTTCTATAAGAGGAAATTTCTTCTGGGCATGGAAGTGTGTTTAGTCCTTTGGGTAGCAGTTTGTGCATCAGCAAATGAGTAGGGATACCAAATCAGTACGTTTCTCTTTTCTTATCTGCTTTGTTTTTGTCTTTGGAAATGTTTCTCCTTTTAAGCCATTTTGCACAGGTCTGTGGAGAGCTTAATTTGAGTAAGTCAGGCCAAAACTAGGAAGCTGCCCTAATAAGAACCTAAAGAATCAGATCCTAATTTACTAATGGCTATATTTTTCCTTAATTTCATTATATTAACTGTCTGTAGGAAAGAGGAATCTCCAGAGAACAGAAGTCTGAACAAGATCTGTACCAGCATTCAAAAATCAGAAGCTTGTCCAAATTATTCAGACCTTACAAGTATGACAAACTGAGTGGAATGGGGATGAGAGTTTATTTTCTCTCAAGTTTTCTCATTTCACAATGGTCTAACTCAAAAAAAAGAACAGGAGTTTTTGCTGCATATTGACATTTTTAATCTCAGTTTAACTATAGCAATGATATTTCTCTTTCCACTCTGCCCTGATAAGTGCACAATTAACCTCAAATTTGTTCACTGAATTACCACCTGAAAAGTGTTTCCTGCTATCCCTCAACACCCTTGTTCTTGATTCTCTCTTGCTGTTTGGGTTTGTTACAGCAACAAACAAGTAGTGCTCTGGATATCTGATTACCTGAAATTGCATTTGTTTCGCATAATATTTTTTATAATACTTGTATTTTTTAATGAGTACAACGGAGGAATCTGTCAAAATTAGTTATGCATTGATGTAAAATTCAAGTTTAGAAAAAGTGTGAATTGTGTAGCCTGGATGAATTCTGAATTGACATTCACCATCTGCCATCCTAACTCTTATGTGAAACAGAAGAGATTTGGTAGATCCGTACTTTTAGACAAGATTAAGCTATGTTTTTCTGCTTATCAAGTACATTACAATTACTTTTTAATAAAAATCTTTTCTTTGAGCAGGATAAAGAGCAGAAAACAAACTGCAGCTACCAAAGGAAATATGGTAAGTAGTTACTTATACTCCTCTCTTGGGCAAGGTCCATGAATTTAAGAACTTTCTTTTATTAATAAATAGAATTAACAGTCTGGAAATGGAAAAGAGAAAAAATTTACTTTCCTTTTCACTTACCTTTGCCAGTTGTTCATGAATTTCTAATAAGCTTGGTCTGTTGAGCTTATTCCCACTGATGCTGCCAGTGTTTCTATAATAATCAATTTTGGGAACTGGGTCCATTGTGTTATGGCCAAAAGTCTGTAGATAATACATTTTACTGTGAGTATCATAGGAATGTAAGCTAGCTTCTGTTTTCTCCCCATTTTGACGAAAATTGTCATATAATTCTCTTTTTCCTGGTCTGTAACTGATTCTTAGTCTGTTATGTGTTTCATCAGTAAAAGATGTTTCTTCATAATGTGGTGGGTCAGAGCCCACATCCTCTTGGGTTGTTTCATTGTTGTCTTGGTCTTCATTAATTATGTTAACTTGAAAACGATTTGCATTTGGATCCAAGAATACATTTGGTGCATTGTTCATTGACATCTTCAGGGATGCTACAGACTTAGGTCACTGATCCGTGTACTCTTCTGTGGCTGCAGCCACTCAGTTGAGATACAGCAAAGGATTCTCAGTGCTGTTGCATATCAGATCTTTGCTTCTCAAGTAATGAAAGGCTGAGAATTTTCTCTTGAATCTCTAAGCAATCTTCCTGATGTTGGCTGCCGTTTTTCTGCTATAAAAGATATAAATAAACTATTTTTATTATCTTGCATGGTTAGATAAGTTTTACACCACAGGCTCTCCCCTCTCTTCTGCCTCACCAAGTATCCATGAGACTGTCATCCTATGACTTGTTGAGTAAAACACAGTTGAAGCAAAGACAGAGCTTGTGGAGATGTTCCATCTGTGATGGATGCACTTGACCCTCTAACCAAACCAGCAGTATTTTGGTACAAGCTCCAGAGGAAGGAAAGCCTGAGCTGTAAATGAGCCAAGAACTCCTCTAGTTTCAATCTGTTTTATGAAAACCCACAAAAGAGCAGGGTGACCTGATAAGCATCCATGTACACAAGCTTGGAACATGATCAAGCAATTAACACATGAATAGCATGGGGCAGAGTACTCACTCTGTAGTCTGCTCCCCTAATCCCTTCCAGGAGAGTTGCTCCCTATATGGTGCAGATGTTAAATCTGTTTGAGATATAGGATATGCATTTGTCTTTGTTGAATGTCCTGAGATTCCTGCTGGCCCATTCCTCTGGCCTGTCTAGCTAGGTCCCCCTGAGTGGCAGCCCATAGAGAGGTGAACACACAGCTTTATAATCTGCTTCTCACCTCCTCTTTCCCACACAGATCTCTTCAAAGAAAACAAATGAGCAAACAAAAACTCCAAGAGAAGAAGGGGTATGTATATTTAAGGCCTTTAGTGGGTTAAGTACCTTTGCAGCAATTTAAAGTATGGCTTAGAAAGCCCTGAAGTGAGCTGTTGAAATGATGGCAATCATCAGTCTTGAAACATATTTCTAAGGAGATTAGTGAGCATGGTTGTGTAGACCTGTATAATTCAGTAGGAGCCCAGTTTGTTCAAAGGCACTAAACCAGAGCACGCTTAGACATTGAGACTCTGAGAATTTGTAAAAGAAGAAAGTGTAGAAACAAAATATATCTTATAAACAAATATATGACCTGAAAATTTGGAAAAATAAGCCCATTACAGACATTTTTTTAAAGTTCCATATTTTTGCAAGAAGTTGGACAAGATGACCTCCTAAGATTTTTTCAATTTACATTTCTCAATGATTTTGTGAAATGCATTTGGCCCTTTGGCACTGAAAGATAAAATACAGCATCAATATTTATAGCTCAGCAATGTAAATTTTCTCTAAAATCACATATCCAAGTTATAATTTGTGGAGCTGATAGTCAGATGTTCTCCATCTTCATTATGAGATACAGCTAAAGCATATTTTCTTATTTCTTCCATCATCTATAGGTAATATTTTGCTGTCACCTCTCTGCTAAGACACCACTTTGTCACCCCTCATATTTATGTTAGTTTTCCTGTTTAATGTTGTGTAAGCCTCACAGAAACATATTACATTTATTTAATTTATTTTACTTTTGGCTTTGTATTATTATTATTATTACACATTTATGATCATAGTATTCTGCTTCCTTCAGCCTTTTAAAGTTGCAAGGAAGTGTTTCATCTTCAGGCATGAAGGAGCAAAAACAAATCTTCTGTCATTGAGGTGAGTGAAACTAAGTTTTCATCCCCATGACTGAATGAACCTTTTGCTACCAAGTAAAATGATTCTGTCATTTCACTGTCTTATTTCCATATTAGTGTTTTGCTAGGAAAAGTAAAGTCTCTTACCTTTCTGCTGTTCTTGAAAATAATACTTTGGTGTTCACAATGTATTTCCAGAGATCTCTGAACTGTTATTTGCCATTAACTTTGTGTTTAGTTTTCTAGCATTATGCATAAATAATCAAGTTTACCTTATTCAAGGTGATTTAACTTACCATTCAGTCCTGTGTTTTTAGGGAAGGGCAATCTGCCTCTTTTATCCATGCATATAGTGTGACCCTCTCTTTGAGGTATTGCAGACTCTGTCTTATTGGCCAGATTTTTCTCCTGTTTAATATACTGAATAGACCATCCAATCACTCTCTTTCAAAACATTTCTAGATGGTGATTTAGAAAGGCATTCTAGCTTGTTAAATTTTAAACAGTAAATGTACCTATCCATTACAATTACTGGGTTTATGGCATTGCGAAATTTCTAAGGGGGCCTGAAAATACTTTTGTTATCTCCATTTCCCTCCCAGCTATGCCTGATTCTGCACAGATCAATTCTCTCTATCTTCAGTTCTACATATATAGTCATGCAGATAACAAGAGTTCAGGATCTTCTCAGTGCATTTTATGCAGAAGATTCAGTGAAGTCAGTGGGATCATTCTTTGGGGGGTCCTCTTGTCCTACATGTGGTTTTAAACAATTTACTCCCGACCTTATTTAAAGTTTTACTCTGTATATTTAAGAAGCCTTTGAAAAATTATGTTCTCTGTATTGTTTCTGGGCAGGCTGACTTCCTAGTCTTTTTGGGATGAGGAAAGGTGCAGGCACAAAATGATTAAGCTTTGTAATTAGAAAGGAATTAGATAATTGCTTCCAGCAATAGATTGGGTCAAGAATAAAAATAATAAGACAATATTGGGGTTCTTTGGATATGTTTGCAGTGCTTGCTGTGTAGTTTAGAGATAACTGAACTATATTTAACCCAGATAACTTAAGTACCTTCAGCACTCTAACCTGACAGCCCAGAGCTCAGCTGTGCTGATTAGATGTACATAAAAAGAATGGCAGTGTCAGGTCTCTGCAGTGGATGATCCTATCCAACAATAACAGATCACATGAATCGTTGTACTGATATCTACCTTGGATTTTATGGCTAGATTAACTAGGATAAATGCAATATACTGAATCTCTGAGGGTCTGGAATTTGTTCTTATGTATAATCTGAAGCAGCTGAAAGCCCTTACACTCACAAAATTGTTTATGTTTTATAATTTAAATGGACCAGTGTAGATTAATATTGGCTGTTCCTCTCTTGTATTTTTCAGACAGGAGATTCATGTCCTTCTCTGTACAACCGAGTATTTTATGTTCCAAATGGCACTTGAGGTCTGCTGTTACAGTGTCTGCCTCTGCCTAGTATATAGGGCAAAAGGAATAACAAGTATTTTTCAAAATACATGAAAAAGAAAACAACTGCTGTAACTGATCTCCTTGTCTTAGCTCCTCATTGCAAACAGATCCATTTAGCAAAAGTGACAGTGCCTAAAATTCTAATGCCAGCCTTCTTAAAAACGGAATTGAATTTCTGTCAAGTACTGTCACACTTGCTAAACAGCTGTGTGTATGAGGGTGACCTTGAATATCCAGATTTGAGTCTCTGATTTTGCTCTTTCACTTCTGCTTTGATAGGATCTCCCATAACCAGTTTATAAGTGACAGTTCAGATCATACACTGTGCACAGCTGCAGGAGCACAAACAGAAGAACCAGCTGTGGAGAGAGCTGGAGTGTACAAAGCTCTGGACCCCATCCCTCCTTGGGGGCTGGGTAAAAATGGGTAAGCAGCATGATTGTGTCTGCTTTGGCCTTGGCAGGATGGTGTAATTACTGCTGGGAGCTGTTAACCAGACAGTTTAAGTTTAAGTTTAAGTTCCACTTTAAAGTGAATCATCTTCTGTAACCAAGTGGATTAAAAACATGGACATGCACCTCCTGCAGGCACCTCCTCTAAGCCACAACCATTTGTTGTCCTCCACTTTTGTATCCTCAGTGTACAAGTATGGACATTGAGTTTCAGAAAATTGTGTTGGACAAGGAAGGCAGGGGCCTACTACTTAAACATTTGCCATTCATGAGCCTGTCTTTTTCTTCAGCCTATCATGAGACACAGTAGAGATCCTCCTCAGAAGAGCCAGGTATCATCTGGTCCTTAAAATACTAGCCACAGTTACTTTCTAGTGATTTTTTGTGTATTTGTCTGCTGTTAGCCATTTCCTATCTACCATTCCACTGTTCATCAAATACAAGCAACATGAAATACCTTTTGAGTTTGCAACAAATATTTATTTAACAAAATGGATGCCACCAACATATCTCCAAAATGCAGGTATGTATAACAAATGTAACAACAGTTGGTTTCCAAAATGAAATCAACATCAAATTTAAGGCAGGATATTCTGTGAGTTTTCATGCAAGAGCATATTCAAATGTTCCTTTATCCAACCCCTCAACTTCATCTTCCCACGTGGAAGAAGGCATACTGCTGTAGGGGTCTAGCAAGATTTTGAAGCATCTAATAATCAGAAGTCCCAAGAAAACACATAAAATCCCGACAAAGGCAAAGCCAGTTTTTTGTTCTAAAGTCAGAGGAAAGGCAGACATTTCGTTGACACTCATGCTGGCTGAAGTGTTGCTGCAGTAATTACTGCTCATCATTGGGCATCACATCCTGGTGGCTCTGTGGGATTTTCACCTCTATTGCTTCTTTGCCTGCATAGAAACGTCAAATCAGTGTGGTTAGCTCTAAATGGGGTGCGTATATCTGAGCTGTAGCATATGAACATCTGAAAATGAAAACCAGCTTGGATTTTAGAAGTATCCTGTATTTTTTTCACATTTAAATTAATGTGATAAAATTGCAGCTATTAGCCTCTACACACCATTCACTTACTTGCCTCTGATTTGAGATAGCAGACACAATTTTCTGGCTTTCTGTCTCCTCAAAACAGAAATTTCAGTTGTTGCAAACATTTTGTCAGACTGTGCAGAAGTCTACAGATTGTGATTTGGGAGTACTCTCTAAGGTCTCCACATGCAGAAACCTGGTATGCTTCCTGAAATGGCTTTGCATCTCTGTGCTCAAACTTGCATTGACCTCAAAGGCAATTTCAGCTAAATAATGTGGATTTTACTCATTTGATTTAGCTCAGAGTCTACATAAATAGATCCAACTTGTAAAATAAAGTACTGTGTGCAATTTTAGTGAAGTCTTGGGCTCCAGTTTCAGAAAAAAATACAGTGTGTATTTTGAGTTTGTAAGAAAGAAAGCAGATTGCTAAAATTACCCCTTCGCTTTTCTCTACACATGTCCTCTCTTGTGTATGAACAAAGAATGGTGGAAGAAGAGATAACAGAATTAAATTCCCTTCCCCTAAATCTTGTTCTCATACTGTTTCTTCTCCTTGGTCTTCCCCATACATATCCTGCCATTTTTACAGGCACAGTAAACAGGAGATCTGCCCGTGCTCCTCACTTTGCTCAGGGGACTGACTCTGATGTGTGGCCTAGGGAAGCAGGATGCTCAAACAACTCCACCCCGCTACTGCCACCAGGACAGCTCTGCATATTTCCAGAAAGGAGAAACTTCTTACATTTGTCTTTTTAAGGAGATCTTACCTATAGATTGTAATTGGATTTGGGGATCGTTTGCTTTATTTTGGGTTTTCCATCTGATATTGGAATCACATCTTTCTTCTGTATCTATAGACAGTGGGAGAATTGGAAGGCTGGGACATCAAAAGTGCCAAAGGACATTTTTATTCTAAGGTTAGAACTTGAGGTTTTCTGGATCTTGCTAACACCTGTTTAATGAACGTGCCTCGGGGGAAACTCTTTTTGTTAACAATTCAACCTCTTCTTCCCCAGGGAATTGCCAGTATCCATTTATTTCTTGGCAGAGTAATTAGGCCACTCAGAGCTCTGTGCTGCCATAGCTACACTGCTTCAGGTACCTGCACTGCTAAGCCAGGTTAAAGGGAGTTCCAGTATCTCTACTCTGTACTGCAGCCATGGCTGAGAGGAGCCATGAGTCGGCCTGCAAGTAAAAACAACAGAAAAACTAAAAATAACTTTTGGTATTCCCAAGCAGACAGAAATGGACAAAACTTTTATCTTGTTTGGTGTCTCCTTTCTGACTTCAGAATTTGTGGAGTTTTTGGCTATTATCCTAAAGAACAAAAATTACAGAACAGAGATCAAAAGGGCAAAACGCAAGTATTTTTTCGTGTTGCAATAAAACTCAGTACAGTCGATATTAAATAATGTTTCCTGTTAGTCTTTACACATTTGCCAGAGCATAACAACCAATGTTTATTCTATAGACCTGTATATAAGATCCTTCCTTGTTTTGAATTACATTCTGCTCTCTGGGTCATGCTGTTTTAATTCCTGTTGAGCTGGAAGAACGCTCCAGATACAAGCCTATAGGAATTAGAAATAATGTCAACAACAAGCAATATTTATTTTCTGAAAATGCACCACATGCTATATGGATTTTCATTGGGCATGCTTCCAATTTTTCTATTAAGTTTGACCTTCTGCAGGAAAAAAAAAATTACGGAAAGTTCAATATCACAAATTTATGTTAGAAGTCAGTTGATTTGAGCAAAAGCCAGTCAAGGAAAACAAATATTTTCCAAAAGTCCTAGGGTAGTGGGTTATAAAAGTTAAAAACAAGACTTATACAGGAAAATGATACATAGTCACTACCTGGGAAAGCCAAACCCAAAAACTCCATTTGCTCTCTTGAAAGACATTAATTAACAAGAATGTTAGAGGTAGGCTGGCCATGGAGAACCCTGAATCTGAGCTGAGTCCAGACAAATATGTTTGTGTTTGACAGAACATTTCTTCATGATGGAGAGTAATTTCCCAAGAGTATGACTTCCAGTTTGACTAATTTTGCAGCTTACATACTGGAATTAGATGGCATTTGTTTGTATATTATGTTTGTGAGAAGACATTATGGGACAAATCTCTGTGCAAAGCTTGACTGATGCTGAAACATGGAGAAATTGATATCTTAGTCTTATTTAACAAAAGTTTGCATGGAAAAGCTGCATGAGAAAACTGTATTTTGCGTGGGGGGATTGGTTCTGGGAAACTCTAATGTGCAGCTTTGTGTTCTTCTGTTCCTTGTCCTGAATTTCAGAAATTGTCATTGAAGCCTTAAAATTCATTGAAAATTTTGTTCTAATTATGTACCTTGAGTACCTTTTATTGCTTTCACGTTTTAGTGCTGCACTCAGGTTAGATGTCCTTTCCCAGTTAGTCAGATACCTTTTCATTTGCTGCAGTGTATCTGTCAAAGTCCTGAGTCAGAATACTGTGAATGCTAACTAATCTGGCCTGGATCCCAAAATCCTCAAAGACAGCCTTTAGGACAGCATCATGGGGACAGGCATTGTATCATTTATAATCTGCAGAGATGTTTTTTTGGGGGCCAGCCCCAGACAGAACTAGATCTCTTTTTTACAGGTCAGGATTCTTCTCCTCCTTTGATTCATTACCCTTATAAACACTGGCAAAAAGAAAGGCTCCTTGACATCCTGCTGTGAAACAAAAGGCCACTGGAAGTCCTTCTGAGGCCAGAAGAAACAATCATTCCTAAAGAAAATATGAATGAGGAAAATACTAAGCTAAGAAAAGCAGGTATGAGCTGGGGGCATTGGCTGCGCCTATGAGGGGATGAAGGGGAGTACCATGGGTACTAGGCATTGTGAGGCAGCTGGAAGGAAGATGTTGAAATTCTTATTCTAGCAATATCACCAGCCCAACTCTGCCAGTGTTTGGTGTGGATTGAAGATCCCAGCCCCAGCTATTTGGTGGTTTGGGGTGACAGGGTGTCATTTTTCTCGGACCTAGCCTTTACTCTCGGGTTTACAGAGAGACTTAAGAAGATCAAGAAAGTAACCAGTATAATCTTCCTGGTGTTCTGGGTTTCAGTCCTTCTCTCACAGAACCCCCTACAGGATTTTTTTTAATGGCTCAATACTCAGGAAATTAGTAGCTTTACATGATCTCAAGCTGGGAGCATTCAGCCTCTTGGCGTGACTAAGCCTCAGGTGCCTAAAAACTCACTAACTAAATGACAATTTGTAACAAAATTGACCACATTAGCGGCCATCTGTTCTCTTCTTGGATGTCTACAGTCCAGCTGCTGGTTCATGGATGTGGTCATTCTGAAAGTACTTTGAATAGCTTCAGTCCTGAGCTTGTGCTTGAGTAACAGCAAACCTAACTTGCAAAGGGACATATAAACAGGCATTCTCTGGGAGCTTTGGAAGCACCTCATTTGACCTTAACTATTTGTTCAGGGAAACAAAACTGTATTCCAGAAATGCTATTACAGAAATTGGTCATAGAAGGCGGTAAAATGAAAAATGAGAAACAATGGAGAAGTCCTATAAAATAGACTAGAAATAGAAATCAGCATTCATATGGAATTCTCTGAAGAGTCTGAGCTATCTGAGTTAACAATACATGGCCAGAAATGCTGCAAAAGGACCTGTCATACTCATGTGCTCACTGCATGCCTCTATTCTCTAAATTGCTGGAGAGAACATCTTCTCTTCAGGGTATGGGTTCTAAGATACTCAGGGAGGTGAAGGTAGGAAGGCCAGGGCATGGATCATCAGCAAATGAAGGCATGGCTCACAGCTCTGCAAAGAGAGCCCTACACAGTGTTTTTGCAGCATGGTAACTCAGGGTGCAAGCAACACTTTTCCACATAAACAGCATTCCCCTGCAAAGAAGCAGCAGTCGAGCAGTGACACTTTCACCCTTCCAACAAGGAATGAATTGCAAAAATAAGATTTTATCTGTAGTAAATATATGAGCTCGGAGTCTTTGTTGGACAAGAGCTTCCGTGTTGCGAATTCACATACGTGGTCTAGATTTGGGTAATATGCAGGAAAATAAAACGTTCACTACCATCATCCTTAACTTGGGAATGTGGAAAAGTGTTGCGTGGTTCCTAGAGGATGGGGAGACCGAGCACCTGCAGAGCAATTGTTGCTGTAGGATGGCGCGCCCAGCCTTCGCTTTCACCGGCCCCGTTGCTCCGGGGAAGGCAGATTTAGGCGCTTCCCCTGCCCTGCTCCCCCCACTTCCCTCCGTCCCTCCTTGCCCCCGCCGGGCCGGGCCGGGCCGGGCCGGGCCGGGCCGGGCGGCGCCGCAAAGGGACGGAGGGAAGTGGGGGGAGCAGGGCAGGGGAAGCGCCTAAAT